>JANZLQ010000100.1:36097216-36134183 GCA_026212715.1 Elanus axillaris | reverse complement strand
GGGCATTTCCTATTTATTTTTAAAAATTTATTCCTAATCCCTTAAGAAATATTTCCTTGAAGAACTCAGACTTCATTAGTTACTTCATCTTCCACTCCAGCAGTTACTAGTCCCGCTTAAAGCTGCAACTGTGGCCAAACGACAAGAATGCTGCATGCAAGTTGGGAAATGTTGTCTTTGAATGAGAAAATGAGGGAGTCCACGAGGACTCTGAGAACAGCATTTTGGTCCTTACAGTCCTCTGCAATTTAGGGCAATTAGAGCAGGCTTTCCTTCCCCACCAGACATCAGTTGTCATTTCTGTTTTCAGATTTCTGGTTCCTCAGGATCAAAGCTGGCTTCCTTTGCATGGCCAACGCTTCCAAGTGCTGAGGAGGAATGTGATTCTTGTACTGAAATGTCTAGGAGAAATAAAACTCCCCGGTGGACACAGTTACATGTAAAGCTACTTTCCAATGGTACAGCTTCCCATATGTAAACTAGCCTTGCCTGAATATACTGAAACATAAACCACTGGTACTGTGCTCATGCTAGAAAGGTGATGGTGCATTGTTCGGCTGTACAGGACAGCATAAACAACTCAATCACGGTGGACAAGGCTTGACTCTGTATTTGTGTAATGCCTAGGACAACGTGATCTTGATGCTGACTGGAGCTTCCAGGTATGGCTATGGTATATATATAAATAATTAATATATATATCTAAAAATACATTAAAACAAAAATTATATATATACTTATATAAATATTTCAGGGAGAACCAGCAGCTTTTTATGTTTGCTTCCTATGAACAATCAACCTGTTGACCTTTACTAACATGATGCAGTTGAGAAATGTAACATAAGTGCCATGTTTGGCAAGGGAATTCTGAATCAGATAAATCTGACTCTGAGCCCCGTTGCTCTCTCAGGTCACATCCACAGCGTGCGTCACCGGCCCGTGAGATGGGGATGTATTTTCTGATGCTGTGATTTACTCATAAGCATTTTGTTCATAGAAAATAAAATTAAGTCTGAGGAATAAGTGTTTTGTGATGCATTATTCACCTCGAGAAAGCGGTAGCATTTAGGTGCTATATTTTACTGACCTATATAGCAGTTCTCATGGGTCCCAAAACACGCTGCGGTATTACAAATTAGGGGTCTCTGCAGATGCTCCTAAAATACTGCTAGAAAATGTCACCTACAAGGATGTAATATCATTCATCACCAAAATGAATATGCCACCTGAGGTGTAAACTAGCAGCTCTTTTAAGAGTAACATGAAAACAACTGCTTAAGGAAGTAGGATGCCATTTCTCTCAGAGCTATGTACTATTTTGGGTGGCCAGATCTAATTTGTTTTGTTAGAAAGTGGCATTAGTATGGCACTTTACCAGCCATGTTATGAATGTACCAGTCATTTTCAACAATAAAGTATGCTTGTGATCTAGTACTTTTTAAAGAAACACTGTAATACCTCCCAAAACTTTTTTGAATGTGGTAGGTTGCTTTTTAAAGAAAAGGGAAGCCAGACACGTCACTCATTTGATTTTTCAATTGACATTAAATACAAAATTCCATTTTATTCCTTGGGAAACAACTCTCCTTCTTGGGCCAGTGCCAACTAAATCAGCACGTTATCTGTCTGCCCTCCTTATGCCAGCTAGCAAGATCTGAGTCACAGTGAGGCAACCAAGTGGCAGTTTGCTGGAGATCTCCTCCAAGGAACAATAATATTGTAATTTCTATGTATACAAGCATATGGATAATGTTTATTATAAATGGGCATATCAAATGATTTAAAGTGTGGGTTAGTTTTTAAAAATAACATATTATTGTCTATTAATCATTGTCCTTGGAAGCTCTTTCATCAATCCGCAGGACTTCTTCTGCTGTGAATGCCAGCAATAATGATTGCACAAACTGGGATGATGAAGACAAACATTAAATGTTGTTTACAACGACATTGGTCATTGATTTAAAAAAAAAAATCCTCATGGAGTCACAAGAACTCTGTCTGCAATCATGCTGCTTATCCAGCAAATAAACCCTATGAAGCCCTGGAAAAGCGCTTGTACAGAGCTGTAAGCCAGACTGGAAGCTGAGAACTTGAAATCTGTCCTTCTTGAAGCTGGCTGCCTGTCACCATGCTGGGCAGGGCTCTGCCCGCTGGCTGCACCCATTGCATGGCTGTGAATGTGCCTCCTCCCACGGCTGGCATGCTACAGCCACCGTCATGATCCAATCTAGCTAATCAAACTAGTTTGTGTCCTAGAGTCTAAATCCATGCTCTGTGTCTCAAACACCCTCTTGCGCTAACTGCGCTCCCTCTGGGATAGGAGAGATGGTTTTTTCACATCTGATGTGATGCAGCCCCTAATGCAATGTAATCTAAATAATTAAAAAAATAGAGGCTTGAATAGGATTATCTCCATTTCATACCAACTAGAAGCAAGATTCCTTAATGAAATCCCTTTAAAGGAACTTTCATAATTTTTTTTATGTCACCCAGCGCATGCTGAGGTAGTGTTTGGGGAGCTTTGTATTAGTTCTGTATAATTTAGACAGGATGTATTTAGTGAAGCAACTGCTTCCTTCCATGATTACTGAATCATACTGAATTTGCACAGGGCTCTGCAAAATTTCAGCCAAAGCACTGAGGCACCTCAGCTCTACAGCACCACAATGAGCAGGGAGGATGCAGGCAATTCTTTTCTATCCAGAAAAGATGTCCTAAGACTCTAGAGAGTGCTTACCTGTACACAGTATTTTCTCTGTGTAGGTCTTCTAAGCCGCAAAGAATCTCTGCAGCATAAAACAAAGCTCTTTCCTCCTCAAAGCCTGGGTTTCCCATGTTGTAGATATGAAACTTCAGGTCACCTCCATTCATTATGGTCAGAACCAAACACAGTGCATCCTTTGTTTCATAGGCATAGGCTAAATTGACCTAGGAAAACATTTGTAGCGTAGTTGTGACAGTTCAGTTAGTTGCTAAGAAGAAAGCTCTACCTTTCCATTAAAGATCTTCTCTAGAAAAGGAAAAAACCACATTGACTGAATTTGATATGGGCCTTATTACAATAGCAAACACACATTTTAAAAGTACAGAAAAATCAGATGTTAGGATTTTATAGGTTAATTTGCTGAATCCAGCCTATTTATCATCAGAAACCTGAAAGGTTATTGCTCAGATAGCTTCACAGGCTGGACAAACATAGTAATTCCAGGCATACTTTTCCATGTAAGAGAAATCTTAATAATCAGGGGAATCTACACCACCCGCTGCACTGTTTTGCTGGATAGGTGTCAGAAACCTATCATCTCAGCAGGTTCCCAAGAAGGCCCAGATTGCCCAGTCCTGTGGTGGTCAAACAGACCATTGCTGAGGCATGAAGGTCAGCAACACCCCTGCGAGGCTCTGGTGAGCGCCCCAGGAGCGAGCAGACAAGCCAGAAGCTACCCATCACTTTTAAATATGTGGCAACGTCTTTGCTTCTGCCAGAGGTAAGTAAACATCTTGCATCTGTTGTATTCGCAGTGTTTCCTAAAATAAGTATAAAGAACATAACAGATGCTGAGATAACACCACCTTTTTTGTAAAATCTAAGGCAAGTTTTTAAAGAGACACAAGAGCTGGCACAACTCAGGAAAGCCCTTCATCAGGCAGACCAGCTCCGCGTCACTGGCTAGATGCTTCTACTGGCCAATCTCTTCTGATCTATTTGGGCTGAATCTCCTTCAGTCTCCTCCAAGCTCCTCTCTCCCAGGCACTGGGAATTCAGGTAATCACGCTGGATAAAAATAGCTCAGCCTGATGCAGCCCTGATGCAAGTCAAGGCTGTAAAATGCATCATGTTCCCATGGTAGGAACAGGTACCCTGGCTGTTCTCACAGATTTCTCACCGATCAGAGACTAAAACGAGACTCGGCAAAGGTGTGCGGAGCAGGACTAAGGTGCAAAGTGAAGGGAGTCAGCTTCTGGCACCTTTCCCGTAGCGGGAGTTGGAAGAGACATCAGGTTCAACAGGAACAGTGCTCAGCAGGTGAGCCGGGAGCTGAGCGCTAGGGAGTTCAATACTCACTACGAACTGACTATTGACTTTTTCTAAAATCTGCTTTTCATTTAGTGCCATGGATTCGCCTTTCCTCTTTTTTATTCTCTTCTTCTCTAATCTCTTGCAGGCATACATCTTCCCTGTCGCTCGGACTTGGCAAGCGCAGACCTGCGAATTAAAGAGAACAATTGCTGGGTAAATTGAAGCAAACACTATGTCTGGGTTGCTCTTCACTCCTCATGATCTGATCTGATTTAGTCCTTTTAAGGTTAGAGACGGCAGCGTAGCGAATAAGGCATAGGCGGGGGCAGCTGGGGAACAGACTACTGTTTCCAAACCTGCTGTGTAATATTGGTTTAATTATTTCACTTTCCTCCGCCTGCTTCCTATCCCACCTCCTTTTGTCTGTGCAGATTGTAATGTGCTCAGCTAAAGCCTGTCTGCACCTCCTCTGACCCTGCTGCCTAGGCAGTGACCTCGAGCCATCAGTAAAATACAAATAAGGGTGTGACCCTAATTCCACCACGAATGCAAGAGTCAAATACGACATAATTCTCAAAAGTGTTCTTTTGAGATTACAGTGTCATGAGAGGTTAAGTAAAACTGTCAGCAATTAATGAAAATCAGTCTCTGTCACATCAGGCTCCTGTAACCTGCATTGCCTGAGAAGTAAGAACACTCTTAACAGAAACTTTCAGAATTACTCACCTCCCCAAAGCCACCTTTCCCTAGTACCCTGTACTGCCGAAATGTGTTTTTCGTTACTGGTTGCCTGCAAGAAGAGGAAAAAAAAAATAAAAAAAAATGACACACTACATTTAATGCACTCTCTGTGATTTATTTATTTCAGAGCATACTTTTGAAAAGCAAAATAGATAAATATTATATAATCACATTACTTCAAGGTAATCGTATTATATAATATAATATATAATGATGTAATTACATTACTTCAATACTATGTATGGCTTGAACTTTTCAATTCCAACATATTAAGCTGTAATAAAATACAACACATTAGTGAGTCATCAGTATAATTCCTGCTAGTGTCTTAGGACCAAGGAGGGTTCTGAATCTCCCTTATACAGCTTTGGCCTTTGTGAAGCAAAGAGGAGGCCTGAGAGCTTCCAACAAGATATTAATTCTCATGATATACACAAATTCTTTAAGGGTAGTGCTGGGCTAACATTCGATTGCTTTGTTTGCTCTTCGAGATGAGAAAAAGAGATCCAAAATTCAATCCACCAGAAAATATTTAAACAAAACAGGAAACTGATGTGAAACAAGGAAAGAAACAATCCTGGGAACCAGAGAGGTGGGTTTAGGTGCTGTTCGCAGGAGGGGAGAGCAGGGAGCCGATCTTCAAGCCAGTCCGGCCCTGCCTGGGGTCCCTGACTTCTGGGAGAGCATCACGGGCAAGAAGCGAGAAAAGCATCTCTCTTCTCTTTAAGGGCCAAATTCAGGATTAAATAAGTCTTTCTTTCTGAGGGCAGAGTGGTCCCTAATGATCACTAGACCTGATCACTATCCAGTCTCACAGGACTCCCACAAAATTCTGCTCTACCAAATGGCTCCAGCTCTACCTCTCACTAACACTTTGTTACCATAAGTTTTATGACGTGGCAAAAGAAGAACTCTAGATTCAGAGAGATCTGATTTTGTATCCACCGCTCCATCACCGAAGTTTTACAATTATATTAGCAGTTGATACAAATATTCCTACCAGCTTTGTTTTCCTCTGGCGGGCGGCCAGCCGGCAGAGGGAGAGCAGTAACGTGGCTGTTCCCACAACAGGGAAGATGAGGTTGATGACAATAAGGAATAAATGTTCAAGTGAATCATTTCATTTATGTTCATTATTGTTTTTAAAAGTGGGGGAAGAAAAATACACAAAAGGCCAAAGCTAGAAGAGGAAAAAATGTTATTTTCAGGCTTCTGTGAGGATAGTGCAAATGCTATTGGGGTTAAAAGCAACAATTAGCAGTGATAACTACATGCTCAGCAATGTCCCTGGAATAAATGGACTGTATGACTCCTCTGCTGGAGCCAGCAGGCTGTCAGAAGGAGCTGTTGATCACTCTGTGCTGGTAACATCTCTCTGCTAATCCTAAAAACAGTTCTCCCAGCTTCTTAAGCCAGGCACATCCAATAGCTTGTCACATTTGTTGGGGGAGTGGAAAAAAAAAATCCTCAATCCATTTCAGAAAATTCCTTATCCCAAATGTGAAAATAGATAGGAAATAGCCTGGCTAGAGATGAATCAGCTGATGTTTTTTTAATTGAAATGGAAGAGTAAATGCTGGATTCAGTAAAGACGGCATGTGGAGCATGTCTTGGCATGAAATGGCTCTCCCCTCTGCCCACCACTTCCCTTCCCTCTTGTGCAGCAGCTTTGTAGCTTTCCAGGGAGAGGAACTGGCACAGCTCCTTTGATGTCCGAGGCATCATGCTGATACACACCGCTCATGGATCTGGCCCTAACTCATCTGCCGTAATTAATTCCATTTGTGGAACCTGGGGCTTCGCTCAACTCAAGGTCACTGTTACTCAGCAGTGTACATCTGCTACTGCCCTCACTGACAAGGAGAAGGCAAAGGCCCCTTTCCTTGCAAATTAATACCCACTAAGGCTGCCTGGTTATTAAATGTGCTCAGAAATGTCTAGCCAATAAATACGGTGTGAGGACCTATATACCGTATTTTTGTCTGTTTACAGTGATTTAATAGTAGTGATAACTGGCCCAGATGAAACCGTATTTAGAGCATAGCTAAACAGAAAGACAACTGAAGTTGCTGAAAGTACTTTAATCATGCCTAATGTGCCTAATATACCTATATACCATTAAATGGCTGAACACTTGAGCCAACATTTTAGAAGCCAAAACTGGCTCCCTGGTGTTTTGGGGTGGATTTCTGTTTTATTCTTTACTTCCCTAGAGAGCAGCATCTGTTTCAGTCTTGCTTGGGCACGGTGTACACTGGATGTGTATCTTACGTTTAGCATTACAGATGCACAAGGGTAGGTTATGAAAGAAGTGCAATGTGTCCTTCAAGCTGTGCCATGAGTAGCTCGTGGTGACAGGGGACTACAGAGAAATTTGCCACAGATGTTTCCCAGATCACAGAAGATTTGGATTCCTTTTATTTTTATAGGCTTTATGTCTTTTCCTATTTACTTGCCGTGCACAAGCATACTGTGAAAAAAAGGTGCCCAAGCTGCTTGCTGGAGATGTCACCTTCAGAAGTGTGATGTCCTTAAAGACAGAAGGGAGTGGCTGAGGAGTATTTATGGGTGTAAGCACTCTCATGGAGGATGAAGGAGCACTATCAATACCCCAGACACCAATCGCACTCGTTGGATGGTTACAGCTGGAGACTCAGCTCACGGTTAAACTGAGTCTTATGCCAACATAAACACAATTTTTCTATATGGCATCTTCCCATGGCTAAAGCCATTTCCTCTTCTTGAGCCTTCTAACAATGGACAACTAAAAACAAATGCTAAAATTAGGAAAACCTTCCTGGAGCTCTCTGGGAGAGCTTCCCTTGAGTACAGCTCAGGGAAATGGGGAATGAGTCTTGATGGACCTTCATGAAGGAGAACAGAGAAAAGAGGGAGAGAACTGCTGCACAGACAGGGCCATAAATGGCAAACATTAGGATAAGGCATTGATAATGCTGCAGAAAGGCCAAACTGTCTTTATCTTGAAGGCAAGTGGAGCAAACATACTATCTCAGCTGTCAGATTTTGAGTGTATACTACAGACTTCACGTGGAAAGTGAAAATAAACCTTTTGTATGTGTTTTTAATTAAGAAAAACAATAAAATTGTGACACTTACCTTTCCAACCACTTCCACTGGAGAAACCTGTCGAAGTACATGCTGTTTAGGTATTCTTGGAATGGTTCCCCACTGAGGTGGTCAAGGACAGATCTATCTCAGATGAAAAGGATATATAAACATTTTATAATCCTGAACTTGGAGCAAAAGAGAAACAAAACAAGAGGAGAAAATCCAGACTTTTTGCATGGTAGGATCATACTTCTATTTTATTTTGCACTTTATTTTACTCACTGTTTCAGTCTAGGAACAAAGTGATATGTTTGATGTATTTCATAACAGGAGGCCTTATACAAGCTGAATAGTAGTATGTACAGGTTATGCTTGCTGAAAATTAACAGGGTGTCTCCCACTGGCTTCAATGGATTTTTTACAAAGGCTGTTAGTCACTATACAACAAATGTCTTTGCTTCTGTTAGTAAATTAACACAACACCCTCAGGAATTGAGCTCCTAAACTTTGGGGGACGTTTACATCTGGATTAAAAATTTCTGGCTAAAGCCCATTTCTGTTAAAGAGGGACCATTAGAGGTGTTATTTTCAGCAAAAAAATCAATTTCAATTCCTGCTATACAGAAGTAGTAACTGTGATTAAAGTCAAAGGGCTTTTCCTAACAGCTATGTCCCTTGTAGAGTAAAACAGAAGAAAGAAAGTCTGAACAGGGATGTGGATTTGTTTCTGGATCAAGAAAAGAATTCTGGGCTCACACAGTGGATGCAAAGTCTTCTGCATAACCAAAGGAATACAGGAATAAAAAGACCAGTCTTCAAATGTGAGAAGTAAGTCGCTTGTGACAGGTAACAAGCAGCCAGAGACAAACAGACATTGCATAAGAAAGGCCAAGGTTTCAGAGCGAAGAAAAGATGGGCTGAACTGGGACAGCTGCCTGAGATGAAGGTGCTCACATTCTTTAACAGAAGGTTGCTGACCTGCTGGGTTTGGTTCTTGCCTTGCTTACTGGGGCTACTGCATCCACCTCTGCTGGCAGCACTGGTGGGGACAAAACTTGGGGTTGGGTGAAACATGCTCACAGGAATGAGTGTTTCTGTCTTGGGGTATACAGACACTTTTGCGTCTGTATCTAAGGGTATACAGACACATTTCCAGATTTTGCTGGAGAAGGAAATCCTCTCTGAAGGACTACTCTAGTTTAGGAATGGATAATCTGTGTTTTATCCTGGGGCAGTTCTAGACCCGAGCAAACAATTCACCATGAATAACGTGCCTCCTCAGTTTAGCTCCTCCCTGTTCATGAGCTACTATTCATAAGTTTTTGGAATTTCTCAGCTGTTGGAGGTTTTTTTGGTAATTCTTGCACCATCAATTTGGAACAGGCAGGTAATTGCACACACTTAGTATTCAGAAGTCAAATTGTTGTTGTCCTCATCAGCTTTGCTTGGACAGAGATCATACAATTTCCCCTATGTGGATTCAAGCTTACAAAATAAAATAAAAAGTAAGTCTTAATGAACTTTAACAAGCGTCCAAATTCAAAGCCAAAATTATAGGGGAAGTTGGAGGGGGGCAGGAGCAGACAGTCAAAATATTAAAGGTCAAAGCAGAAGTTAGAGTTATACATGCACTTCTCCCGCAGACTGATCTTATCTACGAAGATGTGTCTGAAACTCATCCCCATTCCTGCTCCTACAGGATAGCAAGCTTCATATTTGTATGTATGCCTCCGTTTTTTGGTCTGACTGTGAACTCTTCCAAAATTAACATTATTCAGTACATTTAGTAAATACCAACAGCAAGCTTTTAAAACTTCCTTTTGACCCCATTTCAGTCCATGTGAAATGACCAGCATATTTATTAACAAGGTCTCAAACCTGGCTCATTTATCTGTTTCAGCTCAGATGAAGGAATGGCTGTCGGTGAATGCGAGCCTGAATTAAGTGGTGTCCAACGCTAGCCTATTCCATTTAGTTAATTAAAAGCTGCACGTATTTTAAAAAACAATAGCTGCCTTTCAGCAGTTGTTTGCTTTTTAGTTCCCCTCTCTGGCAACAACAAAGTGCATTTTAGAGGGAACTGTCAGCTTTCAAACCGATCTGAGAACTGGAAACAGGCATCAGGGGGGTTTGTGTCGAGCACAGCTCTGCCTTTGTCGTTGGGACTGGCACACACAACTGGTGCAAGTTATACGAGCATCTCTACATGACACCAGGCCAATGCAAGGAAACTGGCTATGCTATAAGAGAAGGCCAGAAATAACCCACATCTCCTACCAACGCAAAGAATAACTGAAAACAGAAAAGGTCAATGAAATGAGTCAAAACAATGAATGACAGCGGAGCGAATTTTACAAATCCCCATTACATCATCCAGGGAAAACAAACCGTGCTCAGCCAGAAACCACATGGGCCAGCTTGCGATGATCCCTCCTTTTCATATTTTTATTGGTTTATGATCTACTGGAGTGAACGTTCTCTGGTCAGTGTTTGCAAATGCGGATTGCATACCTGGAGCTTTAGCACATAATAGCACAAATCGCCTCGCCGCTGCAAAAACTGATAAGCCTTTTCCCAGACAAAGGATGAAATAACGCACGTTCATTTGAACACTACAGGCAGACAGAAAGCATTAAAGAAGCCCCGTTCTCCTGGTGAAGATTTTCTGGAAAAGCC
Source organism: Elanus axillaris (assembly GCA_026212715.1). Classification (NCBI taxonomy): domain Eukaryota; kingdom Metazoa; phylum Chordata; class Aves; order Accipitriformes; family Accipitridae; genus Elanus; species Elanus axillaris. Next base: position 36,123,679 of record JANZLQ010000100.1, on the reverse strand, counting down.
ATGCGGAGCAAGTTTGCACATTCCTCTGTCTAAATGGACTGTATAGCCACTTAATTTTTATTCACTTTGAAACAGAGATGTTTTCTTTGGATACATTATCATTGTAGCTCTTTTCACACAGCATGAAATCCATGGCTGGTTTACTTGGCTAGAACACTCTGTCAAATACCTGAAACACTAAGTGCCTGTGTGTAGTGTATATAATGGCATGGAAATATTTATTATATTTTATTCAGATGAAATGACTTCACTGCTTGTCAGCTATGCCTCTAGGATTATGAACACAAGCTGAAGATACGTGCCTCAGGTTCAAATTGAAATGTCTCTCTTTACCTGACACATTCCTTACAAGCTGCTGACTGCAGCCCTGCGATCTTTGGGTATCGAGTTATACTTACTTTGTGCAGTGAGAGAATAGCTCTTTGCAAGGGCTGTTTTCGAGCTTCTCCTCTGTCTGCTGGATAAGATCTTGACTGACTTCGGGAACACAGGCTGGAGACTGAGGAGAGAAGAGAGGGGCACATTATCTCTGGGATGAGGTGCAGATTCTCCTTTCTTAACATGTAAAAGACACATTCATTATTTATGCCCTGAGCTGCTTCCATTCAATTCCAGCGGTTGTGTAAAAGCAAAGGAGCTTTACGTCAAACTGCAGTAAAATAGGATACCGTGGTAACTTGCTCCACATTCCGCTCTATCCTCAGATTGCTTTTCTGCCTTCTCCTGTACCTTCACCTCCTTGCCCAGCCTCATGAATATGCAGGAACCACTCCTTGCCAATTCTTTGAACTGCTCCCTTGCATCCCATGAAAAATGTGCTGGCCTGAACTGTGTACCCGCCATTCTCTTAAACAAAAGAGAATTTGCCCAGTGTTTTCACTTCATTGATGATTCATTGTGCTGTCTGAAAAATCCATCTTTTTTTTTTTTTTTAACCAGCAAGGGAAAACAAGAGCAGAGCATTGGTATTTATTGATTTATATGTAAGTAATATAAAAAGATGCTCACAAAAGTGTCTGGGCACCTTAATTCATCATTAGAAGGACAAAAATAATCTAGCAGTTTTAAAATAATCATTTCAAAAAGGAACTCTGCCAACCAAGCACATAAACCCTTTTCATCCTTTCCTCCTTTTAGAGAGACTGTACATTCAGGCTCTTCAAAAAGCCCTTACCAAAGAGAGGTCTTTTGCAGTATGCCTTGATGGTTAACCAGTTTAGGACCTTTGGGGCTAATTATCCATAAAGACAGTTTTTAGGCAGTCTACATTCTTAGTCATTGACAGTATACTGTAATTATATAAAAGAGTGTATATGCGTGTGTGTGTGTGTGTGTGTGTATGTGAGTGTCTGTGTTGTGTACACTTATTTATAGACATTTCTCCCATTCACATGAAAGCCCCTTTATATAACCAATCGGATTGGGGTATTTTCAATAAACCCCACCACAGATGACAAAATCCTCTTTCCTTGCTGAAGCCTTAACACTTGGTAAGGTTCCCCATCCACAGCCACGACCACCAGATGTGCTGAGTGGGTGGGTCACAGAACATCATCACTCATTCCTGGCCAGATGTTCTCATTAACTCACCCGTAGTTGGGGATATCCTGGCAAGCACTGAAATGCATTGCAGGCAGAGTTCAAAAACACTGAGAATGAGGACAGAGGAAGGGGCAGAGGTGGAGCCACAGAAAATCTCCAGCATGGTGAAAGCTGAATTAAGTCTTTTATCTTTTCCTTCCCACTGCTGAAATGTGAATATGATCCTGGTTGTGACATGAAAAAGTAAGTTTGTTCCACTTGAATGTTTTTAAAAAGGAACGTGGTTTACAGAACTGTCTGTGCATGCTGCGTAATGCGGTCTCACTAGTCAACTTTGACAGACAATCTGCAGAACATGCTGGATATCTTTGACCTCACTGAAGTATTTCCTCATTTCCTCCATATATTCCTCCATTTCCTCAGCAAAAGTTGTCTAGGGAACACCCACTTTAAATCACAGAGAGAGTATATTGCTAATGATTTAGAAGTCTCACAGTTTCTTGAGAGGTAGGTGAGCCCCCACATTATCATCTAAAAGATTAAAAGACTGAGACAAAGCCAGATTTTCTCAGCTTGGGTGGCTACTGAGGTTGGCAGGAACTGAGAACTGTAGAACAAGTCTCAGTAAATGAGACAACTTACAGAAACCCCTCACTGTAGATGCCCATGACTAAATCTAAGTTCCCAGTTTTAGTTCAAGAGAGTAAGGAGAGGCAAGAGTGAAGCAGTGAAAGAATGAGGAAAAAACCTCAAAAGTCCTGTTATCCAGTCCTACAGCTGCTGCATTGAAACTACTGGGGAAAAAAAAAAAAAAGGGAAGAGAAAAAAAGGTTTTTAAAGGAATATTCAGATAGGAACTAAAGCCTAATGATCAGCAGTATTTCAGTTGATTTCGGCTAGGAACCATACGAATTAATGCCTGTACTTTACCATTTGCATACTCAATGGGATGTGTACACAAGCTCATCGGCAGCCCAGAACTTGTACATGGCTGTGTGAGTCCACTGCTCGGACACCTGGTTATCTTGAACATCTCTCTGATCTACAGGGTACAGAAACACCACTGAACTCTGTAGTCTTTGTACTGCTGTCAATCAGGTGTCATCTGATGTGAATGAAGTTGCACTTCAGTAAAAGTGATTCTAGGGCCTCTAACTGAAGTTACTACTAATTAAATCTAGAACTTGTTCTACATTTATCAGCCAAGATTGGGATCCAAAAGCTAAGTATTAAAGCCCACAATTAGTAATTTAGACCAAGTGACCTGATTCTTATTCATGCCAGGCTACTTCCATTTCCCATTGGGGATTCATTTCCCAATGGGAGGTAAACTCCCTTGAGGTTAGTGTTGAAGGTCATGCCCATGATACATTCTTACAATAATAATTCCATCAAATTTTGTCTGAGATCAAAGCACATTAAAAAAAAAAGCATCTGCTAACTCTTTTTCATAAAGAAGAAATTAAATTCTTAAAGGGAAAGGGGGAGAAGAATGAGCAAAAGAAACTGTAAGACAATGTGGGAAGTATTTAAAAATGGCACAAACTGTGATTCCTCTCTCCGAGTTTGTGGGAGATATACAGTCAACACTTGGTTTTTCAAAACCACTCACCTCTGACCTTTGAGTCTGCTTCCTCTGAACAAATCGAAAGCAAGCTAACAATATCAAGGCAGGTAAAGACATAAATACACTGATATCCTGTACAAGGACTAAAGCCTTATAGTGTAGTGCAAGCACTTTACTAGATCACTTCATTTTCTATAACAAAAACCCATGTTTTTTTTCACAAGCTGATAATTTCCAAAGGTTTTGTAGGCCCAGCAAAACATTTTGTGTCATTATGCAGCCCTTCATAGTGTTCAGGGCAGAGCAGCTGCCCCACGTGTATGGGAGGAGCATACCCAACCCTTTCCAACACTGCATACAGTTTTAGGGAGTCTTTGTATGATCCTTCTTGAGATTTTCCTTGAGACTTCATAGTTCCCACTGCTCCCATTAAATAACCATGACTGCCATTTTCCTGTTTGAATACCGCGCATACCTACAGCCCTCAAATTTTCAAACAAAGCCAGAAACAATTACAAGCCAAAACCCAACCCACTAACCTACTTCTGCTCCCCCGGAGAACAATTAGGTAGCACAGGTTGTGAGTGCAAGAAAGCATTTGGATCCCAAGAGCAAAAGCTTCCAAAGGTAACACTTAGGCCACTTACAGAAGAAAAAGTTTCTTCTTCCCCGGAGAGGTGCAAAAGATTTCTGCAGCCCTGATGAAATGGTTCTTAACGTGATTCTCCCACTGCATTATGGGTAATGGCTGTAAAAGCAAATTCAGCTTTTACAGGGGAACAGAGACACCTCTTCCAACATATTAAATGTCCTGTGGCAGCTAGGAGAACTGTACACCATGATTAAGACCATTACATCTGAGCGTGTGACAAAGAATATTCTGCTAACTCTTCAGAAACACCTGCAGAAACCTGTTATGTTTTCTTGTATTCAAAACAAAATGCTGGGTAGTTTTAACAAGTACATTCCTGTCCTTCCCTTAATGGCTATTCTGTTTCCTGAAGGCAAAGTGATTCTTGATCTCACTTATGGTAATGTAAATCAGAAATGACACCAGTCAAATCAACAGAGTAACAGTACAGAAAAGCTGATGGAACCGAAACCAGACTCATGGCCCAAAACTCTGGCAGCAAAAAAGTGCTTAAATTGATCCTATAACAGATATTTTTCTCATATCATTATCCTTTTTGACCAGTTTAATAGAAGTCCAAACTACTTTCACCAGCTTTTAATCAAAATTTCCTATCTATCATGTCCTGTATCTTCTCATTTATGGCCAGAATCTGAAAACCTTTGTATAAATTTTTTGCTATTTGTAAACCATTTCAGTTTTATGATGCCCTCTTCTTGAATTTTTACAAAAAGAATGCAACTAGGAATTGGATTAGTGATTATTTGAGAAAAAAGAAATGGATATTCAGTTACTTCTGAGTGCCATTAGCACACTCTGAGAAAGAAGTCTCCATTTCTAAATTTGGGGTTTTTTTCTAATTTAAAAGACCAAAGAGATCCTCTCAGCTGCTCTTCTGTTTCAGTAAGTGGCAAGAAAACAGCTGAGGTGTCACACATTTGTTCAAGGTTAGTTGTGTTCATGTCCACAAAAATTCAGAGATCGCTGTTCCTTCCAAATTAAGCCTCTGGGCTTGCAAGATACTTCTGCTGAGAGGTTTACTGCAGCTTCTCCCCCTTCCTCTAGGATGCAACTACTGCTAAACAGCACGGTGCCTAGGTTTGAAGCTGGATGCAGTATCACCCATAAATACCAGGTTCTTGGTGGGAGCTGAGAGCACCGCAAGCCGAAGGCAATCTGGTCTTTCCTGCGCTACCACAGTTGTCCCTGGCAGCCTGAATGCCAGGAGACCCGTGCCAGGCAGTCGTGCCTGCGCTGCATCTGGTATTGCCCATGTCCCAGCACTCGGCACTTCGCTGAAGTACTGAAAAGAAGTGAAATCTGATTCTGATCAGATGAAAGCTCCCAGGCTGTGTAACTCCCCATTATCTGTTATTTTGAATGTCATGTTGCATCACTATACTTTAAAATGCAAACTCTCCTTTTGTGACAGCTCTGTAAGTTTTGCTACAGGCTACTTCACTCAGCCCTTCAAGACACAGTATTTGTTGACCTTCACCGAACAGGACAGCAAACGAATAAGCCTTCTCATAAAATCATGTCTATACGTCTGCCACGGTACTTACACCATTTCTGTGACTGTGTTTCCCCTGTGACTGTGTGGAGGACACCCGACCTTTTGTCGATCTATCAGCTACTCAAATTCTTTATAAAACAAGCTGGAAAGGCAGCAGTGCCAAGGGAGGCATTCAGAAGACCTTCTCTGATAATTTCACTTTTTCATTAAAACGTATTATTTGTTCTAATCTTCCTTAAGACAGAACTTCCAAACATTTAAAATGTATGCCTTCAGTCAAGATGTAGTGCACTATAGGTGTTGCCTCCAAGTCTGTGGAAGTGAAAGCAGGCAGCCAGCTAGCAGAGCTTCGCAACTCTGGTGTGCAAAAGCGTTTTCCTGACAATGCAGGAGCTGGAGTTAACCTTTCTGAAACTGGGGTGGGGTGAGTAGCAGGTGTCTCTGTGTAACGACTCGGTTATTTGCAGTAGATGTACAGAGCCCGGAGCAGATGCACACGCAACACAAACCTGCACGTGCAGAGTTGGTTTGTTGTGTGCAATGCTGCTGTTTCTGTGGGAAAAGTGCCCAGATGACAAAGGGAACTGAGAGAGATGTGCTGAGACTCCAGTTAGAGACATGTATCCAGCTGGGGTCACCACCGTTTGAGAAAGCTATAGAAAGCTGATGGGAGCACCAAGTGTCTGGAGGTTTGAAAAACATACTTGGGGAAAAAATGCCAAAGAGAAGCATTGAGGAATTAAATTTGTTTAGTCTGGAAAAGTAAGAGTGAAACATGATAAAGGTCTTTTAATATAGAAATGTTTTTAATAAAGAGGGCAGGGATCAATTATTCTGCATGTTCTGCTCTGTACTGGGGGCATGATGTGAAGAAATCCACTTAATTAGATATCAAGGCTTTTTTTCTAACTTTTCACGAGAGAAGCACAAGAAGAGGCATATGAATATTGTGGAATCTCTTCTCAGAGGTCTTTCATACCTCTGAAAGACCTCTGAGGGCAGACAGACATCTGTTGGTGATCTAAGTGTATTTGATCTCTGTTCAGTGCAAGAGGCTCTTGAGCCCTCTCCCAGTCCTTTGTACCAATGATTTTGCAAAACACTGGACTCCTCTGTAAAGCACAGGCACATGCCATGGCCTGAAGAACAGATGAAGAAGAGAGTTTGTATGCTGAATGCTCACCAAAGGAAACCTGGAGCTCTGAGCAAAGGAATAAGTATCTTCTTTGCAAATGAACACTCCTGCTTCGAAGACACTTGTCTCAGTTGTCATTTTCTCCTACAAAAAAGAAATAGCTTGCAGAACCCTGAACTTCAGATCAGAAAAAGGGATAGCATTGACTTTGGTCCGACTGGCTTTGCAAGAAACAGAGCAGGTCCGTAGTCCAGAGGTAATTGGTTATCCTTACACAGTGCTTTTCATCTAAGAACCTCGAAATACTAAAGCTTCATTGCATGGTTAAGTCTTCAAGAGCTAGGTGGCAATCTCACAATATTTTACAGAACAGTGAAAGGGAGGTTAAGAGTTCATGTTTTGCAGAAGAGTTGATCATCATCTGTGACTGAAATCAAAGAAGTCTCACTGAGATAAATGAAAGCTAGAGATGCTCAGATTCCCCCAATCAGTCCATTTGTAGCTTGCAATTAGCAAATAAGGAACAGGAACCTAGAAATACAGGCTTTCATTATATACCAACTCTTGCCAGTGGATGTGAGTCATCATGGTATCTTAAAGCATGACTGTTCGTTCATGACTACAGAAATTACATGAACCAGAAAGATACCACACTCTAGATTAAATAGACTTCATGCAAACTTGTGTCATAAACACAACTGCTTTCCTGGCAAGTTTCAGACATACTGAAAAATGATGAGTTATTTTAAAAGTCACTTGCATAAAATAAATAACGTGCAGCATATGTTATGTCTCAGGTTATGAAAACATTCCACAACAAACTAGCTTAAAACAATTAAAAATGTTTCAGTCAATGGACAAAAGTTCAAGCCGTAACTTTTTTCGAGCTGTCTCCGGTTCCAAGTACTTCTGTCTTAATGATATGTGTATTTTCAGATGCTGACAGCAATTTTCCACATATAATCTATCTGCAAATCTGCACAGACTTGCTACTAGTAGAGACGTCAAAACTATGAAAGAAACGGGCTAAAATGAACTTTGGTGTGAGCTGATGCATGATGGGATGAGAAGAGTTCATATACAAAAACTTAGAAATACTGGCTTCTTCCAGCTGTTATGTTGCTGCATTTGATTTGCACTTGCATGGCCATGACCCAAGACCAGCAACGGAGCGCAATGGTTTGTGTCAAGGATGGGACCTCTGCCTCATGCAATGCCACTTCTGTTGTTGCTTTTGCAGAGTCACATTGTTCTCCAGATGTTTGAGGACGGCTCAGTTAGCAGGGGCAGTAGTTACCAGGACAGGTAGCAATGGTATGACTATCAGGGGTGACTGTCCTCAGTCCTTTGAGGCAAAAACTCATAAGGAGTCATGAGGAGGACTGTAATCAGAGCAGTTACTAGAAAAAGGGAGGCTAGGTAGATATATCCAAGTCATGCTGGAAGGTGCAAAATCAGGGAAAGGCAAGTTTATGTGCTCAGGTAATGCGTGTTATCAAAGGGGATAGGTAATGGAAGAGAAAACAGAGGCCATGAAATCGTGCCTCTTTGTGCCTCCAAGGCTGATCTGCTACTTGTGGCTAGAGATTCACCCCAAGAACTGGCCTGGGGTATCTCCTCTGGGGTCTGCACTGCTGCCCTCAGAGCCAGCGCAGGGCACAGCCTGGGCTCTGCTTGCCCCAGCACAGGGAGATGCCTGGAGCCACCCTGGGTGACTCTGATGCCCCCCCACCTTTCCGCTTTGGGCAGGGGCAGGCCAATGCCAGTTGAGATACAGCCCGGGAGGTACCGACCACGCAGCTGGTGACCGACAGAGGGGAAGTGTGAAGGGGCTGACGGTGAGAATCATAGAATCATTTAGGTTGGAAAAGACCTTGAAGATCATTGAGTCCAACCGACGAATGCAGAGGAAAGCAATGGAGGAGGAGATACGAGTGTCTTGGTGGTACTTTGATTTTGGGAAGTTTGGGTTAGTTTCAGCCTGGTGAGGGAAAGGTTGCCACCACTGTCACAGCACACGCAGTCTCCTGACGCTTTTTGGTGTTACGCACAAAAATGTTGGAACATTCTTTTTTCTTGCTCTGTGTCTGATCTTGTCTGTTCAGCTTTAGCTGTATATGTAGTAAACAGCCAATTCTACATCAGGAGCAGCTGCAACACTTCTTGTAATCAACTTCTGCATTTTCTTTTTATTTTTTTTCCTACCACAAAGTCATCTGGGTCTGCATGAGGCAAACCAGTAAAGCACACGGCTTCATTATTCCAGGATATTTGCTTTGAGATGACAGATGTAGGAATTGGCAGTGAGGTGGATGGGGAGCATGGAGAGCAGCTGTGTTATTAGTAGCAACTTATCTACTACGACAGCGTGTAGACATTATACCTGAGAATGGGGGCCCGTAATGCCAGGCACTACATACACGTGTCATGAGAGCTAAAGCTTCCAAAGCAAACCAATCTCACTAGCCCTGGGAGTGGGAACAGGGGCCAAACAGAGGAAATACTTTGCCCAGGATTACAGAGTGTGTCAATGAGAGAGAAAAAAATTGAACCCAATGCTGTTCTCTAATCAAATGATATTTTCAGCACTGAGGGCAGAATCACTTATAGGTAGCTAAATGAAGCAAATCAGCAGTGCCTATCAACTGTAGGGTTTGTTTTGTACCTGCAAGCTGATCTGGAGTCACAATGAATCTCTTTTCGCTCATATTCTACTAAACTATCAAACCATGTGTGGACACACAGAAAAATACAATGACTGAAGATAACAGAGCCCTCAGCGAACAGCTGAACATGTTCTGCCTGGAGAGGTTGTACTAACCCATCACAAAAGGCAACGCTAACCACCTCAGTTCACGAACTCATTTACTGCAGTAGCTCTGATGTAGCTTCAGGCTGACTTGCTTGCTCCAGACTTGCTGGGCTGTCTCTTGGGCCTCGGCAAGCCCACTGGTAGGGAAAGGCTAAGTTTCTTCTCTGGGTTTCCAGCATCCTTCCTCTTTGATGCTGGGGTACGAGTTGTAGTCTTGAACTATGCCCTTTCTTGGAGAAACTTAGCAACCACTGAGGTTTCCTTTCTGCCAAGTGCATAGAAAGTATATGAAGCATTTTTCATGTTAATCAGCAAAAGGGTCTGCTATCTAGCTCTACCTTGTTTTTCCTGTTCTCAGTAGACCTTTTTGTAGCTGCTCCTTTCTAGAAATCACATTTCTGTTCCTGATAGTGGCAAACAAGCAACTGCCATGCAAACGGTGTGAATCAGAATGTCTCCTACATAAAGCTCTTTGATCCAAAGCGTGGTTTCCTTGGAACATTAAATTATTTGATTCAGAGAAATCTGGGAGTGTAAAAACAACATGAGCTTTGGACCAATAAAGGAAGAGAAAAGATAGCTTAGATCAAGGAGAAATTTCTTCCTGGCTCCTACAGGTGACCTGAGGAAATCTTAAACACTCAAAGCCCCAAAGATTGCAATTTTGAAATAACAATTGTCCCATGTGACAAAATTTAGTTGTTTCATCAGCTTCTTTTGCAAGTCCAGTGAATCAGCTGCAGACTTTATACTCTTCAATTAAATAGAAACACTCACCGCAGTCCCAACCAGCTATGAGGTTTTTGGTACAGCGTAGTTTAAGAACCTAAACTGGTCACTACAGAAGATATGCTTTTGACTTCAACTAGTGAGAAACTGGACCTCACAAGAAGTGCTTGGCAAGATATTTTTCAGTGTCTTTAAACCTTAGTCGTCCCCCATCCATACTTTTTTAATAATTCTTTGGAAACCTGATCATAGAGGTTTCTTTAACAAAGACACAAATTTTCCCTCCTTTCTGTAGACACATAGGTTTATTGGTGTAGGGGTGCTCATAAACATGCCAGCTGAAATTGTTTTATATAAACTTGCTTTAAATAGGGGGAAGGAAAAGTGTGTTTTACTTGTTGCCTTTTTTCTGCTGTAAAAGCATTTTGCACAGATTAAAGGATGAAAACACAGATGAAATAAGCAGTACCAGTAGCTGGCAGCAGGATGAGGAGGGTAGCTGAAGAAACAGAATAGAAGAGAAGGCTAATACCAACAAGAATTTTCTAGCTACTCAAAAGTTTGGCTACTCGCAAAATCCTTGGAAGTTGTCATGTAACCTCTTTTGCTAGCAACCCAGCTGATCCATTGCTATTGTGCATTACTACAAGCAGCTAGAAGTCTGATAAAGCATTTTGGGGAAAGAATGGTATTCTCACCATTAGCAGCAACAAAGATGACAGGACAATTTTGAAAGCTTCTGTTCTCACAAAGTTTCTTCTCTCGTCATGTGTGCTTAATAGGTTTGGACAGCATCCAGTGTCCAGCCTCTTATCAGAACCTTTCTACCTTTTAACGTCTTCCTGCACTGATGGATATCCTAAACATTAGCAAGCAACCTTATGTTGCAATAGCCATAGCTTGGCTTCCTCTGGTAAACCAAATGTCATTTGTTCCATTAAAAAAAATCCCTAAATCTATAAACACTCATTTACAATCTCAACGTTACTGAATGGCTTTCTTGCAGGAAAACAAACAGATCCCTGCTCGAATTCACTCCTCTGAGACAGTAAACATGAGTAACCCTTCCCTTGCAAGCGATCCTCGCACTGAAGCCCATGAGCTATTTGCTTTGCATGAAGGTAGCTCATGCATGAAGGCCTGATCCAGGCTGCACTCGCGTCAATGGCTGTAGCACTACCAGTTGCAGTGGGGATTTTGCAGAACTTGCCTTTATCTTTTTCCATTAGCTGGTAAAAATCCTGAGGAAACACTTGAATGAAGAAATGGAAATCCAAAAGAGTTCAGGAAGGCCTTGAAAAGGATTAGGAAGTGAAGTAAATAAACATCAGGCTGGAACTAGTGGCCCACTCTCAGAAACACTGGAAACACCCACAAAAGCAAACAAAATCACTACCTAGCACTGCTGGAAACAGGGCATTCCTTAATCACCTGTGTCACATGATCCATTAATGATCATATGGTAATAGCTATTTGCAAAGTATTGAGAGGGAAGACATTTATTGTAGGCGATGACACACTGTTTGCAGTGGCATATTCCGCTCTTCCTCAGTTTTGCTTGTTGGACAAACAGCACCTGTGCCAGGATAATAAACTTGCTATATGCTCGATTTTTGACTCAGGTCAGAGTCTGGCTTGATTAAAAAATAATAAATTAACATACAAGCTGAGGCTTGGCATGCAGGTTAAGTGAGTTTTGTAAGTGTAGTTGCATTACTGGGAAAAAAAAATACTAAAGATGAATAGTTTGAAGTGCCACATATCCACAGATTAAATATGCTGATTCTTTTTAAATCCATTTGTAATCAAAAGACTTTTAAAAAAAATCTTCTTTTCTGTTGTTTTTTTTTGCACTTATCAAATGATATTTTAATGAATTGAGATGTACTTGTTTTCTGTGAAATTTAAAACATTCCTTATGGTAATGCTGCGATTCCCGGTTCCAAGTTAAAATAACACACTCTAACATCATCTGCTTAGTGATTCCTCTAGTTGCATCATCCCAGCCAAAGGTGTCAGCCTCAGGCATCTCATCTGAATTTGCCTGGCCCATTCTTGTGAGGGTAGTCAGCTGCTGAAGTCTCTAGATGTTCTTCCAGAATCCTGATTCCCTATTACAAGGGAATCAGATGAGAAATAAGGTATGGTTAGCTTCCATTTTCATCACGTGCCTCTTCATTCTTTTCTTTGTTGGGATCAAGCATACGATCGCCTGTTACTGCTTCTGAGTTTAGCACAATGAATCCTGAGCTCAGAGAGACATTTGTTGACCCATTAAGCTTTTACCTTCAGAAATCCAAAGCTGAACCAACCAGGAAAATTGCTGCAAGTCGCAGCGGGTGGATAGAAGGGCTGTGGAGATCAGGCGTTCAAAGGGCTCCCGTACTATTGAGAAACCATGCACAGAAACCGGTGTGGATAGGCCATGCAATATAATTTAATGTATTCTGCATTACACCTAGTGTGGAATTCAGCTCATTGCACTTTAATCATCTAAAAACCGAGACACTCAAAGTTTCCCTGGGCTCCCTGTAGTGAGTGGGCAGAACGAGGCACTTCATCTCTCCTATCCAGCTGCCTCCCTGTTTGGACAACCAAGGCTGCAATATGTGTGTTGGGAGTGCAGGAGGCTGGACTCACCAGCGGTCTATTTTAATGTCATTCTGTGCAAATGCACAAAAGCCATCTCCTGCAGCTTTCTGGATGTTTTGCAAGCCAGTGTTTCAGACAGCTGGAAAAGGCTGATTCCTTTTTTCCCATGTGGGCAAAAGTTTCAGGCAGAAGAGGCTGTTTCTGGGGAAGCTGAATGATCCTTAAATCTTAGAATTAACTTCTCTGGCCATTGGATAATCCATATGAACTGAGTGTAAGTGATGAGGGGTACACAGAGGGGACAGGGAAAAGATGACCCCTGAAAACAAGAGGAGGAAACTATAATGAGCATATTCATTAGCCAGGGGCAGACAAGTACATCCTTCCTGTTCTCAGATAATCCTAAGCAGACGGCTTTTTATTTGCACAGTGTCCTCAGCCCTTTTGGATGCCCCGGCTGGTCTCTGAGAGGAGTCAGAGCAGCCTGGGGGGCCTGCCCTGCCTCAGCAGACAGATGTGAGCCAGGTTTACATGTGTGGTTGACATCAATTAGCTGAAACAAGTTTCCATTTTCCAAAGGGTCAAGTCAGAGGAATTCCAGAAAACACAGGGAAGCTACAAGGCTTTTGCCCACTGACCAAGTCATCCCAATGATTTTCCTGACCACAAATGACAAACAGTTAAGAAGCATGTGAACTTGGGAGTGTAACCTCTCCAAAACAAGAAGGAAGGAAAAACAGGGCTTCAACTAATAGCACTGCTTAGCATAAAACCAGCTTAGTTAATGACTCCAGCCCAAATCTGCGACCAGTCTGAGGAAACGCATTGCAAATGGAGCCCTCCTCAAGTCTAAAAGGACAGGACACAGGACTGCCCAAGGACCTATTCTGGGACAGCATCACCAGGACAGAGCAGACTCCATGTTGTTTCCATAGGCTCGCAAGCAGTTTGGCACCATTGCAAGAGACAGAAAGCCTCGGTAAGTGTTTAGTTAACTAACATTTGTATTATAAACAGTGGGTAAAGGATGAGGAAATAGGACTTGAGCAAACCGTGAGAAAATGCCTTTTAGTCTGAGACCACAGCAAAGGGACTCCTAATCAAGGCAACACTGTGATTTTTCAGATTCCTCTGCCACACTATATTACAGCCTGGCCCCAGTGATGGAAGAATGCTTATTAAAATAAATTCTGATTAGAAAGCATTAATTTGAGTAACAAGGTTGCTGTTCTGCAGCTCAGATATTTTTCCCAGAATTGAACATCGGAAAGATGAGCTTATGCAGAAAGTACGCTGAGAAGGTACTTTCCTGGACTAAGACAGAGTGATCAGCAGAGATATTGATCGTGCTGTCTCTGGAACAACAGCAAGAATTATGTATTGATTTCTCTGGAGACTGGATTACGTATTGATTATGCTAGCTGCAAAGCAGAGGCCTAAGTAATGCTCTCATCTCTGCCTAAAATGGTGCCCATAGTGTAGTGAAGTCAATAGAAGGGGGAGATGAGAAATCCATTGAGACAAAGGGTAAAGTCCCAGGGCAATTAATTAAATTGCAAAACTCTCCTTGGCTCAAGTAAGACCAGGATTTCGACTTAAGTATTTAGCATCCTGAAAAGTCTCCTAACAGGAACCCAAAGGATGCAGCGAATACCATTTTGAACAAGTAAATAATTTTAGCCCATCCTGAATCCATGTAACACACTGTGTTCAGACAGGCACTTCATTCATTGCTTACTTAAACTGGGTTATTAATGAAATGCACAGGGTTTAGAAAAATTTGAAAACTAGCGGTGGAGATAACTCTTGGATCAAGCCTTAAGGGACCATCCACTGCAGCCAGAGAAAAGCGATATTGCCTTTTATCAGCAAGATAATAAGCTTACAGGGGGACGGCGATGACTCGCTGGATAGAAGTGATATAAGCTGAATTTGTACGAGAAAGGTAACAATGTAGAAAACAGTCCCTGAAGGCTCACCTTTCGAAACACAAAGCCTCTGTCTCGTATTGAGCTCTGCAGATTGCTTTACAGAAGCTTAATGTTTCTTTCTTTCAGAGCTTCCCTTATATTGACCTTCAGCTTTTGTTTTGGCCATTCCAAAACCTAATTATAACATGTTCCCTAGAAGGCATTTAGTAAAACTAAACAGTTAGAGGAAGAGGTCTCAGCACTTGAATCCAATTCTTGGTATGGTATGACCTGCCCTTCCAGGATTCAGCCAGAATCATTAAAAAGTGATACATGAAACTTTCCTTATGGGAAATGAAAGGCTTTAGTGATCAGTGAAGATGACTCACTCAGAAGCGCAAGTGCTGAAGTTTGCATTTACTTTGGTGGTGAAAATAGGAAGGGGTAAAGAAATCTCAAGGAATGAGCAACCGAAGGCAAAGATCCTCGGCATCAAGAAGAATAAAGCAATGGTGTGCAAAAAGAAAACGACTCTTTGACAATGCGCTGAGCTGACCGAGGGTGTTTGTGAGCAGGAGTCTGGACTCAGCTGCACGGCTTTGTTCAGCAGAAGGGCTCATATATCATTTTAATTTCATCTCACCCGTATTACTTAAATGTTTTCTTCTCCATAAAGAACTGATTTGAGAGACAAGCACATTTTAGCCAGTAGGCAAGTGGAAGGCCAGGCACTGCTGATCAGCCAGTTTCCCTTTCACAAGACCTTTCCCTCCCTTCCTTATCCTATAATTGTTCAAAAAAACAAAGACATATTTTCATTTAGCAAAATACCCATTGCTTGCCTTAGACTGGAGTAAGGAGGTTATTGCTGTGTCCAGCTAACCTCTTGCAGCAAAGAAAAAAATTGCAAATGTGGCCTTTATTCTGTGCATTTCCTGGCGGAAAGGAGACTGAACAGGAATTCAGATAAGAAAACTAATGCTGTTGCTGTTCTTCAATATTCTGTGAAGTATATTAATGGGGCTAACAATGCACATTAGACATCCTATTCAGTAACATTTTTAGTACCCAGCTGAGTCCAAATATAAACTATAATGGCATATTGAGACTGTCTTAAGAGCCATTTCAAATCAATTTCATTTTATATAGTGTGTCTCAAGTATCTCAAGGTGATTTACAGTGAAAAAGAAAATAATGGGCTAGTGATTTAGTAGAGTAAGGCATGGCAGCTGTCAGGAAGGAAGGCAAAAATGCTGCATGGAGATGCAAAACTAATTTAAAAGCAGTACAAAGGTAAACATATCTCTCTGCTCTTCCAGTACAAGAAGCAACCAGGTAATGAAGCCAGGCTGGGTTCAGTTTAACTCAACTGTTCCACAAAGCACTGAGGGCTTTTCCATTTACAGACTGAACTGGAACCTAAAACTGAACCATTCCCACTCATACTGAGATTAGGAAAAGCCAGGAAAGAAATATTTGTGACCAATTCATTTTAGCAGTTTTACCATCGTATTTCACAACCTCAGAAATTTTAGACTTCCTGTGGGTTGGACTTTTGCCCTACGGACTTATTAAGTCAAGAAGGCAGCTGTAAGTGCCTTTTTCATGGAAACCCTTAAAGCTTCTCTTTTTTCTGGGTTTTCACTCTCCTGCTCACCAGACAAGTGAAGCTGCTTAAGGAAGCCATGAAAACGGTTGTATTTTGGCATCCTCAGTGTACATTTCCCTCCCATCAAATAGTTCAGAATGGCCTGTTCGATGTGAATGTTTGAACGAACTTTAGGCAAGAGACAGGGAATACTAATGTCTTCCTAGATGAGGAGCTGAGTACATAGAATCACAGAACAGCTCAGGTTGGAAGGAACCTTTAAAGATCATCTGGTCCAATCTTTTGTGGGAAAGGGAGCCTAGACAATATTATCTAGCACCCTGTCCAATGGCACCTTGAAAACTTCCAGCAATGAGGACTCTACCACGTTCCTAGGGAGGTTGTTCCTATGTGCCACTTCTTCGAGAGGCCTAAACCACCCATTTTCCCTTCCAGGTGCCAGGACACATTCAGACTTTGTCATTGTTGTTGCCTGTAGGCCAGTGAGATGGTGGAAGCTTGACCTGCTCATGCCGTCCCTGGCATCGACCACAACAAAAGGCTGCTAGACCACTTCTCAATGTCCCCAGCAAGCACACAGGGGCTGTTCAGGAGGTTAAAGCTGCAAAGAGCCTGAATTGTGATTACTTGAAAAAGTGCCTCATCCCTCGACCATCTTGGCAAGTGTTGAGCTTGTTTAGCTGCCTTGGGGCTGATGCTGAATGTTCTCATGCAGAGCTTTCCCCATGGGAATTCACTGCTACCACACTTCTGAGTTTGCAAACTGTGTGGTGTAGCACCATCTTGCAGACAGTGGCTGCGTGAGTCACAAGAGGCTGTAAGTACTGGTGTGATGTCTATTCATCTGGGAAAGTGTTTCTTTTCCTTTCTGTGGTGCAAGTAGTATATGTTTTATTAAATAAAGTGCATGTTCCCTATGCAAATGAATGCACTTTAGAATGATGAAATACTGACACATTGTATGTTAAATATGTATGACATTTAAAAATCTAAGCAAGAACTAAAAATCATTTATAAATATTAAAGAGCATGAAGTCTACTTTTTGTTTTCATTTTGCTTCTGATCCTGCACTCTGGGAAAAATACTCCTCACATTATAAGACTGAATTATCTGTCCAAGAACTAAACCTATAATTTTATTCTATCAGTCAAACTGTATGTCACACTATTTTTATATCAAGACAATCAGGTTCTTTGAAGCACAGACACACACCTACTTAAAAGAAGCATTCCTCTGAAAGCAGAAGACTTTGTAATCAACAGCAATTTGTATCTTTCAAGGGACTGATAACTAAATGGAGACATGCAGTTCCTAATGAAAAGATGTTTCTTTGCTGGCCAGGATGATATTGCATTAGGACGTTTGGATCCAGATTCATCCATTTTGACTGGAAGCAGCTAACCTGCCTTTGCATTACTGACTTCTAATGTCTTAAAATGTGTCCTTTGGAGATTTTTATTTCTCCTTCCTGACAAGAAAGGACAGCAGGCCATCTGAACTCCTAGCCTGAGCACCTTAGTTAGGTATCTAAAAAGAAATGAAATTAATCCAGGCCTCGCTCTAGTTTTTTAAGTATTTGTCGTGTGGGAGTCCTGTTAGAAAATCTACTATTCAACCCATCGCTATGGCACAGTCAACTTCATCTCTAGGAAGTATTTTCTGCTCCACAGGGCTTAAGCATCCCTGTGGGAAGAAGCAGAAGTTTCCCCTTAAGAAAAAAAAGTGCAGCGAGACCAATGCAGACATTAAAGCACCACCAGCAGGGAGGCAATTTTAGATTACAAGTGAAGGAGCATATCTTTGTGCTCCCTTCTGCCCAGATATGTTAAGATAACTTGGAAATACCAATAAAGTTTCAGAACAGACTGTAAATATCCTGTGCCCATTTTACATGCTGAGAAATCAGGTTCACAGGTCAAATATGAAGTGCAGAGCATGGCACAGAATGGAAACTCCAGCTCTGGAGTCCCAGTAATTTCCCTTCCTGTAACACCACCTTTTTTTCTTGATGGAGAAGCAACTGCTCTCAGCTTGGTCTTCACTGCACATTCACTTACCTGACTAAACTATTCCATGTGCTTCTGCTGCACTACGGATGGCAGGAGTGCCACGGGACAGCAGTGAAAGGATTTGGCATCTGGAAACCTGCACCAAGACTGGCTGAAATGAAGCAGTACTACCCTTCTCTCACTTTACTAGCTCTGCTATCAGCAAAATGCCTTTCTCCATTTCCAGATGGGAACTGAAGCAGTAGGAAATATTTTCCCTCAGTATTTGTCCCTTGTTCCTCTGTTGACAGAAATTTTAAGACAAACGGTCATTTTGGTGGATTTAAAAAGCAGTGGAACTTCATGCCCCTAATGAATGGGCAGCAGGAACTCATACTGGCAGTGCTCAATGGCTGCACATGAAACTAGCCAGGCTCAGTAAATGAAACCAGATCCCAAAAATGCAGTCTGGAGATAACTGAAAGTATGCATTGAAATTTATTGTAGGAAAATGACTGACTGGAAAAAAAGTAGTCTGCTCTGCCCCTGCACCTCCAAAACATATTGTACCATTTAAACACTCTAGAAAGACATCTGCCAAAAATGCAATTAATTCTCCTGAAGGTCAAATGTATTTCTCCTGTAAAACAGTTGAAGCAGCAATTGTATGTCTTGATTACTCTTATGAAAGAGACTTAAGAAAAATCCTAGGCTTGTTCCTGTGTTTGAAGTTGGATGTTTATTGCTTACTGGCAGTGACTTTTGTTGCAAAGGTTAAACGCGGTCAGCAAATGATCGTAACCCCCCCAAAAAAGGGTTAGTCCCAGTGCAGCCTATCCGAAATCCCAGCAGCTGCTCTGTAGTCCTGTTTGGAGTGCCACCCTGTGGACACAGCTGCTCCCATGAGCTCCCCTCCTCCTGACAGCCC
Source organism: Elanus axillaris (assembly GCA_026212715.1). NCBI lineage: Eukaryota > Metazoa > Chordata > Aves > Accipitriformes > Accipitridae > Elanus > Elanus axillaris. The sequence goes on along the minus strand of JANZLQ010000100.1, from coordinate 36,104,719 downwards.
CAAGAGGCAATGCTGAGGAACCAACAGCATGGACCCAAGGCCAGGTGACAGCATCTCTCAGCTCCAAACACACCGTCCCAGGTCAGTCTTGCATGGCCCTGGCTACCCTGGGCCAAATGGTGGTGGGGCAGGAGTGGGAATTTTTGTACCAAAATACAGTGCCTGTTACCAAAGACCATTTTTGCCAGTGCTTTCTACACAACGGTATATGAAATGCCACCACCTCCTTCAAGCTGGGTGGGAAATAATTGTGGCATCTGTTGATAACGGCTGAGGTCTCTTGCATCACACCACGGATGCAGAGCTTGCACACCGAGAAGAGACCAGAGAAGCCCCCTGCTCATCCGCAGATGAATTAAGCCCCTGGTAAGCTCAAGTTCATCCTTAGAAGGCAATTTCTGGATTGGTTTATAACTTTTTTTCTCTCTGACTGTTTGTATAACACTTGCAGGTTTATTCACTGGAGATTGCCACCATAAATTTTAGGAGTCTGGCTTACAAAGCCTGTAACAACCTAACCTTGTTTAGCAAAGGTGTGCCTTGCAGCATTCCTTCAGTAATGCCACTTTGGCTGCCCCTTACCTCTGGGGTGAGGTATTTCATCATGATTTCCTTTCCTTTCTCTCCCAGCTTTTCATCTGGAGCAATTTCATATTCTGCCTGGAACAGATATAAAAAAAAAAGTCAATATTTGCACTCATATTTCACCATTTTAACTTCATTTTGGATGTGGCATTAACAGAATGCTCTGTCTGAAAAATCTGAAGGATAAATACCATTTTCTGATGGAAGTAAAACCTGTACACACAATCCTATTAAAAACCTTCCACTATATTTTGACCAAACTCTAGTGGTGCATTTTATGAGACGATGTCTCTTAATTAACACCATTACAATTTAATTAATTTATATTTTATAGCCTTGCCAAGCCAGCTTTCAGAAAGTGTTCAGTGACAAAAGACAACAACTTTGTTTGGTTTTGCTCAAAGGGAAGGTGAACACAGAAGGTAAAATGATTTCTCCAAGTAGTAGAGAAAGTGAATGTTTGTCAATTCTTGCCACAGTGGTATTTCAAGCACCAGGTGAACTCCTTCTTTTTGGTCAAATGTGTCTTTCCTATTTACTTATAGCTTCCCCTTAGTCTAACAATATTTCTGCAGAGCAGAGAGACTTGCCCATCACTTTTAGTGATCCTTGACTCAGTCCCTCCAGAAGGCAGATCTAAGAGCTAATTTCTTAGGCAGATTTGTTAGGACCAAGATAAAACAAGAGACACCATTTAAAGGAATAGATGCTATAGGCAAAGTCTCTTTGACTTCCCTGGTGCCTTAAAAAAGAGCACACCACATTCCCCCACACAAAGTCTACCTACAGTTTAAAGTTCTGAATGTTCTATGTATTGCAGCATTACTGACTTCTGATGAGTTTCAGGACAACATTTACATAAGAAATAAAAGAAGCATTACTTGTGCACCATGAAGATATTAATCACTTCAGTTAAAGCTTTGGATCTATGGCAGGCATTCGAAGGAAACACGTGCCACATGGGAACCCAGAGGCTAAATGACAACGACCAGTTCTTAGAGACATTCCCACTTGGCACTGCCCAGGATATGAAGCTTTAGCCTTAGGATCAAAATATTTTCCAGAAAAAAAAAAAAGACAGCCTAACAGCTTTCATGACTGTTTATATTAAAAAAAGGATCCCAGAAAATTCTGCCAAACCAATTAAGTAACCTGGTCCAATACAAGCTGTCTGCGATGATAAATGAGGGGGAAGTTAAAAAAAAAAAAAAAGAAGAAGAAGGTAAATCATACTGAACTGGCAAACACTTGGAAGAACAAATTTCAGAACTATTGCCCACTGGAAGATGTATGCACTGCTCCAAGCTTGATGCAATAAATCCGAGGGCAGGCTGTAACGGATACCCTAGCTAAGCAGACCAGGGAATGACATGAAAACCACAATGTAGTAATAATGCTATTACCCATCTATCTGGCCAGTGCTGATTTAGCTATTGCAGCTTAAGTCTGAAGCTACGTATTTATACACATACATAGCAGGTTGCTTGAACAATCTAGAATTACGATCTGATTTGGTTTGGGAAATGACAGTGACCGCAAATAACAGAGAAACCTGTATTATTGATGAAAAATACACCAAAAGCTAAAATCCACAAGTGCAGTACTTCTCTTTTAGTGATCATTTTAGGGATGAACTGATTACATTCTCATAAACTTAATACAAGGGTTTTAAAAAATCTTTCATCCAATTTCCTGTCCTTTTAGATGGTATCTGAATATGGGTCATTTCAGCTCTTAAAGCACAGACACTCTCCAATGTTTACAGCATCTTAACAGCATTTTTCTCCATTCCTTGCTAAGGGACAAAACAATGGCAAGAGTAACAGAAGGAACTATTTTTTTAAAGGTGAAAGTTGTATCTTCTTTGGACCTTACTGTTTATGTTTAGGTTCACAGACAAACTAGGTATTTTCATATAAAAGAAAACAGAAACAATGTATTGTAATAAAAGAAAATTATTGTACTTAAATGCAACTGTCTGTGCAGAAGACTGCAAAGAAAGGAGAACTCCTTGGCCTTGTCTCGGTATGGAAGCATCTAGGACATCTTCCGAGTCCTCCATTCAATGCTTTTACAATTAATCCAATAATGACCATTTCTCTCTCCTTCATTTGTTTTTAGACTCTGGAACCTGGTAATATCTTGGTTCCCTAGTAAAAAAAAACTTGATTCAAAGTCATCATCTGCCACTTGAAGTGCACCAGGGAGATGTCAAAAAATTTGGTGTCCTTTTTGCCACAGATTACATTTACATCCCATCTGAATTGTACAACAGGAAGCAAATTGGGACAGACCAAAAGACGGAAGTTTAGCAGGAATTGGATCGGTGTTTTGAAATGCAGTTCCTGATGGGATCCAACATATGCAGAGCTAAATGCACGCAGGCACACACACACATATACACAGAGTACCTAATTCTATCTCAGGATAGTAGGGAAGGAATAAAAGGAAAGTTTAATTATACTTGCATTTGACGTCCTCAGAAAATGCGACACTGTGGTGGGGAAGGTAGGAAGTGACAGACAGCTGAGGATGTGAGAAGGAACCATAAGCTCCGAGTGTGAACAGTGTGGATTTCACTGTAGCTCAAGTACTAGAAGCCCGTTTCATTTTGTTTCTAAGTCGTTATTACTTCTCCCTTCACTGCCACTTTCGAGCTATTCGGCAACAGATAACCGGTACATTTTCAGCCATGGACTGTTATTGCAGGAAGAATTACTCGTGTAGAGAGACAGAGTGACTTCCCCATGCTCACTCTGCCGCATGCCTGGGAAGCATATCAAGGTCCTCAACTCTCACTCTTGTGCTTAAACACAAGATACATCCCCTTCTTCCACAATACTCAAAGGCATGGCTACAGTTTGCAAATCCCTAATTGCTAGAAATAACATCGTTACTTAAAATCCATGTGGAACAAAATATTTTCCATTATTCCTTTGATGAATCCAGGCATGTGTTTCAAGGCTCCTGCTCTGAAGTCTAATAGCTTCTCCATGCCCTAGTTAGGTCAGACAGGGCCCTATTCATAGCTCATAAATGAGGGAAGGATTTACGATCACCCTGACTGCATGGGACGAGCTGCAGGGAAGGCTCTTTCTGCGGGCAGGCGTGGATCCTTCAGTCCAAATGGCGAGAGGATGTGGGCTGGCCGCCGTTTGTTGCTAACTTTTCTTTTGGCTGCTGTTTCGGAGGTAGTAGTTACTTCAGTGGCTCCTGCTTCCCTAGAAGCAGCTCTGGCTGAATGGGGGCATGGGGGGTGCAAAGAGTCCTTCCCTTCGGAGCAGCCGCCCTTGGGATGGGCTGAGCGAGATCGTTTGGGAAAACACACTTCCACCAGGAAAGGGAGCAACGTCCAGCCTGTGGCCAGCTGTGAGACAGGGCCCTGGGCTCATGGATGGTCGAGGAAGAGTTTCGGGGGCTGGAGGGTGCCTGTGACCAATGGAGAGCATCACTGGGGCAACGGCACAGGGACCCAGCGGGGGCTCGCATCAGCAGCCTTAATTCTGACACATCGTTTTATCTAGTGTTTGATTTTCATCTTAACATTCTTTGAGCTCCTGAAATTGTATGGCTTAAAAATATGTGAAAATTGAAAAGCAGAGCCAAAGGGATCTCTCTGCAGATCTGGAAGGACTCTATCCCACGGCAGGTAGCCGCTGGTTGCCTGCAGGAGTGTGGCATGGCTGCAGGAGTGGGACCCTCGCACCCACCAGGAGATGGAAACACACACTCCTGCCAGAGCAGTTTTGGCTTCTTGCTGTAAGCCAGGAGCAGTGGAGTCACCTTCTGAGCATCTGCAGGAGGCTACTGGTGTTTAGGTCCCAATTTTACACCTCTGCTTTCTCAGCTCCCTCCTCTGTTATCCCCAGTATCTCTCTCTCCTGCTCACTCGTTCCCTGGAGTCCAGGCTCTGCCCTGTTATTGCTCTGTGCTCCAGAAACTGCCCTTGCACTTGCCTCCGCTGGAGATTTAAAATCTGTGACTGAAAATTGGAAGGCAAACCCCAAACAGCTGGGATTCATAATAACTTGCATTTCTAAATGAAAAGTGAACTTGAAACCACATTTTTCTATTTAAACGCAGGGCAAAAAGAGCCCTTTTGACTGTTTAAAAACACATTTTGAGTTAATGAGTTTGTTGATATCAACAAACTGGCATTTCTGATGGAAAAAGCCTTGAACAGCTTTAAGACACACATACACAGATGGTTTATATACCATGTAAGGGACTTAACCAAATGAAATCTCCCTAACAGTGAGACAGGGTTTTTACAAATGGCATTAAATGGATGCTCGTTCATCCTTTTACCCCAGATAAGTGCAATGTCTAGTGAAGCATTCAGCTGAAAAGTCCACCCGAGGGGATCATGCCTCTCACTCCTGGCCCCTGTGCCTGGATAGCACTAGCAGAAACAACCTGGAGAGGCAGCAGGGCTATTTTCCTCCAAAGGATGTATTTCTGTGCGACTGCAATGCAAAGAAATAACATCATACAGGTTAGAGAGGAAATAATGTCAGGTTACTTTCTCCTTGACCAGAATTAGCCATGTTCTCCTCCAGTCAATCTAAATCTGGTCCACATTAAAATGCTAAAAGCCCTCCCCTGGAAAAAAAAAAAAAAAAACTATGGATGTGAGTAGATGAAGCAGGAAAGGGACTCCAGAAGCTAAAGTCTTCCTTATAACAGCACACAAAAATGAGAGGAGAGGAGAGGGCAACATGAAACGTCAGGAGCCAGCACCCCGGGAATGCGCTGTTGAGAAGGGGACAGGGGCAAGAGGTCCCCACTGAACTGCCGCCTTCTTGTGCTGGCGATACGGGCTGTGGGGAAGGAAGCATGTCTTGCTGGCAGATTCCCTCTTCACAGATCTGCCTTTCAGCACAGGAAATGTATCCCCTAACACTTTATTTTAATGGCTATCTTTCAACAGCTCTGAAGTTGTATGATGTTGCTAAAATATTTGTAAGCACAGCTAAGCATGCTTTAGGGCTGTGCATGATTTCTTTGTTAAGGGCTTACAGGGGAGCTGATTTAATCATAAGCCATCTCCATTTAATGATAATAGTTTATGCTTGCATAGTTCCTCCATCTGAATGGCTACATAAGGGTTTGGTGAACTATTCATGGGAGATCTTTGTGTTTACATGCACACAGATAAGCACGCAATGCATTCAGAGGCACAAGCTGCAGCCATTGGTACTTCTTACTAGATATTTTATCTAGTCAAGTCAGGACATCTGCCATGAAACTATTTGTACAATATCCATAATAAGAGATGACTCTCTGTCCTTACAGCCTTACCATACCAGTTAGGAGAAGGGGTTGCTGTTGCCCCATTTCCCAGCCAGCCAGCTACACTGATGGCCATTTACTGGTCCCGCAGCAGTGGTGGGAACCAAACACCCACAGCTCCACCAGCACTGTGCTGCAAAGCTCTGCATCTCTTCATTTTTATCACTTTTATCATTTAATGTTGGGGCCTACTGCTTACAAAGCACCTATCTTTGTAGTCCATTTTACAATTGATAATTTGTGGCTAATTACCCAAACACTGTTCTCAGAAAACATGTAGAAACTTTATGCCTCCAAGCACTTTAATCTCAATTATTGGTTGAAATTGGCCAAGGTATTCACAAGTTTTAGAGGGAACTGACAGATACATACCTACACAGATGCAGAATTTAATGATACACATCCTTTTTCTTCAGAAAATAGCCAAACAACTGTTTAACTGTACAGACAAAAAAACCGCAGATGCTGCTACAATTAGATTTGCAGGAGACTACATCAGACGAGGTTAGTTATTTCACCTGACAGTTGAAATACATATCCAGCAAAGAGGGGATCTTTTTTTTCTCTTTACATATTCTGGTCTGTTAGTTCTGGTTGATTTTACCAGTCCTTGGAAGCAAAGGTGTGAGAGAGAGCTTGCAAAACTTAGTCTCACATAAGTATGGGAATGGAGGTTGTTGAGTGTCTGACTCAGCTTCTGGTTTCCTCCCAGGAGCCCCGATTGCTGCTTTCTTTGCAAACAGTTGAGTGCACTGGTTAAAAATCTGTATTTAAAAGTGGAGGCATCAATTACTGGGTTCTGCCAACGACTTACTGTGTGACCTGGTAAAGTCACTTAGCTGTGCTCTGTAAAAGAGAGGCTGTCCTACCCCTCAGTGTGCAAAAGCTCTGTGAGACTGTCATGAACAGCTAAATATTTTCCTGTTATTTTTTCTTTTTATCTCATATTACACAAAAGCTAAGTTTTGCATCTCATATTAGAAAAATAACTAAGTCAAAAGAAAATGGAGACTTCTGGCTTTTTCTCCTCGGGGCTTGTTACAGCAGGTGGTCTCCAAAAGGTTTCACATTCCTGGTGGTCTCAGAATAGAGCTGTAAAGTCAAACTTCTGGTTTCATTACAGGACTTTTTTGCCTAACGTAGGACTTGGCCTGAATCCCACTCCTCAATGCAGTGTGACCCTGCTGGGCAAATTTCAGTAGCAATCATCCAATTTAATGGCTATGGTCTGTGTTGAAAAGAAGCTCAACATGACCCAGCAACATGTGCTCCCCAGCCCAGAAAGCCAACCGTATCCTGGGCTGCATCAGGAGAAGCGTGACCAGCAGGTCGAGGGAGGGGATTCTGCCCCTCTGCTCCGCTCTGGTGAGACCCCACCTGCAGTGCTGCCTTCAGCTCCGGGGTCTCCAACGTTAGGAGGACGTGGACCTGGTGGAGCGAGTCCAGAGGAGGGCCACGAATACGATGAGGGGCTGGAACACCTTTGCTATGAAGGTAGGCTGAGTTGGGATTGTTCAGCCTGGAGAAGAGAAGGCTCCAGGGAGACCTTAGAGCATCCGTCCAGTCCCTAAAGGGGGGCTAGAGGAAAGCTGGGGAGGGATTTTTCACAAGGTCATGTAGTGATAG
>JANZLQ010000100.1:36051496-36097105 GCA_026212715.1 Elanus axillaris | reverse complement strand
TTCCCAGAGCAGCTGTGGCTGCCCCATCCCTGGCAGTGTCCAAGGCCAGGCTGGATGGGGCTTGGAGCAACCTGGTCAGGTGGAAGGAGTCCCTGCCCATGGGAGGGAGTTGGAACTAGATGATCTTCAAGGTCCCAACCCAAACCATTCTATGATTCTATATGATTCTATGTGTTGCTCAACCTTAATATTGCCTAATACAGGCATTTTCATGGGCTGGGAGCAAGCTTGTACAGAATTTGAAATCAATAAACACAGAAGACTGCTCTTAATTAGCATTAAAAAGAAGAGAGAAAGAGTGAATATTCAGACCTCCACATAGCCAGGGATTTTGTCCGTGAAATCCTCATACTGCCAGTCTGAGCCTAACTGGGAAGAGATTGCTGGCCCAGTAAAGGTATGCAGGGCAGCTCCAGTCTGCAAAAGCAACCTGGGGGTGGGTGCAAAGCACACCCTTGCAAAAGGATTTGGGGATATCTGTCCGGGATTGCTCAGAGAGGGAGATTTAAAACAATGCCAGTCCCACCACAAGCTTTTGCAGGACCGGTGTCGCCGATGCTGCAGGGATGGTGGGAGGACACGGAGTTTCAGCACTTGGCACCACTCCACAGGTCTTCAGGAGAATGAAGTGACACGGTGCCCTTCAATTCCCGCAGCCGGAGGTGGGCTGGGAAGCTGGTGCTGCTGGGAGAGGCTGGGAGAGGCTCCGGGCAGTGCCGCAGCTAAGGTTATCCTGCGGTGCTCTGGGGCTGGTGGCACTGGGGACACACATGGGGGGACAGTATTGTTTCCTTTTGCCCAGATGTTACAACCACTGGCGGCTGAACCAGTACGCCCCGAGCGCCTGCTGCCAGGCGTGTGCAGGGTTCGCACAACGTGGGCTTGTTCTCTGCAGCCCCTGGGCACTGCTGGAACCAAAATGTGATGCCTGCCACTGCGAGGACGTGTGAGAAAAGAACAGAGCCTCCCTAACCCTCTCCAAACTGAGGACAGCTCTGCCTCTTCTGTCTGAAATTAAAGCCACTTGGAAGCAGTCTTGTGGCTGTCTCCCAAAGGATTGCTTCAGCTTTCTAGTGGGACAGCCATCGCCTGTCTCCTCAGGGCTGCGGGCGTCACATCTGATGTGGCATTTCTGTGGGGATGCCTCCCCCAGACAAGTGCCTGATGTTTCATCAGTGGCAGACACCTCATTAGACAATGCCGGCTCGGTGCAGGAGAAACACATCCAGCGAACCCGAAACATCCTCCTGCCCAACGGCCTTGAGCACAGCTGCACAGTGTTTGTCAGATATAGCAGTTTCATGTACCTTGATGCCTAAACCTTTCACTGGGGAAAACCACAATCAGTGCTAGGAATATCAGGTAGAAGTTGTGACCAGTTAAAACTGATCTGAATAGGACTTTATCCAACACTTTCTGTGATGCTGTAGATTTGCTGTAGATACGGCAGTACTAACACGAACTTTAAGGGACCACATGTCCTCTGCCAGGCTCTTACTTTAACAACTTCAGTGCAGTCCTCACATCTCCCTATACTTCAGAATAGCTTCACCACGGTACAAAGAGAAGAAATTTATTCCTGTTAGTATCCATCATTTTGCTTTTGACTGTCAGTGTTAGCCAGAGAGCAAAGCCCCCCAGACACTCACACTCAGCAATGACAAGTTCGTCTTCCTCTCTGGCATGATTTAGCCTTTTGGCTCACCAACACCCAACCTTTCCACAGGCTCCCAGAAATAAAGCCCCTGAGAGACTTTTCCACTGTGAATGGCTTCTGCTGCTGGCCAAGTGCTGTCAGACTGGGAAAGAGTGTCAGGTCCCCCCCAGGACTGGGGGGTATTGCTCAGCGGCCAGCTTAACTGATAGCTCACTGGGATGGAAAACGGAGCAGATTTTTTTCCTGGTGAGCTTAACCAAGTCACTTCTAAACCTTGTGCCTCTGTTCTCCTCTTTGAAAAACCAGGATAACAATCAGGATGTCCTTTGTAAATCACCCTGAAGTCTACGACGAAAGGCTTGGTAAGAGACAGATATTAGCATTACCATACTCCTCATCCTCTCTTGTCAGTCCATTCATCCTCTTCCCTTTCCTCCCAGTGCCTCCCAGCACAGCAGGCTTCACCTGCATTAAAAGACATTACTCAGCGCACCTCAGCTGCTTGGGCATTGACCCGAAGGGAGGCTACGCCAGCATCGTGCCGGGGTGCCTGTCCTTCTCCTTCTCCGATGGCTCCTGCTCCCCGAGGCTGGTACCAAGCCCATGTGCAGCACTGCCCCTCGACCGCTGATGGTGCTGGGATGCTGACGGGGTCAGCCCTGTCTGCTGTTTGCTCGGGTGCTAAAGACACACAACCACATCCCATGAAACAGTGATTTCTTGGGGTCCAGGGAGTCTCCTCTGTCAGGAGAGCACTGTGAAGCACCACAAAATATCAGAAGAATTGACTTACCACCGAGTCAAGGAACCTAATGCAGCACTCGAGCTCAGGTCGAGTTTCACAGAACTGCCGAAAGAGAAGCCTTCCGATCGGCTGCTTTTCACATATGCTGCAGTAATCTCTCTCTAGAGGTAATAAAGAGAAGAAGAGAAGCATGAAAATGAGAAGAGCTTTGCCTTCTGGGTTGGTTAGGAGTTTAAAGCATTGCAAGTGAGTGCAGAACTACAACCCCAAATCAGAACTGCCGCCTTCTCCCCACCACCATGTTTCAGGTATCCAAATACAAATATAATTAATGGCTTTAAGACTCAAACAAGAGAGGCTCAATTTTATAGAGCTGATGTTGGTAAAAGTCCCACAAAAGCCATTCAGCTATTATGAAAAAATAATTTCACATTTTTCTGTGGTGGAAATACAGGGACTCTGCAAAGGTACTGCTCGGACTGGTGGTGTTTGTGGGAATGTGGGGAGCAAATTACAAGTCCTTGAAATGTGAGTCATACATTAAAGGGTAGGAAAGGCTGGAATTTGTGGAGACCTTCCTGGATGCCTCCTGGATATGCACTAAAGTGCCCCTAATCTCTGGAAATACTCAACCCGCACTCTACTAAACAATTATTGCAAACTATGTATTTTCAAAGGCTTCAAAATTTCTGCTTTTTACTTGCTGAGCATTAATGAATAGATGGAGCATATGGCATCTAGCTGGTTTCAGTTTCACACAGCACTCCTTTACAGAACTCTATTTCCCCATAAACACCATGTTTAAATGCCATTCCCCTGTGCCGGTGCATCCAGAACCAGCACTCCCAGTAAAGCAAAAGGTCCTTCACCCATCACAGGGACAATGTGCAGGAAAACATGGGAGAAGGGCAGGCATCATTAACTGGCATTGCACCAGTACAAATGCCCAGGGCTTTGGATATTCTTCTGGTAAGAGCAGCAAATCCCGCAGCCTGTTTGGAGCAGCAGCACTTGCTCGAGACACATTCTTCTAGAAGCACACACATGTCAAACAACATACTGTGTTTCCTTTAGTGTTCCTCTCACCACCCTCCTCGCTGCCATATGGCACTTGCTGTTATTATGGAAACAACCAGCTTCTAAACACATAACATAGCACTGCAAACAGACATATGAGACCCACACAAGTTGTCAGTGCCTCGGTTACTTCTCTCTCAGGCCTTTTATTCCCCCTTTGCTTTGGCCTCCTGCACCCTTCAGCTCCATCCCCTCCAAGGGGAACATCTGCAGGCACGCGGCTGCCGTGGGAGCTCGCCTTTGCCACAGAGGCACCCAGCCAAAGGGCTCGCTCATCACGGGTCGCACCCTGGGGACCACGTTCTGCAAAACCAGGACATCCCTCCTGAATGGAAAAGGCTGTATGAGATGCTGGACTTGCTGACCTGTCGCTGGGTGGCAGGTGGGCAGAAGGACACGAGGCTGCCTCTGTTGTAAGAGGAAGGAGGGTGCTTGCCCAGCGCTGCGCCTGTGTGCAGGTAGGGCTGTACTTCAGGAAGACCCTACAGAGTGGTTGCTGGAGACATGGGTTGGGGCTAGCTGGACTGTGCTTTTAATTCAGTATGGTCCTGCTCTGCTCCGGTCTTCTGAAGCAGTCTGGAACCACGTACCACCACCACTTTGTGGCTGGCATTGCCAGTCCATTTTGGATCAGGATAACACTGAATCTATCCAGAAGACTGTGATGTTTTCACACCCTCCTGCAAATAAAACGGGATTGAAATCACTGCGTAAATCCTACCCTGACCTCCAGCCTATCTAATTATCAGCAGCAAGCCCATGGCACTGGTTTGTTTGCATAAGCTGGAGCCTCCAGCATGGAACATCACGACACAGACACATACGGCGAGAAAGCCAGCGGGCTTGCTTGGTCGCTGAGCAGCCTTGGGACTGTCCTTGCGAGCGGTACGAGTTTGTGCTGCTTGACTGAGTAGCTTTTTTAGTGAGAAGGTAATTGCTGAAGGGATGTGCAGACACACACAGCACTAAAGTAAGGAAAGGAGTTAGGAAAGAGCCTGAGTGGATCAAAACAGCAACTCACAGTGTCCCAGAGGCTGGCATGAAGCCAGAGACTGAGCAGCTCAGGGAGGTCTGGAGGTTGAACTACACCTGTTTGATGCCATTTTCTGCTACCTTGACTAGCTAACTCTTCTGAGGCTATGAACAAAATATACATCCTGAATACTGGTAGCACACAGTCTGCCTGATGGCAGGACTCAATCTCTCCAGAAGCCCAAACGCACAGCAAGCTTCCTCATGTTAAGCAAGCAGTGCAAAAAATGCAACTGAATTTGTAACAGAATGAACCACAAAGGAACAAATACATTAATCAGCTAGTTTGCCCTATATTTTCTCTTGTACGGTGCTATTTGATGCACTGTGACAACGCTTGTTGTACAAAGCGCAGTTAGTTTATCAAAGTTGTTACAATATGATGACACTCTCTGTTGCAGAGGATTCTTTTCTAACAAAAGGGCTAGTGATATCAGCTAAATAAGTGTGCAAATTGCACACCCAATAACTGGACTTTATAGCAGAACAGGAAAAGAAAACAAGCAGCTAACCACTATTACATGTGTGCATAAATGAAATGTAAAGAAGAGACGAGCACAGACTTCCTCCTATGGTACATAACTTGGCCAACACGTGAGAAGGGTGACCCCTTCATAATGAGGAAAAAGGAAATACCAGAAATAATCTCTGAAAACACAAGAGTTCCCTGGAGCCATCCACTCCTCGGTCATGTTCGTTTAAATGCTGGATACACCAATAGAGACAATAAATACATGATGCAACTACTTTCATTCCTTGTAGGTGACACAAAATATTTTCTTAGGCCCCAATCATTGCCATTGGCCTCACTCAGTCAGCTAAAGGAGTCTGCTCTCAACTCCTGCTTGGGATGCACGGGCCCTGGAGTGGACTGAGAAAGAAAAACACCTCTCTTAGCTACAGCGGAAAAAAAGGAGTGGATAGTTTTATTATAGTACAGAAAGCAGAAGTGTTTTAACAGTGTGCTGCTCCCCGGAGACCGGGCTGAAGCACCCCGAGGTGTGCTCACGAGCTGCGGCGTGAGGGCAGGGGATGGAGAGCCCGCGGGTACCGCAGCCAGGGACTCCCTCGGGCGGGGGTAATCGTCCTGTTGCTCTGGGTCCGCCTGCCAGTAAAAATATCCATCCAGTTTCAAAAGTTTAAAAAATAGAAAGAATGATTTCCTGAGGAAATGGAAATGTTAAACACTTGGAAGTGAAACCATATGCTTATGATGATGAAATGTAACTAAAACAGCTCTGAGAGCGATATCTTTGGTAGTCAAGACTCTCCTGCTTCAGCACAGTCCTGTTTAACACCTGCAAAATCACCCAAAACGAGGGTGAAAAGCTGGGTGGGTTAAAGCCCTAGGAAAGCAGTCACCTCTCACTGACGCCAAACTCTTTATTTCAAAAATATCCCTAGCAAATAATGTGCATATGCAAGTGAAATCTTTATCTTCCTAACAGAGTAATGACACAGATTAATATAGAAAAGGTATTACATAAAATGCGATCATAAATATTCATAAGATAAAGATAAACAACATTTATTCTAAATTCTACTGACTCTTTTTTTCCCTTTCCTATGTAGCTTATGTATTGAAATACTTCTTTAAAGAGCACCCAGCACACAGAACATACCAAAACAGTTACACCTGCATACAGATAACACCATCACCATTCAAAGTCTATGGCCTAATTTGTTCCTCAACAGACACTCTGGTAAGGTTTTGAAAAAGATATAAGCACATGCCTGGGAAAAATAGTCCTATTAATAAATTTTCATACTGATCAAAACATGCCATTGATGAAGTGAAAAACACAAAACAAGGTGATAAAGAAAGCTGCTGCTGATAAAATCCCTGACTTTCAACTAAAAGGGGAAGAAAATCTAATATTTTAATTAGATAAAAACCTCCCCGTGCCTTGTGAAGATTGGTTTTGTCTTCATTTCCCATTTAAATACCTAGCATTTTTTTGCTGGCTCAAAATACCACCTTAGCAATTTTGGAGAGAAACAGTGGTCTGCAGAGAGACCAAGTCCCCCCTCCTCTTTCATATTTGCAATATATCTTTTTGTCCAAAAAAGAAGTCTGAAGCCTTTAAAGTTTACAGAATTGTTCTGTGTTCAGTCAGGGTACTAATGGAAAACAAATTGAGTCTTTAAACACTGAATAACCCCATTTAGAGCTATATTAATAAAAATACATTTTTCATTTAAAACCAGCAAGTCTAACACTAGTGCTTATATCTTGCAATTTACGGCTGCTCTTCTCCAGCTGAAAGTGGAATTACCACTGTCTATGTATAAACTTAATGAACAGTACATACTAAACTGCCTAGTCTTTGAGGCTGATGAAAGTTGCTTCTTATCAAAGGATCCTTTGTGGGTGCTTTAAAAGGATTTAAATTGCTTTGATTGCATTATTAACAGTGTCTGTGTTGCTCTTGTATTTCAGTATAATCTGGGAAGCTGGAACATCAGCTCTTGCATTCTACAAAAGACGGTTTTCCATCTCTAATAAATATGCTTCAATACAAAAGATAACCCTTGTGTTCAAAAGCAAGATCCCAAGATGGGCCATGTTAACGCTTCTGCAGATCCACTTATTACCTTCTGATTTTTCAATGGCCTTCAGTACTGGAGATGTCACGGCCAGTCAGAACTTCATAAACTTTGCTGGGAACCCATGTACTTGCAGTGAAAAACACATCAGGTTTCTTTCTTTGAGAAACTGAAAATATGGGGCCATTTCTGATGAAGAAACATAGATACTGCTGTTTAAACTGTAGAACCTGGCCAAGTACATGTACAGTTACATAGTGAGGGATCTCCTTTTCATGGTGACTACTTGGGAATGTTGCAGGAATGGGAGGAAGCAACAGAAGGGAACTGTCTTGTCCTTTTTGTCCATTTTTTCTGGGTTTTAGGGGTTGTTTGAGTTGGATTTTTGTTGGCATTTTGTGTTTTTTTTTAATATGGAAACCTGTTGTCGAGATGCTGAGGACTCTCCATTTGCCCTGTCTCCAGCCATGCATTTAAAAAGTGAGGCAAGCCAGATGGTTAGAGAATACAAGACAGGAATAAAAAGGCCTCATTTCAGTTCATTCAAAAACTCCCAGGAACTGTGGCAGTAAGTCATGTTATAAAAGCCCAATACAAGCATCTAGGCTCCCGTGGGAATTCGGTTACCAGTACAACTAATATTCTGCGTCCTGCAGACCTCAGTGGCATGCTGTATTTATAAAACGGGGCTAATAGCACTGCCCTACCTCACAGCAGCACGGCCAGAATAAGTATATTAAAGTGTGTAAGCCCAGAGTGCTACTGGATAGCCCTGTGGCTCCTTGCTATTTACTTGCAATGCAAACTCCCGGGGCGGAAATTTAGTCCAAGAGAGCACAGCAGAGTCTTTTTATACATTAACCGCTATACTGCTCCATAACTTCACCTGGCACTTCACAGAGATTAAAAATGACGACGTAGCCCCTGTCTTGGAGAGTGTTTATCTTGGCAGGGCCAGAGCTGCGCAGGTGCAGGACCGAAACTCTGAGGCCAAGAGCCGTGATGAAGTTCTCTTGCTGGTGGGAAAAGCACACTCCCACTAACAATAAATATTTCATCTGTTTTCTTTATTTTTAATAAAATATGGAAATTGTTACAACTTATGACAGGATAATGGCTTGATAGATTCCTTATTTTAAACAGCAGCTTGTCCCGGTCTGCAGTTAAAACCAGCACTTCATCGCTGTAGAAGGCTCTGGACCTTACATATGAAGCCCTAGGGAAGAACACATTTTTTGGCCTTGGTTGATTTTTTCCCCTTGAATTTAGGATTTTCTACAAAAAACTTGGAGACCCTCATCATGCTGTTACTGCAAGCATTGCTTTTGCAGTGGCTATCCAAGTTTAATTAATTAAAAATACAAATGCAATCAAGCTTACTTGAGACAATGGAATTACCCCAAACTGGTTTTAAGTCCTGCCAACTTAATTTTCTCTGCTTGTCAGCTGTCTTTTTTAAAACAAACAAAATTTAATCTCCTGATCATCGAACATCTGATGTAATTATTCAGATGCAGACAGTGTTTGCTTTGTATAACTTTCCTTATTTCCACTCTTTTCATGGTATTAGGCTACAGGGATAAACTCCACACATCACAGCAGCATGACACTGAAGGTGGAAACAGTCCAAACCTTAGAGTTGGACCAATACGGAAAAAATGTTTGGAGAATATTGTAACAAAATTCGCAGTTAAATACACTTCAGTGATATATATATATATACGGATCTTCTCACTTGTTTTTTTTTGAAAGCAGCTGTATTGAAGCTTTGCTCATGGAATTTTATTTGAAAGTCAAATCCCACAAACAGTTGCATAAATATGTTTGCACGAGTACTTGAACCAGAACACGTATGTGGCTTTGTTGATTTTGGACAAAGATTTTGGCAGGCAGGATAACAACCTACCCACCCTTTCTGTAGCAGCAGCAGGAGGATCAAATGAGATCCTGTGAGCTCAATATAGTCGCCGCACAGAAAAACACGAGTGGGGTCCAGAGCCTGAGGAGGGACCCTCAGCTGTCTCAGGGGAGGCATTTGGTCACCCAGCCTTGTGCCAGGAGCACAGTCAAATGGCAAGGAGTGAATGCTCTCCCCTGAGACTAGGCTGCTCGCCAGTGGAAGACAAATTCTCACCCTAACAAAATCTGAGTTACTCTGCTGAGTTATTCCAGCCCTCCTCCATCACTTCTGGTATCTTCTAAAAGTTATTCATTCAGGCAACAGCATCCTTTCCACATGGGTCACTAATCGAGCCCCGAGTTCAAAAGCAGACTGCAGATACTTCAGGGTCAAGAGTAGGTTTAGCTGGAGAAGAAGGAGCTTGCCATTAATGTTTAAGCCTCTTAAATCATAGAAGGAAAAAAAAAATTTTTGCATGAAGCATGGGGTGCAGGGAAAGACGACAAATAATTGTTACAAATAATGAAGGCGATCTGTAAGCCTGCTGAAATGGATGGCAAGATTGACATCAACTCCAGCAGGTCTTTGATCAAGCCTAGTTTTCCCACCTCTGTTAAGCACAATTTACATGAATAAAACACTCAGTCTGTCTCTCAGCTCCACAGTCAACATCAGCATGACAGTGGAAATGCATGCACCATGACTAATCATCAGGAAATCTGGATTGTGAATGTGCAATGGGAATATTTTAAAATCTTTTTTTAACTGCAATTATTAGGTACCATGTTCTTAAACACATCCTTTCTTTTGCATTTGGCCACCAGTTAGAATAACAGTGCATAGAAAAGGAACAAAACCCCAAAAAGAACAGGGAGACAGACTGACTGACTGACTGATAGACAGACAGATGGACAGGTATGTTACACTTCTAGTTAAAAAATTCAAATGACCAGTAGTAAGCTGGTTACCATTCCCATAAATTACACTTGAAAAGCACATGCCCCTGGATCAATGCCTTTGATAAAGTTTTCTGAGCACAGTGTTTGATCTGTTTGTTGTCTTCACGGCTGGTCACAAAGCTATTCAGGGCACAGTGGACTTCCAGACTACTTCACTTTGATCACAGAAGATGCACCATCACCAAAATTGCCCAGCACTGGAATGCGGTGTTTCTTCTGCAGCCCCAGGAGAAGGGCTGCCCACACCGTAGCTGTGACCACCACCCTGACTAGAAAAGGAGTCGGCCTTTTTCTTAAACGACTTTCAACAATGTCTCTGCAGCAAGGCCAGAGAAAGGGAAAAAAAAGCCCTCAAAGAAATATGAAAGCTCACCTCAGAAGCACCCTGGGAAATTCTGGGAACAAATACTTGGTTGTTCCCATTTTGTTCTGCTTTGGATCTGGATGACAGAACTGGATGATTTGTCCTCATAGAAGGTAGCTACTGAGATTTTTTTTGTTTGTGACTTTTAGACCAGTCTTAAAGATTTTAACTGAAATACCGAACTTATTTTCTGTCTAGTGCTGTTATTTAGACTCCTGCCTGGTGATATTCTGAGTAATACGTGCTGAAAGAAAATTTCAGTAAAAGTTGTAATTTGAATGTTTAAGGTTATGAAATCTACAGAACTGTTGCTGTTGTACATAGCACAAAATAAACATCTCGATTCCAGGAAACCAAAGGAGACATCTTGTGAATCGCTTTCTTAAGACGAAAAGACTTCTGCAAAACTACTCTTTGACTTCTAAACTAGCTTGGGTAGAAACTGAAGCAGCCGTTAAGACTAAACTTTTACCAGGTCAATAAAATGGCAGAATGCATATAGCCACCAGCACAGTCACTCTGTGAATGCATATTTAAGCAGCATACGTTGCTGACAGGCACATAATAAAACTATTCATGGGGATTACTAACTCTGCATGCCATTCAATAGTCACTGCAAGTTCTAAACATCTCAGCCATTTTATTAGTGATTCCTTTAACAGAATACTAGATGCTATTAGTTGTTACTTCATTGCTAAATTTACTTTTTTTTTCAATTTTTCTCCTGATATTTTGAAACCCCAAGCTTCAAGTACAACAAAAGTCCACAATCTTACACTGATAAGTTATTTTTCTAAATGTCAATCCTAACCTTTAAAAACTTTGCAAAATAAGCTCAATCATCAACCTAAATAATCAAAGGGACAATAATACACTGAAAAAAAATAACTGATCTTCAACAGTTTTAAGGGGTATCACTGACCTTTAACAACACTGCTAAATTACTACTTAACTGGATCTTTTGGCCAAGTACAAGTGGTTTACATGCAATAATACAGACGCTGACTTTGACTTGGTTTATATTCACAGGCTGATTTGACTGCCTGCTGAGTGACAGCCCTCTCTGAGTGGGTGTGATGGAGCTGAGCTGCTGAGTAAAATTGATATGAATAGTGGAAAAGAGATTTTGAAGTCATTTAGAAACCCCAAATACACTAAAAGGAACTTCTGCAAAAGGGAGATTGCCAACAGAAGGTATTTTTTTTTCCTTCTTGACAGAATTCTGCAGTACCAAGGATCAATTCATACCAAATTATTGAGACGGATGTAGAGAGCATGGCAGCTGGTGTCCAGACACCCAAGAACCATGAACAGTCTTACTCAGGTCTTAAACAAAAATAATTCCATTTTAGAGAGAACTTCCTCTTCATTCTTATGAAAACTGGGTTGTTATAGGCAAACTAAGTGAGAACTTCTGTAATCTTAAAGGTTATTCCAGTATTTGTATTTTTTAAGTTTATCTCTTCTCATTTTTTTCTGTCATTTCTTGGTTTAGTTTCACACTAGAGATATGCAGATTCTCCTATGAGAGCGAGATACGGGAACACTAAGTACAGTGAGCTAGGCTGGGAGAGAACCGTCACCCAAGGGTTAAGACCTATATTCTCAGGACTGAGGTGCACTGTCTTCTGAGTCCTCAGGTGAGCCCAAGAATTGCACAGAAGACAGGGATTTCCTCTTCAGCAGACACATAAAATGTATTTCTATGAAAGAAAAAGGGAAAAAGGGGATGGAAAAGAAGAGCCACATGGCTGATCTGAAAGGAAAGCATGTTTGCAACGACACTGAAACATTAGAGACATTGTTTGAGTGCAGTTCATCCTTGCAAAAATATTATCCTCGTCATGATGCCAAGGTCGGCGAAAGTATGGGCTACTTGCCATGGAAGTGCCGGGTATTTAGGCTAGACCTGTCATGGGGCTTATTTACTCTCTGCGCCCAACAGTTCAGACACACTCAAGTGTAGTGTTCATGTCTTGGCAGGAACTTCTCATTCATGCATTTTCTCCTGGTCCCCTTTGAGGAGTCTTCCGCCTCCGACATTGCAGTGGTTGAAATTTCATTGCTTGCTGAGAAAACCAACACTGATTAATTTCATCCTACTTGCATGGAAGAGGTAAAGTATGCAGGTCTGTAGCCAGGGACAAGGAAATCCCTGCTGCTTACATGCCACATTGAATAAGCAGCCCACGGTTGAGGCCATTGGACTTCAACAGTCTTCATTCCACCCGCAGGAAAGAAGCAATTAACCGTAGCAGCATGGGAAGCAAACAGGAAGTAATGCAACACATTCACTTTTGATTAGAGAATATTTTTTTAATAAGACATAATATTCCACAAGGAAGAATTCAGCTGTAGTGTTACATTGACACATCCCAAATTATTAAAGGAACGTGACTGGGGTTGCAAAGTTAAGCCTCAAAACCTAGGAAAAACTGAAATTAAAGTTGCTTGTGCAGCCTGAATGCCATTCCTCACTGTGCGTGCATTCTGGTACAGTCTTTAATTACATCACTGCAAACTGTTTTTCCCACAGGACCTTAGCCTCATTCAACGCACAGAACGGACAGTGCTTACTTAATGAGCAGCTATTCAGTATTTCATTTTCTCCTCTGGTTCAGTGTGTGGCCCTAGACTTTATTTACTGCACACCAGTCAGGCCTGCTCTGAAGACAGAGTGATTCATTTCCCCACGGACCTTTCTGTGGCATTCTCCACTGTAGCCTTTGAATACTTCACACGTATTCATGGATCTATTTTCACACCACCTCTGGGAGATGAAGAGGATGTCATTAGTCCAATTTTACAGATGGGGAACTTAAACATATGAAGATTAAGGTAAAAAAGCATCCACTGATTTGTGCAACTTGATTTTCTGTGTATTTAACTTTACAAGCTATTCTCTCTGTTCAAAGCCAATCTTCCATTTGCTTCAGTTGCAGATGTTAGTACTGAGACCCCAAAATCTCAAGGCAGCTACTCAGAAAATGAAAAATGCACAATTAGAGGCCAACTGTGAAAAACTCATTCTAAGTGACTTGACTGTCATCATGTAAGACCTATCCCTGTCCAGTTCCCTAGTGTGCTATTCAATTGCTTTGGCCATGAGACCATTTCCTTTGATGCTGCAAATCCCCATTTAAATTGATCACACACCTTTTACCTCATGCAATAAATGAGTCAGTCATTCTATCCTCCTTTATTAGACAACCCAGTTTCATCCCCAGACTAAGTCAGTCTTTTGAACTAACTGCATTAGGGCTCCTGGGGAAGAAAATTAGGTGATATATACAGAGATATGAATTTAAGCTGCATAGGCAGCTTTAATTAAAAATCCATTTTAGGTGCTCATCGTTTTAACACATATTTTTGCATGTTTAATTTCCTAAGCTTTTAAAGAACTGCAAAACTGGAGAGAAAAGATTGCTGTGGACCAACAGAAAAGCCCTTGCTCATTAGGAAGAGCTCACACAAAAGGCTGGGAGCTTTCAACTTGGCAACTTGAAGAATGTCCTTTATATCACAGCTTTTCCTGAGCTCCTTCCTATGTTTTCTTTGAAACAGAAACTCCCATCATGTTGACACCCATACTGATACCCATACCGGCAGAGCTGAAACAGGAATGTCAGTGTATCCACTTGTGCCGCTGGGAGCTGGGAAAGGAGCTGTAAATTGTGTTAGCTGATCATCCTCAGTTCTAGGGTCTCCCTGGACCATGATTCCCCATTTTTTCTTTCATCTTCCCTCCCAAACTTCTTGCCATCTTTCCCAGCAGCACTGCTTCTCCATTGTAGTTCCCCTAAGACGAGCAAGTTCCCTCCACTTCTACGTTCAATCTCAATCTTTCTTATCCCCCACCCATCTGAACCCAGGACTTGTCCTACACCAGCAAGATAGTAGGCAGCAGTACAAGTGGGATATGAATTTACTGCATACTGGCAGCTCTGCAACAGCTCTTCAAGTAAATATCCTTTAGGAGACATCTGCTAAGACTTTACATCTCAGTCTGAAGTAGCTAGTTTCTTTCACTGGAAGGAAAAGCATTCGGAGATCCTCAAGATGGGATCCTGCCCTGAAATGCACCCTAGATGGCCTCTTTCCTTTTTGACTAAGAGGATGTATAGGTAGAGGAGTTGCAGCAAAATACAGTTAACCTTTGTGAACTCCCTCAGCAATATGCACGGTAACTAAACTAATCTGAAAGTGGCAGAAACTATCTTGCACTTAACCTGAATATTTAAGGGAATAGCTATAGTGGTGGTAATTCACCACTGCTCATCCCCTCAGTGGACTGATATTGCTTCTTTGTCTTCTGGTCAATCCTGGCTCCTACTTTCAGCCTGTTGCTTTCAATCAAAAAGAAAAAAAAAAAAAAAAGCACAGAAAACATCCAGCATGGAAAATTTCAGTCTACATAACTCTGGCAAAATCTTAATCTTATAATGTGCAATATTAGGCAACCTTAATAATGGATGGTGCTACCCAGCCCACTAATAGCAGCAATCCTTACTCAGAAGGTTTGGCTTTGGGAGGAGCGCGTCTCTATTATTTATTATGTGTTACAGGGCCAGTTCTGTCCTGCCTGCTGATGTTTTAGGACCTTGACCGGTGAGTATTCTCACTGAATTCAGAAGGCTTGTCTGGAAAATTCAAAGAGGATGCTATCTTTGAGGGTTATATGGGAATCAAAACACAAGCAGCTTCTTTTCAGAGATTTTTTTCAGCCGAAATAGATAAATATAAACCAGCAGAATGTGAAGAAAAAGACGAGAGGCTTCATAAGATTTTTGCAATGTTTTGTATAATTTTATGATCTGTAATAATTAAATATCTCTATCTGCTTATCAGGGATTAATATTACCTTACTCTCCTTGAATGCCGTTTAGTTCTCACACTATGTGTATTCTACATGTGCGCTCTCTTTTCTCAATATTTCTGGCACAAATATGAGCCTCTTTGGGAAGGACTCATAGCGTTATGAATGTCTGGACAGCCTGAGTAATGCAAGGCCATTTGGGGCCGAACCATTGACCACAGCTTTAACTTGCCAGGAAGGATAAAACACAAAATGTAAATTAGGTACTAATAACCCATTTTCCTTCTAAATCCTTGGTACAGATATGCAACATGAAGAACAGATTATGTTTTGAGAGAGATTTTGGAATAATTTGCAGTTAAAAATATTGTATGGGACCTTGTGTTGTGGCCTCAGAAAAGACTGAATTGTGAGTTGTTAACTGCTGCCCTTGAACCCACTTCAGTCAATGGAAAGTTTCATTGGCACCTGGATTTGTTGCTTTGGGTAGCTGCCTAGCTACCAGCAAAAACCAGCACATAATACTGTCATCAGGGAAAGAGGAATGTGCAGTCCAGCAAGCAGGACATGCATGGAAAAGTACATTTCTCCCAGCGTGTTTTGCAATCTCCATGCTGTTCCCTCCCCATCTTCCTTTCCACTGATCTCATCTGTGGAGATGAAGTCAAGAAGAAAATGTAGGAAGTACCACTTGCAGGGCAGGATCATTCTACTGCCTCTTGCATGACCAACATCAGCCTTAACACAGCTTTGAACCTCTTAATGGGGCCATCCCCCTGTGAAAAACCAGACATTCATTCAGCTCTACTGTTTGTCAGTCAAGGGATCCAAGGCAATTTGATGTTGGTTGGGTGTGTTAAGTTCACACAATGAATTTGCTATTAAAGCTATGGTGTTGCATTCTGCTAGTAACTGGAGAGTTATGTGTTATGCAAGTTACAACACAATATTTCTGTTGTGTTGTTTTCAGAATACATATAAAGGCATGTTCTTCATGTGTGAACTCCAGCCTCCAATTACATTATGTAAGAAGGCTTGAGTCTTCAGTTCCCTGTTTAGAAACTATTGTTCTTGTTCTGGTTGCTGCAACCCAACTATGAGGAAATGAGGAGTTTTCCTCTTCTCAGCTGGGCCCAGGTCTATCTAATAATATAACCTGTGGAACTAGCTTCTGGGATTAATTATGTTCCAGGTAAAAATAAACCTGAAATATAAAATGGCACACCCATGTACTTGGCCTTAATGAGATTTATAACTGCTTCTCTACCCTGTGGCACACATCTCTTTGATGTGAAGCCCAGAATCTTGCTACCTTTCAATAGGTCAGTATGCCTGACATGGCTAATTCAAGCCACTGTTCTACATCTCAATAATTTCTACCATTCTCTGCACTTAGAAAATAAGATAATTCAATCATTCGATAGTTTAAAAAATGAAATAAATATCTGGTTTTGGCTTGCGAAGAGGGAAAAGCATTAGCAAAGCAGACTCTGTGGAGGAAGAACTCTGTAATTCATCAAAGTATGGTTTGGGTTATCTACTGGCCTTAAGTGGGAAACTCCAGTGGGAATACTCAAGCACTCCTGCACATGCATTTTAATATTGAAAGTAGCATGAGCAGTGGGTACAGCATACCAGGTACCCCACTCAGCCTCTTCACAACGGGAAATCAGTGGCTACTTCACTGATACGAGCCTTAAAGAGAAGACAGGAGTAGATCTCTGCTCCATCCTTGCAGAATTGCCTTGCTGGAATAGAAATCTCCCTGACAAATCTCCCAGAGAAGCAAAGCAGAGAAAGCGAAGTCCTGCCTCCTTGTTCACTCTTCCTGTTATTAATTTGTAACATTATTACTAATAAAGATTATTTAACTAATGCTAATGCCTAATCACGGCACAGGACCAAGATCATATGGGGGGGAGCACAGTGCTAGGCACTGAATAAACACAGAAAAACAAGGCAATCCTGCTCTGGTGAGTGGAAAGGTTTAGAGAATATGAATAAATATTCATTGCTTTGGATGCCTGTCAAAAACACCTTCCAAGTCTTTTCAGGTTCAGCTGCTACTATTGATATAGAAAAAAGGGAATCATGATTTATTCGGGTAAAGGAGGAGACTCCCTAAAAACACACATTCTGGCAAAACAGAAACAGACTAAACAAGCCTCTTGAAGAAATACGCATTTGAGAAACTACTCTGATTTAAAAGATCTGTTTTTTATCCTTCACCCATTACGTGGACCTGTGGTACAGCAGCATGCTGGAGATACATCATGTGATAATTCAGGGACACTAAAGCTGTAGAAAAATCAATGATACTGCAAGAATAAGCAAATAAACCTTGAGATTACAGAGAAAAAAAGAAAAAAAAATCCACAAGGTCTGGTCTGGTGCATGCTATCATTATTAACGTGAGTCATGACTTCATGGTCCTCAGAGGAGAGCTGATGTGCCTACCCATAAAGCAGGTCTTAGGGGCATATTCATTACTAGCAAAGGACAAGTACCACAGTTTGCTCTCATATAATGATCCAACAGCAGCATTTAAGTGAGCAGAGTATAAACACCCAGGCTGGAATTTGGCCAGGATACTACATTTAACATCCTACTCTTTGTAAGAAATGCCATATAGGCTGCAAGGTCCAAGCAGAGAAGCCACAAGCTTAACTAAAAGATCTCATCTGATAGTGCCCACCCCCCAACAAGCTACATAGACCAGAATTTACAGTCCTGGGTAACATCAAGTGTTGAGTTGACCCTGGCTGCAACTGCCAAATGTGGTATAGCACTTGGAGAACATTTGTTGTGGATGAAAGAAAGTGTATTTTGCCTTGGAGGGTCCCAGGTATGTGCCACAGCAAAAAAAACCTGTCTGCAAAAGGCCTCTCTTCCTCCTCGTTCTGTTGGCCAGCTTCCCTTGTGTGCACCATCGTGCTCTCAAATGAACTCACTCATAATGTGACGACAGCCTCCCCATTTTTTGGATACCAGACTTTAAATGAAAGGAAATTACGGTGTTTGGAAGGTTGTCATCTTAGCCTCTGCCAAAGACTAGGAGAATTTTCTTTCCTTTTTTTTTAGGAGCAGCCAAACCACTTTTGAATCACATAGTCAACACGGTGAGTGAGTATGGCTGACTTGCCTCATTTTCCCCAGGATCAATCTACACAGTTCTATGAAAACAGTTTGTGCAAATACAGGCAGCAGGTCAGCAAAGATATGACAGAAGTAAGACATAAAATTTCTAGCACACTTAAGAAAACTGGTTTTGGTTACTCTCATCCATCAAGACTGATTAGATCAGTAAGGGAGGCAAGACCTGGCTCTAGTATGGATTAATCTGCCCGTGTCTCTCACAAATGGTATTTTCACTGAACAGACCCAAGACAGTATTCACTTTGCCTGGTGCCTGTGTTGACACAGTCTGATTTCATCCATTCTGTTACCTGGTCTTACCCTTGGCACAACCTCACAGAAGGTACTGCAATACTCACATTTCTCTATCCAGATAATTCCCCTCTGCATCCATCATTGTGAAAAGTTTTACAAATATTGCAAGGTGCTCCAAGAATTCATCCAAAGTCCATTGATTTCATTGGGTACTGTGACACTGTGGAGTTCTCCAGATTAGACAATTCACCTAATTCAAACAGTTTGTTTCTTTTATTTTTTTCACAATTGAGCATTCTTGTGTGGCATTTAAGCTTGTGTTCTTTCTCTGTTTGTTATCAGATTATGCTGTATTCTTCACTCCAGCCTTCACATAATTTTCTGATTAAATAACTGAAATCACCTGAAATAGAATATGTCTTTCAGCCTGTATTCAGAGAAGCCCAAAGACTTCGAAAACCTCAGTTAGCAAGGCCATGGCCTTGCTTACTAAGCTTTAAATTTCCCTTGTAGATATCCACATATCAGTTGGAACATATTTGGGTTCCTCAAATCAAGGGAAGGTAAGAATTCACTGATAAACAAACTCTGAGTTTGGTACTGCCCGCAGCTAAGACAGAGACCACTTTTTACTTCTTGTGTCTGGTATTGAATCATAGCTGCACAGCTCTACATCAGTCCAGCTATACTGAAGGCACGGACTTCATTTTTGGATCCCACAATTCTTGGTGTCTATGTATGAGTAGTCGGCAGCTGAGTTCTAGGTAAGAGCAATGGTTTCAAAGAGCTACAGTAAAGTAATTAATAATAAGAAATACCTGCAATGAAGCCTTAAAATATCCTTTCTCTAAAATTAATAGGGGCATAAGTTTTACTTGCTGCAAATTAGAGCCCAGGAGGTCCAAGTAAGATCTACTTTGTAAGCACTCTATTCAAGTAGAATAGATCAACACCATGAAACGGTGCATGTACACTTTGAGAAGGCAAATGCCTACTAGGCTATCCCAGCCGCAATGGGCAACAGCATGGAACACCATGGCATGTTCGTCTCCTTTGGGTGAAGCCCTTCAGAAACATTAGCGGCTCCTGCTACTTCTTAATGAGCCTATGCTGCCACTCTTTTCAGGCTGTTCCCATGCAGACTGCATTAAACCACCTGCAATTGCACCTGTAATTCAAGGACTGCTTGGGAAGGGCCCTGGACAAATAGCTTCTGTTTACCCAATGAAGAGAACAGGAGAGCTTCCACCAGTACAAAACCAGAGTGCCTGCTGTGGTGCTGGTTTTGTTCTTCTTGATTTGGTTTTGCCTTTTGATGATGTGTTTTCACGGTGGCATTAATGTTTTACTACTCAACTCAGCCTCATTCTGCCTAAGATTAGTTTTTGTATGCACTTTCCATTGCCTTGAATTAGAGCATGATATTTCACCATGACCATAGACAGCTCTCTCATTCTCAGACTCTTTAACCCCAGTCTGTTTGATTCTGTGTCTGAATATGACCCAGAGGACACATTCCTTGTGTTGACTGATCACCTCCCCCAGGCCACAGATAACTGTCTGTCCACAGCAGTTTTTTCAGATAGGTCAGCTATATTTATTACAGCACATTGACCACATGGCCTTCCCCTTCTTCAGTGACAGAAGCTGCAGAGCAGTGCCATGCACCAATTCTCTGACCCCAGGGACTTCCATGGGAGATCCACATCATTCCTAGCTCTATCTCACACTTAGGGCTTTGATGGGAAAGAAGGTTCATCGCATCTCGACAGTACTGGATATGCTCTAGGGCAGCTGAGTGACAGGCCAGTCTAATATGATTCAGGGACATTAACTGGAGCTTATAAGCTTGAGGTGAGAAATAAAACTCATTTACTTAAACATAATGAAAAAGCCAGCATTTATGAGAGGTCAAATTGAAGGGGGCTGTTTTGTCACTCAGGTTCAGGGCTGGGTTGGATTTGCCAAGTGGTTTTCTCTTTATGACTGATGAGAAAACTGTGGGCTTGACATTTGATTATGGACCTCTCCATGGTGATTCATGCCTCTGCTGCCTTCCCGCACACCGTCTCCCCTTTCGAATGACTGAGAGCAGCACGACGCTTTTCAATGAATTTTTCTTTTTCAATGGATTTTCCCTGGTGCCCTGTTTGAGACATGCACTGCAGAGTCCCCGTGACTGTCATTAGCTAGCAGTTGAGTTCCAGCTTGAGTGGAAAACACCGAGCTGTAACAACCTAAATACCAGACATCTGCTGTCTCTGTGCCTCAGGCCATGTCACTTGCAATCACTTGAAGAGCTCAGTATCAGCTCGGCAGTGTGGGCTGGAGAGCAGCCGGAGCTGCAAACACTTCTGGTGGAAGGGTTGTCTCCTTTGGAATGCACTTCCCCACTACAGCTCTAACAGCCTGGATTTCATGACCTCCAGGTCATCCTGTAGGGTCCATCTGCTTTCCCAGGGTCTGAAGGGGGAGGAGAAATTTGGGAAATTATAAGGATACTATAGGAAATGCTTAGTCGTAGCACAGCAGGAAGAGGTTGTGCCTTGAGACATTGACTCAGTGGGTAGAAATTGTACTGATACTGAGTAAATCTGCCCAGAAAGCAGAATGGGGAACTGTTACTGAGCTGAAGAAACACTTATTGACTCTGTGGGACAGAAGATAGAGGATTTTTATGACCTGATAAGTAAAATTGTTCTGATTAAGGTTTTAAAGTCTATAAATAAAAGGAGAGAACTAGCAGGAAATATAGATCTTACAGTCGTAAAAGGGGGGGGCAGGGGGGCAGAGAGAAAAAATTCCATTAGGGGATTGTTCCAAGAGCCCACTTAAAATATTCAATGCTGATCCCCTTGCCTTCTAGCTCCTTAAAAGAAATCACCTCTTACATCATGCCATTCAAAATGAATTATGCTTTCAATTTTCCCTATTTCCTGATGTATTCATATCAAACTATTACACTGTATGCAGGAAAGAATCCAGCAAAAGCAACTCATCTTGCTGTATGCTAGGAATGGTTTTCTTCAGATGGCTTTAATGCTGAAGACAAAGGTCAGCAATTTACCCCAAACAAAGCACTGGAATTTAATCTTTCCTCTGCTTGTGAGCAGCACGCTTCCAGGGCCTTCACAGCGTTCTTCAACTACATTCCTACTGGAAAGTAGGGCTTTAAAAGACCCTCTATAAAGGCTGTTCAGTTTTTTCCTGAGAGACTTAAAGCTATGAATACTGTATTAGCGAGCTGCCAAGTTATCTGCAGAGGTCCTCTACCATTCTACCTCTTCCAGCGACGCTTGTTTAATTAATGCACTCCACAAGCTGTAGGACTCCTCACAGCTGAGGATTTCTTCTGCTTCAACACACAACCATGCTGGAAGATAAGGGCATGGACAGTTCATGTCAAATTTGCAGCCCCCTGACCAGCTTTGCCTTGCAAACAGACTGCATAGCCTGGATATGCATCTCAAAGCATTAGGTGAAACCAACAAACTGTGCTTTGAAATTGGGAAGGAAGGGGAAGACAGCTGGAAATGTGCATTATTTAAAATGCTTTAGGATGAGAAACAGATGCTGGCATGGCATTTGTGGAGTTGCAAGTTACACAGCTTATGCTGGCAGTTGGCAAGTTACACAGCTTACGCTGGCAGTTGGCAAGCTAAACTGGTATCAAACCCACAGCTATGCAAAACCCACCACCACAACTGGCATCCAGGCTGGCAGACCCAGCCAAGAGCAAGCAATCATGGGCGCTGAAATATTCTCTCTTGCCATTCTATCTCCACCCTGGAAGGGACCAGAGCAGAGAGAGGGAAATCAGACTGCACCTGTCTGGGACATAAACACAACATCGCTCTTTCATGGGCTATCTGCGCATTACCTGTCACCAGGACTTAAACTCACTTAAAGGATGGGAAAAGAGGGAGGAAGAAAAGCAAAGGGGTGTATTTGCTCTCTAATTCAAGTCTTGATGATCCATATCTTACTGGCAGAGCCTCCAAATGAACTCCCATGGCCTTCTCTGCTCTGAGGCAGTCGAAGGGTTTCTGATCCCTCCTCAATGCATAAGTGGGTCAGTTGGCAGCAAGATGAGAGTCCCTTCCTTATTGCTGCCTACCAAAAAGGGAAACCCTGGAAATCTGCCAGATCTGGCAACTTGTTAGGGAAATACTAGTTTGCTGATGGGTGGAAAAAAACAGATGAGGCAGAATTCCACATAATTCTGCCAGCTAAAACATTGTTCTGACTTGCATCAGTAGAAGGAAGCTATCAGATAATTTACACAAAGGATAAAGGCTTTTTGGGAGACATGATTTAGCATCATCACTCCCCAGCAACTAGTGAGAAAGAAGGCTAAAATCACTGGGGCTTAGTTAAAAATCCATAATCTCTCCTTGGGGATGGAGAAAGACAAGTTTTCAATTGGTCTCATATCATATGAGAAAAGAGAAAATAAAGGAATATCCTACCTATGCTATGAGTTACAGTGAGCACTTAGGGAACTCTTTATAGATTTCAAGCAGTCTATAGGTACTTACTAGTGATTGACTGTGGGTGATGGTTACTTTCCATGTCGTTCAACGGTGCTATTGAGAATAAAATCCTATCCCTTCTTTTGAACCAGGATGGCAGGTCTCCATCAGAGCTCCTTTAGGATTTGGAACAGAGGCCAGTGTCAGAAAACTTGCAAAAACCACAGGGCTACAGGGTGGATCTATGTCTTCCCTCTCTCTGTGCTGGCCCTGTTGTAATCCCGGTCTGCACTAATGCACGAAGCCCATTGCAGCACGCAGCGGGAGTAACCACAACCTTGTGTGACCTTTGCGTTGGCAGCTCCTCTGCAGAGTTTGAAACTTTGCATTGCCGCCTTCCACTCCTTAAGATCTTACCTAAACAAGGTGATTTTTAACTCATAAGAAAGGCTCTGGCCCCTGAGGAGACTTTGAAGTAGATTCTAAAAAAGACGTTAGTCCTAGTCACAGGACTAGGGGTTGTCTGTGGCAAAGAACAGGGAGAAAAGGCTGTTTTTTCCTTACAGCTCTGACCACTGATTCACAGTCACAGTGGCATAGACAATACTGGCATCAACAATATTTTTAGAAGGGTTTTGGTTGATGTTTTTTTTTCCATAGAAAATAATGAGCTTATGGTGCCCCATGGACACCCACAGTCTCCTGGGCAGGGATGAAAGCAGTCTCAGAAGGGAAGAGTCACTACCTTGGAGGAAGAAAGCCTCCGTGGAGCTAAGGACAGTCATGAGGTCCATTCCCAACACAAGGGCTGCTTAATAGCTGCTCTTTTCATGCTGGCTTTTTTCTCCTCTCCCAAGCAGTAGAAGCCTCGGGAATACTCCCACTGACTATGCAATGGGAATGTACTCTTATTTACCTATAGTTGTCCCCCCCAGCCCACCCGCTCTCCTGTCTTCCATTCTCCATCCTCCTTGGGCACAGACCTGGGGCACACAGAGGCTCCAGCCGCCAAGAGTGCTGGCCCGTTCCCACCCCAGGGACAGGATAGCTCCCTCCCGTGTGGGACCCAACCTGTCACCAGCACAGAGGTCTTTCCCAAAGATATCCCACCTAGCTGCTCATGCTCAGGCTTAACAGGTTCAGCCAAAGAGATCTGAAAAGGATCTTGCTTGAAGTGGCATGGCTGCCAGTTGGCTTTGGCTGTGGGAGAGCTGATCAGCAGGAATATGTCATACTTTGCTACATTAAATCAAATATTCCACACTATTCCCCACCATAGGTTTCTCTCCTTTGAGTTTTAGAGTCCGTGTTGTACCTTTGCAGGGTGTCCTTACTTACTTCTGAGACCTCGCTTAGGCCTCAGTGTGTTGAAGTCGCTGCTCGTGAGACAAACTATACCTACGCCGGAAGGTCAAATGCGATGACAGTGATACTCGGGCTGAATATTGTTTGTTTGGACCGATCAGAATATTTCTGAAGTGACTTACACCAAATTCTTCCTGTACTCAAAACCATTTTCTCCATAAGCCATGTTTACAAATGCCAAAAATATTTTGAACCAGGGGTTATGAAAGCCTGAAAGCACTTACTTATAGAGGGCTGTTTCAACACTGCAAATACTTATGTGCAGTTGACTCAGGTCCTGCTGCTCATGAGAACAGCCTTCACCAATCTGTCAACACTGCCTTGTCCTAACTTGTCCAAGTGAGAGCTCAGAAAATCAGTGTGATGTGAAGAGACCCTCAAGGTGCCACTGTGCAAATATAATGCTGGTGCAGGGCAGGAGGATGGTGAATCTGGCAGGTACAAAGAAGTTTTTAACTATTTGCAGAGATAATCTTTTTGTGGGTCATTTAATACCATAGAAAATTCCCATCTTTTGGAATTAATCAATTATTCTTCTGGAAAGGTAAAAACCTTCACGTTTCTCTTAATACACTAAATTTAAGTGTGACCTAAATGTATTGGTCCATAACATATCTTTTAAGGTTTGTAAGAGTTCAGACTTTTTGTTGAGCCATTTTTGCACTGAACTTTACCAATTCCAGGACAACAGGGAGTTCTTCAACAAAATCAAATACCAGTCTACCTTCCTCCCCAAACTCGGGAGATTTTTCATAGTTTGCATTATACCATGTTGCTGTGTAATTTTGTTTCCCTTACCTACATTAGACTTTCACTCATACTTTCCATTACTTCAGCTAAGAGACAGCAGTTTAGGGTAGAGAATATTTTATTTTTTTTGTCTTAGTATTCCCTGGCATTGGCTTAGCATGGTAAAAATGTGATTAATAAGTAAATAAAAGTACTGGCATAACCAGGAACTCTATGCAGAAATGTTCTCATAACTCCTGCTTTGACCCAGCCAAGTGGGGGTTCTGTTTTAATATCAATATTTAGCAGAATTCATGGCCATGCCTAAATTTCTGATCTACAGAGCACAGAGAAATGTTTCCAATTATCACCTCCAAAGTGTTTTCAAAGCAGCATATAGTGATTACCTGAAAAATAAATGGAATCTCTCAATGACTTCAGGGATTCAGCCAAACCACCAAAACATCAGGCTTTTAACATTCCCCGTGTGAATTCCCCCGCACTGTGTCTTAAAACCAGAATTAAAAGTTATGTGAGGGATTATCCTAAAAACTCTCAACGTCTCTTTTCCTTGAAAGCCAGAAATCAGGAGCACTAGGATAATAAGGGGCCAGATTTTCACTAAGGCACTTTATCTGGGGTCTTGCCTCAGACATGGATTTACAAGGAGTATGAATCCCAACCCTGTTAACCCATAAAATAATTTGCAGTGCCTTATATTGTATTTAAAACTGAAATATTGTATTTATATTCAATTTATTGTCCATTTGCACTGTCAGGAAAAGATAACTAAACCAGTGGAACTAAAGTGCCTGGATCAAGGACCTTCACAACAAAGGAAGAAGTACACCTCATGCTGCAGAAGTACACTTTGTGACAAAGACTGCTTCAGTAAAAGAGTGCTACAAAGAGAAATAAAATTGAAAAGATAAGTACAGGATTGCTTTTATATTTTGCAGATATTCAAAGTAGGATATATTTATATTTATTATTTATATTTATATTTTATATAGAAAAGTGACTTTTGCTTCACTCAAAATATTTTACGGACTTCAGGTACCTTTCATATAAATTAAGAATACCACTTATTTTCTGGTTTTACATAAAGAATAGGATGTTTCTTTTCCTCCTGCCCTGCTTGTAAAAAGAAGTACATGGAAGGAGGAAATAAAAGAGAAAAAGGGTTGGCGTCAGAATAGTAACTCCACTTTGCTACTACACACATTTCACTCAGAAAGCTGCTTTTTGTTAAAAAATGTTTCAACCGAGGGCTCAGGCTCTGATGTTCACCTACCCTGTCCGGCAGCGTTTCAGCGTGCCATACTTCTAGCATGACTGTTCCTAGCAAAGCCTAAAATGAAGCCCAGCCACAATCCTAGAGGCACCTGCAATAACTAGCAGAAGCCAAGTCAAAATAATGCTTCCTCTACCAACTAATCCAAATGAGTTCTTTTCTTGGAGAAGCACTAACTCAGGTTAATCCCATCCCTCCCTAAAGGCCTGAGCGCAGCCCCAAACGTGAGGATTTCAGGCTGCTCATCCCATGAGCACACTTCACAGCATCCCTGTGATGTAGGTCTGGTGGATCTTTTATCTCTTTTCCCTCCCCACAGTTCCCTCCTTTCAAGGGCTCCTGTATCATTTAATTTAAGGGAAACTTTCTCACGGAACTGACTGTTCTCACTGAACAGAGTCAACCAAACCAGAGGCTTGCTTTGCTCTGCCACCTTCTTCTCATCACTACCAGTAGCAAAGTTACAAGTGAGTTCAGCAGGGAGAAGAGTAAGTTTTTATCACAAATGTAGCCCTACCTCTCATTCCCCATATCCAGCAAACGCTAAATTGCTTTTAAAATACATTTCCTTAACAACCAAGTACTACTATTTAACAGGACCCGTGAGCACTTCTTTAGCATTTTACAATTCCAAATCACTGCATAAGTATTAATTAGCCTTAATGACTCACATTACCTAATAAGATAATGAAAAACCCTGCAGCTCACAATATCTACTTCTATTTTCGGTGAGAGATGAAATGGATCTTTTAAAAGGATATATTCTCTTCTAATTCCTTTTCTGCATATCCCTGTAATAACTTCTGGAAATAATTCAAAGTGTGTCGTGGCATTTTTTTTTTCTTTTTCATTTGCAAAGACTAATTTATTGCAGCAAATGCAGTCTTTGCCACAAAATAAAAATACAGAGGTTTAGTGATAATGTTTGTTCCTTAGGAGGCTTTCTATTGAACGACGACTGGTGCGGACTCACTGTTTGGTAAGGAGATGTGGATATGCTGCCTGTTCTTTATGGAGAATAGCAACATCTTTCTTGGTTTCTTTCTGGGTTGCCACTGCCAAGGTAATACTTAATGGATTAAGTCTTGTGAAATAAATTCTGTAAATAGAATGTGGGCTGAGCTCATTTCAACTCATTTCCCCTGCGTCCCCTTCCCGTCCTGGAAGCTGTCAAGTACAAGCAGCCTGCAAGCAGCCTGTTCTCCCAGTGTTAGTCTTGAGTCTCACTAGATGCATAAAACAGCTTGTTTTTCACATACTTGCTGTGATGGCATTAAAAAAAATATTGCAGGAAAAAAACAACCCTTCTCAATTCCAGCTATCGCGTATAAACTGGATACAGCTAATCTTGCAAGGGCACCAAAGATTGCTCTGTTTATCCGTCATTAGAGCACTAGAAACCTATGTTTATGATAGAATTATAGTTGAATCTGAAGGATTTTAAAGAAAGGAGCTGAACCAACTGTGGGTTTGTAAACAAACAATATGGTTTTGACGTCAGCCGTATCATTTTATGTGCTGGAACAGTTTCTATCATGTGGCCAGTTCCTGCCCCTGAAGAGTATCTAATTTAATTTCGATGTATTCATGATATGAGACAGCATGTCAAATCCATGAAACTACAGGGTACTGCTGAAGGCAAGATCTGTGCTGGACAGACTGCATAAGCTGTACTTTGAAGGAGCAGCCGAGACCTGGTGGCTCAAGGAAGAGAGGGGAAAGTTCTGTCTACCGTGGAAGAAAGAAAAAAGAAACTGAGGGGGAAGGGAGTGTACAGAATGGGGACTGTCAAGGGGAAGGACTTTGTTTCTTCTTTAGAAATAAATCAGTCTGAGGGTTTTTTGTGCATTAATGTTATCCAAAAAAATCTGCATAACTTTTTCCAGAGCAATAAATCCTACCCGCAGCTTTCGGCCCTTCTTCCAATTTTGCTTTCAGTCCTTCTTGGGTTCCCCTCTCTCTGTGCTCTTTCTGTACTCACCCCACAGACAACCACCATGGAGGACAACTCATTCGAGGAGATTTTTTTTAGGTACTGCTCCAGCATCAAAGGGACTATCCACACCGCAGCATCAGGACTTGCCCTTGAGTCCTGGTGCCACAAGTGTGACGCCAAGGGAGCCCCGTTCCCCCCCAGCACAGGCAGCCTGGGCCGCTAACAAACACCGAGGTTAGGAGCTGGCACTTGGGTGATGCAAGAACACCAGCAAGATATCACTTTGCTGTTGCTGATAGTGACTGAAATGTATCTTATGCTGCTGTTACCTAAGGGTACCGATGAGGCAAAATTTATTTTCATACAGAGCACAATTCTGATTGCTGACCCTCCCCTCCATCTGGTGTCAACTGAATTTAAAGGGACTCCATGTGTGGATAAAAAATTATTTGTGAGCCTATGTGTTTATCAGCTTGGGCTTCAAATGATATAAATGTCTCTGGAGACATATTTCAATGAACAGTATAACAATGATACAGTATGATGTCTTTTTTCCTTTATTTTTTTTACTAGATAGTATTTTCTACTCCACTAACTCCAGTTCCTCAGGTTTGCAGAAAACTTAGTGCCTCCCAGAGGTGTTGTAGAGCTCCGTGCTGGGTACTCAGCTCTGGCTGTATGCACACACACACCCCACCAGCATCTTCCCAACACAGCTACCCATATGCCTACACATTTGGAAAGAAAATAGGAGACAATTCTCCTTGCTGTTATTTCATGCCACAGAATCCTGACTACTTGTTGAAAAACTATTTCCAATAAAAATGTTAATTTTTTTCCCCCAGGAAAGTTGATGCTTTCTACAAAAAACAAAATTCTCAAAAACTCAAACTTTAGTTTTAGCCAAAAACATGAGACCAGCCTCAGGTGTAGTATTCAGGCCAATACTATAAGACAATCACAGAAGTTAGAATAAGTTGTGCTTGGTTATTTACAGTGGAAGGAGAGCTGCGATTCTCTCCTTTGATCTACTTGTTGGCTTCAGGAATACATTTCTAAACCTTGCTTTTTAATCACTGTAAACATCAGAGCTGGAGAATTTGGTGAAGAGAAAGTTGGCTACTTCTTTGTGGTTTTGATCAGACCGGGCTTTTGATGCCTCCTCTTTCCCAGTTTCAGTGCCTGAGCTTTAGGAGTGACACCACCACATAGTCTCAGATTCTGGGATCGGCACACGCACTGTATTTCTTTGCCTACATCTCTGTCCCCCCAGCAGATACACCCCCCCAGGCCTGACGCCGTCCCCAGCTGAAGCGGGGCAAGGTGCCACACAGACACATTATCCTGAGATGAACTTCGATATGCCACGTTGTCACTTCATCTCTCAGAGCCAGCTCTCCTTGCGAGTAAGCCTGGAAACTCACACTTTACAAAGAGACCTCACCCATGTGTCTATCATCTGTGCAGCGCTGGCAAACCTCTGAGGCCAAGGAGCCCAAAAAAAGCTGGTGGGGATTCATGAAGGATGCCCCAGCACCGCGGAGCAGAGGTGCCCAAGCTACCTTTAAACGAGATAACTGGGGTATAGTAGCAGTCTTTCTGCCACAGGATGGAGCTCAGTGCAGGCTGCAAAGCATTTCTAGGAAGCTGGATAAATACTTAAGCATCTCACTGTCACTGATGTCCACACTGCTGCTTCTTGATTGCTATCAGCGCCCACGCTGGCGGCTTTAAAAAACCTCGTTTAGGTAGGTCTGAATCCCATCGCAGAGCCTGCACCACCAGTATGCCTCCAGGTAGAAAAATTCCAAAGTGACTGAAAAAAAAATCATGTAGGTGAAGGTCTTGACCATGTCTGAAAAAGTACATTACAAAAAAAGTGTGTGGGGCAGAAAGAGCCAGCTTTTGTAAAAAGTGAGCATGTGAACTCTGTGGTTTCGATTTTGTCCCACTTACTCTGTTCACCATCTCTACAAAGTCTTTCTCACACAGAACTGTATTTTTAACAACGCTGAAAAGAACCTGCCAGAATTGGAAGCTCAAGCTATTTTTACCCTGGATAAATGGGACGCAAATGTCATGTAAGAGGTTAAACGGCACAGGAAGGACTTTTTGCTCTTTCTAAACCAACCATGGCAAAGCTAGTATTAATGGGGCTGATCTTTCTGACTGTGAAATCTCACTGAATATAAATATTTAACAAGAGAAATCATCAGAGTTCTCCTTCTATCTTAGTACAATGCACAATCAGAAACTGCTTTACTGAAGGAGTTAATGTTTCCTGCAATAATGCAACAAATCACTCTATGCAACAAACAGCAGACACATTCTGTGGCAGTTTCCCCATGAGCTTCAATCTATGGGCAAAAAAAATCTTGATTTATTATATAGCATTTGGACAGTGGCGAAAGAAAATTTGCCAAAGATCAGAATAATCAACTCTTTCACCCAAGCAGTTTTTTTATGGAAGAAAAAAGCACAGAATGGGTCTGAGCAAAATAAATAAAAATTCCACACTTTTAACCAACAGAACCTTTTGCGTCATTCAGAAATATTTACAGACATCCAGAATCTTTTATCATCAAAAAGACATTCTGGGCTTTAAAATCATAACTTTTCTTATATTTTTGTTTACCGATGGCCTTTAAACTAGTGGGTATCCCTAACTTGTGGCATCTCTTCATGCCGTGTTCATCAAATGCAGGAATTTTTAAAGCTGTGCCTTGCTACTTTTTCCCTTCCCTTGAAACACCTCTCTTCTGCTAAGCTATTATCTGTGAATTTTCAAGATAGCAGAACACCATCAACTAGCAGCATCCATCACATGAGCCATTGTCACTAGTGTCTCAAACACCAGTTTTCATCGACTGAAATGGCCGCTAATGCCAATATTAACCTAGAAAGGGCTAGCTGTTTTAATACAATTAAATACAGCTGGGAAGAGGGTTGCAAATAGAAACATACATTAGCCATTCATAGTATACAAGTATACATATACAAGCCTCTCTCAGAGCCCGGTAAAGGTATTAGCATAGCATCCCTGTTTCGCTTGCCTATTTAATTAGCACACAATGAAGGCCACTGAATTTCCCTGCAAAAGGTGTTGCGTACTTTGGACAAAAAAGAAAGGAGAAAAGAAGTTGCTTTTAAGTGCAATCCAAAAAAATAGCTCCTTGGCTAAATGGCACTTTTAATAAAGATGTTTCCAGTGTTTGTTTATTTACGAAAAACCAGTGTTTCTCTCTGGTGTTTTGATTTTTGTTTCTGTGCATAAGAAGGAGGGGAAAAAAGGGGTTACTAAGCAAGTCTTTCAGTAAGACACCAGATGATGGATAGTCAAACACAGAGCCTCCTGTAAACACAGAGGGAACCAAAAGGTATGAACTGACTCATAATTGTGTCAACACAGGTCGCAGACCCTTGGTTTATTCCAGCCTTCCTGTTTTTCACAGATTTCTTTTCACACTACACTATTTTTTTTAAGACACAGACTCTTTTCAGTACACCTTAGTGGGGTGCAAAAGCACACACGTTTTTACACCAAAATGTGGGCACCTACACACACGTAGGCTGTATTGCCACAATTACAACAGCAGCATTTTCTATCCGTGGCTTACGGCGGCATTAAACTAAGCCGTGCCTTTCGTCACAGCAGTCCATGCCTGCTCTAAATCAAAAGGTCCATCCCATCCCTGCCTCCAGCTTTTCCACGGAGGCTCTTGGGAAGCATCCAGAACAGAGGAATACAACAAAACCTCAACAGCCTAGTCCTCCAGTTCATGCAACCCTCTGAGACTCGGTGTGATTGTGTTTTTTTTAACGTGTGGCAAAGTGGCAAGACTGTGTCTGACCAGAAGTGCAGGGAGGCTGACACACAGCGAAGACATCTATGATGAGCAGAACCTACCAGTATTTGTCTTGATCTCTAAACACATTGAACTGAGGCTGTAGCCTTTTCCTTGTATAAAGTTGTTC
Source organism: Elanus axillaris (assembly GCA_026212715.1). Taxonomy (NCBI): domain Eukaryota; kingdom Metazoa; phylum Chordata; class Aves; order Accipitriformes; family Accipitridae; genus Elanus; species Elanus axillaris. Next base: position 36,064,847 of record JANZLQ010000100.1, on the reverse strand, counting down.
TTCTCTGCTGGTTGCCTATTTCCATAGAGATTGGAGGAAAAAGCCTCTCTGGGTCTCTATTTCATTATCAAATTGGATTGGCACTGACTGACCAGTGGGCTAAGAAGTTGTTAGGGGAGGGACTGACGGGCAGACACACCGAGCAGTTGGAACCCCTGCAAGTCATAGAGCAGTTCAGCTGATGGTTCAAAAAAGGTGTTTCAGTACATCCCCCCACAAAATCACCTGTGGAGACACCTCATCGCCTGAAATCCTGAGATCCTTTTAAAGGACTTGCAGAAAATAGCAAATGCAAATGTGTTAAAGCCAAGGGAGTTGTTCTCCCTTGGCAGAGACAGTAAAAGAAGCGCTTTAAGGCCAGACTGCAATGACCGGTACTTGTCCCTGGATGTCCATGAGCCACACAGAGCCCAGTGCAATGGATCTGCACATGCAACAGATCCGCCCTTCAGAGCACTTCAGATCAACCACACATGTGCAAAAAACTTCATGCTATAGATCCAGAGAGTCTGGCTCATGCAAGTTGTGTCAGATCCCCTGTATGAGAGAGGAGAAGTTTATAAACAGCGACTGTTTGTCTGGGATGTTTCAATCTCAGCTAAATTAACAGAAAAATGGTAGAGCCAGCAAGGACAGATGACCTTACGCAGGCTGAGCAGTGCCTCATTCCTTGTGTAATCACATCCAGCTCAGCGGGAAAGCTACTCAATAAAAATCAAAGTTACAGAACAAGGATTTGGACCTTATTCCCCATTGTATAGAAGTCAGTTGCTAAAAATCCCAGCCAACAGGTAATCTTTGCGGTGAAACCAAATCCACCAAGAGGATCACAGGGGCTCTTGCCCTGTTACTTCACTAATTCATTCACAAAAAAAATGCAAAACAGATTACATTCAGGACAAAGCTGACACCAAAAAAATGCCAGAAACAGCATTTTGGAAACAGAAATCATTAGCAGACTTAATTTTTTTAAGACTACTCCTTTTAGGGTACTACACCTTTGTAAAGAGCAAGCATTTTATCTGGTGCCATTTTCCCCTGTAGGAATCATGGTTGATGGAACAATGGAGAGAATTCCCTATGCAAATTACAGTATATTAAATCAGATTTGCTTCCAGCAGGTTCTATACCTTCAGAAATTGTTCCAGGGTTTGTGTGTTTGTCGAGTGGCCATAAACTGGAAAAACCTACCCTCTTTTCTCCTGTCCCCCCCTCTTTTCTTTGCCTCCTTTTAGTTCTACAGCAGAAGATGAGGGAAGCAAAATTTCTTGAAGAAGACCATGAAAAGAGTTTCAAAACATTCCACATATTTTCTTTGCATAAACACACTGTGAATTTCAAATGTGAATAGTGCCAGGGTACTGTCACTCACACCCCAGGAGTTCACCCAAGTTAGACAAATTATGCTGCCCCTTATCTCAGTTGTTACAGTTTCTTGCCCTTCATTCATTCGCTGCCAGTGGCAGGATTTTATGGCAGTGTAGGGGAGAAAAGGAGCCTCAACTGCTGAAGTTAACCTCTTGTGGTGAGACCGGTAATACTGGGCTTTCCATAGAGAATGCACAAGGAGATGGCTGCTAGCCTTGTTTGCCAAGGCAGCTGTCAAAAGAATGCTGAAATTTGGCAGGTATGAGCAGGAGAAATGCTGTGTTATGGAAACGGCCACTGCAAGCTCCCTTCCCAATCTGTTTGGCCCACATCGATAAAACAAAGTAATTTAAAAAAAAATTGTACATGTCCTGTAAAAAACTAGATAAAGTAGTGTTGTGGTTTGAATAGAGGATGGTATTGCTGAGCAAACCTGCCTGGCAGAGGGCAGTGGCTGTTGCTTCAAACATCACATCTAGACTATAATTAATATTAACCTCCAACGACATCAGCAATCTCTCTGCTTTCATCAAGTCTCATTTCCTCCCTGATAAAGAGCTACTTATTACAAGGGAATGCAGGATGCAATGAGAGGATTAATTTCTGAATGCCCTTTTGCAGCCACGTTGCTCTTGGTGGGTATCAAGTCAAAGCACTTGTCCCATATGCCAAGTATTGTCCAACTGTGAAGTCCCCTTGGCTCCCAGAGCCTGTGCATGCAAAGCAAAGGGCCTGGCTGCTGCCAGCCCCAAGCCCTGCCTTGCAAGTACATTATGCCAGTCTCTCCTGCCAGATCCACAGTGCCTCGCTAGGAATCAGAAAATGTTGAGTTTGCAAGGCAGCATCGTGGGAGGTATGTGCATTGCATGCCCATCTCTAAACTGATTCCATTTTATGATGAGTACCGTTAATGCTGTCCCACTAAACCAGTTTTGATAGCATGTTTTATTTATGCAATACTTCTAAAGAAGGGAAAAGCTCTTACCTATTGTTCTTCGGAGATCTTCACACTGGCTAATGTGAGGGAATTTCAAGATTTCCTTCCACTTTTTGCTTTTGCCTTTGCGTTTCCCTCCACCCCCTGCAGAGAAAGAAATACCAGGATTAGATTGCTTTGGGGGCATAGCCCCATCCAGAGTTTAGCAGCCCAGTCACAATTCTTATGGATATCATTAATAATTAAAGCTGAGACATTGTGGGTAGATGTACAGATCAAGTCTAAGCTTGTCTGGGCTGAAACAGACGGGGGAGGCAGCATCTGGCAGAAGATCAGCTCACTAAAAGTTGGGAGTTCAGGCTTGTGGCCCACCTGGTCCAGTTCAGATAACAGTGTTGAACTGAGCATCTCCAACATGATCTCTGCCCCACTGACAGCCATGTCACACAAGTCAAATAATCTGGTAAAATAAATGCTCACATCCTTTCAACCTAGAAGTCTCCCTTCTAGATTTGGGATGAGCCCTGATTCCATCCCCAAAGAAGTGCTGGAAACTGAAGACCAAAACTCTTTTCTTGCCACCTCGCCCCACACACATTACATATACTGCCAAGATGGCAGTACCACTGATGTTACAGACTCTGGTCACTATGGCTTCCACAGGGGAAAAACAGTGCGAGAAAATAAATATAATAACTTCATGAGGAGAAAATCTCTTTTTGGTTCTTTTTTCTCCTTCTCACTCTTGTCCGAGATTTCTTGAACTGGACTGTCCTCAAGGTGAATGACTTCCCCCAGCTCTGGCTGAATGAGGTCCAAGACTCTCAGCCTTCCATGCTGAAGAATCTCCCTCATCAATGTCCCTTCATAAAGACCTTGCTGCAGGCAAGATGCTGCTGGCATCTCTAGGTGCCGTGTCTGAGCTTGCAAGGGGGATGCCTTCTGCACCGGGCTCTGACCAGTAAAGGTAGCATTTCCAGCAATACCTCACTTTGCTCCTTGCTGGGATCGCTAGACGACACACTGCCTGCGGGGTCAGGCTCCCTCAGCCCAGGCCAGCCTAATGCAGGCTGACGTGCTGCGTGTGCTCTTCCCCAGTGTCTGCTAGGTGGGCACTCAGATCTGAAGCAGCTCAGCCTAAGAGGACATTTTTAGATTTTTTTCTTGTCTCTCTCTTTTTTTTTTTTACTGTCATTGGGCACTTTTTTACCCCAACTCTCACCTAGGTTTCTCTTTTATGTCCCCACGTTTTTTATGCTGCCCTATCAGCAGTACCACAGAGGGCAGAAGGTGTGGTGCGGTGCTGGGGGCTTCATTCCCAGCTCGTTTGTGTGCCTGTCCTGCTCGGAGAGGCTGTGCAGCCAACGGCAAAAGAGTATCCCTCCGGACATGGAAGCCCAGATGCAGAAAGAGATTCTCTGAATTGCTGTATTTACTGCAATTCGGTCCCTGCACACAAAATCTGATTCACTTGACTCTATTTTACATGCGCTGGCACGTCGAATGACTAATTCAGAGCTGAGTTAATTCTGTAGAGGGGCTGGTAGAGTCACAATTGCAGATTGAGGGTATGCTGGGTACTACATGATATTGCAGGCTAAATTAGGAGAGCATTGACTCAAAAGGTAGCAGACCATTACAGAGAAAACAAGAGCCTTGGAAAAAATTGTGAAGTATTGCTCTCTGTGGGGTATTTCTGATCACACCTTGGGCGCAGGAGTGCTTCTTCTGCATTTCACCTTTTATTCCTTTGCTTTTAGTGACCAATGGTTTTGTCATTGCAGAGCTGGCCTTGAATTATTTTAAACTCCTTATTGACAGGAGTTTATTTTATGTCTATATTATGCAATGTTGTGCAGAGATACCTGCACTAGCCATGAAGGAACTAGCTTGTTTAGACTATTAGGAGCACAACTATGCTATCCTTTACAGGAATTAGTTTCCAGTAAAGCAGAGAGCTGTGACTGCCTCCACACTATGCTGTATTATGCAATGCAGATGTACCCTTTGGGTCTATAATAAACTCTTTTTTAACCTCCCCTCTACAGTGCATCCCAAACACTGCTGCTAAAGTAATTTCCTCTCCTGTTCCTCCAGCCACAGTATCGGAGGGGCTGTCTTGATCTCTTCTTGCAGCATATGACATTTGGTCTTGCTTGCGGAATGTCTTAGGTATGCTACAAGATGCTGAGAAACATTTTGAGGGCTGGGGTGGGCACTATGATGGTCCATTCACTGTCTCTCTTTGAATGTGCAGCTCTGCTGTGCTCACTAGTGACTGCAGGGGTTGGATTCAGCAACCCGAAGGGTCCTCCATTGGCTTTTGTCTCCCTGAAAGCCCACTCCTGAAATCCTCCACAGTGGCTCCTGCTTGCCATCCTGCCACTTCTTGGTGCTCCTGACCTTATGCCTCATCACATCATACTTACACTTCTCTGCCCCCTCCCTTCACACGCTCCTCTGGGGAACGATCCTGCAGGAATCATGTTTCCTTCTCTGCACCAGTCATTCTCTTTGGCTGCATTTTCTTCCCTGAACTATTGCTTCATGTTTTTCATCACACTCATTTATCTTGTAAACTTTGAGTTCTGTGCCTTGATGTCAAACCTCCATAGGAATTAAGTGAATTAAGTCCATATTTATTAGCACTGGGGGAAGGATAGGAAGGAAGGGGAGGGCAAGGAGGGAGGGGAACAGCTGGGCTGGTGTCACAGCAGAATGATCTCCCTTTGAGACCCACAGGGTTTGAATCTGGATTTCTGGACCCCTTTCTCAGGCTGCCAGAGCAGCTCATCCCACCTCCACGTACAAACATGTACCTCTCATTTCTGCCTGCTGCCTTTCCCGCTTCAGAGACCCACTCTGCTCTTACCAAGGAGTAGAGGGAGCGGGGTGCTGTAGGGGGGCAGGCAGGAGCTCTCTGCTTAAGGCATGAGCAGGTACTGGAGGCAGCACAAGATTTATGCAGGTGCTTGGGCAGTGGTGCCTGCTAGAAGAGTATTTCCAGTAATCGCTGGACATGGGAGGCGGCGGGAGTAAGCCAGCTGAAAGCACCCTTGAGGCTGCGTCTGCTCAACACTGGTACATCTTCACCCATTGAAGGTCTACCCTCTAGGCCAAAGCACTGGAGATTTCAGAGCACACCTGCTTCTCCAGCCCCCTTTACAGAAGTCCTCACAAAATGACTGTATCTTTAGCAGCATCAAGCTGTGCATTGCAAAATAGCCCTTTGCTCTACATGACAGCTCTGAGATTTGTGCAGAGATGAAAGGATTCTGCTAAGTTGGGCCAGAATGTTTTTAAAATCCATTCAATGTAAAATATATATTGATATATTTACATTGGATGATGTATTTCCGACATTAAATTTCCATCAAAACTGGAGAAGGGCTCTGCGGTCTCCTGTTACAACCGTGATCGATACAGCCAACGTGTTCTCTTCTCTTTCGTGGCCATCCTCCAAAAATAAGCAGCCTTGCCTGATGAATCATTTGCTCTTAGCTGAGCGTGAAGTAGCGTTACTGTTTTGCCTGTGACGTCTTTATGTTAAAGATTCTGATCAAGTGCTTTAATCGACCTGACCTTTCCGCTCTCAGCTTTTCTTGTGGAGCCAGCAGTGTTTGCTGGCTCCAAACGTTAATTCTAGGGGGTTTGAAGGACATAATGCAGTGAGACAGCTGAGACAGGGTAAATTGTCTAGCAGAGTGACAAGCTAAAAGGGGGAGGTTTCTCTGAATAGGTCACTAATTGTGCAGGTTGCAAAGGGAAGCTTTCCACACATTGTCTTGATTACTGCCTTTGCACCGTCTGTTCTGGACAGGAGGATTTGCAGTCCTCAAGGCAGCTTCTCAGGGCAAGACTAGATAGACGTGCCATGTTTTAAATGTGAGTTCCATCAGGTGGTGTTGGAGGGTCTGCTTTAAAATCTTGGTTTGCTGATTATAACAAAAGGTGAGCTCCCAGCAACAGCATGAAATCTCAGCTCCAGTTCCCTGCATGCACTTAACAACTCAGCATTTGCAAACCAAGTATTGAAGCTAATTCTCTAACATGTCATCCAGTCCTACAGGAAACAAAACCATTTGCTTTACATCCTTCCTCGTGAAAAATACATGGCATTTTTCATATCATCTTGTGATATCGGATGGCAAATCTAGCTGTGATCTCTGCCTGCAAGGAGAGAGACATAACCAGAGGCACACATGTAAAACACTTGCAAGCAGCAGCTACCCTTAGCCTAAGGTGCCTACTTATTTTTTGCCTCCATTATTCAGGATATACTTACTCTCCTAACACTGAGAGGAGGTAGGAAAGTACTTGCACACTGTTAAGCCAGTGAGATATTAAGTGGCTTGTCCAAAATGACATGAGAAATCGGAGACAGAGCAAGGAGCTGAAGCCAAGGCCTTGAGACTGTTAATCCTGCTAGCGACAGGATCAAGCCATGCTCCTGCTCAGCCGATTAAAGATATTTCATAACACAGAGTTAGACATAATTGTGGGTAAATTCATTCCAGCATCATGCCTGTAGCATATTTTATTCGTCCCTCACACCACCAGGCAAGATGGTATTTAAGCATGGCTAACCTGGCTTCAAACTTTTGCTCTGTTCTTGCCCAAGCTCATAAGCCGCATCACACCCCACGCTGCCAAGCCTAGCTAACCCAAGACAGCCAAACATTTCATTGCCTTCGACTGTATTATCTGCAATCTAGATAATCCACAATTTAGGTAAACTATCCACAGATCACTGAAGGACGACCACAGTTTGTATCTTCCATTTCGCAACAGTAGCTAGGCTCCTATCCAAGTCCTTCCCAACAAGAGTACAGAGCTCTGTACGCTCTGATTGCAAGGCCTTGATTACACAGCTCATGAAAGAGGTGAAACAAACTCAAAAAAATATTAAAAGTCAAAAAATCATGGTTAGTGTCCTATTTCCACTCAAAAGAAGTTTACAATTCTTCTCCTCTTCCTCTTGCCAGCCTTCCTTTACTCTCTCCCATCAAAGCGTATGCAGCTATACAGTAGATATGGAATTGCCATATTAAATTAAACGAATGGTCCATCTAGTACAGGACAGACTGCAGGCAGCTTCAGAGGAAGATCTTAGAAAGCTGTTTCTAAAGTACTTGGAAAGCAGGAACTTTCTTCCATACCCTATTAATTAGATATGGCTAACAAAATATGAAGGTATATTGCTTCCAAAAATTTCGTCTTCTTTTTTAGAATTCATGCTACTTAAATTCAGGCTGTTCTTATGTTCCTGGTAAATGCCTTGGACTGTTGAATGCCCTTTTGCCTCACGTGGGTGTTAGTCCAAGAGATTAACCATGTATTTGTGAAGGAAAAGAATACCAATTTTAAACTGCTTATTTTCCTGGAGTGTCTCTTCTCAGCGAGACAGCATAAATAAAACTTATCAAGCCATTATTTACCCCTAAGAATTTTTCATATCTAACACATCTAGCCTCTAAGGCAAACAGTTCCACCCTTCTTAGACCTGCTTCACGTGGAAGTTCACCTGGGTTCACCATTCTTCTTTCACATTAGTCCCACCTACGCTCAGCTGTACTAGCAAATAAAAACGGTTTGTTTTCAAAGAATGAAAGACACTGCTTGCTCTCTGCCCTTCATCCTGCCCTTCGCATCTGGGAAAGCAGAAAAAAACCCAGGAACCCTGTTTTATCCCTACAAGATCTTAGATGATACTCGCAACTAACCTGTGCTTAAAACAAGCACTTGAAAGACCATTAGGAACCTCTTTATGAATCCCCTTCTACATCACCCCAAGGAAAAGGAGAAGATTTTGAGGGCTGGATTTTGAAAAGCAGGCAGGTGTCCACCATCCACTGGGACACAATGCCTCTGCAAACCACTCTTTAGAGGCTGTCGTTTATAAGACACAACAAAAAGTCCACAACATGCCCTCAAAAGAGAATAGCGTTACATAGCTCCTCTTATCGATGCTAATCTGTCTTTATCTCCTGCAGCTTTTTTTGATGAATGTGACTCTGAATAGTCACAGACCACGATAACGATTTTGTGCCCATCTTTCCTGCTGTCACGGCATGTTTGCACATAAATCATCTGCATGTTGCTACGAACACATAAGCCTGACAACCACTGTGTAACACATCCCATTGCTTTTTGGAAATGAACAGCAGATGTATTTCATGTTTCAGCCTTCAGAACCACAGAGATGGGAATTTCATAAGCAAAGATGCAAGCTTCTCCCCAACAGAGTCAGTCTGGCTTTGCAATCTGGTTACCAGAGGACCAGAGGGCAAAACATTTTGTATACAACTGGCATCTAAAGTGCTATTCACATTGGCTTACAGAAGTCACTGCTCATAAACAAATATTTATTGCAGGAATATCTACCTATTATTTAAATAAGAGGTCAAGTAGTACTGTAAATACTGATGAGTGGCTGAAATATGACTTTAATAACACATTTATATGTTAATAATAATGTGTACGTTAATAATATGCTTTAATAACACCCACTGCCCTGAAGAGACAGAGGAAGCTAAGGGATTAGTCTTTGAAGACTGATCCTCAGGGCTTGACTATCATATGTCAAGGCCATTTTGGTACTACTCTAGGAATATAAAGAAGGCTTTACATAAGGTACCTTTATGGCTAGTCAGAGCACATTGAAAGGATCTTAACTAAACAGAAAAAACACGGCTTTAATTTCTTCTGTTGGTCTTGAGTGGGCATCTCAAACTGCGGCACTCTCCATACAAGTCTGCCTACATCCTCCACTGGGTATTTTCAGTGCACATTTGAGATGATTTCAACAAGTTGTCTTTGGGTTTTGTGGGCCAGTTCACATATGCTGGGCGTATGTTTTGCTGCTACGCATGTGAACAGGGAGCTGTTTGGTGATGTGATTTCCCTAGATGCAGTTTAATTTTCCCTTGCGTAAGCACCTTTAGCTCGTCTCTTATGGTGTCTCCCTATTTTATGTCTTGTATTTTAACTGTATTGTGTTCATCTGTAGCTGATGAATAAGCAAGGATCACTGGCTTTTATGCCACAAACAAAAATAATCCCAAAGATAGAAAGTAGACTGAAGATTTACAATCTATTAAACAAATAAACAAACAGTAAATCTTATAAAAATAAAACCAGCTATCTTCTAAAATAGTAAAATCAAGCACAGCCCTGAATTTTAACTTCTTATTCTTGACCTCAAAGTAAACTAGGCTACTGGCACAAATCCAGGGAGTTTAGTCATGTTATGTAGAATGCATTACCATGTACTGGGTGGTTCAACAAGCTGTTGAGATGAACTGAGTTGATGGCTTGAAATTTAAAGGTGCCTGGATAGTATTTGACATTGTAGTTGGCAACAAGAACAGAAGAGACAATGCAACAAGTGAATCTAGAGCCACTGTGCTCCTTTGGAAGGTGTTTCTGGACCTGTAAGGTCTCTTGGAGGAACATGCAGAGACTGTGATGTCTGAACCTAGGGAGTATTAAGAGATTTTGTCCATCAGTGCTGTAGGTAACAGAAAACATTTGTCTGTTGCACTTCAGTATTGATGACTACTATGGGAGACCAAGCTTTTGAACAGAACTCTTGAGAATCAAGGTTATCACCCTGCTACAAATGGTAAATATGTCAGTGGAGTTTTCCTCCAAACTGGAGCTGAGAGTCAGTATTTCAAAGTTCAAGAAAATTCTGATTTAAAGACATTAAACCATTTCATTTTGATAACATTTGAGTCATCTCAGTTCTCTAACGTCAAAACATTATCATAGAACATATCAAATAGAGTATTAAGTGGTATTATATCATTGGAACAAAATGGGTATGGTAAATTGACATTCTTTACTTTGTTAAAATGATGTTTCTATATTGTCAAAAAGAAGCTAGAAAAAGCAAAGCCTTTTTTCTTTTAAGCAGACATTTTCCTGCAAACCCTTTCATTTTTGACAAAACTTCATCCTCCGAAAGGAAGATTCTTTTGTCAGAAATGTTCTCAACCATCACATGTTTTGAAGCACACCAGAATTAAACAAGGAATGGGGCCTTCCCATATCTGAATGTTCAAGTAAAGCTAAATTCCCACATTCCTTACCAGTTCCCTTAAGTTAATTTGCACAGCTGTGATTTACATTGACTGTAGGAGACCTGCTTCCCATTCTTCCAAAGAGAGAATGCAAATCTCTGCTCCAGAAATCCTGCTTGAATAGGGCTTGATAACATCTTTCCAGGAAGGAACTCCTCTTTAAGCAATGGCTCTTAAACTTATGACCTGTTCTATATATTTATTACCCTGTTTTAGTAACATGCATGCATGCAAGCTGCTAACGAATTCCTCCAAACCCAAACCTGCAAATGCATCTCATCACCCACGAATAGTCCATGTAGATTGCCCAGGAGCACATGGAGTGCTCCTGGATTCAGTGGCATTCCTCAAGCAACCCACATGTTCTTAGGGCTGGGCCCTAAAGCCAAAATGCCTTGAAGGGACTTGTGGGTCCTAGTCAGACACTGAGAGAAATGACTCAAAGTCTAAGAAGGCTCTGCCAATTTGCTGCTCCACATTGTGCAGTTATGATGTTTAGTAACACAACGGTACAACAGGCAGCACGAGACAGGCAGAAGGAACACACAAATGAAACCTGGCTCTGGAACAGGCAAATACATGGGGCTCAGCTCTTCTGAAAACGCTGGTGCCAGTTCCGGAGCGAGAACATGCAAAAACCCAGCCCTGAGCAGGGAACGATATGGGTTCTGTCTGTCCCTGTCAAAGAGCTGTGTGGGCTTTTTCTCCTGCAAATAGTTCTGCAGTCTCTAAAAAAAGAACTTAGCCTCTGCGTTCCTGACATTTGAGTTTTATAAGGAGTATTTCTGAACTGTGGGGAGGAGATCCAGCTGGATGGGAGGTGAGAATTCAAGTGTGTTCCTATCAACAGTCTGTAGCCAAGCTCTGAGAATTAAGTTCTTTTCTGGGCTTTTGCCCTCACTTAAATAAACTTACCAACAGGGTTAAAGAAAAGAATTTTAGTAAATATCATGAAAAATTAATGATTTTAGACAGGCTGTTTTATTAGGCCTGACTGATTTATTAGTTCCACCTAATTGGTAGAATCAGCAAAGCTTTGAGATGCTCTGATAAGAACCCAGAAATCCAGATGTGGTTTGCTTTCCGTACATAAATAACAGCACACTCTTTCAGTTTAGATGGTTTATGTCTAAGTCAGGAAAACAGCTACCAGAAAAGCAAGACAGAAACAGTGTAGAATCTCCATGAAGGAAGCAGGACAAGTCCCTCAAGCATCTAGACAGCCCACCTGAGTACCCAGTCCTGCTCTCCGGCAGGCAGACTGGCAGACCCCAAACGTTTAGAGATGTAACACACAGGTCTCAGCTATAACAGAGCCTGATGCATAGTGACTCTGCAGCCCCTTTGTGCTGCCGATGCATGCAAACACTCTTCCGAACCGCTGCATTACCACAGTCTCTCCTCCCACGTTAAATCCCACCAGAGATACTAGCCCAGCAAAGGTGCTGATATGGACACTTGAGTAGGAGGGCACTGAGGAACTGTTATCAGGTGCCCAGTATGTTTTTATCTTGTGGTGTTTCTGTATTTTTGCAGTTGTCTAGAGGACCATTAAATCAGCCTCACGGTGCAGGGAGATAGCCCAACAGCTATAAGAAGTGTCCTTTAATGATGCCTGGCTGGATTTACCCTTCTCTCTTAACACTTTTAGTTGATGTAAACAAACAAAAAAGTTGTGAAAATTAGGCTGGGAACCTCCTGAGAACATTTGTATGTATCTATACTGCCAGAATCGTTTGAGAAGAACATCTCATCTGTGACACTCCAGCCCTTTTGCTTCCAGAGTCAGCCAGGAAGAAAAGTACAGCATCATAACATGTCTTAAATTGGGTCACTTTCTGTTTGAGATCAGGATCAGCCACATCTTTCTTCACCACAAAAGCAGATAATGATCCCGTCTATCTTCCCGGCCCTCCTGGGTCAAACAACGCGTCAGATTCTCAGCTACAGACGTATGCATAAAGCATAAATTAAACCCTAGATATATGACAAGCCTTCACACACTCTGTAGAGGAAATGTGGAGAGGGGGATGAAACCACCCTGAAATGCCTGGTTACAGCGAGCATTTGCCAGTTGCAATGACTGGCTGGCAGATGGGAAAAGGTGCTGGCATACACTTTGGCTTTGGAGGAAAGAGGTACTATGTGGATGGCAGGGTGAGGGTGGAAGGGGGTGCACAGGGCTAATGCAAATGACGGTCAGCTTTAGGGGAGACTTCCCCCTTACTTAGCTACCAAGTCTGGCTTGGCCCCATCATCTCTTCCAGCAACAAGGTACCAACAATGCCTTTCTGCAGATCTGGCTGTCACGCCCTGCTAAATCACCCCTGAAATCATAGAAAACATTGTCCTCAAAAATCACTGACAGCCCAAAATATGATGGTAACACAACTGTATGCGTCAGCATTTGGGATCATTATTGTAAAAGGTTACAGAAGGGATTCAGGTTAATGGAGGTAATCTGTGATTATCTGATGTAACAGATTGCTCTGCCAGTGACTCATTCCTGCCACAATATATTGCGGGTTGCAGCTGCAAACAGTGAGCAGGATGGAGATGGCTCCCAAGCTAAGCCTGTACCCGTTGTTCAGAGAAACCCCTATAAGAGAGGGTGCCAAGCCACTGCAGGCATGTGAAAGCCCGGCAGAGCTTTACCGAGGGGAGTGGGTCATGGCGGTGTACTACAGTCACTCACTCACGGGTGTTACTATAGCTACCGGTTGAAGGACTCAACAAGAAAAGCAGAAATAAAAAGAGAAAATTAGGAGGTAGAAGACAAAAAAAAGAGAAACTTGTTGGAAAGCAAAGGCAGAGGGCTCCTCTGATTAGCTAATGAAGTGCTTCAAACGCAGCGACTGAAAAATAAGGCTTGAAGGTTGCATGGCGTAAGTGTCAGATGATGCAAGCAGCTGGTCCGCTCTTGTCTTGTCTTTCCCACCCACCCACCCCAAGAGCTGGTGGT
>JANZLQ010000100.1:36024537-36051396 GCA_026212715.1 Elanus axillaris | reverse complement strand
AGCTGGTGGTGGTAAGGACCATCTTAATAAAAACAAAACAGCAGCTTTGTGCCAGGGATGGATTAACTATTTCCTCATTGCTCACAAAGTCTTGCACTTCCATTTGCTCTCCCTGCAGCCCCGGGGCCAGAATTAAAACAAGGGATTGATTTTGGCCAGTGGCACCCCGGGAGCAGCGTGGAAACAGGCCATGACGAACAATGATCCTACCATCGGGGACTCCAGGAGGGAGAAAAATCTAGGTACTGTCATAGCCTGGAAGAAGAGGGAAGAAGAAAACATCACCACGCAGTGATCCCACACCTCCCAGTGTGAAGACCCTGACTCTGGTTCAGAGCGGTGCCGGATGCCCAAGCTAGCCCAATGCACCAAAAGCAACTGCAGCCAGGGACAGACACTTCTAATATGTACGTAAATCTAAATAAATGTATAATTCCTGCTCACATGCTTTCCTGACAGCCAGCTGTTCCCTTTGCTTGCTGTTATCCTCGCTCAGAGATTAATGTCACTGTCTGGGACAGTTTGTTAGCAATTTTTATTACAAAGCATATACATTTGGCTGGTGGTGGGCAAAAGCTAAGCCTCTGAGTAAATAAAATACTAGGGCAGCTCACGGGGAATGACACAGAACAGATATCTGCGGGGTCTCTACCCTGGCTCTGAAAGCCAATAATGGCAGGAGGTCAGAGATCACTGGCTTAATTGTCTGATGAATTAATGGTGACGAACGTCTGTTTCCCCTCTTGTTAAAATTGACACCAGATATTTCAGAGAAAGCAGAAGGGCACTTGGCCACAAAGGAATGTTTTGATGGCTGAAGCTGAGATTGTTGCCAGCTCCAGCCCATCAGAGCAGTGTGGGTCAAACGAAGTCATTGTAGGAAAATGCTGCTGACTCCAGCACAAAACAGAACCTTCTGGGCCCAGCTGAGCAGCCATGGATTATCCTGCTTGCTCTGGAAAGAAAGATTGTTTTCTTATATTTAAAAAAACCCATCAGATCCAGATCTTTGAATATAACAAGGAAAAAAAAAGTAAATTGGAGGAGTGCAAGTTGCACCATAAAAATCAGTCTGAGTTTGTTTCTATTTTGAAGAAAAATTGAGAGCAACAGAAAGAAACCCCACAAAACTTATTATAAAAAGCAAAATTATTCTTTACATTTTCCCTCTCCAGATAAAGTTCCTCTTTCATTGTCATGTATAACCCTGGTTCAGCAATGCATCTTTGAGTGGAAAGCGTCATCGTGGGAGCAGTAACAAAACCGGGAAATACTAGGGGACCATTTTTATCCAGTTAGTGACATTTTGTGAAGCTGGCTAACACTTTTCTATTGAAACAACTTCTTCCTCAGTTAAGAATGAGGTCTACTTACTTATTTTCTTCTTGTTGCTGAATCTCATTTTAATTCAGATTTTCATGTGGAGTTGTAGGAACAAGGATGAAAGCTTCCCTTTGTTTTACGGTGGTTATGTTAGTTTCGATCTGTTGTGAAACAGCTTTCCCATTCATCCGAATGTATGTGAACCCCTCTGGTGTTTCATTTAAGCTATGTAAACAAGGAACAAGCACTTTCTGAATTTTAAAAAATACGGTATCAACCTACAAGTCAGTTTCTGTGATCTGTAAAGTGAATTCTTAAGTCATAGTCATTCCCCTCATTATGGTACATGCTGATACCTTTAATTAATAGCAGTAATACGTAACACTGTCAACAAGGATGTATAACACTGAATTAGGTGACTAAAGTCTAAATATTCTTTCAGCACTGTATTTCCACAGAGGTCATGTTGACCAGGGAACAGACACACTGGTTTTCAAGTAAATCTATGCACTCAGTCTCTGACTGAGCTAATTATAATGGAGCCTTTAGCATTGCTATCTGTAAGTGTCTTCCAGCATGTCCCTAACAAACCACCAGGTTCATGTGTTTCTAGCTCAGATGGAAAAGTCTGATCATCAGGTCACAGTCAATTCTAGCTCCGAGGCCAGTATACTTATATCCCACGTTAACTCAGCTTGCTGAGCTTCAATTAACAACAAAGAAGTTAGCGACAACTGAACATCACTGAACGGTATATTTGCTTGCTTCTCGCTTCTGCTGCTTGTGAGTACCCGAGGGAGGAATGTTGCTGGGTCTATAGGGCTGAAGAGTCTCCCCAAAGACTTAACATGCTCCTATAAAGGGCTAAGGGAGGCACCTGGCTCAGCAGTTCCAGTTTGCCTGACACGCTGCAGAGCAAGTCTTGGTGTGAGAGCGGTCTGACCTGCACGTAGGCATGTGCTCATCTGGCCTCTGCCGGACAGACGGCCATCCCCGCAGGCCCCAGGGCCCGGGTCCGACCAGCCGAGCAAACTTCATAGAGGGGCTTTTGCAGCAAAAGCCTGAAGCTGCTGTTTGGGAAAGGGCAGTGGTCAGGGTGCAGCCCACGCCACCTGCGACAGTGCTGGCAGTACGGGGCAGCGCACCACTGCAGCATTAGGGGCACGAGCAGGTGCAAAGTCAGTCGTACAGAGCTTGATTCTGATACACAAGGTATATATGCTCCTTGAGTGGCACCGAGAGACGCTCTGGAGCTGAACAAACCTACAGGGAAGACATAATCTCTGCTGCAAGGAACACTTTCTGTTCAGGTGTTTTGTAAAAATCCCTATTTTGGGTTGTTATTATCATTCCTTTCAGGGCGTCAGGGCAGAAAAAAGAAATTCAGTTATTGCTTTAGATGGTATTCTGATTTTTGAACTCACAAGAGCAAAACCCCAAGCAACTACTCAGAAAATCCAAGCCTCCTTATCTCATTCAGCTCCCCCAGTGATGCAGCACGCTCTGCGCTGTGCAAGGCAACACAGCTGCAAACACTGATCTTCATGTCTAAGCATCTAAGCCCAAGTGGCACATGTGCTATTTTAGCACCTCTTGGGACCGCTCTGGGAGATAATATAATTAATATTATCTTGGTGACGGCTATTTACCACATCCCACTGGGAAACTGCAGTCTGTGCTTATGGAACTTGAACCCAATTAATACTCACTTCCTACCAGTTTCAGGTGTCTCCTAATTTAAAGCTACGTTTACAGACAAAACAGGTCAGTAACTCTTCCCAGTGAGCCAAATAGTATCTTAATTACTTGTGTTTAATAGGAAACAAATGACTGAGCACTGATAAAGTTTGCCATTATGCTTTTGAGGAAAAGAAAAGTGACTACAGAACAATCTGATAACGAGAGAATTTTCTTCCTGTGTAACTCGATATTTATAAACCTTCTCAGTAAGGGGGCAAAAAGGAAATAATTTCAGCTGGCTGAAGTTACCATTACAAATTACATTTTAAACTGACAACAAAAACAGGACCCCGGCTGAAAACAGTGCTTATGGGAAAGACACACAGAAACAACAGGAGGGAGGAAGCCTCCGGTTCAGGCTGCCCTTAGCTCCCGCGGCGTGGGCTCTCCTGCCGCCTGCGGACACGCACTGCACCCCGCACGGCATGGATCCACGCTCGGCCTCTCCCACTGCAACAGGGGACGTGGGGTGTCAGGGGTAGAAGGTGGAAGCAGGATTGTCTTGGTTGCGTTTTCCGCCTTCAGTGGAATGACTGAATTTAATAGCCTCCCTCCGTCTCCAGTAAACATATAGGTGGCTCGTATGCGTGAAGACATGGGATTTTTTTTCAGGCCAAGGGCTGGACTTGCCGCCTTACCATACTAGGAATTTCAGTTATTTTTACATGCTTTTGTATATTTAATCCTCTTGAAATGCAGGCAATGATTGCCCTACTAGTCCTACTAGCCGGACTAGTGTCTCAAGAGCAGAATGAGTTCTCGACCATAATAGCCTCAAGTCCAGCTATGTCAAGCACCTACAACTCCAGCTGATTTCATCGGGAGCCACGCATGCCAGCAAGCCCTTAAACAAGCCACTTGAGAGAGGGAGAGATAAGGATCCTAACCAAGGAGTTCCCTCTGCAACTAAATTATAAGCGCAGATTGTTTCTGGAGTAAGTGCTGGTTTCTAAGGCTTCCTGCTATGGAAGTTTTTCATGGGAGAATAACGTGGGAGATGTGGAAGAGTGCTTACAGTGATAGTAAAAATAAATAGAAATTATTTGTATTTTATACCTAAAAAGGCAGTGCTCTCAATTATTAAAAGCAGAAATGTTTATCTCCCAGAAGCAGAGAAGCAAAGACAGGGGGAAAAAAAAGTAGTGGGTGCATCTACTTTGTTTCCCATTTTCCATGCTAGTAAATGACAAAGTGCTTTGCACTTTACTGCCTTGGCTTCAGGTATCAAGTAAAGTATTTCTGAGTTGCCTTTAAAGTATATTAATAAAAATAATAAAACCAACACATCCTGTGGCTTTTCAGCAGTGCCCTCTGCTTAAGGACCCAAAAGCATTTTGCAAACAAAAATAGCAAAAGCTTTTCCAGCTCAAAGATTAATTTTGCCCTCACATAAATTAGCATGACTTTTACAGTCCTGTTGAGATACTCCACATGTACAACTGGGAAAAGAAATTATCACAGACAGTTCAAATACACAGCTTTAATTAGAAAAAAACAAAACAAAACCAGACCCACTCTTCTTGAAAAGTTTTCCAGTTGATATTGTCAGAGGACTTAAGATAACTATGACTGCTAGACGCTAGAGGGAAAAGCATGCTTTATTTTCTATTTACTCCATTTGTGTTAAGCAGCCCAGCTTTGTAGAGAAAAAGCTGCTACTGCGTGCACTGTGTGCGCGAAGGTGTGGATCCTCTCCACCAACTCCAAACTGTTGGTCACTTGTCAAAGGGGTTGCACACCACCTTCCTGCTGCTGGGAGCGGGGAAACAAGCAGCTGGAGAGAGCAAAAAGACCTGCTCAGAAAAAGTCTGACACAAACCCTTTACTAGACACCAGAGAACCCAATGGCGCCGATGTTTCATTACTTCCACTGCTCACAGGACAACTTGTTTAACATTTGCTTTTCTGCAGTGCCTGGAGGCCAACAAATTCACGACTTTTTTGTACAAGGCAACGCAGGAACACAGATCCCATCCCCAAAGAGTTTCCAGCTGACGGTACAGCAGCCAAAAGCACTCCCCGTGACATCGTGAGCCCGTTGCTGTCACTGGGGATGCTGCCTTTGCTTTCAGCGAGGGCTTGGATTTCATCCCCTGTGGCTCCAGAGGGTCACAATTTTCCCACTCATCAACACAACTGCTCTCCGAGGAAGACCCATTTTTCAAAATGGGGTGGTATTACTGAAAAACTATAAAAAGTTTCTGGGAAAAATCAGGGACTGCAAATGTGCTGTTGTCCAGAGCTGACTACATTTCAAATAGATTTAATAAAAACATTAAGATGGAAAGACCATTGGGGAGTAAGGGTGAATCAGCCCAGTTGTTTTCGTTCATTTTCACCCTGCAATCTCTTGTCTTTCTGTCTTCCCCAGTTCTGTCCATCTCTATCATATCAAGCTTTAACTACTTATTTCTATTTTCCAGGTTTGTCTTCTTTTCACCTCAAAATTCTTGTTGACTCTCAGCATCCACCAGCCTTGGATGCCACCTTCTGCCTCTCACCTCTTGCAAAGCTGAACTGCTAGCCCTCCACATCCTTCCAACTTTTGAAAGCAACCCCAGGAATAAGGGCCTGGAGCCTGTTGCTCTTCTCTTCCCTCATTTCAGGGAAATGCCTCTAGGAGTGGGCTGCAAAGTCCTGTTCCCTCTCACTTCTTCTCTCTTTCTCTGGTGCATGAACCCTAAATTCTCTTTTGCATACTTACACATCTTCAGCAAGCAGGAAACCCTCACTAGCAGCACCACCAGCCTAACCAGCCATCTGGTGTCTCAGACATCTAGGGCCTCCCACCAGGATGAGGCAATGTCTCACATTTCCTGCATGCAGGGTCCAACAACTAGAATATATAAGTATGGGGGTTTGGGAAACAGTTCCTGGACTGTATCAAACAGTCCCTGCACCAAGTTGTGCCTAGGCCCTATATGGGCCCGCTGTAGGCCAAAAGTGTGCCAAAAAATGTCCTAACAATAAACAGCAGGGACAACTGTGTGCCAGTGCTCAAGCCGCCTGCTACAGCTATACTTAGTTCACTAGGATGACATCCTCTGTGATATGCAGAAGAAATCCTTTGTTGGTTGACTTGATCATGGCCAAAGTGTCACCATAAGCTGCCACCAGGATTTGGTTTTGGCCAGAACCTCCAGCTCACTCCAGTGAACCCAGTCATATTTGGATGTCTTTCACCCAATGCTGACAGAGGCATGGATCTGTCTCAGAAGAATGAAATATAAGGGATGGAGCCTGGCATTTGAAATCACTGGCCACAGGCCTGTTCATCCTCCTCAAGAGCTGACACGTTAAGACAACTGAATAGAAGGAATTCATGGCAATTTGCTCACACAAAAGAAGCCAAGAATAGGACCTTAGTCTTGTCCTGAAATCCAAGAGAGATACAACAGCAGATGTCTTTCATCTATATGACCTTTTCCACTAAGACAAAAAGGAGACAGGATATTAAATCACAGTTGAAGATTTTTATGACTCCTGGCAAGCATTTATTTATTATGGGTTTGTTTGTTTTGGGACTTTGTTTTTAGGCAAAGGAGTGTTATTTTTTGCACTTTTCATGGAACTTCAGCTGGAATACCATAAAAATGTCTAAGAGAAATTTTTTGGGGGTGATTTGCACATTTTCAAAGTCACAAGTTGACTCCTCTTCTAACTCACATTCCTCAAAGCAGTGTGCTTAAACCAGCACAACCACGTGACATGAAGACAGCAATTCATTTTTCACAAAGTCATGGAAAACCTTGATGGCTCGTGCAGTTACATTAGGGGAACAGCGAATCCTTTAACGGGCAGATCTAGATCGCGAAATATGCTTAAAGGCTGTAGCATGTCGGATGCAAATCCCTCACTGACTAGTGGAGAACACAGTGACAGCAGGACACAGCACAAGGAATGTGGGAGAAAGCACAGATTAACTGCATTTGTCTCCTTAATTTGCTTATACCCTTCACTAAAGAAGAGCTCTCCCTAGCATGCCCAGCTTACCTTACAGATAGATGACTAAGCAGATGGGAGGATAGGAATGCTACTAGGAAAGATGATCCAGAGGAAAGGACGTTAACCTTGGACCCAGGCAGGATTAGTTTTAAGTCCTTCTTCTAGCACAGATTTCTCACGTGATTTTAGGCAAAGAATTAAGCTATGTAAATACCTTGTGAAACTAAGGGCTCCATCTGATGATCACAGATGGACTCAGGTGAGATGGCTGAAGCAGATAAAGGTCTGTTCACCCAGCCCCTCTGCCAGGGGCTGTTACTCTGGGAGAGCATATGATTTACTGGGCTGCGCTCCTAATTCACAGCTGCTGAAACTCACATTATCACACCCGGCTATAAACTGTGACTGCAGGTACATACACATCCTAGCTAAAGCTACCTATGAGCTCAAGTCAGAGCCCTTCATCTTGCCCTCAATCAGTTCCTAGCACATGACATGAACTGAGAGTATTTCCTAAGCCTCCTTTTGAAATTGACAGGTGTAAATACACTAAAGACTGAGAAACCCTAAAACCAGATTGAAATTTTCAGTGGAGCATTCTTCCCTCAGAAAATACCAATCAGCCGTAAGTAAATGTTTCAGAGATTTGTCAATTCTAATAATATTTTATTTTTAAAAGAAGAAAATTTAAAAGGTTTTCAATAAGGTTAAAATAGTGTTTTAATTTTTGATTCCAAGCAACTTTTATCTCTTTTAAAATACTGCATTATATCATACCGAACAAAATAAAATTTTTGTTATCATTTATCACCAAAACAAAACATATAGAGTGAGTTCAAACATTTTTCTCAGATTTATTTTTCACAGCAAATAAGAAATATTTGCCTTTTTTTTTTTGTCTTAGGATAGAAATATGTTTTCTCGAGATTTGGGAAGAAAGATAAACAAACAAGCAAAACCCCAAAACAGGACAACAGCAAAACTTTTGGCCCTCAGAACCTCCCTAAGGCCCTCAGCTCTCGCAATTGCGAGGGCAGGTGAGGACAGGCTGGAACCCCACATGTTCTTGCTGAGTGACTAAAACACAACATGGGCCAAATGCAACCACACGATACTTCCAAAATAAGAACACATATGGCTGAGCATTTCTAAAAAGTCAAAATCTGCTCATGCTGAAATCAATGGGTGTTTTACTCTTGACTTCTGTGGAAGCAGGGTTAAGTCAACACTGGGTAAGATGGGAAAATCCCAATCAGAGATCAAGCACAGCGTTCCTCCTAAAGATTATTCATAAAGTGTGTGTAGACGTCACAAGAAAACAGAAGGTGCTACAGAGCTGTTATTTTTAAGCTGAGGGTGAGAAAACAAGCAGTGAAGTGTAGAGCATAACTTCTTATGTTGCTTTGTCACCATTCTTGTTAAGGAGCACAGGGAAATTATTTTAAAGAGAAAAAATGTGTAGCTATCTGTGTTTCTTCAGTTCAGAAAAGATTTATTTTTAATTTCATGTGACTTTTTACAGGTTTTCTTAATACTTCTGAATTTTCTGAAACTATTCCTTTCTAAATACTGTTTTTCTAAGACCCATCCAATTCCCAGAACAGCCAATACCACCCAGTAATACTCCTTTAAACTCTCTAGAAGACATCAGAAGATACCTTCTCCAGCCACTATCTTGTACAGAATTTAAATCAGGTCCTAGCTGCCTGCAATGCTTTTGCAGAACTGGATACTGTGTCTACTTTCTTTTGCAAAGAGCAATCAATTTGGAAAAGCCAAGGCAGACACTGAAGTGGATCACAGAGAGCATCTGTGCACAAAGACGGAGACCAGTTCTAATCATCAGCATCACAGTACTGTAATCCTCAAATCCAGGCATAAGCAATTATCAGTATAAGAGCATAATTTATTCCTTGTAGTCAGACACAAGATGGATATCCCATTGGGCACCAGTTAGATTGTTATACTCATTTTAGAAAGCTTAGCAAGACCACTTATCATGTATGAAACACTACTAATAGCAGGCAGTCTGAGCCATCAGATGAGTTTAATAAAGGGCTTCCCTAAAGTTAGCAATGAGCTTTCATTATGCATGGGGTCAAAAATGCTGACATGTAAATGAAAATATAGCAGCTTCTTGAACTTCTGATACTAAAACCTTCACATGCTTCAAACCTCTCATTCAACATATATATAACCTCATGCATGCAAACTTTTTGAATATGTCACTTAATCCACCACAGAAAAGAAAACACAAACAATAAAAATGTGGGATTTCAACACAAGGGCCTTAGATTAATATTTAATCTAACTGATGGCACTCAGGAGTAGTCCTGTCTCAATTATTCTTAATAATTCCCATGACTCGCCTGTCGTGACAATTAACAAGGAAAAAAACCAGAAACATCTCTCTGTACCTCACACTCGGAATTATAGCCACCATTTCAACAAATGCATTAGTTGTTTACAGTTTGTGAGCAACAGAGCCTGATGCAATAGCTGGGACCTTCATTTGCTATCTGCTGGGGTGCTGCTCTCCAAGCACCATCCCATCCTTCCCTGCTGCTGCTGCTGCTTTTCCCGTCCAGTGCTGACCAGCCTCAGCTGCCCGCTTTGTGAAGCTGGACAAAAGCAGCCACTCAGTGTGGCTTGGCCACGATGTAAAATATATGAGAGAGGAATTTGGTTTTGCTTAGCCCAGCAGTTCCAAGCACAACTGTGACACCTGCAATAAGGGATTGCAGAGAACACACATCGTTACAGCTTCACCCTTGGGCATTCACCGAAAGAGAGATTTGCTTTTCTAATTGGCTCAATATTTTGAGAAGGTAAATGGTGAATAATAACAGCCTCGGCAGCAACATGACACAGGATGAAAGCAATACAAACTACCTGTTTACGCTCTAGGCTTCATGGCATGAGCCACACGCTGACTGACTTCCAGCACCAGGAGGAAACGGTCCTGCAGAAGACATCCTCCTGTGGGGAGCACCCAGGGACACCTCTTTTGGCTTTGGTCACCTCATTTGGCTTTTGGCCTTGGCGAACTGCGGCATATTTCTATACAACTATAAAACTCATTTGCAGAGTGATAAGTTTCCCGCAGAGTTAGGAACTCACTTCCTTTATCGTGAAGAAGAAATAAACAGTTCTTTGAGGGAAATGGCAGTATTTCATTTTCATGAGCTGGATGCTATTCCAAAGTTTATGCTAGGTAAAACGGTAATTTCTGCAAAGCACTTCCTTGACAAAAGCAGTGTTATAAATGGAATTTGATAATAACAACAAATCTAATATTTTCCTCAGAGATTCTTAAACCGGTATACTTGGTCCTCTCAAATACAAGGGGGAAAAAAAAATCAAAATAGCAACATCCATCATTAGGTTAAATACAATTGGTCACATTTAACCTCTGATAATTTAACCATGCAGAGTACCTTTTATTTATAAAAGCTGCAGTAAACATAATGCAATCTATAAATATCACTGAGGCCACCGGTGGCTGAGCTGCGGAGTTTGACCTCTAGGTTTCTGATTTAAATGTCTTGGGTTATGAGCACAGCATGCTGCAGCCATTGACTGCTGTTCGGGTTCAGCGCTGACAGATGTCCCTTTCTAGATCTGTAATGGGGAATGAATGAAAAGCCTCCACACCATTCATGGCTGCCAAACAGCACATTTTTAAATGCAACTGAGAGCTGCATCCTTCTACAGCCTGCTGATGCAACTCCAAATGCCTCTCCTGCAAGCAGTCTACCTTTTTATTTTTCTGTGTATGCCATTGTTTCAAGTCTTTTTGCTTTTGTGCAAAAGCGTAGAGCCTTCTTGCCTCAACACCAGGGACATAATTCTCCTGTTTGCAGGGCGGAGTGTGACCTCAGTCTTCTGCTCTCCCCGAAAGAGTCTATCTGCCATTGACGTCAAGGGCTCTGCACACAGAGGGAGGGAGATAAGCATATTGGAGGCAAGATCTGCTCCGTGAATGAGAACAGAGAATTTTGCTGTAGGAATTTACAAGCCTCTCACAGTCTCCTCTCTTGATTAAAGCCAGTGGGATTATTACACAAATTCAGCTGCTGAGTCCTGGCTATCAGAAAGCTGCTTCATGCAGGGCTCTCTGCTGTTAACCCATCCCGATTGTTTGGGCAAGACAAAAACCACCATTATCTGAAAAAAGCAGGTCAGATGTAAAAAGGGTTGTGTTGGAGGGGAGTCACTGACAGCTCTCTGTATGGCACGTCACACCTGCGAGCTCTGAGGAGCTCTTAGAAAACCTACATCCTGCTTGTGGTGCAGATTTTAAGCAATATGGACCTGTAGGTTAACTTAGGGGGGGTTATACCCAGTCTTATCCATTGCTTTCCTGAGAGAAAAACCAGGGATGTCTATGGGGCTCAGTGTAGTGCTGCAGATGAGCTCTTTCCAAGCCAGAAACCTAAGCACGTAGTGCAGCACGAGGCAGAGCAGGCACACTGCGAGGGCTCCCCAGGAGCGGAGCTGCACTAGCCAAGAGCCCCCGCTAATTAGCCTGGGCACAATGCCACCCTGACGTGGCACTGCTGTTTATATGTCTGCAGCAAACCTGGTCTGTGCAGGGTCAGGGATCTTTGCATCGTGCTCTGCTCCATGCGCAGACGAGCCCGGAGTCAGCAAAGGGACAACAGCCTCGCCTGCCAGCATGTCCACCCTCTGCAGCGGAGTTTCTCAGCCTCAATTTGTCTGCTCCTGGTTCCTCTGGGACCCAAGAACTGGGAAATGACCTTGAGTTGCCCAGTTTAGATATATCCCAGCACTCTCAGAAACACACCCAGAGAATACAGCACTCGGCACAAACACCAGTCTTTTGAGAAAAGCTGCTTATTACAAATATCATTAGAGCAACAACAGACCAACAACACAATCTCATTACACTACGGTGTACATTTAATAAGGATTATCTAAAGTTAAGTTTGCGTACAAGCTTTCCCGTACTCTGACGCGCAATGATGCTCTACGCTTTTGTGCTGCTCTGCAGTGTATTCATCGGGTATGTTTTATCTTCACTTTATCATGTGACACCTTTACAGGCGTTGTAGCTGCGAAGTAATAATGGCTGCCCATCACTAGTGAGTTTTGGTCACAAGCAAGATGCAACATAGCTTTGAACAGATGCATGTATAAAAGCTAAATGCCACTTTTCTGTAGCAAAATCTGGAGGGAAGGGAATGCTGTCAGTATGCCAGCATGTACAGCTGGTGATTATCATGGCTGGACTGCTATACCTGGTGGAATGTGGTACTAGAAACTTCTGTACACAAGGCCTAGGTAGGACCCCTGAAGAAAGAGCTCCCCACCTGTGTAGATGCTGTATCACATTACAGAATTTAAGAAATATTAGTGACTGTACACTTAAAGCCTGAGTGAGGAGGCATAGACAAAAGGTGAATCTTCAGTCTGACCTCTTGGACTTTCTGATGTTACTTACCAGCACAGCTAACCTCGCATACGCTGTCAAAGGTAGTAAGGACCAGGAGTAAGGCTGGTTTTATGGGCTCATGGATGAATTATATTCTACAAAGCAAAACCCCCCTTGCTTAGACAAAAGGTAAACGTGAATGAAATATGAATGGACAGAAACTTATAAGGGCCCTTAACCAGCTTAGCCTACTTCAGGGTCAAAGCTCATTCGGTAAGTATTTTGGCATTGCAAAGGAAGGAACAAGATACTCATTTCAGCTGACAGCCTCCTCCTTTCCTGTTCTCCTCCAGCGTAGACAGACTGGGGCAGGTATGTTAGAACAATACAGTAAATGATCAGCTTTGATACATATAAGACAATGCCAATGTAGTTTTCAGATGATTCACATACCCAGCTGCAAGTTATTGGTTAAGGCTTCTCAGCCTCGATCACAACATTCATTCATTGTTTCTGCTTCATAGTTTAGAAAACAGCATTTGAAAATGCCTACTGAAGTGTTTAATATGAAGCTGGGAAAGAGACAAATGATAGATCATATCCCAAAGTACAAAATCTCATTTTCATTTTCTTACTCTTCCTACACAAACCCACAAACTTTATAAATCGCAATAGTACCAAGGTTTTTCAAAATCTTCCTACAAAAATTACTCCCTGCCAAAAAGCTGCAGCAGTGAGTTCCCTGGGTTGACTGCTCTTATGTATTTTTTTTTCCAACCATTAAGTATCGCTTTGTTCTTTTCAGCATAATGGAATATGTTTAGAAGGCAGAAACAACAAGGAGAAATGTAATGCTAAAGCTTCAGTATGATTTTACGCAGTATTTTCTCCATTCTCTAGTTACCTTTTTTTAAAAAAGGCCACATACAAATTTCCAAAATACTGAGATCAATTAAATTAAGGCATTTCCTCCAGTTCTTTTTTTCCCCTCCCCTTAGGTTTTCACATAATTTGCTGGTTGTCCAGATGCCAGGGGAAATCAAGAATTAAAATACGGAGCCATCCAAAACATCCTCAAGACCATAGTCTGACACTGTGGTTTCTGTCAGTGACCACACTTTCATCTTATTGGGATGCCCTCGAAAAAAAACTACTGCTGTCGGAAGCAAAACCTGTGCCCAATTCATGGAATACATGAATGCAATATAAACCCTTGCAGGCCAAGAAATTCCACAGACACCACACGGATTAGCTGTGATAACATCTTTTCCCATAATATTGAATGGCGACAGAAATAAAAGATGAATGTTTTTAACAGTTAAAAATCTGGGGCCAGCCCAGCCCTGAAGTAGGGCAGTGTGTGTACCACTGCATGGGAAGAAGCTGCCCCAAATTTGGCTTGCCTCATAGTGGAAAAATCTACCTCACATACGGACATCTTAGGAGGGGCCAGAGCCTTTGCAGCAGTACAGCATCATCTCTTTGACACTTGCTCTTCTTGCACCTCAGACATTAGAGACCAATGCTTCAGGCACACTTCGGCAGAGCAGCCCTCGGGCTTCTCTAATTTATTCCTTAGGATGGGATCAAAACAGTGCAGATCCAGGGAGGGGGAGCTTTGAATCCACGTTGTACCCCTCTCCACGTTTTCCTTCTGCTTTAAAAAACCCTCAGCCATAGGTGGGATTGTTTCCCAAGAACATGACAGATGCAGACAGTGATAGCTGGAGGGACAGGGTGTCAAACGGGTTCCTCATTGATTTAAAGAAATCCCGTAAGTAGCTTGATTCACCAGGTTACACTTTTCATATTCCAGTTCTCTGGTCTTTGCACTGCAACTCTTGGCAGCGTAGGACGTTCCTCACAGGGCTTCCTTAGCTTCTCTCCTGACACACTGGTCAGTGCCGTGAGATGTGCTTGCTGCAGAGCGAAGGCCACGTTTGAACAGCTGCTACACAGAAGATAAAGTCTCAAAGGCAGAGCTGGCCACCCCACCCTGGTCAGGGGCTAGCAGGTACTGGATCATAAAACTCCTTTCTGTGAATCACACAAAATTCTCAGGCCTTCAAAAGCCAGATGTTTCAATTCAGACTCGTTCTCTTCTGTTGCCATAAATCAAAGAGTGAAGTGTAGTGTTGTGCAGCCAAGAAATAACTGTCTCAGAAAGTGGGAGTTACAGCACTTCAGGATGTACCTGTCTACAGAATCAAATATGCATGTACTGGGTATTTCCAAGCATTCTCTTAACCCACCTTGACCAAGACACCCTGAGAAGCATGACCCTTCAAATACTACCAAGAAGGTGGGACACAGCCATTGGGATGGCCTCCAAAGCACCCCACTGCAGCATGTCTGTGAGTGTGACGGTCAAGAAGGCAAAGGAAGATAACATATTTGAGGTGGTGACCTTGCTGGAAAGCACAGCTCAAAGCAAAAGATGATCTATCAGTTGTTCCCTGTCCAAGGCCTTGCCTTCCAGATGGCAGTGCTCCTTCCACATCCTTCAGGCTTGCTTCAGGGGGCAATGCCTGACGGACCAGCGCAGAGGTGTACGTCTAAAACCCCTCAGCGGGGATACCTTTCCCTAGTCACACAAGCATGCTTCTCATAGCTTGTTTATGTGAAATCCTGCAGGGCAACATAATTGCGGTCCTGTTAATTTCCTGTTTATCATTTATTAGCATCTTGTGTCCCATAGAGAGCTCTTCATATCCCGTAGGCAGGATGTTGGTCAGTGAAGTGAGGAAGCTTGCAGGCTGCCATAATCTATCTCTGGCTGAGATTCTCCTGAATGCCCTGATGCAAACCCAGGGAGGGCTATTTCAAGAACTTGTGTGGTCTTACTTGTTTATTGAGGGTGGAGATGACACGAGGCATCATATTCACCTCCGGTGCCGCTCTCACTTTGGATGAGTGACAGTCAGGGTGGATTCATCCCCAGCCTGTCCTCATCTTGAGACGTGAGTACCACACCCAGACAATAGAGAAACTGAAAGCTCTTTGGGGCTCTTTTCACACTTTATGTTAAGCAGCAGTGTCCCATCCTCTCCCAGAAGCTCTCCAGAGTTTTCTACACTCCGTTGATCTCTTCACACCACACTCAGCCAGGCCGAAGCAGCATACTGCATCCAGATGCAAGGAAGACTTCCCACAGCAAGCTCAAAGATGAGGCAAAGAATTTATGACAGCTCCCCCCTGAGCCCAGATAAACCAGGAGGGAGAAGCGACTCACAAAGCCACTGCTGGATGGCAGCAAGTTCAAACAGACACACGATGGGCCACAGCCACAAAAGACTGGGAAGGAGAGCTGTGTTTCTAGCCCCAGGTGTGAGCTCTTTCCCCAAAAAACAGATTTCACACTCCTCGGTGGTTTTTTGGCAGCCTTCTCCGAGGCCCGCTGGCGAGAACAGCAAGGTGCCTGGTCAGGAGCTGGCTCCAGGCCTGTCCCCAGCCAGGCGTGCCAAGTTGGATCTGACTGCTCTCACAGACAGCTCCTCGTCCACGGCACGGTACGGCAACGGCTCTTCCTCCACACGTATGCAGCAAACGTACATTGTTCCATGGGAAGAGGTGTCTTCAGACCTCCCAGGCTGGGACAGATTTGGCAAGAGGTGGTTTTCAAATATGTGACTCAACAAACCAGTAAAGTCTCAGGCCTGGAATGGCAGGCAGGATGGCTGCAGATGGACCTTCTCTAGGGAGGTTTCAGGCTGATTATGAAGAAGTGGAACATGCGGAGCAAAGAAGGACCAGCTCAACCTGCTAAAACTGCCCAGGGATTTGCCTCTTTAGGCAGGACAATGAGGTTACCCCACAGAGGTTACAGGGGTTGTTTTGAAAGGAAGTGATGTTTGTATACAAAGGATGCCAGACATGAGACTGAAGGAGACAGGCCATTCGGCTGTTCCTCAACAGTCGTCTTGGGGAAGGGACACCACTTCCGCCGATTTGGGAAGTCAGAGCAGTGCTTCCACCTGAAAAGTTCAAGTGTGACAAGCTGCACCTAGTGCCCCAGCTCCCTCCAGGTCCATTTTCATCCCCGGGCCTGAGGGGAAAAACGGGTGCTTTGTGCTCTGTTGAACCAGCTCAACCTCTGATGGCAAAGTCAGCACTTCAAGGATATCGTTTGGCTGCTGGTCCCCCATTTAGCTGTACGGCAGCAGGAACTGGTCCCAGACAAAGGAAACATTTTTCCTACAGTGCTGCCTTCAACACCTGCTGAGATTTCAGCATCACGTTCCTGAACCAAAGGCACACACTTTAGGAGAGCCCACGCACCATAACGAATACGCAGTCACAGGGAAAGGGCAACAAGCACTTCATACGCCGTGACTTGCATAGTACAGTCACCGTGTGTGGTGACTCTGGCACTTCGAAGTTTAAATCTCGGTGACAAGGAGGGGATGCAGGCTCTCTGCCTACGGAGGCACTTTGAAAATGTTGCCCAAAGCCTCAAAAATTATTCTTAAGAGGACTGGATGAGTCAGGGCCATGAGTGCTGACACACAACATCTCACCAGTATAAAGCCAGTTCAGACTGGCAGACCATTGCTTTAATGCAGAGAGCCTCCTGCTATTGTCTCAGTGTCATTTAGAAAACCTAGGTGCTAACTGCAGCACTCACAAAAGTCTTATTCAATGACCAAAGATGTTACTTTTGAAATAAACAGGAGACATCGTGAAGATGCTACATAGAAAACACCCCAAATAGGCTTTAAGAATAGGATTACCTATTGAAACAGCCTAGATGGTACTTACAGTGCTCCTGGCGTGTCACTCTCGGCCCTGCTCTGGTCTCGCCAGGACCACCACTACCCTTGATGAGCCCATTCAGGCAGCAGAAAGGGGAGGGAGATTTTACCATTAAACTTCTAGTTAAGATTTACACAGAATGACTGAAATCAAGAGAAAATTCACACTCACCAGCTGATAAGACACTAAAAAGCAATAAACTGTGATGTGCCAGTGGAGGAATTAAGAGTGGCTGAAGAGAAAGAAAACATCTAAAAGGCAGGCAACAGCACCAGGGGAAGGAGACAGATCCTCTACAGAGACAGTGGCAGGCAAATTAGAGAAAGAACACAGAGGCGGATGTTAGAAAAATATAATGTTCCTGTGGGTGTATCACTTATCAGCCATTCTTGCACATAAAACACATTTTTTCAACATTTAGAAAAGAAAAAGAATGACTGATCTGTAATTAACAGAAATAAAGGCCTGGCCCAGATCCTAGGCTAGAATAACATTGTTGCAAAAGTGAATTTTGCTGAAATATCCACCTTAGACAGGGCAGTGCTGCTGCAGGAAGAGGGCAAATCCAGAATAATTGGACCAGTCTGCCCACTAAGAGCCACCCAGCTGGGGACCCCATTTAATAAGCCATTTAAATCCTATTTAACAAGCCATTTAACAACAATATAACCCCACTGAGGGGAAATCCTGGGGGAACAATTTTGCATATTTGATACGGGCACCTTTTGCATTTCCTGCTGCCAATGTTTTCCTCTACGTCCTCCTTCCTGGGGCTCACTACGGAAAGAAATCCCACAGCACAGCCACAGACACGGTTTAATCGGGAATTGCCTTCACAGTCTCCCTTGTCTGCCTCTCTCACCGGCA
Source organism: Elanus axillaris (assembly GCA_026212715.1). NCBI lineage: Eukaryota > Metazoa > Chordata > Aves > Accipitriformes > Accipitridae > Elanus > Elanus axillaris. Next base: position 36,033,374 of record JANZLQ010000100.1, on the reverse strand, counting down.
CAAACCCACACTCCATAGGAAGAAGATACCTAACTTTATAGTTCCTCTGTCTCTCTCAGCAGCCTGCAGCCTCACAGGCCTATTTGTTTTGATGGTCATCAGCTTATGTCAAGCCAAGTCTCTCCTACCATTAATCTGCCCCTGAATCTGCTGATTCGGAATGACAAACTGCGCCTCTAAGCACTCATGGCTCTAGATGACACCATCATCGGAGCAGCACCCTGTCTACAGCACATCTTTAATTACCATGCCAACTTTACCTCTACTACATGGTCTTCTACCTCCTCCTCCTGTCTCAGCCTCCTCTTTTCATCCCCAAACTGTGTCAGCCGATGGAAAGCCAGGAATGTGGGCAAAGCTACCACCCCCTTAAGTGGGTTGATTCTTTAAAGCGACTAGAACAACAAAGGGTAGCAATTTATCAAGAAAATATCAGCTGTCAAGAAAAGCAAACGCAAATCATTTCTCTGCTGACTGTTCTTTTCACGACTGCTGTGCAATTGTCTTGTTGATTCTCACAGCTGGATGCTGTAGCTTTCTCCTTGGCATATGTAATTGAAAGTGACGCTAGAACAACTTGAGTAAATTGAAATTGATTTCATCAACTGTGTATGTGTGTGTCAATGACACATGTGTCCCTTTTTCCTTCCCTCCCATTGCCCACTAGCATGTTCTCCAGCCCAGCAGCTGTTGACATTTTGTTTGATGGCACATTTTCCCCACTGGGAAACGATGCTTCCATTAAACCCAAGTGTTCCATGAGAAGGTACACAATTTGCCAATATTTTCACTAAATATGATCAAAACAATTCAGACTTGACTGGTCTGGAATACTGCAATTTGATAAGGTCAAAATGCATCATCTTAGCTCCATCATTTAGACTTCTACATTATTATAAAGTCATATAACTGAACACCAGCTGATACAGGTGAAAACTAAATCTCAGTCTCATCAAAGTACTTCACTGAAATACTAACCAATGACAAAATGTGAGAGAGGAGAAACTTTTTCTAAAAAGAAATTGCACCATTTGTGTCCATGGGAAATTTCACAGCTCTCAGTACTTGTTCTAATTAGAATCTCACTTGCTTCAATACTGCCCATGGAATAGGATTTCCATGTCCCAACCAGATCACAGCAGCCTGCCGTCCCAAGCATGGGATTACTAGACAGGAACATTTGCAGAATGGATTGAAGAGACTTTTCTCTTGTTGCCCTCACACAGAGACACAAATCTTCATTGCTTCAAGGCAAAAGAAGAATGGATGGACTCTATCAGTGGTTCTGGGCCTTGCTGCAACCAACTTGCCTGGTGCCTCGCTGCTCTCATCCTTCTTTTGCCTCCTCATCCACCTCCTCCTCCATCCTTCCCTTTCCTGTCCTAGAAGCCACAGCCTGTACTGGATTGTTTTGCTCTTTTCCAGTTCAGAAGTGGGCTGGGGGGTCTTGCAACAGGGTTTGTGGTTGTGCTGGGTTTGTCTTAACGCACACAAGGTGAAGAGTGGACAGTGTCTCACAGCCACATGCTTGGCTAGCCATGCCTCAGGCTCAGTGAGTGCCATGCATTTAACTGCACTCTTCTTTCAGCAGCTTTCACTTCTAATTTCACCTTTCTACATCCATTTCGGAAATTCTCTACATCTTCAGAGGACACTCTTTGACCCACCCCCAGAAGATATTTACACTTTCTGTAACAGCTTTGCATAAGTTTAAAGAATTTTCATTTAAAATAGATTTATAGGCACCTACCTCCTGCTCCGTTAACCTTTAGCGCCTCCATTTTCTTCGCTGTGTTTTTTGAGTGTGTACACTGCTCTGGGCAAATGAAAGCTAAGCATCTCTGACCTGTGGGCTTCTCATATGGCAGTGTCAAGAGTCTAACTGCCTAGGAGGGTCCTTCAAGAAATTTGTCAAGTATGAAAATTTTTCTTACAACTGATGATTTAACATGTAATAGCTGTATTTAAAACAACAAGTAAACACAACACCAATTGTTTTGGTGCACCTGAGCAAACAATTGAAGTTTAACCTAGACCAAAAATTTTTAATTACGGTATTAAAAAAGGCATTATCAACTAAATACAGCAACTAGAGAAATTACAGCTCATGAATATGCAAATTACCTGACAAAACCTTTCTGTGAATGCTTCAGTAATTTTCAGAGATAAACCTCGAACAAGCTGCCTCTTTCATTTGCAGTTTTATTTGTTGATACATCTCCAGTGCTCTCTACCTTATTTTTAGGAAATATTTTTAATGCAGTCATCAATTTAAAAGCACTTCTTGTAGATGAAACGCATTAAATGTACCCGAGGTTCTCCTCCTGCATTGAAGGGCATTTTGAAGCCTGAAGTACAAGAATTTTTATCTCCTTTTAACATTCAATATAGTAAGTGAAGACGAGTCACTACAGTCCTCAACATCTGGCATTCCATTATGTAGCAAAAGTCATAAAACCAAACAAAATCAAACATCGACATTTTATGGCCATCTAGGACAAAATCTGGGCAAGTAAAGACCTCAGGGAATTTTAAGAAGCTGCTGCTGACGCTGCCTCACAGACTACAGCGGCAGCTTCACCTTTCTGCTCAGCTGAAAGAGTGGGAGGAACTGAAGACGGGGAATATCCAGTGTCACAGGTCTGCTCAAACCCTTTGCTAAGGCACTTCAGGTTGCCCGGAAGATGAGCATTGGGCTGCTCTCAGCAAGGAGGAGTGCTTTGCAGATGTCAGATAACTGTGTACTGAAGTCAGTGGGAACCTTTCACTTTGTTTGAAAGGAGACTGGTTCCCATCTGACCTGCTTGCCCTGAGAGTCGCAGCACTGTGGTCAAGCGCCCTATGTCCTATTCTGCTACCTAAGAGGATGCAGATAGTCTCCCCAAGATCAAATGTATGAGACGGCATCTCCCCTTTCTCGCCCTCTGCTATTGACACAAGACTCATTAGAGAAGGAATTAGAAAAATGTGACCAATCCATGTGTGTTCCAAAGAGAGCTTGCTTTGCAATCACTCATCTTCATTTAACAAGGTACTGAGCAGATCCCCACCTGCCCGCAGCACAGAAACCCGGTGCTGCTGAAGGAGAAACTCTTCTTGCCTCCCAGCCTGAGCCACTTTCTTTTTAGCTGCAGGAGCCTTGGTGGGGAAGTGAGAACAGCCAGAGTCTGACTCACAGCAACAGCCGTGGAGAGCAACCGTGGATCTGATCTTGATTTCACAACACACGTATTTTCGATGGCCGTGTGTGCTTCCACAGCATCGGCAGAGCTCCCTCCCCTCCTGTGTCCCACCTGCCCTTTTAACAGGCTAGCCCTTAGGCTGGGCTTTGCTATGCGGGGAATATTTAATCCATCTGCTATGAAAATACAAGCAGATTGCCTAGCTTTCACCTACCAGCAGACTACACTGGTTTTGATTCTGATCGCTACAAGCAAGAAACTTCTACATATCACCTAGATCTTGTTTGGGGAAAAGGAGCTTTAGCAGAGTTCGTTTGCCTCAGCACAGGGACTTCCCTAACGCGGTCCCAGGGCCTCCTTGGAAGCCACTCAAGAGTCTTTTGTTTTCACACTTCCTCCATTGCACCCTGAACAGCCATCACATACATAATCCCAGCCTGAGACCCAGCATGCATATTCACATCCAAGGGTCCTAAGGGCAGCCAAGGCCAGGCTGAAGGGCGTGTGAATTATTTAGGTGGGATGTGTGCGATACTAGACTGGAGACCTTTATCGTCTCTGGGCTGTAAGCCTACAGCCCAAGCCTTAAATTGCAAGGTCATGTCACATGATTGATTATTCTGTTACACTCAAAGTTTTGTTTTATCAGTAAAGAGGAAGTGCACCATATATATAAATGAATGTACATATGTTCATATATATACAAAAGGCCAAGTATTTATTGTTAGAATAACTGAAGTCTTAAGACCCTCACCAGTATTAGCCCAGATCTATTTTTTTACTTTATTTACAGAAAAAGAATGCATATTAGCATGGTAAGAACTGTTAGAAGCACACACTTAAGTTTCTACCCTGTTTCCTGGTGCTATCTTCTCCCTTTCCCAGTCTCTCTGGGTCCAAAAGCCAGAGTTTTCATTCTGGCATTTGGGGGTGAGGGGATGTTCCAGTGAATCCCCATCACCTAAGGTCCTCCCCCAGCAGGAATATGATGTTCATGTTGATATTTTTTTCTTCCTTGGACTGGGATCCACTTGGGGTCATTTTTATGTTTGCTAACATGCTTTTACACCTTTAGTCTTTCTTCACTGGTCTGCAGCTCCACGTTACATCTGCATTTACTATATATGATGGCTTTTATGCGTGCTAGAGACCGTTTCTTTGTTACCCGTAAAACCGGTTTTGTCCAGCTCCAGGTCTGCCTTTCTTTAACTGGCCACAGGTGAGTTGTTAATGGCTGTGGGGTCTCCAGTGACACCTCTGTGCCCTGCCACTTATCATCCCCTGCCCGTACTCCTCTACACCACATCCTCTGCCTCCACTTCCCAAGGCTCCTGTTATCATACCAGGCCTGTATTTCTCTATACTGTGTCATTATGGTAGAGTCATAAAACCACAGTGGTATCATACAAAGATAAACAAAACAGATTAGGCATAGACAGGTGGCCCATTAGAAGAATTGCTGTTAAAACTAAAATAAGTAGAAGAAAGCTGCGGGCAGGTCAAGAAGAGTTCAAACAGAGCAAGCCTGGCGAGCGTTCATCCTGAGCCCTTGCAAACTCAGTGCAGAGGATGTGCATTTATTAGGCCAGGTCATGGCATTAGAGGGAACCAGAACAGTTTAGTGAAACATTTGAAAACATGAGTCCTACCCCGGCATATCAGTGGGGTAAGCAAGACGGGCGAGAAGGACAGTTTGAGTCAGAGGATAGTGCTGGCACAGGAACAAATGGGTGTGAAGTGGCTGTGGATAAATTCAGGTTAGAAAAAAGAAGAAAAGCACTTAGGATCTGGAACAATAAAAGCAGTGAAGGAAAATATCTAAGTAGTTTTAAGATGGACTGCCATCAGGTTAGAAAGGGAGTGTTTGGACATTATACGGTAACGGCAGAGATTGGACACAGTAACGCAGGAAAGATTTCTCCAGGCTTACTGATTTGGGGATGGGGAAGAGAAGGGGAACCAGAGACAAGTTTTCACAAAACGTTTACAAAATCTAAGTATGGTCTACCTCCCTAACCTGGATGATTTTTAACACACTCTTTGGAGGTTTATATATTCTGCATAATGTGAGGAGCCACAGGAACTATAAGAACATAGAAAAGGGACAAAACCCAAGCACTTAAAAATGCAATTGAAATCCCTCTACCTAGGGACTGCTCTTCTGCAAGCAGGTATCGGGTACTAGCCACAGTTACAATGTATTTCATTTCATGAACCCTATTTTTGCACAGAGATTTTCCACCATTTCCTCTAGCATTCCCTCTTGCGGAGTCCACCTCACCCTATCGCCTCCAACAAATGGATTAGTAAAAGCATCAGTGCAGCTAGAAAATATCACCAACACCCCCCCCAAACCTACAGCTTTGTCAAAGAGCTGCTGGGTTACCTGTCATGGAGCTGAGGTACATAGGAAAGGATCCCAGATAAATTACCCTGATTTCTGGAAACCTGTGTCTTCCTTAGGTGTATTTCTATATGCAACTATTGTGCTTATCAGAAGCTTCGAACATGTTTGTTCAAGCTGTTGTTTTACGGCTTGACCACAGCATTGCTCTTTACAAGAGGAAGCAAAGCTTCAGAAGGTGGCAATTAGCTCTGTAGCCCCAAGACACACGTGGCTTTGGTAATTTTGTAGAAGCCCTCCATGATCTGGAAATGCCTGTAGCCTGTACCGGGGGGGGGGGGTGAAGTTCCAGCCCCTGTTTGGTGGGTAGGGAGGGAAAGGAAGAAACTCTGGTCTAAAACAAGAATGGTAAGGAACGCTTTGGGATTTTTAAAAGAAGAGAGGACAATGTCTCACCTTGCCCAGCTATGGTTTCAAGCCATTCGATGATGAGGAGGACATTAGAAAATTAAAAAAAAAAAAAAAAAATTGAAAAAGGCAATATTTACAATGCATCTGTTCCTCCTCTATGCAAACAAAGCATGCACATACGTACATAATGCACAGACATATGGATGCTTGAACAGATCCTATCCCTGTCCTCTACATCTTTTTTTTTTATTGCCTCAGACCATGAACTATTTGGTCATAAACAGTCATTCCTGTGTTTTTCCACAGCAGCAGGACGGCAGGGCTCCAGTTTTGTTTAGGTCTTAGAGTGACAGCTATGATGAACACAATACACAAAATAAAAACCTCCATCGTTTAGTAATGTGGCATTATGTAAACACACGTGAGATCCAGAGGAGGCTCAGGCAGAGCCTGTGACACTCGTATCACCGGAAACCAAGAATATCCTGACTATGTGCAGTTTCTCAAGAAAAGAATGTGTGTGTAATTGTCATGCTGCCCAGTAAACTTATTTGTTCATTTTCCACCTCTGAAGTAGGATGTGCATTTCCCACCTCACAGAGATGGAAAAAACCCCCAGTGACTTTCTTTTCCGGCTCTGACTGCCAGGCAACTGTCAGATCAAGGGATTAAGATACATTTTCCTCAAGATCCAGCCAATCTCATCTATCTTTGCACACAGTTATTTGTAATTACTTTTCTTTTCCCTTAAAGCCAACATAACTTTCCCCTAGAATTAAGAGTCAGTTATACTTCTTAATGCAGAAAGCAAATGTTTGTTAACATAAAGTTCATTCTGCTCTTAAAAATAATTTTCAGCACTGAAGGGAGAACAAAGGACTTCGTATCAGAGCGATAACATAACAGAAAAGGACTACAGTGCTGAGAGACAAAGGTCCTGAGCAACAAATACAACATCAGAGTTGATTTTTTACATTCCATTTCAATATTTAGCATTTTAAGGCAGCACTCAGTATACGTCTTGAGAGGTATGCTAAACTTAGGAGGACTTAAAGATCTGGCTGTAAGTGGCACTGGCATGAAGCAGAATACCCTGAGCACTCCCTGTCTCCCAGGGAAGAGAAATGACTTTTGAGCATCTTTCCAGTAAGGCCATCCCGGCCTGGCCCACGCACGTGACTTTCTATCAGTGCAATGAGTATGTGGCGGCTGAAATGCAGAGATATTGATGGGTAATTTTATGAGTGCTTCTGCCAACAGATGCTTCTATGATGCATTTGATGGAGGGAGTGCTGAGCAATGCTGACCGTCTGTGACACCCCGTCAATTTACTGGGATGAAAAAGGACTCAGGACCTCTCAGGATGTGTCCTCACTGACAAAGAGTGAAATGCCCTTTTCAGCTTGCTGGGAAGAAAAATAATAAAAGGCAAAAGCAATCTCCCCAACAGGGTAAGGTTCAGAGAACAGCTGTAAGACTGTGCAGTTAAAAGTCATAATTAGCAGACAAGTCCTTGGCATCCACAAGCTCTGACTGCCTCTGATTGGAGACAGTGTTGTCACTTACTCGTGACTCATTTCCTAATAGGGAAAAATAAATAACACCGGAATCCCCAAATATCTATTTTCAGCCTTCTGATTAAACTGAGGATGTGGAAGAAGAAATGTCTCCTCTCTTGAAAGATGACAACAAAGGAATGAAATGCTCCAATATCTAATACAGATCAGTTCTTCAAAAAAAAATAAAAATTGAAAGCTGAACATTAAACAGGTCCAGCTGGCCCTGTCCCAAGCAGTGGGGATCTGCTATGCTCCAGAATGGCCTGAAGATCTATTTCTGCAAGCGGAAGATTATTTTTTTTACAGCTTTCCTAAAATCCTAAAACACTCCTGGATAGAAAGGACACTATGAGTGCTACTGCTATTACTTGCTTGCAGAGATGGACGGGGGAAGCATCAGCAGAAATTGGGGGTCTCTGCATGCCCAGACTCAAAGGCAAAGTGAAGCACCAGCCTGTAGAAGATGTGTCCACCCCAGTGACTGCACTGTGGTTCCTTTGTAGAGCAACAGATAACACCACATCAGCCATCTAACACTGATACAGGAAATGGCAGGTCTCTCCTTACATATAGACGCACTCCAGTTTTGGGGAGGTGGGGAGGAGGGGTGTGGGGAGGAGGCAAGGTGACTTCCCTTCTGTACATAGACTTAGCAAATTAAGATTATTCAGCAAAATTTGGAGTCCAAGTTCAAATGCTGGATCTCAGCACTGACCTAAATGAAAGGCATCCAAGCCTTTAAATTCACCTATTGCTGGATACAACATTGCCTTCAGGTCTTTTAAAAAAGGCTTTACCATAAAGCAGAGAAACGGAAAACACTGGAAAAAAAAATAATAAAAAGTCTGCAGATGTTCTAAATTACTCATTACCGACACACATAACCCTCCCCACTTCAATCTGCGGGCACCATAATTTTCGTCCTCCTTCTCCCCCTCGGGTTATATAATGCTTCACGTATTTACTTTCATCGAAGTCTGGTAGCAATAGAATTAACCCCGGGCCACACGACCTTTATATAATGTGGCCTGGTGGTGGCCAAGCCGCTTGCACCTAGCAGCTTAACAGCAGGCAGAACCACACTGTATCCGGTCCCTCGCAGCCATGCACTCAAGCACAAGGCTGCTGGGTGCTTGCACAAAGGCGTTGCCGCTAAACAACGCTTTTCTCTCCTCCGCCCTCGCATTCTCGTTTTCCAGCGGTAACACAGAAGAAAGCACAAATAAGCATTTAATGCTGTCAGTTCAGCCTCACTCTGTGGAACTTGAATATCTTCCTCCCACTCTTTTTTTTTTTTTTTTTTTTTTTTTAAATAATACTGAAAAGTCCGTACCACCCAGA
>JANZLQ010000100.1:36013206-36024437 GCA_026212715.1 Elanus axillaris | reverse complement strand
AGGTTAAAGCCTCACTCTGTGGAACTTGAATATATTCCTCCCACTCTTTTTTTTTTTTTTTTTTTTTTTTTAAATAATACTGAAACGTCCTTACCAGCCAGAGCTGGAAGGGTGAATTCATGAAGCGCTACCAAGCCCTCACCCAGCACAGCAAGGGAAGCCTGGTGAGTAGCTCACAAAAAGGAGCTGGGTATGGGCACTTTGTTTCCAGTCTGGCAAAAGAATATGAGCCCGGATTGCGAGGCAGCTTGGTGTAAGGGAACTCTGGCCGCAGAGACCTGGGCAGAGACCTAGGGACAGGGACAAACAGCAGGGTGCACTCGGTTTTTATAATGTACAAATGCATAAAAGCACTCCTGTAGGTACAGCCTGAATCCCATCGGCAACGGCAGCCACAGAATAAACATGACAACTAGGACTTGACATGACGCACAAGCAAATATTTCTAATGTTATAAAGCAGTATCAGAGAGCAGCCGTACTGAGCTCAATCAGCACATACCACAAAGTACATATACACATCGTGCACTCACAGGGTACGGCACAGCCTGCACCTAAAATACAGGCCATTCAGCTGAAAGGTTTTCGAGGGGCTGCAGATGATGAGAGGAGTTTAATGTGGCAGATGCTAGTTTGTCAAGATACCCCCTTGGATGCCAGCGGAGATCAGCTGAAGAGCGCGGGTATGGGAGCACAGCCTCCTGCGAAGGCTCAGGAAGGGTCCCTGGTAAAGCATCCCAGGACCATCGATGGAGAATGCAGAGCAGCAGAGGCACTGGTCACTGGAAAGCTGAGCTGACAGGAAGGGGATTTCTGCAAGCAAAGGTAAGTCAACAGCTCAGGGCTTTAAAATGTCAAGCTCTCCATTACAGGAGTGGCAAGGAGGAAGGATTTATTGCAGCTGGCATTTCTAGAGGAAAATAATTTACCTTAGCCTTTTAGTGTTAAGCAACGCATACAGAGCTTGCTAAAAAACCACCCCAAAATGACGTGAAACATCATGCTATTATCTTTAGGAGAAGATTAGCTGACTGAGCCTTTGCTATTTTGTTCAGACTGGAAGGCCTGGATGATGCATTAGGAAGCACACTTCTGAAATCATATTTTCCTCAGGCACAATATGTAAAGGTATGTCTAGAATGTACGCCTATGGATGCCTACCACCCTCACGTTATCAATACAATGTACCAAACTCTGTTTTTTCCCTTATTTTTACCTTTTTTTTTTTTTCTTTCCAGTGGTGATAAAGTCAAGGAACTGGTTTGGCATTACAAGAAGCACAAACCACAGCCTCTCTGAGCTGATCGGGCTTCCTCCTGACAGACCTCTAAAGTTAATACAGATATGAACCTCACAAGCACTGAAATAAAGAACATGGAGAGGATCCTAAGCCCAAAATTGAGCTATGGATCCCCTCCAGGCTCAGGAATGTTTTGTGTTTCTTCCAGTTACCCAGGCCAGGTCTTCAGCTGCTGCAAACGAGCAGCGGTGGGGTTGCTGTGCCCAAGCTCCTGTTCCCCATCCTCTCCGAGGAAAAGGCACGGAGCCAGGCCTCGCCGCGGGTCAAGTCCAGCCCACAAGCCTCCAGCTGCAGCTCCGCGGTCTCTCCTGACCACGGAGCATTCGCAAGACTCTCTGCCGAGTTTCCTGCCATCCCAGCGGGGACGACGGGGAGGCGGCCGGGGCTGCCAAGGTGCCCACAGAGCAGAGCCCACCGTGGGGCCGGGTGCTGTGCCAGCCCCATCCCCGCCACCACCGCGGCTCCGAAGAGGTGCAGCGAAGGGGCAACGCTGAAAGTCAAGGTATGCAGCGGCCAGGCACGGCGGACGGAGAGGCTGATGAAGAGGCTCTCGGCAGGGAGAAAGGGAGAGCCATGAGCACTGCTGCAGAGCTAGGCAGGAGAAAGGAAAATCAGCTCAAAGTTTCTTCGCCTGTGCCAGCCCAGCGCGTCCTGGAGACGTGTAAGCACGTTCCACCTTCCCCTTGCGCAGACCCAATTGCTGTGGTCCTCAAAGGACTTAAACATCAACTTCCTGGGAGGTCCCTTTAATCTTTGTTTATAAAGAGGGTAAACAGAAAGGTTAAGAGAAATGCCTGTGATCTGACTTTTCGGAAAGGCAGACGTTAGTTGCTGCAGAGGAGTGCTGAAAATGCTCGCACTCTTCTCAAAAATAAACCATCAGGAAAATTAGGCTGTCAAGTAACTAGTATCAAAACAAAAAAGCTCAACACGGGGCCCTCAAGTCCTTCTCTAGCTAGCTGGTAGCATTTCACGTTTTCCTTAAACACTGCACATACACTAGGGACTTCTCCATAACACATAGAGTCTGGTATGCAATGGACCTTGTGATCAAAGATTCAATAGCACACAAGTCTCCAAAGGGAAAGCATTAGATGGACACTTAAGATGTTTAGCTTCAGATGTCAGACCAATTTAAAATTAAAACCATATCACCAGTTATTTTTTCCAAGAATAGCATATAAAAGTATGCATCTCTCAACGCAGCAAAAAACAAAACAAAACAAGGCTTGAAGCCTATAAACAAACATTAAGTCTACAACTGCATTACTTCTTCATCTCACTACAGAGGTGAAAACCAAAAATCAAAGAGGAAAATATCAGCTTCCTCTGCATTAGAAGTCTATGAATCTAATCCACATATATGAAAGGATCTGGGAAAAAACATCTGTAGAGAAACCTGACTTGCATTTGCAAAGTCCTAAGAAGGGTTGCAAACAATGGAGATGCAAAAAAATGAAACTCCTTTAAACGACAGAAAAGCTTTTGACTCTAAAGGAGTTTTAATCCTAGGCACGTTCAGTTTCATTTCATTCAGAGCTTGAGCCAAACCACAAAATTTAGGTCTGACCATTTCCCAAAGTTCAGAGCACTTTGAATCCCAAGATTTTGGTTTGGACTCAGTGCTAATGCTGTTATTGTATGGGTCAAATGTCTTATTATAAAGATAGTAAACAGCAAGAGAAAGCGCTCCGACTGGCCAGGGATCCCTCTGCCAGTTAATCCCAGAAAATGTTCACAACAGTGGAATGAAGGATGATCCTGTGGATACCAGAACTGGCCACAAACACTGGAGCACTTACGCAGCAGATCAGTGAAGTAGTATCTGTACCCTACGTTAAGCAAATGCAAAGGCTGAAGCAAAAATGCCTATTAACTACTATTATTGAGGTGTCAAAAAGAGCCTTCAAGCTATTGTTGTGTTCAAACCTACTCCTGACCCCGTCACTTTTGGCCACCTGCTTCCAGAAGTTTCCATTCATATGTCTATGCAGACGAAGACATCTTCCATTCACCTCCCACTGCCTTACCAATAGTGAGTGGAAGGGAGCAGAGAACACACACAATTGAACTGGATTTGAATTAAACCGCATATAAACTCCAGGGTGAATGGAATGACTGTCAAATGTGGAACGGTCCTGTTTCCTGAAAAGACATAAGCAGCAGAAACAACTACAAGCGGGGACTGCTATAAAAAGCATGAGAGGTACAGAAAGCTGAAGAACGTGCCACAGCAACAACCACATACAGAAGTAAATACCTATTATTCTTCTGTAGAAGCATAATCTTTCCTATGAAGATCTTAAAGCACTTCTAAAATGCCTTATGATGCAGCAGTCCTGGTGGACAACTGGGTTCGTTGTCATTTTATCGACAGGGAAACAGAAGCAAAAGTGACAAGATGCCTTGCTACAGGCTCAGCAGGGCACTGGTGGAGTTTGTGCATGAAACACAACTGGACCTCTCCCCAGCCCCTTCACTACATACTAACATTTGCCTAGATGAGACGTAGCTATAATCTAGGTAAACCACAAAAATGTCAGTTGCCTGAAAACATCTCTCATCACTAAGCCCAACCCATGACTTCTAAAGCCTAATCACTTGGCTTTTAATTTAATTTTTATGCATTAGCAGGACTGCAGTTTTTTAATCCTGCTTTAACTTGTGAAGGTCCTCCAGCAATAAGCTGATTCAGCAGAGGGTCTCTGCCCGCACGCAAATGAAGAGCTTGACCTGGTGAGTACAAATGAGCCCAGGCTTTGTCTGCAGGAACAAGCTGTTATGGTTCATTTTAAAACCCTGAAGGAGGCACAGGATGTCTAAGGAAAACATACTGTAGGGCTGAATGAATGGGGCATCAATTTCATTGACAGAGATGTCCTGCCTGGCTGCTTTGCTCTTCTTGTATTTTTGATACACAGTTTGGTGCCTTCATTCTGTGATAGTGGGACCTCTGCCAGGTGTTGTTACAGACATTCATAGTGAATGGTTGCAAGTGTGAAATCAACCCAGTTTTCTCTTTTCACAGAGTAGGGAACTCTCTTTGTGATCCAAATAAACCTTGAAGAAGGCTTCAAGCCAACTTCGTCACTGTTCTTACGTAACTAGACTAGGAACACTCAGTACCCAGAAGTAACAACAATTCTTCTATATACCTAAAAAACTACATTTACTTTGAACTTATCAGCAGCAAAAGCCTGTCATCTTTGGACATCATCCACTAGAACTGCCCAAGACAACTTATCTATTATTTTTGGGTGCCAACAACAATGGACCTGATATTGTCTGCATTTATCAGAACGGATTTGTTACCCAAGATGCAGATAATAAGAAACAATTCCTTGCCTAGTGGGTCCAAATATTTTTCTGCTGAACTAAAGTGACTTTTTATATTGTATCCACACGAAATCCATGGCTTTACGAATCCAAAGCAATAATCCTCTGCATTCATTCTTCAGGGCCCAGATGAGCACAGCCAAAACCTGTCCACAGGGATCAGCTCCCACCTTTGCCTATGGTTAGAGCAAACAATGCAGAAGCCGCAGCCACCTCTTGTCTCCACACTGATGTTCTTTCAGTTGGCACCACATCCTAAATAGCTGTGTTACCCTCGGCACCAGAGTTGCACTCCATTTGCAGCAGGAGGACCTGAAAATTTCAAGCCCAAGCATCACAGGACTGAGGCCCTCCTGAAGGAGCTCCAGGGCGATGGATCCTGCCAGCATCAGCCCCAGCCCAGACAGTGCTGCCACTGAGGGACTCCCACAGACAAATCCCCTCCTGTGCCCGCCAAGGTCATCCCAACCACCACAGGCGTAGCCTAAATCCTGGTTGGCATCCACTGCTAAAAAAAATATAGGAGAAAATTTACCAAAAAAAATTGCCACCCATGTTGTGGAGTTATCACTGGAGAGTTATCTCCCCAGGGAAGGAGGGGAGCAGAGGCAGGTCTCTCTGCTCTGAGAGCAAAGCTCCTCCACACCCAGCCAAAGGGAGGTGGGCAGAAATGGGCTCAGGCAGCTCAGGGGAGGCTTCACACCACCTGATTTAAGCATCTGACTTTGAGGTCACTGGAAACACACCCGAGTGAACAAGCTATATTTCCCATCAGGGAGTTCCTGGTACAGGAGTTCCCAGTGGGGTGGGGTGGGTGCCTAAAAATGGGTGCTTCAAAAGACCTCAATGGGTGCCTGACAGAGCCTACAGCAGACCGAGTGCCCTGCAGCAAAGCAGCCCTGATTTCAGACAACAGAGAGCAGCTGTTTGCCAGGTATTGCAAGTGCTCTTAAATTGCTGGTTTGTTTTTTTCCTCAGTGGCTTACAAAAATCTGACGAGCATCTGTAAGCAGCGGCCATCCCGAGCCAGCAAAGGCACTGCAGGGCGACCCTCAAGCACAGGCTGCTTCTGGGCAAGCTGTGAAGCCAGGCTCTCCTCCTGAAGCTGTTAACAAATTTATAACTGCTCCAGACCAGGCACAGAGGGAGAACTGTAACACGTACTCACCGCCGGGTTACGCATACACAGCCGAAACTGCTGGGTGACAGTCAAGCATAAGTCCCAGAATGTCTAACCTGCATAAAGGGCTTTAAGTTTAAAATGAAATGAAATAAAAACAGCATTTAACTGCTCATACAGCTTGCTACCACCTCTGGTGGCCAAGCCAAAAGTATTAGGTAGAGTTAACTTTGGCTGACACCACAGCATTTACTGTTTAATTTCCTGATACTTAAAAAATAATTTTTTAAAAATATCTGTATCTTGAATATATCTGTGTTACTGGGAACAGCTTCTCATTTCTTTAACAACAGCTGTGTTTCTGAATTCACATTTCACAGATTTTTCTCCTTCTAAACTCGACTCCATACAGCAGCACCCACAGCATCTTGGCAAAAACCTCCCTCCCTTGGACAAATATGTCACCAGACATTTTTCTGGCAGGCTGTCCTCTCACAGATAACTAGCATGCCGAGCTAAGAATAGGATTAGCTGCTTCTCTAGCTACTTTGTCCAGGTGCCTGCAGAAGGTCTCTTGGTGAGGCAGTTCAGCTTCTCAGAGAAAGAACGCAGGACTGGGCTGTATCTCTAGCAAATTATTAGGCAGCATGTGGAAGCACATGTGGGTGTTTGGATCAAACGCATCAAAAATCAGTGCTGAGAGTCAGACTTCAGCTGTCCAGTGACTCCTGGCTACTGTGACAAGAAAAACCTTCCCAAATATTTTATTATGGGACAGTCAAAGCATTATGCCTTCCTCTGAGCCTTCTGGCTCTCTTTATTGTCACCAAAAAATATATCCAGATTATAGACATCAGTAGTACAGTCCAAGATGTGACTTCTTTTTAGGCACAATAACCTACAATTGCTATGTGCCTAATACAATACACAAACAGCCCAAATTCTATATATAATTAAAAAGTAAAACACTTCAGGCAAACAAGTTAAGCCTTCACTGGAGAGCCAGATGTAGTGCAGGTGTGTTCAAAAGACTCCTGAGCAGTATTTATCATAAAACATTTACAACAGGTCCTAAAGCTTCATGGTCTTTTGTAGTATTCTGCAAAACATCACTTTTTTTCTTTTTTTTTTTTTTTTTTTTTTAATTGTGAACGTATCAAATGGCAGGAGATAAAAAAGGTCACACTCCTTGAAGAGATCCCTGTGGGGAAATAAGGTGAGAGGGATTTCATACAGGAGTCAAGTGTTACGAAAGGCACAAAGCAAAGAAGAAGGTTACGTACACGTCAGGCTGTACCGTGAGGCAGATGAGAGGCAATGGCACTGGGAGAAGAGCTCGTGGACCTTGAGCTAGAGAAGTAAGAACCAGAGTTTACCGCAGTAAGGCCAGCTGAGAGCCCTGAGAAAGGCTGCAGCAAAGGAAGAGGAATCACAGCTGGGAAAAAAACTATTGGTGTCTCCCCCAGGAATTTCAAGAGGTTTCAGCCATTACTGCAAGGGGACTATTCTCTGCAACTAGCTGTTACTTAGGTGACTGCATATTTCTGTGTGTGTATGTATGTATGTACATATAACACACACGTGTCACAGAGACAGTCTGGAAATACAGTTACTCAGTGACTAGCCATTTTGATTCCTTTCTGTACCTTTACTTCCTCTGACTACTTTTAGAGATCTGCAGTCTCTTTGCCAATACGCAATGGCAAAACTGGAAGAAAATAACTACATGCAAAAAATATCCACTTTGTCAAGTGGAGGCTTCCTCTCTCTGTGTGCGTGCGAGTACGTCATTCCCCTCCCATTGTGTCCCGGGGACATCGATTGTCCCCCAGACCAGCCGACTGGCCAGTCTCTGATTAGGCTCCAGCCACCTTATCAGCTTGCCAAGCACGCACAATTAAGATCTCAACACCAGCCTACGTCCTCGTCTTATCCCCGATCCAATATTTCCCTGATGTTTTTTTCTTACGTGACTGCCTGCTGCACTTTAGGTCCAAAGTTTTGGTGGGGACACGAGCCCACTAAAGAGAGAAAACAAAGCAAAAGCTCCTTGCAGCTTGGCCCTGCTCCCAGCGAGATAAGGCTCCCCGAGCTGCACGGGGATCGACGCACCCGCCATTGCCCTTACGGTACTTCTATCTGCCGTGGCCAGCGAGGCTTTCCTTGCTGCTGCTGCTGGGCTGCACGCTGTGGCTGCTCCTGACTTCACGATAAATATGTGGCAACAGCTGTTTCCACGTACGCAAAGGAACCAAGGGCTATGATAACAGACTGAAATTCTGCACGCCAAAAGGGAGATGCAGACAGAAAAGCTTGAGGGCGCACCACTTCAGATGGCCAAACACACACAGCTAAACAACTGTTTCCAACAGGTAGGAGGAAGGGATAGAAAAGTGACCTTTCCCATTAAGAATTACATATTTGTTTTGTTTCCCTGCAAGTTAATTTTTCTGGCATCATGACATATAAAACATTTTGAACTTTCTAAGGAAACTGCTATTAAAGCACTGAACATTACTGTGAGGGTGCATTTGGAAAACAGAACAATTAGGCATTACAAAGTTTATCTAACTTAGTCACCAGCACCTTTCAGATTTGTCACCACAAAACGCAGACAGTTTGGGGGCCAGTTTAATGATTTTTGATACGATAACCTTGCCTTTAGGAAGAAGAGACCTCCTGAAAATTTATCATTGTCTATAAACTACGCCTCACCTCCCTGCTGCAGTCTGTTAGCGCACATCCTGGAAAAGGAAGGCTTTCTGAGACAAGGGTGTTTTGTTTAAGCCTCAAGAGCCCAAACCTTGAGGGACTCACTGAGAGCAGCTCTGCAGAGCTGGGGGTCCAGCAGCCCCAGGTATGCACACAGAGCCACAATGCTGGCAAAGTGACAACAAAAACCGAGTCTCACGGGGAATGACGCGATGTTATGTTCTTTACTTTCATTATAATTCACCATTTCAGCTCAACTACTACAGAGTTCCCCAGAAAAATTTTGCAGAGCCACTGCCAACGTTTAAGGCTCTCCAAAAATTCAGCCAGACAGAAGAGGAAATTCCACGCAGTGTGCAGAAAGTCTAAAGGAGGGGTTTCTGCTAGATAACGGGAAAGATGTGGCTGAGCTTGGGCTAGCACTTCCCTAACCACTTGCGTGGATTTCTTAAAGGTGTTGAAACAGGAGGTTTCCTATTGATGCCAAGGGACTGCCTGAACAGAAAGGTAATTGCTAAAAAGTACAGAAGAATTAGAAAGGAAACATGTTTCACTGAATGAGAAAATTATTGTCTTCCGAGTTGCTCCATGAGAACAGTAATGGGGAATTCATTAACTTGTTCCTACTGGGAGGGTATCAAAGGGTAGGATTCTGCCACATTTCATGCAGTCTGTGTAAGCCATTCCATCCTGCCTTATCTGAAGCCAGATCACCTTTCCGTCTTTTAAAATAAAAAGCAGAAAGTCTATTTGAATTTTTTTCAAGGTCTTGAAGAACACAGGGCACCATGGTGAAGATCCTGCTATGCCTGGAACGCGAGGCATCTCTGACCAGAAACACTACAGAGGCATAGAGATAAATGCCACCACAGCATTGCATTGCTTGTTAAATTCTCAAAAGAGTAAACTCAAGAGTAACTGAAGGTGATGAAAAGACAGAGGACTTGATGGCATTTTTCACAGGGAAGCAGAAGAGAAACAGAACAGACGTGGCTGCCAATGGCCAAGACCTGGTATACAGCCAGGTCTGCAAGTGGGTGGCTATTTTAGCTTGAGAAAGAGAGACGCAGGTGCCGTGGAGGAGCGCACGGGTGATAGCACGGTGCCGAAAGGCACTGCTCCGAGCCTGCCAAGCCTCTCGTGCAATGCTGGTTTTAGGAACTGAGACGAGAAGCTAAAATGGGGGGCGGGGGGAGATAACAGCAAAAGAAGCTGGGACCTAGCTTTGATCTTAGGGGTGGAAAGCCGTGAGTCATGGACAGAGGCTCCATGGCTGCCGGGAGGAAGGGGAGCTTTGATTCCAGAACAAGGGGTGATTGCTGGAAGCAGAGCACACAGGAGATGTGGCCTGAAATCCATGGGAGGAGAAGGAGGTTTGGCACGCGAAGGGGCTGCCGCTGCCTGTTGGAGCATCTGCACAAAGAAAGGTTCCTCCTGGAGTTTCTGGGTGGAAAACAGTCATTTCGCTCCCAGCGTACAGTACTTTCAGACAGAAGATAAAGTTCACTTCATACTTGGCAGCCAGCTGTCACAGCGCTTCTTCGGCAGCCCGTCTCATGCCGGGCCTGCGTCGCTCCTCCCCGGGCAGCAGAGCTCAGCCGGCTTCAGCACAGCCCTGCCGAAGGCCTGGCCGGGGCCTCCATCGAGGGTGGGTAGTGCGGGTCTTCAGCCAGGCCGGCGGTGGTCCAGCCCCCACGAGGAGCCAGCGTGAGCAGTGCAGGCTCTTTTAAGCGCCATTTGTGGGCAATGAATTACCGCCTGAAACGACCCAGAGGCAATCGATTCATCTCACAACGATGATGTCAGGGTTTCCCTAATAACATCAGGCAAATACCGGATCAGATGCCTCTGACTGAGGTTTGAGAAGGCTCAGGTTGGGGTTTTATGGCTGTAGCTGCCTAGAAACAGGAACTTCAATGCAAGCTTTCCAGCAAGTAACGTGGCTACAGAAATCCAGAAACAGGATCCCATCTCCCAACAGGTTTAAACAAAAAAACCCAAGAAACCCATGGAGACACCGCACCATGTATGGAACCGCAAAGGGCTTTAGAGACCAAATTCCAAAGTGGGAACCCAAATAACTAGAATTTCCAAAGAATCCTGTTGCTTTCATTCCCATTCAATGCTAAAAGTCTTCTCCATAAGGGAAAAGGATCTATTTATGTTTCATTAGTGCCAGTTTTGTATATACCAATAGACTCTGTGTATATAGGAGAGAGGGGAGTATGCTACGCAGCTGTGAGCTTTCTTGGCTAATTACTTGTTTTCTCTTTCTGAGCAAAATAAATACAACAACAAAATTCAACAGGGCATAACAGCACATCTATTAAAGCTGTACATTTTCCATCAGACTCCACTGGTATTTGTCTTAGCCACACTTGGGCTGAGAAACCCAGTCTATGGTATCATTCATAAACAGGAGGTGCCATGACCTGCACAGATTCATATAGTAAACCAAGTAAAATAATACCCTGACTTGACATGGAGCAATGTAAGGTAGTGATACCACAATGCCAGTTAAAGAGACATTAAAGTATTTAAGAAAGAATTGCCTCTTCAGCATCATCAGCATCAAAACATTTTGTCCTAAGTCCGGAAGCCTGTTACATCCCCCCAACTTGAAAGGTTTTATAGAAAACTAGTCTGAGCTGGGTTACATACTTAAAAAAAAAAAACAAAACAAAAAAACCCCCAAAAAAACCCAAAAAACACAACAAAAACCCCCAAACACAACAAACCCAACAAAAGCAAAACCAAAATGTAG
>JANZLQ010000100.1:35992145-36006408 GCA_026212715.1 Elanus axillaris | reverse complement strand
GGGGAAGAAAAAAAAACCAAATCACAAGATCTTTTTGGTGACTCACACCAAGGAATACTTTCTAGACTGCAAAACCCTGAGGTAAGTAGGTAGAAAAGGAGGGGCATGCCAGCTGTGGCTCCTTTTGTAATTGTTATTACTAACTGACTGCAGCAAATGTATTAAGCAGGGTTTGTGGTGTAGAGGATAGCTTAAAACGGAAGAGATGAATATTTTATACAGTAAAAGTATCATAAAGATATTACAAAGGATGGACAAAACCTGCAAACAAAAATGCAACTGTGGCCACTTTTAAAATCTATTTAAAAATCTACCTAAGAGGTGAATTTGTACCCACTGAATAGTGCCATGGAGCTCAGTGTCATTATTCTCAGACTAAGACAAAGAGTATAAGATTCTAGTCCTAAAATTAATAGCTGTGTTTACAAGCTCTTTAAGATGCTGCCTATTCTTACTCAGTGAATCATTGCCCTTCTTTACAAAGTATATTTCATTAATCTTAGTGATGCACACAAATCTCAGTGGAGTTGCTCTGCTTACATACCAAATCTGAAGTTCTAAGTCTAAACTATTTGTCACAGTATTCAACTTTAATAAAATCTGTATTAATTGGAAGATGCCATTTCCTCATATTCTCTTAAAGCAAAACAACTGATTCCTGTCAAGCTGTTCCTCTCCCTCTTCCCCCTCCCCAGAGGAAAACAGTAAGACTTATAAAAAGCAAAACTCACTCCTGTGCAAAATTATGCAATCCTAAACATTAGCTTTATCCTCCAGCTGAACTTCATCTACTAAGATCAGATGAAACTTCATCTGCTGCGAGATATTAGAGAAGTTAACACATCACCTCTGTTTTTTAAAGCACACATTCACTGTGATTTGCAATCAACCCAGATTAAAAGATCCAACAGTAATAGTGCAGATCTATGTCAGTGAAGAGAAATGTCTGAAAATCTCATCATGTTTTTAAGGAAACAAGCAAAACCTCCTTAAAAAGTGGTCTTACCACAATTATCTGCTGGAAATAGGTGTCAGGCCCTCTAACTACTTATACAAAATGCGACTTTCTTTATACAAGCAGGCAATAGCCTGGGATGTGAAGCATTTACTTTCACTGATGAGCAATTGCTCAAATTGCCTCTGTCAATAAATTGTTCACCTTAGGGGACTATTCACGTCTGAAATTTATTTACCTGCCTTAATGTTTACAGGATGGCATCTTCAGCTTGCACCTGCACTAGCAGATTCACATGGGCAGCACTGCAGCCTCTTACGCTCCCTCTTTGGAAATGTGATGCTGCACCCTAACATCTGAGCGATAACCTTGAGCACGGAGATTAACAAAGGGCAGAGATCAAAGCTTCGCTGCCTGCCCTCCTCGGTATCTGGCCCGAGAAACATGCCAGACCTCTCACATTTGGCTCTTCTCTGCACAGAATATACATTTTAACAGAGCTTAATATCCAGTATTTCATGCGCAATTTTAATTCCTTCTCAATTCGTTGTATCTAAAAACTGAAATATATTAAAAAATAAAAGAATCACTAAGTATTTTTGAAAATTTAGGCCAGTGACTCCAAACAAAAGCATGCTCTGTCCTCACCTGGTAAAACTTTTCTGGGCTTCTAAACAAGATTCATGCCTTCACACAGCTGGTAAATGTTTGCTTAAAAATATATTCAAACAATCCCTTTGCAACGGACTTGCAACATATAGACTTGAGTTTAATTTTGGAAGGGTCATTTACACAGCACATCCATAAGTTTTAAAAAGCTGCCTTCTATTTATTCTAAACTTTCCAATTACCAGTTTGTTTATACCAACCACCACAAGGAGGTCTTAGAGAGGTCATTCAAGAAATAATATATTTCTCTATCTGCTTTCCTAACTATGCTCACAGAGCCAGAGTTTACTTCCTTCACTTGACTCCATGAATAATCCCAGTGTCATGGTATTATTCAACCTGTAAACTGCTAATAAGCAAGAATAAACTGTTAGCAACTTGAAATCATAGCAAGGATAAACATTAAAGCATTGTGCCGTCATATTATGCCATTACTTTTAGTCAATCTGTGCAGTACAGACTGCCATGAAAGGGCTGCAAGCAGAGCATGGCTCATACCTGTGCTACACACACTGGCAGTCATTCGAGGCATCTAATATTTATGATATACAGAAAAAGAGACGTGTTCCCCATGAGAGCTGGAGGCAAACAGCATCAGAAAAAAGGAAAACAATATGCTGAATCCATCAAAGTTTGTTACTTCATAGACTTTTCACAGCCAAATAAACATTTTGCAGCTGGAGGCCTGCATGAGCCAGAATGACAAACGTCCCAAGACCTGCTAGAGATTTCAGATTAGGCTGATGAGAGTGGTTGATCCCGTGCATGTATGCAGGACAGACGCGAGTATTTAGTGTACAGGTCCTTAAGAATAATGACCTGAAACCGCCATATTTTTTTTCCTTTTTTTTTCACCCCAGGATTGGCAGGGTTTGGGGGCAAGGTGGGAGATTTGGATTGGGTTTATTTTTTTGAAGCACATTGTCGCCAGCGGCCTACTGCCATGTATCACACTCCTCCGTGGCATTAGAAGTGATCGCTGACCTTATGACAGCTTCAGATGCTCAGAGATATGATGGGTAAATTCCAGCAGCGCCCATTTTAACAGTGTTCACCTGGGAGGGACCTTCTCTTTCACCCTTGGCACAACCCTGTTTTTTTTGCCAATCCTCAGATGTCACAGGGATGGCTCCTTCGAATACTGCCATCAGCTGGCAAATTCCAACATTTCTCATTCACAGGTTTTCGCTTTTCTTCTCCACCTCTGGAACAAGTTGGCTGTAGTCAAAGCTGCTTAGGCAGGTGGCTTTTTGACACTTTTGAACAGTGTTTTTTGGGCAGTAACCTCCACCAACAATTCTTAAGAAACTAATCTGTTTCTGGAGTCGAGACCCTCTTGTGAGTCAGTAGCAGCTGACGAGATGGGAAATCAGGGATAAGAATTTGACAGCGGAGCAAAGCCGCTAGTGGGGGGCCACAGTGATCTGCAATAGGACTTGGACTATTCAGTGTATTCATAAGTGGTCTGGAAAAGAGATAAATACCAGGATGACATTTGCTGCCAAGATGAATTTCTTCAGGACAGTTGTAACAAAAACAGCCTGTGAAGAGTTGCAGGAATATGTTGCAGTATTGAATCACTTAAGAGTTAGGAAGGAAAAAAAAAAAAAAAAAAAGAGCTTAAATTCTGTGTCAGGCAGCACAGTTTTGCACATGAAGGAAAACAACTCTTGCTGTATACACCAAACAATGGGCTCTAAATTAAACATCGCAGCTCAGGAGACAAATTTCTGAGGTCGCTGCCAGTAGGCCTAGTAACAAATACTTGTGACAGCGGGGAAAAAAGCAAACAAACATCAACTTAAAATTGTGACAACGACAAAGTACAAAGTGGTCGGCATCACTGTGCCACTGCCCATGGTGCATACACGTGCTGTGTAGTTTTGGTCACCCATTTTAAAAAGGATACAGAATTGGGGGACAGAGATGATAGACTTGGACCCTTCTGCCTGGAGAAAGGCTACTAAGGGGATGTGATAAAGAGTTATAAAATCATGAATGACCTAATAGAAATTAGGGCAGAAGCAATGAAATCAAGATGTTAAAAAATAAACAAACAAACCCACAACAAAACCCAGAAGTATTTGATTGATTTGCAGATAATTCCCTTTCTTTCACCTCCAAGACACTTCCACATCTTCACAATGACTGCTTTCTGAGGTTGCCAAAACATAAGTCATACACCAACCCTCATGAAGTACACATGTGGGGAAGTTCACATGCTTTTGTTATGTGATGGAACTCATCGCCACAGGAAGCTGCTCAGGCCAAAATTATAAATGTGGTCAAAAAATTGATGAAATAAATTCATAAAGGATAGATCCCTCTATTACGTACCATAGGGCAAAGCCACCTTCTGCTCAACAAGTCCCTAGAGCAGGAGGCCGAAAACGTAAGCTTGGGGAAGGGTTGTCATATCCGTGCCTTTCCATGGGCACCTGCTGCTATTCAGTGTCAGTCAGTGACAGGTGGCAAGATGCTTTCCAAATGCTTTTTTGTTCTATTTCCAGCTCTCCCAACCAGAAGCTAGTGGGGTTTTTTTTAATGCCTGAACCATTTCTATGTCTCTCATTGAGCAAATAGTGAAAGGAGATGCACGCTAAACCTGCAAGGCTTCCAGGAAAAGGTGTACTGTAGCCTCGGAAGAAGCTTACATCATACGTAAGTCATCTGGATAGTTCTTCCTAAAACTCGGCTGCCGGTGAAATAAATAAAGCACAAACTTTCCCAGATGTGTGCTTCATGAGGAATTCTCAGTCAACTATGATTTATAACTTGGCATCCTCAGAAAACACAAAATCGTGATTCAGAGACAAAATGTAGATGTGGATATGCTACAGAGGGAACAGAAAGGGTTTATTCATATATTAGTCCAAACTCCTGTATTTGTAAGCTTTTTCACAGCTTCCAAATGTTGCATTGGTCAACTGTTCTTCCTTTAATAGTTGGAAGATTAAGGCTGAGTGTTCAGATTCTCTTAATTTTCCATAACTGTTAGCTGAGTAAAATTTCCTCTGCAAACCTCACAGGGTGAGCAATTGCGTTCTTGCATCATGCTTCACAACAAAAGAGGAGAGGTAGGTTGTTCCACTGGATTTCTGCTGGAGAAAGTTTTGCCATGCAAGTAGCAAGATCAACCCTACGGCAAAAAACCCCTATTGATTTCTAGTGTGCTTTTCACTAGAATCTCTCCTACTGGACCAAAGGCAACCAACTTCATAGGGACCCAGAGCACTGGGTGGGTGGGGGGAAATCTGTAACAACCAAAACTAAAGAAGATGGAAGAAAGCACACTGACTGAAAGGAATTCCCGATCTCACCTTCATCCCCAGTAAGAAACAAAACCAAACCTGAGAGGGAGCAGGAAGGAAAGCAATGGGAAAATGAAATCAGCAGAAACCCAAGACAAAATTGAATGACAAGCATTAAACAGCACCCATATGAAATATATCTATCTATCTTCCACCAATATTTTGGCAATCTTGGCTAAATGATGATTCTTTCCAACTCATCTGCTTTTTAAAGGTGTCAGTTCCCTTGCCTTGCCTATGGGAGTATTTTGAGGGAAGTGTCACTGGGGGACTCATTGGTGTTGTTTCCACTTGGCATCATTGACATCTTCCCTTTGTTTCTGAATCTCCTCTTCTAGCTGCATTTCTGTCTTTTTTCACAAGATGAGATTCTCCATCAGTGCCTTCTGCAGATGCTGTCAAGTGAACGCAATTGGCACATCACAGAGTTTCTCCATTCTCCTGGCAGGTGGTCCCTTTTCTGGGACACACTAGATGGCT
Source organism: Elanus axillaris (assembly GCA_026212715.1). NCBI lineage: Eukaryota > Metazoa > Chordata > Aves > Accipitriformes > Accipitridae > Elanus > Elanus axillaris. The sequence goes on along the minus strand of JANZLQ010000100.1, from coordinate 36,000,993 downwards.
AGATAGAATTGAGGGAGCACGCTCAGTCAGGCAGAGACTAAAGCTTTCAGTGTAAATAAAGACTTGCTATAGAATTATAAAGGTCTCCCATAACACATGCATAGGGGAAAAAAAAGAACCGTTTCAGTCATTTTAGATAGGAGCCTTGTCACATAGACTAAACACTGACCAAAGAACAACTGAGGATAATACAAGAAAGAAAATACATAAAGCCTTAGATGTGTCCAGCAAACTGACATTTAATCCAATCTAATTAAATATTTTTTAAACAGTACATCAAAGACTTCTCAAATTCAAAGCTGGTGGCAGAAACAGAGGGCAGGGAAAATAAACCGGAAAGATTAGAAGAGTGGGAAGAATAAAATATCGGAATTTCATTCTAGAAAAATTTAGACTACTGCAACAGAGAGAGGAAACAAAATCATCCAAATGTATTCACTGGGAGAATAATGCTAGGAAAAAGGGAATGGTCCAGGAGCACTGGGAGCTAGTAAACAGCATCCCCAAAGTCACCATGCTACATGCCCACACAAGGTAGAGATTGGCTCTTGGAGTAGTTAAGCAAAGGAGGTATTGTACCAAAAATAAGGTAACTTCTAGAACTTGTAACATAACCTCAGCCTACCAGGAAAAGCCAAGCTCATAGTGAACTCATGCATTCAATGGGACCCAAGGGAATACTCAACCAATCCAAAAATAGCTGCTACTGCTTATTAACTGCCTCTTTGGCATCCTCAGGACAACAGGGAACTCCATAAGCAACTTCACTGATGGAAACTACTCAGAAATACCCTGATGTATCCTCTTCGGTACTGCCTCTTTCCTAGGGCCCCTCCCCATTTGACCAGCTATTTCAGCTGATTTTTTGGTGGAACAGGGTGAGGACCGGAATTCAGACCGACTGCACGGCCAGCTCCGTCCCCAGGCACACCTCCCAGATCCCACCGCTGGGAGTGAACGTGTCCCGAGGACTGACTGCACAAGCTTTGAGGTGGACCATCCAAGCTGACATGCTCAAAGAAGGAAAGAGCAAAGCCTGTTAAACTTGGCAAGATTATAACTGGTGAGACACAGAAAGTGCCTGGAGAATGAAAACTGTACAAAAGGGATGAGATGAGTAAGGTAGATGACAGTAAGGAAAATTTAATCCAAAAAATCAAGATTTCTTGGACTGCAAAAAGACTCTGAGAGATAGACCCATAAATGGAGCCATTTATATACCAAAACTGTTTCAAACCTTGAAAAGAGCACGGAGAACAAGGGAGAAAATGACACAGTAGGCCTTTCCCGATGGCTGCTAGTAGTTTGTTTCACTTCAGTTATATTGGTGCAGTTATACTGACTGGAACAGCACTGCAGCAGTGAGAACAGACTGATCCCAGAGCGCAAACAAGCTGCATTTCCAACCACCAAGCAGTCCCTCCACTGAGTCCATGGGACTACTCATGCATAGTAAACACACCTGTAGGTGCTGGAAATTATGGATATACAAATTTTTCAGCCTTCACTGTGCCACTGAGAAGGTAGCTGTGAATAACTATTTTCATCCTAGAGCACAGACAGCCGCCCTTCCTTCATTAATATTATTTGCATTATTCACTCCCAGGTCTGAATTGAGTCTCGAGTACTTGTGTGTATGTCGTGGTTTAACCCCAGCCAGTAACTAAGCACCATGCAGCCGCTTGCTCACCTCCCCCCCTCCTCGAGAATCGGGGAAAAAAAAGTAAAACTCATGGGTTCAGATAAGAACAGTTTAGTAGAACAGAAAGGAAGAAACTAATAATGATAATAATAACAATAACAGAAAGACTACTAATAAAAGGATTGGCATATACAGAACAAGTGATGCACAATGCAATTGCTCACCACTTGCTGACCCACGCCCAGTCAGTTCCCGAGCAGCGATCCCCCCAGGCCAGCTCCCCCCAGTGTATATACTGGCCATGACGTCCCATGGTCTGGAATACCCCGTTGGCCAGTTTGGGTCACTGCCCTGGCTGTGTTCCCTCCCAACTCCTTGTGTCCCTCCAGCCTTCTCGCTGGCTGGGCATCAGAAGCTGAAAAATCCTGGACTTAGTCTAAACACTACTTAGCAACCACTGAAAACATCAGGGTGTTATCAACATTATTTTCATACTGAACCCAAACCATAACACTGTACCAGCTACTAGAAAGAAAATTAACTCTATCCCAGCTGAAACCAGGACAGTGTATTTCTACTCCTGTTAGCTTGCCCTTCTTCCCTGAATAAATGCTTGTGGCAGTTTCTTCAGCTACATCTGAAGAGACATTATATGAACTAGGAGCAGCTGAGCCAGTTCTACAGACTTCACAGCCTCATCCATCTTCCCCTTGTGTTTTGTTCCATCCTTTCATTTTAACAGGCAACTCTATGGATTTTTTTTTTCCAAAATTGAGTAAAATACCCATCATCTTTGCAATATTTTCTTTACAATGTTTACTGTAATTTTGGTTTCCCTGCCTAATCTTTCTCACAAAGCAGTATGCATTTTTGAAATCTTCCAAGCAAAATAATTACAAAGATAATCCAGCTGAGTGTAATCAAACTGCAGGGTTCTTTATTTTCCTGGCCTTTTAATTTAATTTCACATCCTGTGGTCTTAAAGAAATATTAGGATTGTATCCTCTTGTTATTGTTTAGATTACGTGCCTGTAAAAATAAGGAGCAATCGATTCTCTTCTTATCCACTGCCACACAGAAAACGCATACAGCATATAGAATATTTTTTAAATAGAGATCCAGGGGAAGACCTCATAGATGAGCACAAGTCAGATCCTTGGCTCCCATTTTCACTGACACACACACATGCAAAAAAAAAAAAAAAAAAAAAAAAAGGAAGGGTAGTATTTCCTATCCAGAACCCTTGTTTACTTGGTTGGATTTGACTAATATTTTATAAAGACAGTAACTGCTTTGATTAAATAATTTGCTTTTAAACCTTTTCAATGCACCAATATGGGTCCTAATGTGATTTTGTGGATATTTTAGCCATGGAAATATTCCCACTGACTTTAGCACCACTACTTGCACTTAAATTAGAGCTTCAGTAGCTTTCTTTGGATCAATACAAACCAGAAGTCATTCAGAGAGTAACACTGGCATACGAATAGTGCAGAAGAAGAATCACCTACATAAGGTCAGCCAAGCAATAAAAATACAGCTTCTATCTCTACACATGCAGAAGGACCCTGCCTACATCCTAGCAGTCAGCTTTGGGATTTATGAGGATCAGAGCACATCTGTATTAATAAGTCTGAATACACGACTGGGACTTCAAACCCTTCACTGCAAGCATCAAAGCCCTCAGCACGCAGATGTCCATCTTCTGAGCTGCGGAAAGAGATCATTAGCAGATCTTAGCTAGCAAAGCAGTACCTGGCAAGGGAGCTCATACTCCAAGAAGGAAGACTGAAACGATGCAGGGGTGGTTCGGGGGTTGGGTTTTGTTTTGATTTTTTTCCAATAGTAACCCATCATACCATCCACAAGTATAAAGGAAAAGGGAAGCAAGGTCAGCCACCAAACAGGTATAATGTACCCCCAGGGCCTAGAAACAGCCAAGTCAGAGCTCTTGCGTTCCTCTTTAGCTGTTTCTTCTTCATTGCCTTCAAAATGGGGCAGTGCACACCCGTCCACCAACTCGCTGGTGACACTTGGCATGGACACTTGTGGTAGGGCCCATCTCAGGGCGAGACTGTGGTTGAGGCTTTCATTCTGGAGCTGTTTATCACAAAGACACACGTGTTAGTTTGGTCCAAGTGCTGCTGGCCTGGTAACACTCTCAGTAAAGCATCCCTAAAACCACCTCTTTCAGACATTTTTGCCTAAGTTATCTCAGAATATTCTTAATTAATACAAAAAGCTAGATACAGTACAAAATTATGCCTATGTCTTGTATAAATACTGAAAGTTCTTTTCTGATTGGACAATCTCAGCAACACCAAGTTAAAACCTTCTCAGAAAAGGAACATACTGATAACAAAGACAGGCAGTCTCTTCCTAGATTTATTATTTTGCACTTGAGGAAAGCAATCACAGAAGATTAATGGAGCAGATGTAAGTAGCTCCATTCAAACCTCCATAGTTAACATTTATTCTAGAAGTTTTACTAGCTAATAGCTTCTATGTGTTAATAACCCGAGAGACCATCACAGCTCCATACTAAATATTTTTTAAATACCTACAAACCCAACAAGCTAGATAGCAATTAGGCCACAACATAACAGTTCCACATCAATAACACACATGAAGGGGCAGAGTCCTGTCTTCAGTAATGAAGTTTTGGGTGGAAGAGGTCTTGATTCCTCCAGCATTGGCACATCCCAAGACCTGCTGCCCATGCCTGCAAACTGGTGTAGTCGGCCATAGAGAGAACCCCAGAAGAACAGAGTGCCCACAAGGGCACAGCTACCGCAGCTCTAACTTGCTCTGCATCAGCCCTGCTATAAAAAAAACCAACATGGAAAGGGATTTTGAGCCAGTTTTACACACACACCCCCACACACAGAGACACACACGCTTGCTCTAAGCCAGGTATGGCTACCAAAATAAGTCCCTTCTGTAAAAGGAGATCTTGAAGTCATTCAGACTTACACATTCTTTTCACATAGGCCTGAAGAATCCTGTTTTCTAAATTTCCTTGATTAAAATAAAATTATATATTCTGGACTCTTCTGGCTATTTTTTTTTTTCGAGAAAGAAATGGTTACAGGCTTGAAAAGGAGTATCTTTTTTTTTTTTTAACTACTGTTTAAAAGCACCCTGTTGCATCTTAAGTAATGGCCGATTCCATTCTTGAAATATTTTTTTGAGCTATTGCAGCGGCAAGAGTTTCTCTTGAACTCCAAAAAGAAAACCTAACTAAGTAACTACACGCAAGCTTCTTCCACTTACAGAGACAACATTTTCCTTACAAAGTAGTTTGGTTTTATTTCAAGGGATATAGGACAGGACCTTAGATTCTGCATTCAAAGCACTGGTTAACAAAGTTGCTAAAGTTTAACTTGCAATAATCATATTCTCCATGGGGGTTTGGCTGTCACTATAGTCACCTTCTTTCCTTCAAAATATGCTTTTCATTGTTCTACTGCCCCTTTTCCAACTGCTCTGCAGCCAAGTTCTTGGAAAGCAATCACGCTTCTTGTTTAGGATTTATTGCTAGTCTTTTGCCAATAAGGACACGCACAAACCTCCCGTGCGATCATCCTGCAAGAGCAAGCTAAAAATACAGCAATTTACGAACAGGCACATTTCGCATGTTATATGGCATCAGTGTGCACTCATCAAAAAACTCTGAGAGATATATATAAAAGAAGGTCACCCTTTTTGGCTAGGGTGATCAAAGGCTCTGCTTGGGTGCCATAAATAAGCTTATTTTAGAATTCCAGGCTACCTAAAAAGGACATTTAAAAAAGCATTTGCGTTGTGTTTCAGCAGTTGGAGGGTTGGTTTTTTTTTTTTCCTTTTACCCACTTTACATAGTAAACTTTGCACTTTAGAAACCCGAGGTCTGAGAAAAACAATAGTTTGTCTTCCAAATTGCCTGGTTTAAAACTAATAACGTGATGACTGATTTAGCGACCACTAACACTTTAAAGTGGTGGAAACGGTTGGTCTGTACAAATTCGTAAAGGATTTTGCAATTTCAGAGTTCAAGTTGTATTTGGGTTTTGAAATGTATTTCAGGTTGTCTGAGAAAGCTCGTGCACGCAGAAGCAGCAGGTAACATGAGGGAAGACTGATCTTATGGCTAGAAACGAATGGATCATGATGAAAAGTATCTAGGCAATCACCATGCCTTGGTCATGCTTATCTGACCATACTGGGTTTTTTCATGAAAACATCACAGTTCAATCATCAGCCTCTTTGAAAGACTTGTCTTTTACCAGCTTATTGCTTTTGACAGGCAGGGGGAGATTCATAACTCTCTGGATGTATTTTAAAGCTTCTCTGGGTTAGGGCCGTTAAAGTTCCTCTAAAATGCTGGGAGACTCAGTCCTTGGTCTCTCCTGGACTCCGCCAGCAGCTCCCTCAGTTCTGATGATGTCCTCTGTCAAACAGCCTTAGATTGGGATAATTAATCGGGATTCATTCACCAACCAGGGGATGCTGCTAGCAGCATGGTGTATCTCCGTGACTAATGGCTAGATGATTCTGTGGTTCAGACACGATTGCTGAGACTCAGAAACAAGGCTAATGAAAAGATCCAGATAAATGTTTCACCACCTCATAATTTGGGGTTCTTACTCAATCCGAAATGATTGCAATTGTTATTATTTTGCTTTTCTTTTTATGATTCTCACCTTTCTTGTCTTCCCTTCTCTGCTTATTTTTTCCCCTGGGCAATACGAGACAGTCCCCAAAACCTATTTGGTTCCTATAATTAAACCAGAAGTATTTTCTATTCGGTCCTAAAAGGGACTAGTGGTTTGTGAAATGGGATTTTGCATCCAAGAAATGAGAAATGATAATTGAGGAAACAGCATAAATTTATTCCTAATGAATTATAAATGAACTTTCAAATGCAATAAAACTCCATTTTTTACATGTTCAGACTGGCAGACTTCTGAACATAACAAGTAACTTATGTGTAATTTTGTGTCATGTACTTCATATTCTGCAAAAAGATGAAGATTTCCTGAAATTTATTGTCTGCTCAAAATTATTCAGTGAAATACATTTTTGTATGTGAACTGCATTTACTCTTTTTGTTGCTCTAATAAGATTACTCATGTCTCACATGGCATCAGTTAATTCTGGGTGTGCTTCTCATTGTAATCATCAGGATTCAAGTGCAAGTATTTGTACAACAGTTCTAAAACTTGCTTCCTGGTATTTCAGCTAAAAAGTTGACTTTGCATCGCGGGCTGCTTTAGTACAACTTAATCACAAAGGAATTTACACAAGGGACCACAGAAAAAAACGCTACCAAGGCCAAAGCAAATGAGTTGCAAAATTTAAACCAATATTTGCTAGAAAATGTTTGTGGTAGTCACTCAGTCCTACTTCTGAGTCCCTTACAAAAGTCCTCACTGCTGGACTTAACATTACAGGTCTACCTAAACCTCCCTTTGAAACTAATCTGAAATTTCCCTTTTGCTACTGATATTGGGTTCATGTTCCCCTTGCAATTATGGTAAAACTTCTGCCTCTACTAACTTTTACAGAGTGGATCCCATCGTTTTCCTTCTTCTGACATTAAGTACCACATTGCAGGCACCAAGCACCATGCAATTGAACTAATATAGCTTTTACTTTTGACTTAACAAGTGGAAATGCACATGCATGTACTTGGCTTTGGCTACACATTCACCCCACTAAATCTGCTGATGGAGCCTGCAGGACCTGGAACAAGCTTATTTTTAGATACCATAATCCTCAATATATTAACTTGCTTTCACCCTTGGTCTTCCACATGCTGTCCGTCTTCTTCATCTGCAATGACATCCACCTACATTACTCCCTGCAAATTTTAAAACCACTTTACTGACAGTGGCCTGCAATGATAACCCAAAATCTGGCAGGCATAATACTTGTGGCTCTGATGTCAGGTACGTAACTTCTCCTTTGTTCTTCATTTCAAAAACTTTCACACCCCTTCCAAAAAAGCTTTAAAAATAAATAAGCACCAGGCCTCCAAAAAAATGTCGGAGCTTCATACGTGGAATAAAAGTTGGAATATAGTTTGGAGTAAATCTTGATAAAGTTCTGCCATTTGGATCATAGCTAACAGCTTCTTTAATACGATCTGAACACGACAAAACAACATTACTGTTACCGTCTTGCTGAGGTTGGTAGAAAAAGACCATAAAACTGAATGGCACATTTAAAATTACTTGCAAAATATTGGCTCTCTGAAAACAACACACAATAACTGTAATTAATACCAGTCCTTTAAAGTATTCCTAAAGTCTGCTGAAACCTAAAGCAGTACTGTATTGCTGGTAGCAACAACCGCATCCTAAACAATATTAAAAATGACAACAGAAAATAAAAATTCTCCATCCTAAGTCAGAAAGTTGTAATTCACAGATCTGCTGAATGGAATAACACCTTTGCCCTTATTATTTATAGAGCTTTTTTGGGAGGATCTCAGGACTTTACTCTTTAGCTAAGCCTCACAAGTTCAACAGCCCACGAGTTATATAAACATTATTTTACAATTTGAACTATTTTCCCAGCAAAAGGATCACTCCAGGGGAGGACCGCTTGAATTATTTCTTTTACAAAACTAATATTGCTTTTCTCGTGCTTCCGTAGCTTCAGAGGGACCAAAACGCAAGTCCACCCGAGCGGTCCCTGGCCTCGCTAGCAAGGCGGTTCCAGGCACTCCAGAGGACAGTAGGGGAAAAAAAAAAAAAAAAAAAAGAAGAAAAAAAGAAAAAGAAAATAGAAAGGCGGCAGGTTATACCGTACCTAAAAATGCCCAGCCTAGCCAGTGGTTTCAGGGAATAGAAGTTCGAATAAAGGCTTGGGAAAAGGTCTCATTTTAAAGAGTCAGCAAGGGGAAAACACACAGACAAGCCGGGGCTGCAGCCGGCAGAAGACGATGGCATCTTGGCAGCGATGCTGCAACCGGGAGACGTGTTGCTTGTGCGTGGCCCACGCTCGTCCTCCTCCAGCCACGGGGAAGAGGGGGGATGCTCCCGGCTGGACGGGCCCCCCCTCCGCCCCGGCCCCGCGGCGGGCAGCGCCCGGCTCCGCGCCCGCGCTGCGGGAGGATATCCTCCCTCCGCGGAGAGAGGAAACCACGTCCTCTCCCGAAGGGAGGGGGGAAAAAAACACCAAAAAGCCGTGCGAGGCCGATCTGCTGGGTTCGGCTTCGCG
>JANZLQ010000100.1:35947006-35974401 GCA_026212715.1 Elanus axillaris | reverse complement strand
GGTGTAGCAGCCGGACCGTCCCCCCGCGGCGCCTTCCGCTGCAGCGGCTCCATGGATCCCAACCTGCGGTTCTGGAGGACGGAGGGCCAGGTCAGGGGCTGGGGAGGAGCCGGGGTGGGCGGGCTGCCTCCGAAATAACGCCTCGTCTCCCTGAAACGTGTCTCTGTCAGTCTTTTTTCCAGAGGTGCCTTCTCTGGGTGGACGTCTTGGATCCCCTGCTGCTCCTGAAATCCTCCGTGAGTGGCGCGGCTGGGCCTCGTCCGCCGGGAGGGTTGGCCCTCGGCCTCGCTGGCTTTGACTTTGCTGAGGGCGGGCCAGCGGGGCAGGCTGGTCTTCGGTGACCTGCTGCTGGGCCGGGGGCTGGCGATGGGGAGCGGGCGCAGCGTCGGGGAAGGCAGGTTTGCCGAAATGCATCACAGGCAGCCCAGATCTCCGCTGGGTAACCCGCACGGCCTCCTGTGCTGCGGAGCTGGCGAAGCTCTCCGATTCTCCTCCAAGTGGAGGGAGCCCTCCCCTAAGAGGGAGCACGGCTCGTAGAGGGAGCCGGTTCGTAGGCCCTTTTTATACCAGACAACGATTACTACCATTTTAACATTAACTCCTGGAAGTGTGACACTAAACACATCGTCGGTCATAAAGTGTAGCTTCTAAACTTCAGGAGCTGTCATGACAGCAAAATTCTGGGGAAGGTGCGCTTTTCTGTCAACCCACTCCTGTATAGTTTTGTCAGGGGTGACAGGGGAAGAAGAGGCTGGTCGGTGTGTTAAAACTAATTTTTGTTGATTAATTTTTTATTCATTTTTTTAACGGAAAGCTCCATTAAAGGAAAAGAACACTGTCAAAATGTGTGCATGTGAGATACATCCTTGTCACTTGCCGAGTTAGTGTTTTGTGTGTATCTACCTGTCTGTCTATATGTGCATATATGGTACAAATACATACCCTATCTATATTTACATGTGCAAATAATATAATTTAGTAAATGTACATTATATATATGTAAACGCCAACAAGAAAATTTTATAGTACATTCAGGGATTTGGAGATCTGGGATTAGTTCACACCTCCTTGAATTAAAATACACTGTTGCAAATAGAGATGTGCCTGTTGAAGAAAAGTCAGATCATCTCATAAATTCTCCCAAGAGGGGCAGCTTTTATGTGTAGGCTGTGGGTAAATACATGAGGTTACCGTTCTATTCTCTTTGTTTAAGTGTACCTGTTGTCCATAATTAAAAGCTTAAGCCAAGTTTAAAGGAAGAGTGTAAGATGCAAAACTTGATCACATATTTGTGAACAGGCAGGAACATCTAATGATGTTGTGACTCATTTCTGGTAATTTTAAAAGTCTGGGTTGGAATTTCATTTTAAAATAGTCATATAGGTGCCTGTGGGGATATCAGGTGGTTGCTTTGGTGGCAAATCTTTGAATTTGCCAGCACGACGTGGATGACTTTAAGTATAAGAACAATGCTCTTGATTTCAGTGAGGTTTTTCATGTGCTTAAAGTTCAGGTGCATTTATGTAATGGGTTGAGGAATTGATACTTAAAGGGACCAAGGGGGCCTGAATATTTTAAAAGTTTTTATGAGTCTGAATTAGTTGTAGTGTCCAGATGTGTTCTTGCTTTAACTGCTCTGGTGAAGGACAGGTGCATTAGCCTGATGTTCTAGATTTGTATTTAATGTATCTTATAACTGATGCATTGCACTGTAGAATGTTGAGATCTCAGTTATTTTTTTCTCATTGGTTTGTTTTTTTCCCTCAAATATAGGATGAAATAAGAAGAACCAGGTTATTGTTACAAAACAGTGGAAGGACGCTAAGTGAGCCCATACAGAATGATCAGGTATTTTAGAGTGCAGTTTGTAGAAAATAGAGGTCTCTTTTTTCACAGCTGAAATAGTTGCTATTAGTATAAGATCTAGCAGACAGAATACTGAGACGCAGATACAAGGGATAACACAAGAAAAACTCATGACTACAGAGATTTTTCTAATCTATGAATCTAGTAGGAATTTCTTTGGATGACTACTGGTGCCAAATTGCATTATTATTATCCTGAAGAAGGCTAGGTTGTGTATCGTATAGCTGAGTTTAAAAGACGCTCTCCGATCACTCTAGGAATCATTACTTTAAGCCTCACTATCCTCAGCTGGGATGATACTGGTAGGTGATAAAATGCTTACTGAGCTCATTTTGAATCTTTGATGTTGCATTGCTGTATAGAGGGCAGGCTGGTTTGGTTTCACATCTCATAAAATGAGCAGTAGCAGTACTTGGGTAGAAAACTTCCTTGTGGAATTGAGGGAAAGTAGTGCTTAGCCCTTGCTTCGTTAGGGGGAGTCTCTCTTTTGATTCACTGTGGGCTTGGCTCTTCCCATGTGGCATTTTGTACCTTCTGTGTCAAAGTCTGAAGGGAGAAATAAAAAGCTTCCGTGATTCCAGAAAAGCTGAAGTCTTAACAGAAGTATTTAGGCTTTTAGCCATATGTAAGAATTGTTGTTGTTTTCTGTTTTAAAATATCTACTAGTTGAACTTTTTAAATTTAACTTTCTGTTCTGCTATAATGTGTACTTTGGTCCTGTTACACAGCACATGGGATGTGAGTTATATTCAACAAGGAGAATATGGAGAGAAATTTTAGGGAAAAAATAATTAAAGGGCTGTACGGCATTCCATATAAAAGTAAGTTATTGGGGGGGGAAGTATAATGAAAGAAGATTTTACTCAGTCTCTTCTGCAACCTGATTACTAACCTACTTTTTAAATTGTTTAGACAAAAAAATCCTTCCTACTAAGCCTGGTAAGTTTACAAAATATTTAGAAATCTTTTTTTTTTTTCTTTCTTATTCAAGTATGGCAAAAGTGGTCTAATTTGACTTTTTTTTTTTTTTTAAGTCCAGTGTACATCCTGATACAGACAAGATAATTCCTGTTTTGTTTAGACCTCCGGGTAAGTTCCCTAAAGAGAAGTTTTGTGTATGTGACTGAATCATCGAAGGGGAATAGCTCATAGTAAATAGCCAAAGTGATAATACACTAATACTCTTCTCCATATAGAAAAACAAGTAGACTCTTACTTCTGTTAGTTGCATTGTCATGTCTGTGGAATATTTGTTTATTTCTACAGTCTTCCTGAGGAATTTTTCCCCACTGTTCATCTGCTCAGCTAGTTGAAAATAGTCTGACTGGTCTCTGTTTTTTGTCACTACAGAATGAGTTCTCAGATCCCCCCCGCCATGTAAAACAGTCTACTATAAGCTGAGTTTTCACTTGATGAATGTGGCTACTGTATGTGTTTACTTGCTGTGGTGGCAGATAAAGTCTGCTTGGGGTGATGTTTAGGGAGCCAAGACAGCACAGATTGTTAATCAGATATAATCATACTTAGGCTATTTACTCTTTATCTCATATAACCACTCACAGCTGTGATGGCCTTTGTTGCTGCCTATCTCTCTTTGAATAGAGTGAGGAGAAGCAATTTCTGTTCAAAGCTCAGTTATGTAAGTCCTGAGTAGCCACATTCAGTGGAATTCACAGGGGCTTCTTTTGGCTATAAGCTGTGAGTAGGTATTCCGGCTTCTTGAACAAAGAATGAGAGGCAAAAGTTAGAATTTAAGTCCATGGTGATGTTTTTTTTGTGGGCAGTGTTTTACATAAAGCTGAAACTAGAGAGGGGGAAGTAAGGGGAATTTTCTGCTCAAAATCTAGACGGAGGTTATTTTTACTGAAATGAAGTTTTCTTTCTTTTTAGCTTTCCTGCCCATATCTCTTCCATTGGTGAGTAATCGTAAAAGATGCTAGTGTACCACAGAGCTTACATTTTTCCAAAGCCAGGGGTTGGAGGGAGGGAATAGAAGGTTTTAGGCTTTAGGTATTTTCAGCACAATCTTTTTAAAAGACATCTATTTTATGGGAACTGCCGAATAATCTAGAAATCAAGCCCTTGGGGAATCTCCTTGGAAGTCCAAACCTGTTAGCTACCTTCTTCAGTGGTATTCGAAGAGATTGTGCATGAAGGTCAGCTTTCTGATGGAAGGTGAAATTCGCTAGGCATTAAGAGCAAGGCCTGGTTTTGGTCTGTTTAACCTACAAAACCTGGAACTGCAGTAGGAAGGAGTCAGAGCCTTGTGTTCTGTGTTTCAGACCCAGAATACAATTTTTTTTTCTTGCGTAGATTGTGCATTTGCGAGTAAGAAATGGTGTTGTCAAGAAATTATAAAAAATGTAAAAATAAACTCGTTACAGTGCTCAAAAATTGTACCATTTTGTTTGATAAAATTTGTAGCTGCAATTATATACATGTTTATTTCTTTAGATGTGTTTGCCTTTGATTTTGGCATGTGAATATACATACTGAGATGTCATTCCATATAAATATTACAGCATGAACTTATACAGCACTACTAGAAAGTATAACTGCCATCAAGACTTCCGTTAAATTCACTAAGAACAGTAATAGGATTAACAGAAGTATTTCTTTTTTATGTTTACAACTTAATGCCCTTTCACAGATGTGGTTAGATTCAGCACTGGCATTAACAATGAAGGTAGCTGATCCACTAATATTAAATTAATTGCTGATCCTCCTCTGAGGCTTTGGACATTCTATGCCCTCCTCTTACTCAATATTTGCCATATCTTGATTGACTCTGTACTTTAAGAGTGCTCCACACCCAGTAGGCCAGACCTCAAGGAAAGCTGTGGTTTATTAAAACCAAAGTTCTTATTCGTTGTCTGAGTTGGGAAGTAGAATCTTTTATCTTGGATCAGGTAGATCTAGTATTTATATCCCCACTAGCCAAAACAGTCTGACCCTTTCTCGTTCACTATTTTAATTACATTGTTACTAGCTTAGTTAATTTATTTGCATCTATTTAAGCTTCTGTTGTGGTTTAACCCCCACTGGTAACCAAGCACCCCCCAGTGGGAGGGGGGAGACAATCAGGAGAGAAAAAGTGAAACTCATAGGTTGAGATAAGAACAGTTTAATAGCACAGAAAGGAAGAAAGTAATAATGATAATAATAACGAGAATAGAATGACTACTAATAAAAGGATTGGAATATACAAAACAAGTGATGCACAATGCAATTGCTCACCACCTGCCGATTGATGCCCAGTTAGGCCCCAAGTGGCGATCTCCCCACCTCCACTCCCCCCAGTTTATATATTAGACGTGACATCACATGGTATGGAATATCCCTTTGGCCAGTTCGGGTCAGCTGCCCTGGCTGTGTCCCCTCCCAACTCCTTGTGCCCCTCCAGCCTTCTTGCTGGTTGGGCATGAGAAGGTGAAAAATCCTTGCTTTAGTCTAAACACTAGTTAACACTCTGATGTTTTCAGTTGTTGCTATCAACGTTATTCTCATACTGAACCCAAAATGTAACACTGTACCAGCTACTAGAAAGAAAATTAACTCTATCACAGCTGAAACCAGGATAGCTTCACAGGGTACAAATGCATTTTTTTATTTTGGGTAAGAAAGCATTTTGCCCAAATACTTTTGCATACAGTGTTTTAGTTACTGTGTCTCTGTGTTTTATACTGGATAGAAAAAGTGAATATGTTGCATCTGTGGCAAGAAAGTGAGTTAACCTAGAATCAAGCCAAATGGCTCCAGGTGTTGACCAGAGCCTTTGACGCTGCTGCAAATAGTGACATAGCAGTTCTCTTTGTGCTCTAGCCCACCACTGCTCGCCAAGAACTTCTAGACTCATCAAACCTAATTTTCTTGTGGGGTTTTCCTCTTAGGTTATTACCTCATCTCTTCAGTTCCAGGCAAAGCAAACTTTTTTTAGTCAGGTAATTACCTCTTCCTTTCTACATTTACAAGTCTTCTAGTCTCAATCCCAAACTCATTTTTGCTTATAATCTCTCCTTTCTGCAGTTCGTGTTTCACTTGTATACCACAGGATTCACCCTATTAAATGGAAATGGTACCGCAAAGGCTGAAGTATGTGTTGATTTTTATTTTTTAAATCATCTTGAGTTGTACAAGACGGTTTGAACATGATTTTCAAGTGTTCTACAAGTGCACTTATGGAGTATTTTTCTTCTGTCCTTCTTAGGACTACTCGCTTCAACAAAAGCAGATGTTCTGCGGCTTGGGAGCCATTACCTATGCAGCATGTATTGGTGTATGTATTTGCTTAATGATTGCTTTCCTAATAAGCTCTCCTGTGAAGGACTATACGCTCAGATAATCACACTGCCAGATATCCTTCAGGACTGTGCTTTAATGCTCTGCTCTGATGTCTTGCCCCAGAACTGTTAAGAATAAGAATTTTCCTGATCATCTGTCAGCCAATACCTTGCTTGGCTTTCTCTGATGCTTCCTCCTGTGTCCTTTTCTTTATTATTCTGCAAACTTAGAAAGTGGGTGGTGAGAGGTAATGGCCAGGGATTGACAAACACAGAGTAACCCACTGGGTTGTTGTAGTTGATTTTTTCGATGTGGTGCTGTGAAAGAGATCTGTCTAGCTCTAAAAAAGTGGTGAAATCTGCAGGCATCTGTACTGGCTTGAGTTAGCTCAGATCCCAGAAGCAGCACAGCCATGAAACTACTGCACTGGAGGGCTACCTGGCTAGCTCTGTGCTGTGCTGGAGGAGGAATTGGTGGTTTCCTACATCAGAATGGGCTCTGGTATCCTTATGACACTCATTGCAAGTGTAGATGCCTCTATAATTCATTTCCTCGCTCTCCACACTAAACAGTGATTTTTTATAAGCCTTCTCGCAGAAAATTATGGCTGTTCCTGCTTTTGTTAGATGGCCTTTCACCTCTGTCCACTAGGCAAAAAACAGTTGGGCCAGCAGTGCTCAGGACTTATCAAAGGTCTGATAAGGCAGCTATGCCTGTGGGTGAATGTGAGAGTTCTTCCCCTTTGTCCTCCAAAGGAAACTCTGAGCACTTGCTGGTGTCCTGGCCATTTATTCCTAAATGAAACTTCCTGCAAGTGTATTATGGGACTATAGAAACTGCAGAGAATCAAGAAAAAATGCACAAGTGTACCAGGTGTCCTGTTTGGCAGAGAGAGCAGTATGTGTCACAAGGCAGTTGGACAGGTGTCCATGGAATATTAGTCAGAGGTAATTGTTTTCCATTTTCTGTCTTTGTATTCATACTGCTATTGTCCTATACATAATAATGTTTAATGCTTTTTTTTAATCACAGTATTTTGTACTCTTATCTAAAAGAGCTATTACAGATACCTTCAGTAACTAGACAAGATACGTATTTTGTTGGAATGTTAAACTAAGGCATTTGTTTATTTTTATACATGGTAACTATGTACTAAGTCACAGATTCATTTTCCTAAACTGTTGCACGTACTGAAATACTGTACATTTTTTTAATAAAAGGTGCCTGTTTCCTCCCAATGCCTTAGGCTCTTCCTCTTGTCTTCATGAATCGATACACATTGAAGAGTTCGCTAACACAACTAGTCGTCAAAAAACTTCTACCAGCTCCTCTTTTTGGTGAGTATAAAGAAACTGTACATCATGCAGCTGTTCTGAGGGCCATTTGCTGCCTCCATCTGCCTGTAGAATTTTCTTGCCCTTGCACAGATGTGGTCTGACTGTTTCCTAGCCTTCTTCTCTGACTGCCTTTGCTGGGTACCGTCCTTTCTGTGTGAGAATTAATACTCACTGATCAGTGTAGCTGACCTCTATTTGATGCTTGCTGCTTTTTAGGTTTAGAACTGCAGAGCATTTTTTTGACCTTTGTATGCATGACATGCAACTGTTTCTCCAAAGATATCAGGATGCAGTTGGCATTTTTCTTTGGCTTGGATGTTATACCAGAAACCATCAGGACTGCCAGGAGGGATCAGAGGGCAGCAGCTCTTGAACTGGCATGGCCTGGTGTAGCACATACATGACACTAGAGTGCAACACAGCTGTAGGCATGCACTGGCATAGTTCCTTACTCAGGCTGGGGCTGTTGCTGGCTACCTAACTGCTGACAGTGTAGAGAGTTGTTACAACAGAGTATTATCAACCTTGCAAGGTAATGGGACTCAGTGCATTACTGGAACAGCTCTACTGACATGGTGAAATTTCACTAGGACAAGTTTAACTATTTGATGTCATTAACTGTTTTTCTAATGCCATTAAAGAAATTTTTGGCCATTCCTAGGGGGGAACTGGTAAAATTAAAATGCATCATCTCCTTTGTTCCAAGTTATGTGAGATGGCTCCCTAATCTTTCCAAGGATCTGCATTAGAGCTTTCTGACTTGTTTCCCTTGGAGCAGGTGTTAAAATGTGCTTCCATTTTTCTTAAATGTAGAGAGAAGCCTGAGGGTAATTGATTAATATTAGTCCAGCATTTGAAAAGTGTACTCTGTTACACTGATGTCTTTATTGAATAGTCCTGCCAAAAACTAATAAAAAGAGAAATTTACTATTTCAAGTAAGGTCAGTTTTCCAGACTATGCCCTGTTGTGCCTAGACCTTGGTCTAGAAAAGAGAAATGAGAAAACCAGCTAGTTGACTAACTCACATTTGGTATGGCCTTTATAAATGCCAGTGGTTTAGGCTTGTGTTTTCAGTGACTGACTGTGGGATGGATGTTTTCAGGTACCTTGTAAAGCTGGGTCTGGAGGAGACTGAAACGTTCTCATCTAGGATCTAGCTGAAGCACTGCCACTTGTGACAGACAGACAGCTGGGCAGAGAAGTGCCATAACAGAACATAGTAGAGCCAGTGTTCCCCTGGTACCCTCCCTTTCAAATCAGGGATGCAGCCTTTACTTAAAGTCTGTTCCCTTCAAGGTGTTTTCTTCTGTGCTGGATTTTGTGCTGACCAGTACAAACCCCATCCACAACACAAATCCCTCCCCTTTCTCTTAAGAACAAAGTACTCATGGTTTGAGCTGGATGGCAGTGACTGAAAGCTCCAAGTCCATAATGATAAAGCACCTTTTAGGACTGGGGCCTTAAAATCTTGCTCAAGCTTCTGAAAAAAAGATTAAGATCCCAAGTAGATTTTTATGGGGCAGTCTCTTCTAAAGCTGCCAGGTTATTCAGTTGTGAACTGTTGAAATGAAAATGTAAAATGCACATAATTATGAATGTTATTGAGATCCTTTTGGATCTTTTAAAGCAAAATCCTCTTTAACTCTGCAGGCTTGATGAGTGCATTTACAGTGGTGGTGGTGAGATGCCCAGAATTTGAGAATGGAATTGAAGTGATGGACAGCAACGGCAAGGTTGTAGGAGTGTCACAGAAGGCTGGTGAGAAGGTAGGTGGGGTTGTGGAGGTCTCTCTTGACTCGCCTTTCATTCCCTGCTAAAAGCCAAATATGATGCTGAGAGTAGATACAGTTGGATATATTGAAATGAGGAGTCCCAGATTGGATGCTGCATCCTTAGGTAGGCTTGGACTAGGTCTCTGGAACCAGGTGCCACAACCTTTGTGTTTTTAAGAGTTGGCAGCCTCCCCAGACCAATATACCATGTGCCAGAGTTGAGCCACAACGACACTAGCACAGGCATTTCTGCTTTCCCTGGTCACCTCAGGAGGAGGCAAGACTCTTGGACCTTCTGCTGGGACACCTCAGAGGAAAGCTCTATTTTATATGTATCACATGCACCTTCTATAGTGGGAATATTGGGCTGTGCCTCCCAAAGGGTAATGCCCTGATCTATGGTGTGCTAGTACATTTTATCCTTGGGCTCCAGTTGCTGACTAAGCTGACTCTATTTGCTCCTTGCCTTGCTCATCAACATCCACTTTCAGAGCTTGGCACAGGAACTAGAGCAAGGAGTCATATTTTATGTGCTATCAGTGACCTTCCCTTTCTATGCTGCTGTCCAGAGAGGAGGAAATGGCTAGATGAGCATAAAGATTTGTGGAAAGCTGGAGGGAGAACTGCAAATTTGACACAGGATAGTTAGGATATCCAGAAGTTATAATCATTTGGAAGAAGTTCAGCACAACTTAAAAAAAAGGCAAGTATCAAAAATCATTATCATGGTAGGGAAACCCAATATGGCATCAGTAGTATCACCCCCCTTTTAAGGAATTTCTTAGTCACAGATGGAATATTTGCCACTTGTAGTTTAGTTTCTATTTAAGAAAGAATTCCTCTAACAAATATTTTTATCCCTCATTAACCTGTTGCTTACAACTCCAGAGTATTACACAAAAAAATGCTCACAGAAGCATGCAGTATTTGAAGCTGCACAGAGCAGTGCTTTAACAACATTTCTTTTCCTCTCTCCCTGGAGGCCGTTAAAGAAACAGCATTGTCAAGAGCAGTCTTGTTTGGGACAACATTCTTCCTGCCAGCTGTGCTTACGTACATTGTTGAAAGGTAGGAGGTACCGCAAAAGGGCTGGGGGTGCCTGGTCATTGTGTATTCTGTTGTTTTAGTCTGGCTGTTACTGCTTGCCAATTTTTACTTGCCTTGGTAGAAGTGATTATCTGGGAAGTTTCTATTCAGCTACTGTGATTCATTTAGATAAGTCAATTAATCTGGCTATGCCCACATCCATGCTTTGAGGGTCTGCAGGTGGTTTTGTAAAATTACGAGAATTTCCTCTGTTCTCTCATGCAGGAAACATGTTTGTGCTCTCCTGACAGGCTGTTTTCCAGCACCTAGGTTCCCTAACTTGATTTGAGTCCCAGTGTCTGGTGTCAAGGTTGTTCATAGCACTTAGCTTAGATTTGTTATTTCTGAAGAGATAATATGGTACTTGAATTTGCAACTAAAGCTGGATCTCAACCTCCAAAAAGCTTTTCATATATTGTGAAATATTTTATTGCTTTTGCAACATTTAGAAACACTATCATAACAAGAATTCATTGTAAGCTTTATCAGAGAGTTCTTAGCCTGCCCTGAGCTTTTAGTAGTGGTCATCTATGCCATATAAATAATACAGGTAATTTGGTATTGCCTAAATCAATTCCCTATCCCCCTTTATTAGCTTAAGTGGCTCCTGTTATCAGAAGACATAAATGCAGATGTAAGATAAAATTTTAAAAATATATCAAGTAATAATTTTGCACAAGGCAAAGTAGGACTGCCAAGAGGAAGTAAATCTGAAAGGAAGGAGGATAATGCAAGAAAAATTACTAACTTCAGTGTAATTTCAACCACTAAAATAGTAGCTAACACTCTTTGTCTCACTGTCAGATTATTTTTCAAGCCCAAACTGACTGACTTACCTTTTCAATGTCTTGGACAGAGCAAAATTTGTAAAAACTCCACATGCTTTGGCTTCATTGAGAATGTTTTTGATGACATCAGTACTAGGAGGGATGCTACCAGTCTCACTTAGTATGTTCCCGCAGTGTGGGGTGGTAAGTGCTTTCATTGGAATTGATTTAGGATTATTGTTATATTAAATAGTCATTCCAGAACGAAACGATGGCCAGCAGTCTTAAGGCCACACACCAAAAATCAATAATGTGGTTGTGCATCTAAAATGGGGCAGCAGAGAGGCTCTTGTGGAGGCCTGTGTGCTGGGCAGAGGCTTATAGGACTTTCTAGGTCTAAGTTGCATTGTGTCTAATTTATATTTACACTTCTTGATGTAGATTTATCAGATTTTCACAACAGTCTGAAGGAAGCAAGGTCCCGAGAGCTGTCTTAAGGATTAAAACCAAGGCTCTTCCAGCACTGTTTACAGTCCTGCTGGAGATAGGAAGGATGTAGATGAGAATTTTTTATTTCACGCAAAGTCAGCGTGAGTGCATGGGAGGGGTAAACTAACTCACATGCAACATCTCTTCGCCCTGCCTTACTGAACTGTGAAGTGTAGTCTGTTCCCTGGGAAAGTATGCCTTCCTGGCAGGTTTTAAATGGAGGGTGTAGCCCTTGAACCTTGGGCTTTGGAGAAGGCCAAGTAAGAAAAGAGCTTGGGGTTCCTTTCTGCATTTATTTCCTCTCCCTTATCGGTGCTGTATGAATATTCTCAGAAAAACACAGACTGGGCTCTTGCAATTTTCAGAGGTTTCTTTTATTTGGCTAAACTTTCTGGCATTGTAATGTCTTTTTTTTAGATTTCTTAATCTTTTATGGCAACAAAGGTAAACTGAACATAAATGAGGGGACTTGTGAGAAATTATGTACTGAGAGTATGGGTTGTTGGTTCCCTTTGAGCTTCACAATTGCTCAGCCCACAGTAGAAGTTCTCCTGGGTGAGTCACCCAACTATATTTACAGTTGGACTTGATGATCTTTGAAGGTCTTTTCCAGCCTAAACAATTCTATAGTCAATGGAGATAATGCCACTAATGCTCTGTTTAGATCTCAGGAGTACATCTAATTGAAAATAAAGTGTATTTCTTCCCTTATGTGTGTGTGCGTGTGTGCATGTAGGGAATGTTAGAGAAGAAAAAAAAAAAAGAATCCCCAAAACAAACAAAAAAATCCCTCAAACCCCCAAATAAACAAAGAACTCCAAATCCCATATAGTCTTGCTTCTGAACAGAGTATTTCAAGCTGTGCAAAGTTCAGTGCAGTAGAGGAGTGAACATACTTAGCAGGATATGGTGGTGTTGATTCCCTTTTTCTGTACATTGCAGATAAAGCGAGCAGACCTTGAACCAGAAATTCTGTCCTCTACAGAAGAAACGGAGTTATTCTACAATAGGGGAATTTAGAGATTGGCTTTAATATATAAATGTGTGCTCTGATTGAACTGGATTCTGAATGCATCAACAAATTCAGCTGGCATATATGATCAAATCGTGAATTTATGATGGTTTATGTACCAGATTTGGTGTACAATGCTGTGGTCTATAAAGAGGCAGACTGCAAAATGATTTTGCAATTCTCAGCCCACAGGCAGGTACGTACGCATAATTTGAGGCTGTAAATGATATTTGTACCAGAAAGCACTATAACATAGTGTTTGTCACAAACTGTGTTCTGTATGCTTCCTCATGTGATTGATTTCTTAATTAAAAGACTATTGAATACAAAAGTTTATTCTGTTGTTGCTGCAGCTTTTGACATGCTGCTTTCCAGGACCGCAGCTGGTAAAGGCATTAACATCAGTAGTCCTTTGGGAAAAGTCAAGCTGGTTCTTCTTAGAATAATTACTTTGTATGTTTCGCTGTATTTATTAGCACTCGTTTCAAGAATGAGACACCTGTGAGGTAGCTATTAGACAAAGCAACCCTGATGGCAATAGAATACTGATTAAATTTAGTTGTTTAAGAAATGTTCAGGAACCGAGTGTTAAACTTGGGTACAAAGTGACTCCTGGCTTTCTCAACATCCTTGAAGGAGTTGTGAGGCCTGATGCCCACCTTGAGCTTTAAAACTTGTTTTTTACATTGAAGCCGCTGGGAACCCCTGTGGCTTTCTGACCTTGTGCTGGACAATGAGGAATCCCCAGTTTTGCAGGTTAACAGTGTTTATGCAAACAAAAAAAGCTGTCTTTTGAGATGTGGCATAAGGGTTAGCCTATTGATGAGTGCAATGATAAATTTTCCTGATTGTACAAAATTATTCAGGGAACCAGGCCTGTCTGCAAAGAGCTGCAGAAGACCTTCCACTACCAGATGTAAAAACAGGTAAAATAAATACCCAATGGATAAGGGAGAAGTAGTGAGCTTGGCAGAGGGGATAATCCAGCTTCATGGCTGCGCTGCGAGTGGACAGTTAACGGTAGTGGCTGATAGCTCAACATGTAGTTGAACTTTGAAGTTCTTACCAAAGGGCATTATGGATATTAAAAACTGACATGAATTTAAGAGGAGAATGAGTATTTCCATCAAAGGGAATCCATTGAAGGATACTAAATTCATGGAAATTACATCAGCAAAAGAAGATCACAAGCTCCATATCTAGTGGAGAGTAGAAGGGGTAAACAGCTTATTTGCCTGCTCTCACTCTTCTTGTGTCTGCTTTTGGTGGCCACCAGGATATGACATTTGGCTGACTAGATCTTTGGTCTGACCTAGTACAGCTGCTTTCATATGGTTTGCTGACCTGCCACAAAATCAAGATCAGATCTTCTCCTGGGGGAACAAGATAGAACGAAGCACCACAACTCTGGTAGGAGACTCTGTGGTTGTGACAGCTGTAGGTGGGGGTCATGGGAGAGATGGCTCTAAGATCACTGAAGATGTTACGTGAGGTACTGCTAAGGCTGTGTGTGACAAGGATAAATATGCACTAAATAATGTAATACTTTCACAGAATCCAAAGTCTGCCGTAATTTATCTTCCTTAAGAGTGCAACACAAAGGTCACTGCTCTCCTGTTGCTGGAAGATTAGATTTCTTTTCACTGTGTAAGAAAACCAATGGTTTCCCCATCCACTCCATCCCTACAGGAAGACAGCAGCATAGAGCAAAGTAAGGAAAAATAGCAGGCCTGGTCTCTTGCAGGGAAACAGTTCCTGCTGTGCTTTTGGCACTGAACAAAAGCGGGAAGTAGGGGGTTGAGTTTAGTTTCCTTTTTGAGTTCTGCCTTTTTGAGCCTTCTTCTAACAGCTTACTGCAGCAAAGGGTCAAACAAGGGAAGGGGACAGGGGAGTAGTAGCCCACCCTGATGACCTGTAACTTGAGGAAAGCATGCTATAAAGCTGTTCCAGGAAGACAGTATGGATACTGTAAGTTGCCAAACCTAAGAATGGCAAACCTCCACTGGAGGACTCTAGTGAAGTTTTAAAGGTAAAAGATAATTTACACCTACTGAACTCAACAGGGATTGCTTAGCCTTGCCTTTGTGGGTCATGTTCTTAAGTACATAGTAAAATCCCATCAGGGTCAACAACATAAAAGCAATTGTACTGCATCAGACCAAAAGTCTGCCTAGCCAAATGTCATCTCCAATGGCAGCCAAAAGGGAAGACGAAAAGGCCACATCAGCCTCAGCTCTCCTGAGCTTGGAAGGACACTAGGGGAAAGGAGGCTTCCCCTGCTCTTTTTCCTTAGATACCACAGGGACAAGTGGAACAGGCTGACAGTCTCAGCCTGCCTCTCTCAAGGAAGTCTTTGTCTCCTTCCAAATCTTTAGTAACAGTGGCACAGCTAATATCCTACAGTTAAATTCTCTAAAACCCCATTTCTTGATTAATCCTACTTCAGTAACATACCAAAGGCAAACTCAGATGGGGTCTAATTCCACTCTCTGTAAACATTAATTGGCACTGCAATGAAGACACACACCTCTCCCCACTCCTTTTTTAAACATAATTTAAGAATGGTTAAAGTAAATGCTAGTTACGTGAACCACAGTGGGAGCAAAGAGAAAAAAAAACCCAAACAACCAAAAATAGAGCAAAGCTGACAAATTGAAGATAACACATTCATGAACTTTGAATTGTCATGGTAACTAGACAAGCTTTAAATTCTCTGGCACCATACTTTGATGTTGTAAGCAAGTTGATGTCATTACAACTCTGTGAGTAAGGCTTATGGAATACATCTGGTAATAGTGTCTGTTATTACAGCTGCCCATTACCAAACTCTACCAGCTTCTTACTGAATACTCAAGTTGAAGTTTGCCATATTAAATGCAGCCCCCTCAGGGTTATTAAAATACCTCTTTCCTTTCCTCCATTCTCAGAAATGTTTCTATTGCCCTAATCAGAATTTTCCAGAAGAGGAGGGCAGGCATCTGCCATTTAAATTGTCAGCTTGGGTGATTCAGCTGCTTCACAAATGAGGGCTGGGAAAATACAATGCTAAAAAGGCTCTGGCATCCTTGGTCTTGAAATAAAGTCATTATGAGACTAGAACTGCCAGACACCTGGTAGTCCAAAGGGATGAGATAAGTAAGGGGAACAAGACAGGGACAAGAAGAAAAGCATCATGTTTGAAGGACTTAAGAGGAGCATCAGCACCTACAGGAAAACCTTCCCTTTTGTAACTCAAACACATTAACAACATACCAGCCCAAGGCAGGTCTGTCTCCTGCCTTTAGCACTGGCCAGCAGGTGTGTTAAGTGACAGTGGTGGAACCAGTTTAAGGTGTGGTAAGCTACAACAGATGGAAGCTTTTAGCTTCAAGGAAAGCCTAAGTCTCAGTATAGTACAATATCGTAGCAGTTCCCTGCTTACCCAGCTTGTCATCTTGAAATTTTGGAATATACAATGAGGCTTCCATATCCCTTTAATGTAGCTTAAAAAACCAAACAACAAAAAAACCCCCCACAAACCAGCCACTCCCATGTTTGGAAATACTGAGATCAAAGCATTTCCTCAGCTGGAGCTTGTGTCCCTGTGTTACTCCCAAGCCTGTAACACAGCCATGCTATTTTTCCCTGCAGGCTGTAGGGGTGGAGGAAGGAAGGATGCAGTTGAGGAGGGAGCCCGGCACTGCAGCTCCTTCCGTATCAGACAGCAAACACGAGGCCACGTGCTGCACAGTGTCACTTGGGAAGGAGCTGTTGCCCAGTCTTTGGAGTCCTCTCCCGAGTCTCACATAATTCAGCAGCTACAAGGAATGACCTCACCTGACCAAAGATCCCTCTGACTCGGACTCCAGCCAGAGCACTCCCTAGGGAAGGGTGTAAGGCAATAGAAGACAACTGTGAACTCCTTACACTGATCTTTACAGCTTGTTTTTATCTAGAAATTTAGGTGCTTCAAACAACATCTCACAACTCGCTATTAACAAATCCTCATTAGCCCTTTTGGTAGCAGTCAGAGGTTGAAAGCAGAAGCAGCCCATACTTTTAAGATGGATGCTATCAGATGTCCTGCATCAATTTTTTCCAGGTTACACAGCATTATAGTGCTCTCAATCAGAACATTCCCCCACATGCTTGCCTGCAGGGGAAACAAGTCAGGCCAGCTTATACCCGGGACTAAAACCCCAAGGATGACAGCATTAGAAACAACACAGTTAGCCTTAAGGGACTAGTCTAATTTACTCTAGCAAAATCACAACTGAAGGGATTGACCATTTATCCTGCTCCCTTTGCAAGTCCTTGCTGTGTTCACTATCTACCTTCCAGTATCTGCAAACATAGTGCAGATGTTATGCTACAGCTATCATCACAGTAACCAGCCCACATGGGCAGCGAGTGAGGCAGAGTGCACAGGGAATACCTTTTGCCTCAACTGAGGAAGGACCAGTGCTACTATTTTCATTTGAATTCAAGGCTTTCAATTATTCTATGTGCTGCATGACTTTTGGAGGCACGCCTCTCAGCAGGTCAACAGGAATCATTCACCATTTCGTATTTCTCCAAGCACAGAAAGGCAGCAAGATGAAAAGGTATGAATGAAAATTTCATTTTACAAGGTCTTTGCTTCTAGAAGGAAGAAAAGGACGTCATCTGACTCTGCAAAACCAGCAACTGTACACAGTCTGCTTGTATGCATCCTGGGGAAAGGGAAGTAAGAAGTAAGCAGAAATCTTTCCTTGTTTCCTTTCAAAAAGGTTTAGAATAAAAAAGAAAAATCTGGAAGGTCAGGACAAGTGTCAAAAGTAATTAAGAAAATGCAAGAACATTAGGACAGTCTTTTGAAGGTACTGAAGCCAAGGGAGGCCAATACATCTTTCTCAGCACTGACAAAAAAAATCAGCACAGATGACAAAACTGTTTGAATGTGTAGTTAGTACTACATTTCTGACCTAAACATCAAGCTGTAGCTTAATCCTAGTATTGCAAAACTAAGAGCTAAGGCCCATGACTCAGTGGTCACAACTACTGAAGAATAAATTTACATAAATTAAAGGGTAGACTGTTCAGGATTTTAATAGACATAAGCATGCTATGAGTCCAGTTCCTTAAGTGCAAAATTGTATTTCGTTTCACACCAATGTCAGAATACAAGATCTAACACAACACCAAGATTTTCAACTTAAACATTTCCAAAACAGAAAGCAAAGTAAGCATTCAATATTTAGTTTGTAACTGAGCTTCTCTGCTTTTTGTGGTTGTCTCTAACACCCATACTACCTTAATGATACACCTTAAGGCTTTTTGTTAATAAGAAACTATGTGAATTTCTTCACAGTTACAATGTGGTGTTAAGACAGCTGACTGAAAGCATGTTCAGGTTTTTCTTGGTGAAAGACTTCTGTTTCAGTGGACTTTAAAGTAGGTCCTGGATGGAATTTTCAGCATAATTTTGCAGTTCCTCTATTCCAACTGTTGTGAAAGTCCCCAAACAAAAGCAGCAATACTAAAGAACCATTAAGAAAAAACAGTAATGGGCAAGTGGGCAAAAAAAGCTGCAGAGCACTTACAGATAAATGAAGGCAATTGTAGTATTTTTCTCAGAAGTTAAAAAAAAAGCCCACTCTTCTGTGTTCAGAACTTAAATTGCAGAGTTAAGTATTTAGAATTTTATACCCCTGAAAATAGGGGATTATTCTGAAGCACTTTCATTTACTGACTGTAATAACTAGCCATTTTATACATAGATGCCAAATTCCTTATCCAAGTTCTAAAACAGACTTCCTTCCTTAACATATGATACATAGCAAAAGGACAACCCTTTTTCAAACCAATATTGCTTGCACATTGTTATTGATGAGCTCTACCAGTTCAGAATAGCAAACATCCAATTATTTAACAATATAAATATTGATTACTAAAGTTTTAATCGTAAGTATAAAATCTCTATGTAAAACCACATGCTACACCCTATCTGTACAAACGCCTGGAAAAAGGTTATTTTTTTCTTATAACAAAGTGCTACTGCAGAATTGACTGATTTGTCATGGACATTTCTGAAGAAATACAGATCATTTGGCTCAGCATATTTCCTTACAAAGCATCCAAGTTCTTCTCAGATTACAAAGCAGTTAGTTTCAGGCTGCTCAATGAAAAAGAAAAAAATCTCTTGAGTTATGGCTATGCAAACAAACAAGTAGGCAAATTTTAATTTTCTTTAAACTATTTCCCAGTTTTTACTATTACTTCGAAAGTTTCCATCTACATTTAGTCTACACAGAGCACCATCAGATAGTACCCATGTTACAGCTCAAGCAGTTTAAGAGGTTGATGCTCTACCTGTAGTACCTGGCCATTTGAACATTTCTAGTCCCACTAGGGTTTAACTCATCTGATTTTCTGTCAAATGGATCAGGAATGAATGGCCAAGTATCTCCTCAGCTGAGAACCCTAACAACTTCTTAAATGGCTAGCTGTAAGGCAGCACTTGTCTGTGATCCCCCTAGGAAGCTCCATTTTAGATACAGTAATCCTGTCCTCTTTTTGCCTCCATCAGAGGCATGGGACAGAGTGAAAAGGGGGGAAATCGCTAAGGCAAGATTCCAAAATTGGTGCTTAACTCCCACTTGAGCTCTAAAATACCTCTTCCTTTATATACTAAGGCTACGACATCGGATTTTCCCAGATGTCCTTTTTAACACCTGGACACTTTCAAGCAGAAAGAGAACTTGTCCATTTATTTGCGATTTCCAGGTATCAGGCAGTCTAGAGCAAGAACAGCATCTGACAGACCAACATACCTGAAAGCCCAGAACACTCACTCAGACCAACTGCGCGTACAGTGCATCCCTGTGCAGAGACTAGCACATCCAAACTGCAC
Organism: Elanus axillaris; assembly: GCA_026212715.1. NCBI lineage: Eukaryota > Metazoa > Chordata > Aves > Accipitriformes > Accipitridae > Elanus > Elanus axillaris. Next base: position 35,954,919 of record JANZLQ010000100.1, on the reverse strand, counting down.
TGGTTTTAGACCACATGTGCTGCAGCCCGTGTTCCAGACCCCAAGAAGACATGTCAGAGCAAGAACAGAGCTGTCTGACATCTGGAACCTGCAGGACAAACAGCCACTATAATAATGTCTGGCATAGCCTGCTACTTGTATATGCACCCACATTGTGATATGAAATACAGGAGCCATACATACAAAGTTATAGTTGGGGAAGATAATGACACCAGGAATGTTCCCAAATATGACTCCTTATGTTCCGTGTCAAGCTCCAGTATTCTGCATTACATCACGGTAAATATGACATTCACTCTAATGCCTTTAATTTTTCCATATAAAATACCAAGTATTCCTGTCTGTATGGCAAAGACAGTATTTTTGAGTTGGTCCATAACACTGCAGTGCATCAAAATTAGATTTTGAGCATTTGTTCAGCAGCTGCTAAATGAAAAAGAAAGTTTTCTGTAGCTGGTGGAAATCGCTTTTGTTTCAGGGCCTCAGAATTAAGGGTTGGTTTTTCATTGCCATCAGAAACTTCAGTAAGTGAGGCTAAAGTAGACAAGATCTCTTTTGTCTTCAGTGAAATATCCTTCAAGAACAGAAAAACAAGCAACCATGAATATAGTATTAGGTATTAAAATGTTTTAACATACACTTAGTAAAAAAAACCCAAATAAATACAGAACAAAAATAAAATAATGCTAAATAAATAGTTAACTTTAAATAAAGACCCCATTTATTTTAAGGCTAACTTGCAACAGCTCTTCAGCCTGCTCCTGTGGGATGTTGAACAAAGGGAGCACAGCCACTCCACATGCTCCTCTCACTGGCCTGAGTGAGCTCTTTTGACTGGGGCACTCAGCTGTGAAATGTCTAATGATCTATTAGATAGAGGAGGAAGTGAAAAAAACCATCTTAAAAAAATCAGGCTTTACAGCTGAGAAGCCATTATCTCAGTAGGACTTTTTGAAAGTTATTGACAATACTATTGACAAAGTATTGAGCAAAATACATGCTTTGTAGACTAAAACTGGGAAACTAATTTTACTGGAAGTCTTATAATCAATAAAATTTCTGATATTTCTTCAGCAGTGTGGTTACCCAAGAGATAATATAAACCAAGTATGTCATCTTTAAACACCTATATGAAGAATAAAAATGCTCATCTGTGAAGAAGTAGAAGGTAGAAGAGATTGACTGATTCTCAGGAACAATCTTCCTCCTACTCCTCCCCTTCTGCCAAGATTTAGCAATAGAAGTAGTTTAACTAGATTTAAAAATAAAAAGGAAATTAAATTATTAACCTTAATGACTTGGCTGTCTGATTTATCTGGATCTTCTGCAGATTGAACAATTAGTTGCCCAATTTCTTTGTGAAGTTTTCCCATTGTCATTGCCTCTGAGTAAGAAAAAAACCCAAAACACAAAAGCACACGTTCACATAAAATGACCATTTCTATGATATCTAGAAATGCATATGAGTAACAAGCCAAAACAAGGAGTCCTCTTCATGACTGCCATTTTAAATCTATCAGTAAAGGCAGTAACCTGACATATCAACAGCCATACCAGCACAGGCAAATTAACTACCTCTGAAGTGGCCCTAAGCAGATGACAAGGAGCAGCAAAGTGACAAGCAACATACAAGCTTTCCTTTCAAAGAGTCCCCAGTCTCCAAGTATTTAGTGCAATGTTTTTCTAAATACTCATGTGATATCTCTGCATTCAGCTGAATGTCTCTTCCACGTAATTGTCCAACATGGATGTTTTGAAATCTCAACTGTACATTTGTTGGAAGACAAAGCATGTCTTTCCAAATTCCAACTTTCACCAGTCTTCCAGGGTCTCAATAACATTGGAAGACAGAAGTTTGCATACTGACTTTTCAGAAACTGGATGGAAGAAGGATTGAGATTGCTTGACCTACAGCAAGGTTCACCAATTACTGTCAGCTCTGAATTTCTGAAATAAATGGCCTCTAAGTCCAAAATATGAAAAGCAACCAACCTTTTATTACAGGGGAAATAGTGATCTCACTATCTGCCAAATTCACATACACATCGTAAAGGTCTGGTCTACTGTTCACTTCAGAATCTGTAAATCCAGCAATGTAACCTAGAGAGCAGAATTTTGGCAAGATTAGGATCTTCATAAACATAACCAAGATATTACAGAAAAATCACAGTCCTAAAGTCTCTTCTAAGAGGATCTGACACAATACTCACTGAACCCATGAGGTTGCTCTCTTGATATTATCAGTCATTTAACAAGCGTGTCCAGCAGAACGCTTCACTTCCAAAGAGCTTAAAAATCAACTTCTAAAATTGCCTTGAACATGGATGAACCACTAACACTACATGCAATATAAAAAGGTTACCAATTTGAAAATTTAAAACTCTCTTCCCACCTTGCTACTAAAATTATTCACTGGCAAATGAAAAAGCCACTGAACTTCTTTAAAAGAATCTCCACTCTGGAGCCACTAGTCACAGAGAAATAAAACCAGCAGATTTTCTTATTTGTAGCAAGCCAGGTGAGCAAACTTGGAGCAGCTTTTCTCTGTGGAAGATGTTTAGTGAGCTGAAACAAGCACTGTTTGCAACGCAGTAGAAATATTGAAGAGGAGTAATCTTCTTGCTCAATATTCTGTATAGAGAAGCCTCTTAATTGCCACATTACACGTCATGCTAACCTTTGCATAAACCAAGGGCCTCTTCCCGGGTTATGCATTAAGTACTACATACACAGCAATGTGTCACACAGATCAAACTCCTACATAGCTGCTAAAGTCTACCTGTGATTAGGAGTCAGAGACTTCACTGGCAGCAGTCAGAATAAAAGTTCGGAACTGAAATAAAAGAAAAATCCTAAAATTTCAGTTACTAGCTATGTATAGAAGTTGGAAAAAAAAAGGTAGCTTATTGAAAGTGAGCTGCTTTTGTACAACAGTAAGACTTTCAACCCCTCTGATCACAACATCAAAAAAGTCTCAAAGCTGCTTTGCATCTGTGATTAGGGGTAGACTGCTGCATAGCCACCCAGAAACACCAGATTAACTAGTTACCTTCTAACACACTTGTTTAGTTGATTTGCCTTTTCTAAATAAAATTATGCTGTTTGAACAATAGCATTAATAGCAAAGTAATTGTTTTTTCCCCTCAAAGAGCACTGGTGCAAGACCTTGCAGCAACAGAAACTGCAATTAAATTTTCTTTATATTTTTGATTAATAAATTATCATTACCTGTGCAGGCTTTTAAGGCTTCCACTTCCTCCTCATTTAGATGTACATATGAATGAAGAATTGACCAGTCTTGTCGATGCCACACTAAAGCAGGCAAAGTCCTAGGGAAATTAGATTGGTATTTGACACACTGTAGATTTTTTACTTACAACGATTAAAGTTTCACAGTATGAAATGCATGTCATAGGAAAGAACTAGTATGACTAGGTCTCATTTGGCATGCATATACATGAACTACAGAGATTTCTACTATCAGTGCAGAGTTTTCACTCACTTTACAGTTAAATTTCTCTAAGTTGACAAATGCGTGGCTAAAGCCTTAAGAAGGATTTAGCAGGATTTCAATAAACAGGTTTAAAAAAGATTTTTTTTCCCTAAAATATCAGCATTTCTCTCAATGAAGGTTCAAAATCTGTTGGACTTTTGGGAGCTAGGGATTGACAAAGTACCTGGTAAACTCCTGGATAGCTTCTATTCTAGGATGGTACACTACAATTCTCTTCTTTAACATCAGTGCTGTATACAAGATAACTGTTTCCATTCCAAATTGAGATACAATATCTAGAAAAGCAGGGAAAATTATTTTATAGAAGATACACATGCTGATATTACCATTTGTTTTTTGAAGAAGCTTAATAGTAACAGCACAAATAATACTGTTAACAGTATTTACTTGAAGTACACATGAAAGCTGGATTGTATTTTATATTGTACAACAGAAATCAGAATAAAGACTTCTGGTATTAATTAACCTTTGATGGAACCAGCAAGATAAGCCTTCCGAGCATCAAAATCCTTGCTGAGGAAAGATCCGTTTTCTTCACTTTGACAGATCCCCTTTGTAAGGACTGCAATGTAACTCTCCATCATTTTAACTGGACTTCCATGCTTCAAGTAGATTCTGTGTGAAAAGAAAAGAGTCTGGTATTTTGACTGCAATCAGTACCAGCAGCCATATAAAAAAAACCCAACCAAAACAAAACCCCCAAAACCCAGTATCACAAGTAGCAATACTATTGGCAAGAGTTCTTATTTTGGACACCTGGTTAAGGTTTTAAATACTAAACTAGAGGTCTTTCCACATGAACACAGAAACACATCTTTTTGGATAAAAAAACCTACCTTGTATTTTTGGGGTTTTTTGAGTTTCCTATTTTATGAAAAAATAACATTTACCAACATGGAAACATAGCACAAAGGTATAAGAAGGTATCCAGACTAAAGAGTCTTTGCAGACTTGGAAGGTACCTGCCTTATGAAAAAGCAACTACTACAGTAACTCCTGTTACTACATGCAGACCATGTGACTAGTTAATTTTTTCATTTTTTTATACAAGTATCATTAGGCATTCTTCTGGACTCTGTTAAATGATGAAAGAAAAATATAAACATGTCTTCATACTCATTAAAAAAAACCCAAAAACCTGAACAAAAAACCCCACAGCACAAAACCACCACACACTAACAAAACCCATGCACTTTTAGCTGTCTTGCAGACAGCAGAGAGACACCGTAACTTATTTTACAGGTTAAGGTACTTCAGGAATAGCACTGAAGCTCTCAACTGTTTTCCATACTAGCTATAATACAGAGCTATGTCATGTTTGAAACTCAATTATATTTAGAGGAATCCATCCTGGATTTGAAAAAAGAATTAGCTGATAAATCAGCACTAATGTGATCCACAGCAAACCTAAATATTTCATCTATCAGTGAAAAAGAACAACCTCAGTTTTTCAATACCCTGCAGAACTAGCAAGCCTGACAGCACTCCCAAGTCTGTTACTCAATAACCTCACAACTGCATCCAATTAGCTGCAAAATCTCAGGGAATACTCTTGGGATCAAGAACTGGGACCCAACTGATTTGGGAACTGAAGGAAAAGCAAAGAAAGATGCAGAGAGATGATGATAATGGGGACGTGGAGAAAAGTGAGTAAACAGGACAAGGGAAGCAGAAGATGGCAGTCTGGTTGGAAGAAGGGTGAAGACAGAGCCGCAGACCTCAAGAGACAGAGGGCTCTTGTTTTCCCAGAGGAAAAGCAAGAACGTCCCTGCGTGCTGTGCTTAGTTCAGAGGAGCTGTAAGAAGCATCTGTAATAGAGATGTTGCGGAGAGATGCAAGTTGTCCACCATACACATGGTGACCTTGACTACACAGCACTGATCTCTTCCCAAATGTTTACACTTTTTAGAACCTATGTTCTCACAGAAAATGAGTGCGTGTCTGGAGAAGACACATTAAAACCTACTGGGCATCTGACATTCACCCAACACCTATCGCATGAACTTGGCATTAGCTCAAATCAAGGATTTACATAATCTGATTCACAGTTTGTAGGACTGAGTTTCCAGCAGATTTTTAGACCAAATGCAAACACAACCCAATGAAATTTAATCTTTTGCCTTGGCAAGATCTAAACATGCACACAGCAGTACCTCAAATCAACTTTTATACAGACCTACACAGTATCCTAGTGAAGGCTGCATACTTCTCTGGGTTGAAGTCTTTGGCCATCAGAACAATGGAGAAATGGGTCACCTGGGTAAGACACATGCACAGAAAAATACACAACTTATTTAATGACACCATATGAACAATCTTCTTCACATTATTGAACTTACTGCAGTACTCTGACAAGGTGTTTCACTTAAATAAAATAGTGAGTGGTAGCAGCAGATTCAAGTTACTAACTGCAGAAAAGCCCTGGTTAACAGACTTCTGATGTGACTCATTTCCATTGAGTCAGCTCTAGTACATATCTTTTGCTTAATCTACTCTGTAAGAGTTGCTTTCCTTTAATCTCATGAGATTATTTTAAAAGAGAAAAAGGCATTTTTCTTCCCCACAGCATGTAGGAAACTTCCAGAATTTGTTGTCCAAGGAGGCTGTGGATGCAGACAGCATCATCATATTTAGAAGGCGACTGGAAAAAAATTAATGGATAGCAGGCCCACAAACAGAAATACTCTTTAACTTCCTTAATCGAGTGATTGTGTGCTGGGACAGTATGAGGCTAAAAGTCTGCAGACAGTGACCAGGCTCACGTGTCCTCCTTAAACAGCACCTCCCACTGCACTGTCAGAGACAATACTGGGACACATTATTTAATTTTTTTTTTACACCTTTGAGGTTCATCGGAGATGTAAGCTTAGAGTGAGGAAAGACAAGCAACATTCTGCTGTGGGCACGCAAAATTACCATATTATCTTTCTACTTAACAATATAGCATGAAATACGAAAACTGAATAAACTTAACAGACAATTTAATGACCTTCGTAACAGGGAAAGTATAGAAGATACAAACATATTTACAGTCTTTCAGTTATCGATGCAGTAGAAAACTAAGTACCTATATAACTCAAACCTCTGGAAAAAAAAAGCATCAAGTTCTATATGAACAACATTTTGGACACTATGAAAGACCCTTTGTAGAACTTTTTTGACACAAAAAAAAAGAAAAAAGAAAATTAATTGCTGAACTTAAGATGCAAAGTAACTAGAAATGATGGCATGAAATAGCATTTCCATTTAATACAAAGAATCTAAATTGGGTAAAGAGTATCTCCATGCCATACAATTCCATCCAATATGTCTTGGTGAAAAATGAAACATGTGGACCAGTTAGACAGCTAGGTAAGAACTGCATCTGGGAGCACACAAAAAACATCCCTTCCTCACAGCATACACTGGGAAAACACTGCTTAAACTGCCAGAGAAAGCTCTGCAGAAGTCTTCCCTGCACTCTACTGAAAAAACAGCTGGCAGAGTCCTACCTTTTTCAAGGCTGGAGAGTCTTGAACTTCCACAGTTGTGATGTAGAACCACGACCTTTTATACTGGCCAAATACAAATGTATGAAGCAATTTATTTTCATCTGTAAGGCAGCACTTTCGAAGCAAGAGACTCCTCAGTTCAGCTGTTACGGACGGATAACACCAAACCCACAATGCATCTCCATTGGTGTCTTTTTCTATGGTGGAAAGATGTTCACTGTGAGAATGCCAAACAGCAGCAAGGAAGTAAATCGATGGGTTAATCAGGTTTGTTTCCTGGAACCAGATTAAAATTCCACCTTACCCTGACCCTAGACATCCAGTTCTGCCGCTACAGTTGAAGTTGTAGGGCAGCACTTGTGCTACAGGGTTTATTTTTTAAACGTTAATAAGTATCCACTCTCGACCTGCCTCACTAGGTCAAAAAAGCACCAGGGGTCTGAATACACATTCACTCGAGCAACGCATTGACCAACAAGCACCCAGACCAGCTGACCTACGATTTTCCCTGCTTCCCCTATATCTGAATTCATAACAGAAACCTCAGGAACCGCGAATTTAAGATACTCCGGCCGAGCTGCTGACGGTTTAGCTCTGTAACAGGCACACCGAGACGCCGGCCTCAGCCAGCGGGCACCCCTCGGCACAACCGCAGCCTGGCAAGCGCCCGGCCGGGACAGGCCCCGCGCCCGCGGCTCGGCGGGCCGCTGGTTAACCGGCACTCCCCCACGGGCCCCGACCCCCGGCCGGGTCCCCCTCAGCAGCCTCCCGCGCCCCAGCCCTTCCCCAGGGCCGGGAGGAGCACTCACCGATCAGCCCCACGGCCAGCAGGAGCTGCGTCTCCGGCTCTGCCATCTTCCCTTCCCTCCCCGGCCCGGCCCCGCCGCCTTCCGCCCGCCACCGGCCCC
>JANZLQ010000100.1:35918555-35943816 GCA_026212715.1 Elanus axillaris | reverse complement strand
GCCGCGCCGCATGGCGGAGGCGAGGCCCGGGCGGCCGCGGGGAGCAGGCCCAGCACGGCTCCGCCTCCCGCTTCCCGCCGGGCCCCCCCCGGCCGGGTCCCCCCGGCCGCCCGCGCGGGCGGTGGCAGTGGGCAGGCTCCGGGGGAAGAGGAAGGGGAGGGAGGGGTGGTCGCGGCGGCCGGGGCCTGTTCTGCCGAGGGCAGCCGCGGCCCGGGCCCCGCGGAACCTCAAGCTGCGGCCCTGCGCCCGCGGGAGCTGCGGCAAAGTCGCCGCCGACGGGAAGGGGCTCCCCGCTGGCCGGGGGCTTGGCGTGAGGTGTCCGGCCCGGATCTCGCACCCGCTCCCGTACGAGTTCAAAACCGGTCTGATCCCGGGCCCTGTTTTTCCATGAGGGCGTCGTATGTAGTAGTCCCGTCCTTCCTGGGCCTCTGGTGAGAAGGCAAATGATTAAACTTCTTAAATGTTGCACAGGCTGATGCATAAGTTTGCCCCTGCAGTGAAAACCAAGGAAGACTGCACTGTAGCTGTCTCTCGCTGACTGACACACATAAAGCTGGATTGGTTATATTTGTCAGCTGTCTCCTTTGAGGCTAAATATATGGCTTTGACACTTCTTTTTTTTTTATGGTATCCTATTTTAAGCTTTTAGCAAGACCATCTAGACCCTTCATTGTCACAGGGCTGATTGCAGGATGACACTTAAAGACGTCCAAAAATTACAGATGATGTACGAGTCTTGAAATGACAGCTGAAGAGGCTGCGTAGTCTCGGGACTATACGTAATTCAAGTCCTTGGTGCTTTAATAAGAAAATGTTAAATAAAGTACTGCACTTCCTCAAGATTTGTGATCTAAAATTCATTATAAAAATCATTCACACAAAGATAAAAAGATGGAAAGTAAAATCAGCTTCAGTCAGCTTCCAAAGATGAAGTTGTATTTTAGCAGTCCTTTTACTGGAAAGGATGCACATACAGTAGTATATAAACTACAATTAAACTTCAGAATTCTTGGGTAGAGTAAGTTGTATTTATTTGGTGAGCAAGTCACATTGTTGGAATATTGACCTTAAACTGTTTAGATCTGACATTCTGTCATTGCTTTCCTGGTATTGAAGAGCAGATTTAAATTCACATCTCTTGCACTGCTGCAAGTCTACTAAATTCAGACAAACTGAAAGAGTAGAGTTGAACTGAAAGGAGTGTTCTCTAGACAAATGTTAGCAATCCTGAGTCTTAGTAGACTGAGTCAAGTCTTGCAAACTGCAGGGGCTGAATCTCACCATGGCCACGTATAATAAAGGGTGAGAAGTTGTACCTAAGGCAGATTGTATGTTGCAGGAAGCAGTTTAATGTCAAACTGACATTTCAAATTGGAACATTCAGCGCAGTTTCCAGACTTTTAAGTGTTTGCATTTTATACATAAGGCTCAAGTGAGCATTTAGGAGCACTTTATGCTTGAGGTTCTCAGAACCTCAACATACATAGATGATGTTCAGAAATAGAAGAGCTTGAATGATTGTAAATATGTACAGATATGTAAGAAAGGCTGTTTTTCCTTATAAATGATAAATGTAGGTCAAAGCCAACCCTTAGGTGTTGTAATATCTGGCATTGCTTTGTACTTAAGGATGTAATGCCAACTTTTGGGAGTGTTTTATTGTTGCAGATACTGATTTTGCTTTCTGTTAGAGATAGTGGATAATGCATGACTTCTTGGTCACCCTCTGTAAAGACGTGAATTTTCTCACATTGAAAATTTAGCTTAATTCTGGATTTTGGATTAGCAGTAGATGAGTTGTGAATGTGTATCAGCGAGTTCTTGTCACTCAGCTTCAGCTGCTGTTTCAGATACCATTTAGTGTTTTAAGTGGCATAACAGAAAACAACAGGAAAAAATGTAATTCTTACAGCTGTTCAGGGGCTAAGGCTTTACATTTTGTCTGTTACAGATCTTTGTTTCCATAACTTAGAGTTTCTACTGCAAGGCATGGCGATGTGTGCTGTATTTGACTCTTAATGTTCACTTTGTGTGTGCTTTTACTACAGTGTCTGTTAAATTAGCCTTAATTATTTGACTTACTCGTAAGAACTTGCTTGACCAGAGTTAATTAAAAGTTTCAAAACAATGTGAATTAATTTTGTGCTTTGTCCAGTTGGCTATCGACCACCAAGAGCTGTGGTTGGAATGGCCTGGCATTGCTGCAAGATTAAACTTGCCTTTCAAGTTTATTTTCATAAATAAAAAAATTGTAAAGCTGAGCAGTAATTGTCTCAAAAGCAGGACTGAGATAGAATAGCAGGGTAAATTATGGATGGAGGATAGCTTTATTAAGATTCGCTTGGTGAATAAAAAGTATTGCTGAATACTGTCACACTTTAACCTTAATTATCTTTAAATGTAACACTGTGTTTTTTCTAGAAAGGAACTTGCTCATCTTATGCAAGCTCATTATTTACATGAACTAAGCCCTGAATACATGCTGTTGTGGTCCTTAAATTATAACTGCACTGCTGCTTTCAAAATACATCTCGGCCATGTTTAACTTCAATTTGAAGATTCCAAAACTCAGAAGCTCTGTGGTGTCTGAGCACCTTGAGCAGGCCCCTACTTTAATCCTTTCTGCCATTATTTCTTCAGGAATGTAGTGATTTCCGAAGTACTTCATGGGAGATACAGACTACAGCCTTTAAGCTGTAAAGGAGGCCTTTAAGAATACACACACTTCCTTGTAGCTGTATTCGATTACTCTATCTTTTAAACCTGTTTGCTTCCCATTCTCATTGTTCTTTTGTCTTGCTTTTCTGCAGTTAAGAGTACTTGGACTAGGGCCTGTGTCTATGCTGGTAGCTGGCTGTGCTGTTTCTGTGTTTGCTGTATTTTGTACTGAGCAGAACATGTGGTATATCATAGATGGGAGTTGCTGTGATGCTGAGAGATCCTGTTAGTAACAGCAGCTGCTTAGGGAATGAATAAATCGGGCACTGCTTTCAGCAGCAAGGCTGATTTAAAAAATGTCTGACCCTTCAATTGAGCTGTAGCAGCTTTTGGTGTAAGTGTTCTACAAACTGCATCTCTAGACCACTGAGTTGAAAAAAAAAATCAGAACTTTTCTGAGGGAAGTTTGTTTCTTTCTTTCTTTCCTTCTTGGCTTGAGGGCAGGACTTTTTTTTAAGTCAAAATCACTGGATGGTTTGCATCTTGTTGAATGACATTGGTAGGTGCTGTACTACAAGGCTCGTGGTCTGTATTCGTCGTCCTTCTTGATGAAAGCAGCTTTAAAAGTGGATGTGTGTATTTTATTAATATGTATGAAGTGCCCAGTCATGCCTTGATGGATGAAGAGACTTCCTTGCTATCCTGAAATTTTCATGTTAATGGAGAGGTCTGCATTCACTTGCCAGTTGTGTCATTGAAAGACTGCATCTGCCAACATTTTTGATAAGGCCAGCTAAATGAAACCATCAATGAACTTTGGTTAGACGTGATCAAATTCTGAAAGTTTACAGTGTTAAGCATAAAAACATATATCTTCTGGTTTGCAAGTCTTTTGCTAATTGGATTTTACTTTCAGAATTCCTTGAGGTCGGCAAAAAGCAGCCTGCCCTTGATGTTCTCTATGATGTTATGAAAAGTAAAAAACACCGAACATGGCAGAAAATCCACGAGCCAATTATGCTGAAGTACCTGGAACTCTGTGTGGATCTCCGCAAGAGTCATCTGGCAAAAGAAGGACTGTACCAGTACAAGAATATTTGCCAGCAGGTATGTTTTTGTTTGGTTGGTTGTTTTGGTTTGGTTTTTTTTTCCATATATGTCAGCTGATATGATCTAAAAGTAACTGATTGGTCTTCAATGAAAATTAACCTGCCTTTTAGATGTTCCTGGGTTTGTAGCATTTACGTTTTAAATATTTGCTGCCTATTGTGGGTGGAAACATCTTCCCATTTTCTGCCTTTGATGTAGGTGAACATCAAGTCTTTGGAGGATGTTGTTCGAGCCTATTTAAAATTAGCTGAAGAAAAAACAGAAGCAGCTAAGGAAGAATCCCAGCAGATGGTACTGGACATAGAAGACTTAGATAATATTCAAACTCCAGAAAGGTAGGTGGCCTTCCTTTAAAATGTAGCAATTCACAGCAAAATATTGTTATTTTCATGAAGGAAGTATCCTTATTTTCATGAAGAGTGTTGGCAATTCAGAGAACTGAGATGTAAAGGTGGTGGATTTGAAACGGAATGCTGGTGGTGTTCTAGAGGTTTGAAAGGTAGGAAAAAAACACGGGAATTTTGCATTGAACAAAATCCTAAGTCCAAGTAAAGGAAGTAAGTAGTAAAGAATAGAAAACAGACACAGTAGGAGCGGTTCTGGGAGTCGGCTCACCACTTTCTAGGGTCTACTCAGATCTGCATCTGTAGTGGTATTGGAGAGTTTATTATTGAAAGCTGCTCATTATCAGTTAATGTACAAATGCTATTAATTATATTGGACCAACTGAATTCCTTTATGTGATAACCTCCAGTCTTTCTGACCATATTGTGCATGTACAAACAAAAGGAAATGTTACTTTATACTTGCTTGGGTAACTGCTGAGGTAGTAGAAGAAATGGCATAAAAAATAAATTCAGAGTGTTATAATTAATTGGATGGACAACGAGAATGTAGAAGGAATGGAAAAAAAGGATCAGTAAATATATCTGCTTTTGGTAGCGTATAGACCTTCACTGGCAGGTAGTGTCAAGTTAGGCTGAAACAACTCTCCAGCTCTGTCACTGTTCCGGTCAGTGTTCTGTTGTCAGAATGTTTTGTAGGAGAACTTCATAATCTGCTTCAGGCAAAGTGAGGTTAGCTCCAATTGCATATTTATGTTCTTCAGAAAAAATCAAAAGGTGTGGTGAATTAATTAAAATTTCCATAAGTCAAACCAAATTAAAACTTGCATAAGATATTAAAAGAAATAATAAAATGATCTTCAGCCATAAGTGGAGAATTCTAGGAAAAAATGATGGTAAAATTCTGAGGAAGTGGGTTGAGATCCCAGGTGTGGTCTGAAGATTAAAGTAATACTTTGCTACTGATTTTTGTAAGAATATTGATTCTGAAATAAAAGAAAGAGGTAGGTTTTTAGAGCATGGAAATTACTCTGAGTTAAATGGAAAAGTCGGCTTTCTCTTCCTGTTGGGTGACAGTTTAATTCCTGTCCTAGAGTTTTAAAAATATCAGCAGATATTGTGTGTGCTAAAGCTCTGCAGATACCCATCTGAGCACACAGTGTGTTTTCTCATCATCTATATGCAGGACCGAGTAGTGCTCTGAACAGTTGCGGATGTGTTGTCTTGATCATAATAACATTTGGGCCTTTAGTATGAGTTTTGAAGGAAGGAAGTAGTACATGGAGTTAAAAATAAGATAAAATTCAGCACAGGCTTGCCAAAGGGTAGATGACATCTGATTATGTTAGAATTTTATTTGGTAATTTAATTTTTTAGATCTAAGAAATGCCAGAGATATAACCTGGGGAAAAGTAAAGCTGTTGATACCATACCAGAAGGGAAGTTTGCAGTTGAATTGGAAGGGGACTAAGACATTACCCGGTGAGAAACTGATGACATGTAATGATGAAAGGAGGTACGGAGCAAGAGTCAAGTTAGTGGGAATTCTTTCAGTTAAAGTCTTGGCACAGAAACTAAAAAAGTCGAAGTTGTATCTACTGATGACAGAAATTGGAAGAAATTATCAAAGTAGGGGACATTTTGTCTTTCGTAGGTGACTCTGAGGAATAAAGTTACAATAGTCAAATAATGCTCACAAAGACATGGAGTTACATGTTAACAGCAAGGCTCTGGTAGATGTTGGTTACAGACCCGTCTTTGGTAGTTGTTCAGGATGGCAATACTATTCATGTTATTTCTAGTGCCTGAAATAGTCTTTGTTACAGAGGAATCCCACTAATAGACGTTGAAGATTGACTGCTCTTTTCCTTGTTCTTTTATATAACCGAGGACTAGAAAATGTGTCTTTTCAGTCACCATTCTTTATCTGAATGGCCACAGTTTGTTCCTTGTTTTTTAGGTTCTGTGTTCTAGACTTCTTGTACTTTTTTGCTGGATTCACTGCTTGATCTGTTGGACAAGGCACTGGTGAAATGTCATCTTTAATATTGTATGTAGTACTAGCACTCAAGGAAGGAAAATAGAACTGGAAGCAGTGTAGTAGAAGAGTTACAAGAATTGAGAGTTTATATTAGAAGTATAGTTGAAAAAGGATTTTAAAAGTGAAAGCTTAGGGAAGATGATTCTTTGTAAGTTTATCATGCTGGGTGGACTGTGTAGCACAAAGGGATCATGTGGGCTGTAGTGCTGAATTTGTCTCAGTGTCTTGGGAATCCTTTCCGACCTTGTATTTCTGTGAATGAGGGAATGCAGTTATGGCCACTAAATGCCAGATTATCATATCTTAATTCTGTCATCTTTAAGCATCTTTTTAATGTCAGAATTTTTTAAAGGATTTGATACTTTAATGTAGGTATTCTAGTTTTCAATGTCTGCAGATTGTAAAGCACACATTGCTTCTGTGTCATATGTTAACAAGAAATTAGCTCTTTCTGGCAGCATTGCTGGTGACTGAAAAGGAAGTTTCAGCAAGTAGGGAAGTATCGGAGTAGAGAGTGATATTTGAATCTTAAAAGAGGTACAGTGCGCAGCTCCCTGGTAGAAGAGGGAAGGTGAAACTCCTGGAATTGGTTTCCTTTGGCTTACTCATGTGAAGGATACAAAAGCTTCTGATGTCCCTTACCTCTGGAGCATGTACATGTCAGTCATATTTGTAGGAGCCAAAGTTTGGAAGTTAATAGCAAGAAAAGTTACCTAAATCCTTTAGAGGAAAAGGGAGACGTCTGAGGGACCAATTTGAAAATAAGCAATAGACTGTTCAGCAGCAGTTAGCTGTTCAGATACGTCCAGTCTCATCTTAGATCTTGATAAGAAAAAGTGGTGAGAAGCATGGGGAATAAACCACTTGTTTTCTCCCCTCCTTTACCCCCCTACCTCAACTGTAGTGTTCTTTTGAGTGCTGTAAGTGGAGAAGACACTCAGGATCGTACTGACCGCCTGCTTTTGACACCCTGGGTTAAATTTCTGTGGGAGTCGTATAGACAATGCTTGGATCTTCTCCGAAATAATTCTCGAGTGGAACGCCTGTACCATGATATTGCACAGCAAGGTAAGTGGAAAAGATGGAAACTTGATGAGATCTAGGACTTCTGTATTGCATCCTGTAAAACTAGAAAATGAAAGGTTATTTCTACTCGAATATTGCTTCAGAGTTGGAAATACATTAAGCTCCTAAGCATGTGTATGTACACACATACTATTCTTGAAATTAATGAGGTTCCTTAAAATCACTGAGGTTTCTGGACACCGATCTTTTCTTGTAACAGAACCTGCACGTACTGAGGATATGAGAATTACTCATGTTGTCTTTATTTTTTCTAACTTACTGATCAAAGTTAGTAGTATTTTCACTTTGTTATCCCGAATGGCTAATGTGTCTTCCATTAACGTATTCTATGTCAGCTAACGTCAAAAACTAGCGCATACAAAAGGGTACTGAAAATTACTATGCACTATCATTTTTGACACAGATGTTATTTAGCAAAATATAATGCAGAAGGTAATGGGAAAAAGTCTAGTCCAATTCTTTCTGGCATTGTTCTGCAAAAATTGATGTTATAAGAATGAATGCTTATGTGTTAATCTTTTTTTTTAAGGTGAGAGATGATCAGAAAAATGTTTTCCTTTGTATGTATAACTTAGGGCTCTGTATTTTTGAAAAACAGTGTCTTAGATTTTTATCTCAAATTATGCAAGTACATTAGGAAAGATGACTGTCAGATGAGTTCTAGGTGCTTTAGTGTATTTGCACTTAGTTGAAAATAAAAGCTAGAATCACTGCTTAAATTAGAACTTTTTTAAAGAGACCCAAAGTATTCATTGCATTTGCTCCTTAAGCTTAATTATGTAGAAGCACCTTCATTTTTTAAAGGTCTAGATGGAAGTGTCGTCACTTATTCATTATGTGTGACAGATTGCATCTTGTTTGTTGTGTTTTGGGACTGTAAATGAAGATTCTTCAATTGTACTGGTTTATTTATTTGAATGTCATTTAGAACTACCATGAAGTCACCATTAGTGAGCATTCTTAATTCACATTGTTCATTTTTGCAGCTTTTAAGTTCTGCCTGCAGTACACTCGTAAAGCTGAGTTCCGTAAACTCTGTGATAACCTGCGAATGCATTTGGGGCAGATCCAGCGTCATCATAACCAAAGTACAGCAATCAACCTCAACAATCCTGACAGTCAGTCAATGCACTTGGAGACCAGGCTTGTGCAACTTGACAGTGCTATTAGCATGGAGCTGTGGCAGGTATGCAGCAGGGCTCCTGTAATGACACTGTAGTCTACAGCTTTTCCAGAGTCTGTTCCACGCAGATCATGTTTCATGGTATATACTCCAAGGTAAAGATGGGATAATAGCTGAAGAATGAAGTTTTAATGTCTAGGATGCGGTACTACATGCGTAATTAATACTTAGTCTGATGTTCCTGCACAGCATTTCAAACCAAGCTTCTGCTGGTAGTAGTAAATGGTAAGGCAGCTGAAGTCACTTTCAGTTGTGAAAGTGAGAAGTTGATGATGATACCTTCACCTCTACCATCTTCAATTCTCATGAAGACCTTCCACTGGGAAGTGGTTGGTAAATGTTAAAGTCTGTTATTAGGCTGGGGCCCCAGCATTGCTGGTTGAATTATGTTAGTGTCTAGCTAGTGAGGGCACTACCAAAGCAAATTTTTCAAAGAGGTGCTTTGGTTTTCCAACCTTGCTAATGTCAAATTCCTTAAAAAGCCTGGTTTTATGAATTTGGAGAATGTTCTCTGTTGTGTTGTTTCCTTTTTAGGTATGTAAGTAATTACATGTAAAGCATTTCCAAAATTATATGTATTTTTAGGGTAACTATACCCATTTTTGCTCTCAAAACCTGTTTTTATGAAAAACAGTAAAAACAGTTAATAGTAGAATTGGTGTAACAGTAAAATAATAGAATTTTTATTATTCTGGTCTGGTTTTTTTCCCCCTTGGTTTGTAGCTTGAAAATCTGAAAGAACCAGTTTGCAAAAAATTACATGAACTAATCATTAACCACTAAATTCTAAGCAGATAGTTTATAGATTTGCAGTATGTCCAAATAATTTCTTTATTAGGAAAGAAGTATTTCATGTAGCTGGTGAAACTGAAGTTCATACCTCTCAGTGTTACTAAATATATTATAGTCTTACAACCTTTAGTGAATATATATTTTTCCCTTTTTTGGGGGTTGCAAAAAACTTCCTAAAAGTAGTGTGTTCATTTTTTTTAGGAAGCTTTCAAAGCAGTGGAGGATATTCATGGGTTATTTGCACTGTCTAAGAAACCACCGAAACCACAACTGATGGCAAATTACTATCACAAAGTTTCAACTGTCTTCTGGAAATCAGGAAATGCTCTTTTTCATGCATCCACACTTCACCGACTTTATCACTTATCAAGAGAAATGCGAAAGAATCTCACACAAGAGGAGATGCAGAGGTGGGGCAAGATACTTAATGTGATCTTAGATTCTATTTAACCCTGTACATTCAAAAATAAATTGTACCCCAAAAGAAGCAGCTGACATGTATGGCTATGAGCAGCTCTGCTTAAAGTGGCCAGTACGAATTGCCTCAAAAGAAACCTAGAGCAAGAAGAGTATTTTACAAAGCTACAGTGTAAATAATGTAAACATCAGGACCACTTTAGTTAAGTTTCCTTCTCTGTTACTGACTGGGAAGCTAAGCAAGTTAGTATCTGTGGTTTGCTTCCTTTTTCTCTTCTGAGTGGTGGTATTTACTTCACAAGATTTCATTAGAACTATTAAAAACTTTTTCTTAATATATAAAAATCTGTGTAGCCAAATGGCCTTTAATTTTTTTGGTAATAAGTATGATACTGGCAAGGCTTTTGAGGCATGCAGAATCATTGACTGCATTAACTTCTGAAGTTCATGTACAGGCGTTTATAGAATCAGAATGTGGTGGGAATAAATGCTCTATGGAAATTCTTATATTCTTGTTCATCTGGGTACTAAGGTAAAAATTTAAATATTTAATGTAATTTGTATTGTTAAATCAAAAAGTACACCTGGCTTGCACAGTAAATTTAAAAAAATCAATGCAATCAAAATAATTGCTATGGATTTGCAGCTAAAATAGGTTTGAAAAGGTGCTGCATTCTCCTGTTTTATAGGATTTTTATATTTACAGAGGCAGCTTAAATTTCTTAGCATTTCTGTGTGTGTGTATATATATATATCTAAATGCACACATATGTAAGTAATGAAAAAATGTTACCAGTCTTTCTCCTGGTTACTGAAGAACACTGCATTCTGTACTTTTATTGTGCAGCTGGCATCTTTTCTGTTATTGCTGGTATTTATACACAGTTTTGCATCATGAACGCCACTCATTCCTACTCTTGAATTGGTATGTATATGAAAAGGAATTTAATTAGTGTTCTCTTGCAGTTCATCTTTTGTGGTTATACTTTGTCAACAGGATGTCTACTCGAGTCCTTTTGGCCACTCTGTCAATTCCTATAACTCCTGAGAGAACTGATATTGCTCGCCTTCTGGATATGGATGGCATCATTGTTGAGAAACAGCGACGCCTGGCAACCCTCTTGGGTCTTCAGGCCCCACCTACACGTGGCAGTCTCATTAATGATATGGTAGGCAGTGGTGTTTAGTTGAGCCGCTTTTAAACATTGAGTGATCTTTCT
Organism: Elanus axillaris; assembly: GCA_026212715.1. Taxonomy (NCBI): domain Eukaryota; kingdom Metazoa; phylum Chordata; class Aves; order Accipitriformes; family Accipitridae; genus Elanus; species Elanus axillaris. The sequence continues at coordinate 35,932,965 of JANZLQ010000100.1, read as the reverse complement.
GGACTATTTCGTTCTAGAGCATTGTGCTTGTTATGGGTCACAGTTTAAAAGTTAAAGCAGCTATGTGGTTAATTGTATGACTTACGGTATAGTGTTAAAATTTCAGATTCACAAGAAGGACTGTTTGGAAATGGCAGCAATAACGGGAGGCCTGAATGCTTGTATGCACTAAAGAGTCAGATTCACTATTGTCCTCTATGTCTCCCAAACGGCAAATGTTGTTTTGAAACTGAGGGGTCTGAAGAGGGTTGTGAGCTAGAACTTTTGAGTTTTTTCCCCTATTCTAACGTGTAATTAAGTGAACCAAGTGCTGATTTTTCTGTTTTAAATGTGTTTTGGATAACCATAGGTCAGATAACAACTAGCCGGCTGTGAAGACCTAAGTGATTATGAAAACTTCCTTGTGTTTAATTTGAAGGGAGGTTAGCTCTATCTATCTTCAGACCTTCCCAGATACTCATAAAAAAATTGGGCATTCAGTCATTGTTAGGTATTTTCAGAGGATGTTTCAATTTCTTGCAGTCATTTGCATGCATGACTAAAACTTACATTCAATGTTCATTTTACATTTTGTGTTAATTCTTCTGGTACCTCGCCAGTTTGCCTTAAAACCAGAATTTAAAGCTTCAGAAGTTTACTCATGAACTGAGATACGTGGTTTTAGTTTGGATGTGGGTCTACATGTGTGTAGTAGGACTTGTGTCTTAGAAATGGCTAAGAAGTTGAGGGTGGTGCTCTAGTCTAAATATTTATCTTGTTTATATGTTTTTTGTCTACTTTTCCATTTTTAAATACAGTTAAGCGGTGTAGTGTAGAGTTACTGTCACTGCAATTAAGAATGCTGTAATAAAGAGTAAGTAGTCTCCTGTATTAAAAGGTACATGTGGTGCCTATTTAACTTACTGAATATAAAATTCTTAAAGAATAACGATTTGTTAATATTGTATTTATTTTGAGATCTTTGGATTTTTTTTGTTGACTGTAGGTAAGGTTCAACGTAGTGCAATATGTTGTTCCAGAAGTGAAAGAACTTTACAATTGGCTTGAAGTAGACTTTCACCCACTCAAGTTATGTAGCCGTGTCAGCAAGGTAAGTTTTGTAGCTCTGTGTGTATGTAGCAATAGGTATTGACTAATAGTCTGTTATTTGAATATTGATTTGTAGTAAATTCCAACTAGCTGCTTCTGTTGCCAGAATTTTCAATGGTAGGCTTTATTTGGTCAAATTCCATTACAGTGACATGTACATAGCATCTGATACACATAGTACACCAGGTTATTGAAGTAGAATGAAAATTGATTCAGGTGTCTAGGGTGCTGTTCAGAGGGCACCTATTAAGGTGCAGAGTTTTGGAAACGTATCTGAAGGTCTTGTTGGTGGAGATGATACTGTCTGAGTGTAAAGATGCAGAAGTGAGAAAAATGTGTGTGCACATGTGCATATGCATGCAAGTGGGTTGTGTGGGAAGTGGAAAAATATACCAATGATTGTTTTTACTGTTAAAATGTAGAGTATTGGAAAGTAAAATAATGTGAGAGCTATTGATTAGGTTAATGTAAATTCTGCAATTGATGAAGCACTTCGTGTTCTTTTTCTTTGATAGTGGGAACAAAGATATTTGAGGTGCTAAAAAGAACTTGAAGGTAAATTAGCAGTGTGGTAAATGTTGCCAGTACTGTCAGTCGCCTTCATACAAAAAATGTTAGCTATCCATTATAAATAAAAGTGTTCGTATCAAAAGATACAGTTCAATAAAACTGTGTAGTATCGGGACACAAGTGCTGTTGTTTCATGAGCTGTAAACTGGAAGTATGTAAGAACCATGCTTTGTACTTCAATGTTGAAGTTTTTAAGGGTTGATGCAGATAGAGTAACTTTTCAGAATTTTTATAGGTTCTGAATTGGGTGAAAGACCAAGCTGAAAAGGAACCTGAACTGCAGCTGTATGTTCCTCACCTGCAAAACAATACCATTCTTCGCCTTCTGCAGCAGGTATGAGTAAAGAAAATGTATGTACATAAGTATACATAAGTTAGAAAATGCTCTGGAAGAACATGAAGTTGGAAACTTCCATGCCAAAGTAAATGTTTTCCATCAAATAGAAGACCATTGTGATTTTAAAATATTTTTTTCCAGTATATAACCTGTGTCTTCAGGTTTGTATATCATTTAGGTACAACTGTAGTAGCTATACTTAATAGGGGTTGCATAGTGGCATGATCTCTTGCCTAAATTTTCTTTGTTATGTATATATGATGCTTATTTAAGGTAATTCATTGTTTCTTAAACTTTTTTGCAGTAAGGTCTGGGTGGGAGGTTTTGGTTTTTTTGTGTCTAGATGTTTTATGAAATGCACATTTCATTGACCTGCTTTTGTTACAAGTGACGAGCAGTGTTATTTCTGATGTGCAAAAGGAATAGCTGAAGGCTAATTAGCAGCATAGCTGTATGTAGTTACTGCTGCCAGTCTCCTTCATACAAAGAAGCCATTCAGGAATGGCATTTAATCTCAGGTTAAGACTGAATACAGTACAGAAATAAAATTGTGAAAGTGTATGTGTAAAGTATTAATAATGTATACATTCATTTATTGGCAGTTTAATAAGTTAGCTTTAATGCCCATACAACAACTTTTATTTCTGTTCTCTTTTTTAATGAGGAAAAATACCTAATGCTTTGGTTCACATACAGGTGGCCCAGATTTATCAAAGCATTGAATTTTCTCGTCTGGCTACTCTGGTTCCTTTTGTTGATGCTTTCCAGCTGGAACGTAGTATCGTTGATGCAGCCAGACATTGTGACTTACAAGTAAGTGCTGTGAAAAGACTTCTGTGAAATGATGTATGGATTCATGTGTATTACCTTGGATGAAAACTAACCGGTTGATGTTGAACCCAAGGAAGACAATTGATGCTGATAGACGAAGATAAACTAGAGTAAAAGATGCATGTGACAATATATTAGGAACTGACAATTATTTGGATTCTGATGTATATTCTTGATTTAGGTCAACAACCATTAATGTAAGTCCAGTAGAAGTAAAAGTTGAAATAAAATTCACTGGAACTTGCCCTGTGAGCCCCAGTCATTTAGTCCAGCATATCCTGAAGCAAGTCTAACAAACAGGGATGTGAATTTCTGACTATGCTGAATTAGTTGTGCAAAACTGAAGAGCTAGCAGTCATTGATGTTGGGTTTTTCCTAACCAAATGACTGAAATGCCTGAGATGTGCACCGATGTCTGAGATTTCAGCTGCTGTTGAAGATTGCATTGTTGGTAAAGTTGTCTGTATTGAAAGAATGACAGCCTGTAGTGAAATGTAAGCTGGTGATGAGATACAAGTAGTTTTAGCTGAGGTTGCTTAGTAATTATCCATTTAGGTTTGTAGCTGAGGTTGCTTAGTAATTACCCATTTAGGTTTTTAGATAAAGCTGAATTAATTCATTTAGGTTAACACACAACCTTAGCTTACATTTTAGATGTGTTGAAATTGTCTGTCTTGAAGTCAGGTTTCTTGTTTTGCATATTGCTAATGTGGAGGAACAGGCAAGAATGATTTGTCTTGCGGTGTTCATTTCATAGAATCATTGAAAGTTCAGCCTTTTCTAGTGATTGATGATTTTTTAAAAAAATTAGTTTTTTTATAAACCTTGGAAATCAAACAAACTTTTATTCACAGTGCTATTTTTCTTCCACTAATTTTGCATTTCTCATAGTGTGGTATAGCTAACACTTTTTTTTTAAAGTAATTTCTGCTTAGAGCTTCTGTTGACTCATATTGGTCATAGGCAGAGCAACAGAGAAATTGTTTAATAAATGATACAATCCTTTTCCTTCCTATTCTTTTTGCAAAGGTTCGCCTTGATCATACTACCCGGACACTGAGTTTTGGCTCAGATTTGAATTACAGTACTAGAGAAGATGCACCACTAGGCCCTCAACTACAAAGCATGCCTTCTGAGCAAATTAGAAATCAATTGACTGCTATGTCCTCAGCTCTGGCTAAGGCTCTTGCAGTCATTAAGCCTCCTCACTTACTGGTAAGTCTTTTTAAGTCTTCTGAAAACGTTGACAAATTCTGACATTTCCCCCATGTGCATTGTGTAATTTTTATCTGTTGCCCTTATGTAGGCTTTTGTTATTTTTTTTGCCTTTTGTTATTTTTTTGCTTGTCTGATCAAGTGCTCCTTCCAGTAATCTGTTCTCAGTGCAGTGGTAATCAATATTGTTACTACTGTCCCTTTGCTTCAGAACAAATAATTGATCCTTGAGGTTTTAATATATACAAATGTAGTGTAGCATTAATATATTTATTAATGACAAAGTATCCTTCTGCATCTGTTACATACTTACCTTTTCTAATAGATTTAAATTTTCTGCTTTAGCAAGACAAGCTTGTTTTGAAGTTGTGGGATCATACTTGAAGGAGTTACTTGGTTTACCTTTCCTCGACATAGGAAAGGCATGGTGCTATCTAATGATAAATTTAACGTGACATTGCAAGGATTTGAGTAGGCAGCAATTGGTGCGTTTGTACATTTGGGTTTTTTTTCAGAAGTATGTTGCTCTGTTTTTCAAAGCATTGTGGTAACAATCTCTGATCTAATTTGACAGTAATGATGAGCTGCATTTATATACTTGTGGATTAAGTAGAAATCTAAACTAATAACTTGACACTTTATATCAAAGCTTATTATTTTAATGAATTTGTTTTCTCAGGTTAGATGTACCTTTTAATTTAATTTTTTTTCAGCCTGGTGGTAGTCAGCTATTTGTGCTTGTGAAGAAGAATAAGTCATTCTTAAATGCACCCAACTAGTTAGCGTTTGGTCGTAACTAAAATCATGTCAAAATGTACACAAGAGGCCTGAGTTTAAATTGCCAATCTTGCATATATCAGGTTTAGGATATACCAAATAATAACTTACCCATAGGTGGGCCTACAGAGCTAGGATTTGTTGAAAATTTTGCATGCATTTTTAAAAATCCAAGAGCCTGCTTTCTTTGTTCTTCCTGGAGAAACTGCTGTTGTGAAGAACCTGGAATGTAACTTCATAGTGGAATCTAAAAACATGAACAAAAGATCCCCCCAGCTCAAGAACTGACCTGTCCTTGTCACTCCCTGTCTTCCTCACTGGGGCTGTTGGCTTCGAGGTCGGACTCACCGATGAGCTCACATTTCAGGTTCTCCAGAGCCTTGTAGCAGCAAGGTGTAAATCAGTCTCGGATTTCCAGCATGCTTTGGTTGTGGCAAGTTAAACCTTCACTTCTCTTAAAAGAGCAGTGGTAATTTTTTCTTTTGCTTTATGTTTATGAAAGATTTCCTAGCAGACATACCAAATAATTTTTTCCATATGGAAAAAAAGTCTGATAGCAAGATATCCATGTTAGATTCTTTATACGGGTTGAAATACTAAGTAATATTCTTAAAATAGAAACACACAAAGTAGGACTGTATCATGACACCTAGCTTACTTAACATAAGTTTGAACATATATTAGCTGTTTTATAGCATTTAAGATAAAAATTTCTGTGTAGGTTTTCCCCTAAAAAGATTTTATTAGTTATTGGTATTAGATGGATTGTTGGTATGAAAGAAAAAACATGCTTTATCTGTACATTCATAGCTAAAAATGACAAATAGTCTTATACTTGACATGTTAGTGCAATTAGCTGAATAAGATATAAACGCTAGTAATTACACTTGTAAAATTGGAGGATGGTATCAAGGTTACTATCGATCTGTGTGGTTCAAGAAGCTACAGAACAAGTTGAGACCCTTTTTCCTTCTCTATTTAGAGCAAAACTACTTTTTTTTCAGGTGCTTAAAAATATTAATTTCTCTCAAATTTGTTATAATTCACAAAATCGTTAAATTCATCTAAAGCTTTTAACTTTTGTTTTTCTGGCACCTCCATTGATCTTTAAATGCTTGCAGATCTGCAACAAAGTATGGATTTTTGTTGAATGCCCTAGAAGTGACAAATTACTAAAAATACCTCTTAAACCAGCTCACATTTCAAGAGTAGAATAACTGAGGGAGTGTAGTGAGCTTATTGGGCTGCAGTGTTCTGCTGCTTGCTGGACTGATTAAAATAGGCAGCTCCCTGACCTGGCACAATTATACTTCTTCACGTGTACAGCATGAATCTCTACAAAGAACTGTTTACGTACTCTGGAGGAGAATGGTGGGGTGGTTAGAAGGATGCTTAAAGAATGTTAGAGAATAGCCTATATGCTAGTGTGTAGAAGTCTAGTGCTTTTTATTGTTTAATTAAAGTGGTATTATATACAATGTTTATACCTAAATTGTTCAGAGACAATAATCATTTTTTTATCACCTCACAGATAGTGCTTTGTGTCAGGATATTTTTCTCTTATGTTAGTGTGTTTGAAAAAACCCAGAACTTTACAGACAACGGAGCTTTAGTGAAATACAGTACATGTGGTGCTATACTTGCTGATACATGCAGAGATAAATAGGATTGATCCCCTTACCCCCATTTCACTTAGAGTCTTACATGTCACTAACATGGGTGTGCAGTGTTTTTGGACAGAGAAAAGCATGCAACTATCATACTTAAAATGTGTTGCAGAATGTTGTCTTCTACAGACGACTTCTTCCATTTACATGTGGTTCTAGTCAGTTGATACTGCCTTGCGTGCCGCTTGGATGAGTGATTAGTTTTGCCATTAAAGTTGTATTTCCATGCAGTTGGCAAGTTTGGAGAATAAAACTAACCTTGAGTTTCCTTTGAGAAACATTTGCTATGCTTTCTGCCTTCTTAAAGAGATGCTACTTACATCATAGTCTTATCCTTAATTTAAATTCAGCAAGAGAAGGAAGAACAACATCAGCTGGCAGTCACTGCCTTCCTAAAAAATTCAAGGAAGGAGCATCAGCGTATTCTTGCACGTCGTCAAACTATAGAGGAAAGAAAAGAGCGCCTTGAAAGTTTAAACATTCAGCGTGAAAAAGAAGAACTGGAACAACGTGAAGCAGAATTACAAAAAGTCCGGAAAGCTGAAGAAGAGAGACTGCGCCAGGAGGCAAAGGAAAGAGAGAAGGAGCGTATCCTGCAAGAGCATGAACAAATCAAAAAGAAGACTGTTCGTGAGCGCTTGGAGCAGATTAAGAAGACTGAACTGGGAGCCAAAGCATTTAAAGACATTGATATTGAGGTAGACAACTTATTATTGAAGTTTTGAGTTATTTTTTATGCTTTTGGTGTTACATTGCTAGGCTGCCTGAATTTCATGTTCTTTACTAGTTTTATACTGTAACTGGTCTTATAAACAGCCTCTCTTAAAAATGAGACAATTTGACACTTAAATACTTCATTTGCTCAACAGTGTAAGTAAACCTTAATTTTGAGTTTGGCTAGAACCTTTTTTACCTGGAGGAATTAAGTGCAGCTGTTTGGTTTCTCCTTCCCCACCTTGTTGCTTGAACAGTATCTGAAATACAATGTAGACCTGCAGGTCCAAATTTGTACTACCTGGACTGTGTCTCAATTGAAAAATCAAGATACAAATGCTTTAGAGAGTTTTTAAAAAATAAAATACAAGTTACCCAGAAGAGATTAAAAGACACTGAGAATGTTTCTGAAGCAAATTAGTTTCGGGGAGAAAAAAAAGTTAAGGGGAGAACTGCAGAGATGCTTAAATAAATAAATAAACAAAACACATTTGTAACAAAAAAAAAATGTTTGCTTTATTTTGTATTGATAACTTTACTTGGTTGTAGGATCTTGAAGAATTGGATCCTGACTTCATTATGGCTAAACAAGTTGAACAGCTTGAAAAAGAAAAGAAGGAACTTCAAGAACGCCTGAAGAATCAGGAGAAAAAGGTACAAAGTAGGGGCGGGTACAAAAAAATGTCTATACAATGCCTTAGTGATTGTGAACTCCTGTGTTGATGATACATGTATATAGTAAAGGTGTTGAAAGTGTAATTGTGTGAAACTAAAAAAAAAATGAATGTGTTAAAAACCAACTGAGTTTCTAGTATCAGTACACAAATCTGTTCTAATTAACGGAGTTGATCTGAAAACGGACCCTTAAGCTATATGTGAACCGAGTCTTAGTTGGCAAGACTTGTAATTTGAAAATGTTTAGAGAAGATTAAATGCTCACAGAAGGTGAGGCCATTACAGAGAAGCTAAATTTAATTAGTTGTAATAGACCTCAATGAAACAGGAAATTCCACTGCTAGAGCCCTTTTAAGATGGCAGAATAGGATCTCCCTGAAACCTGCGTGACTATAAAAGTGTGAGGAACATGGTGTTGTAGTAAATAGAAACATATAACCTGGGCAAGGTGAAACTCACACAGGACTTCTGACAGTATTGAAGAATGAAACAGAGATTATATGATAACAGTTGGTAATTCAGTTCACTTTAAACTGGCCTGATATTAGAAAGTGGCAAGTTACTTAAAAAGGTTCCAGTAAGGATCTTTTACGCTGCAGGCTTGTAAGCCTGATGCTCATACTGGGCAAAGTAGCAGAAAATTAAACAGTAGAATTAGTCACCTGGGTAAATGTGATCTACCCAGAAAGGTCAGCACAGCTTCTATAAAAGAATTGTAAGCCAAGGCTCCCTCTTGGAGTTCTCTGAAGCTGTCATAACAAACATATATGATTAAGGGTAGTCTGCTTGGTATAACGTAAGTTGGATTTTCCAAAAAGCTTTTTACAGAGTTCTTCACCAAAGAAAACTTAGCAGCTGTGGAGTAAAAGAAACAGTCTGTGAATGAAGTTCAATTTACAGATATAAAATACTCTTGTGTAGGGAAAGCAGAAAAAAATGTCTCCGAATCTCTAGCTTTACTTATTAAGTGATGGGGTCCAAACTTAAGATTTTTAGTCAGCAATGAGAAATCCGTGGTTCTGCATCTTGAGCACTGTGTGCAGTTCTAGTCTCTTTTTCTCAAAAAGAACACAGTTGAACTGGAAGTTTGAGAGGAGGCCAACAAGAATTATCAATGATGTGGATTGGCTTCTATGTAAGAAATGTCTATGTAAATTAGTACCCCTATGTCTGAAAGACTTCTGGAGAGAGAATGTGGTAGCAGTCTATAACAGCGTACCTGTTGTAGCAGCTGACGATGGGGAGCAGTTCTTCACTGACTGCAAGGGATAGTGAACTAGGAAGCATGAAATGAAGGTAGTAGGAGCCATATCCAGAACTCTTTGTAGGTGGAAGATGGGTCTTCATGCTGTGAGCCATAGACACACAGGATTTCTTTCCAAAATACATTGTTGTATATGAAAAGCTTCTTTGAGTTCAAAAGGACAAGAAGAGAAATCCACCAATGCCTACCAAATACAAAAAAACTTCAACATGGGAAATGCTGGGAGCTGAAAATTGATGATGCTGAGAGAGTATTGTATATATGCCTGCCTCTATTCTTGCATCGTTGCCTAGGAGTGCACTTAGTTGCCAGTGGTAGAGACAGGTTCTTGGCTAGGTGCATCTTTGATGTGGTCCAGTGTGGTTGTTTTTGTTAACAATAATAATGTATCAGATGTATTAGAGAAGTCTCCAGATACCGGGGTTTTCTTTGGGGGATGCTGAAGGTTGAGTCTTCCAGATTTGGTCTTTGCATTATGACATGCTGAAGGTATGTTACCTTTATTTAGATTGACTATTTTGAAAGAGCAAAGCGCTTAGAAGAAATTCCTTTAATAAAGACTGCATATGAGGAGCAAAGAGTGCATGATATGGAGCTGTGGGAGCAACAGGAAGAAGAAAGGGTAAGAACTTTTTTTTCATATAATAAAATCCATTAGCAGTGAATGAAAAATAGTGGGTTTTGCACTGTCTTTTTTTCCCCCAGCTCAATCCAAGGGAAGAAGGGAAAAAGTTGATATGAAATGAAGTGTTAACTACAATTCCATTGTGCTAGTGGACAGCAGTATCTTCTGTTTAGATAATTCCTCTTTCTAGTGGCTGAGGTAGATTGAATGCAAATATATGGTAAGATTTTACTTTGTAATTCTTTTAATATTAAATCTATTTTTAGATCACCACTTTGCAGTTGGAGCGTGAGAAAGCTCTTGAGCATAAGAACAGACTCTCAAGGATGTTGGAGGATAGAGATTTATTTGAAGCCAGGCTCAAAGCATCACGACGAACAGTTTATGAGGTACACAAGATATGGTATTGTAATAAAATACTCCCCTTAAGTAAGGAACTAAACTTGGGACCTAGTGATTCTTCATGAAAACTAGAAACAAATTAGTATATAGATTGGTTCAGAATTATGAAATTGTTTATTTTCTGCTTTGACTAAAAAAAACCCAAACAAGTATTCTTGCACCCATTCCAAGGTATTATCACTTTAGACTTTTCGACAACTTCTGGAATAGCTAGTATGGAAAATAAAAGGTAAATTATTTAATTCAATGCAGCTATTGGTAAGAGATCATTGGGTAACATATGAGCAGCCAGCTGTATCTGTACAAGTACTTGGACTTACTGTGGTGATGGAATAATATTAAAATAATACTGAAGTGGAGAAATACACAGAAATACTTTTATGTTGTTTTTTAATCTTTTTGTTTGAATTTGGAAATTATTTTGATAGTATTTGGAACTTCGAGTTATGTTTTATGTTTGCAAAATTTAATAACAAATATGGACCACAAGGGCAGGGAAGGACCTCTGCCTTTGTTTCTTGCTCTGCATCTTAAAAATTCTACATTTGCTGAGGCTGTTTATAGCTTTGATTATTTGGCTATGTTGCAGTAAGAACTGGTTTAAAAAAAGAAGCAAAAGAGGTATTACGTTAACGTAAGTAACTGCATATTATTCTTTGCAACAATTTAGGTTAATTTTAAGTAATGCATTTTAGGTATAGGTAAATTATTATTCGGGTAATTACTTTCCTGAAAAAGCAGATGAAATACTAAAACTGTGCATGGTCACTGTCTTCTAAGTAGGGGTATATTCCCTTATGTGAAATTTCTTGCAGAAAAGGTTGAAATGGCAAACAGGTAGTTGTTCTTCAGTGGAGCACAGTTAATATGTGGCAGTTGGTTTGTGTTTCTGTGCAGCTTTATTTAGCAATTTGTGTAACTGTCTAACTCTTAAACTTTACAGTTCTGGTGTTTTCATGTGTATTTGTATTTCAGGATAAACTCAAACAGTTCCAGGAACGGTTAGCAGAAGAGAGGCGTAATCGTTTGGAGGAACGCAAAAAACAACGCAAAGAAGAGAGGCGCATTACTTATTACAGAGAAAAGGAGGAAGAAGAGCAGAGATTACGAGAAGAACAGCTGCTTAAAGGTATAATCGAGAACGTGATTATTTTATCCTTTGCGTCCTTGACCCATTCCAGGTGTGTACACAGCTAAATTCTGATTTCAGTGTTTCACAATGTTGGAGGAAGTCTTTTCACTTCCAGTCAGTGGCAAAGACTGTGTTCATTGCTATTAGACACTGTACCTTTACATTTTACCTAATGCACCTTCTGAATGTTTACCTGTGCAGCATAGAGATGAAGGTGAAGCTTTATAGGAGGAAGGGAAAATGAAAGCAGATGAATGTTTTCCTGCCCTCCCCTTCTCCCAGACATATAAATAAAAGAGAAGATAAAGTAAGAGAGGCTAATGACTAAAATCAAAGACTCAATTTTTTGTTTAGTTTGAGTTCTGTCTGCTTTTTTGTGCACATCTTGAAGAGAATAGAAAGGGAACATTGGTGTCAGATCAAGAACTTGAGAATTGTGACTCACACACCTTTCTTTGTAAATTGCTTTGTCTGGTAGCCTGTTTCAGGGCTTTAGAAGAGAAGAGATGATAGGCATCCTGTAAGATAAATTTCTGTCCTGCCTGTCACTTGGTGGATGAAGATTTCATGTATCAGAGTTCATAATCATGCAATATTTAAAACCCAATCAAACACAAATCAAGCAGTCCTGAATATTAAATTTCTGACACTGCTAGGTGATTTTTTTTTTTTGTTTGTTTGACCTTTTCTGAGGAAGGGATCCTCTACTATGCTTGAGATAGTTACTGATATTTTAGCTGGCACATTTGTGGTCTGTACATGGGATTAATGTACAGGTATTGGAACATTTTCTTTCCTTTCTCACTAGCTGTTGTTCAAGATGTCACATTAATGGATGTATCAGAGTTCCTTTTCCTATTGCTTTTGAGTTAGGATACTTCCAGAAAACAGGTTCTATGGTTAGTTAAATGCATCTTGTGAAATGCTTGGATTTTTTTTTTGCTTTTCATAAGGAGTCAGAGGGGAGCGACTGTATTTTTGTAACCCTTCTGTAGATACAGCAAAGTAACAATTTATATTGGTAATACCTTCTATGTTTGTTTGCACCTCTGTAGAGCGTGAGGAAAAGGAACGGATTGAGCGTGAGAAACGTGAGCAGGAACAGCGTGAATACCAGGAACGTGTCAAAAAACTAGAAGAACTGGAGAAGAAAAAACGTCAAAGAGAAATGGAGATAGAAGAAAGAGAGCGTCGTCGAGAAGAAGAAAGGAGAGGTCTGGATGACCCATTTTCAAGAAAGGTAGGTAATACCTGCAAGTTTGTTTTCTTTTTGACTGCTGCTTGTTCTGTAGGTTATTTGGAAGAAGATGGTAGCATTTCAAAATCATGGGTTAAAAGATTTTAAGTTGTAGCATAAGTGGCTACTTTAATAGTTAAGTTATTCTCACTTAGTTTCAATTCACTATCAGGGTCTGGAATCTGTAGTTTAGTAATAAAGTGAAACAAAGAAACTACCAAGATCTCCACGCTGTTTAAAAACTAAACAAATAAAGACTAAAAAAGAATATTGACTAAAATTTTCTTTACACAAAAGAACAAAAGCTATATTGGAAGTAAGTATAGTGACTCATGCCAAAGCCAGGAATTAAGAGTAGATATTGAAGGAAAATCCCAGACTAAACATACAAGCATAGTTTTATATTTTATAAGAAATACACAATTAGATAAAATGTAAAAACAAGAGGTGTGTTCCACTTTCCATTTACAAGTGTAAGTATTAGGGAAAATCATTATCCCAATCCAACAGGAAATAAAGTGAAAGTTATTTGCAAATAAATGTTTAATGATTTAAAAGAATGTAACTGAGTACCACAAACTTTCTACGTCCCACTTTTTCAGAACTTATCAGTAAGGGAACTAGTTTTAAATTTCATCCACCATAGCCATTGTCTTTGTTTAATGCATACTTCATTGAGTAACGCTATGAAGATAAGGATAAATTGTTTTGATAGTCTATCAGGTAAATAATCCTCACTGGTATTTTTCACATAAGAGATACTCCTAGCCATGGGCACTTGATTATGTGGAAAAGCTGATTTGGGTTCTGAGAGAGGTATCTGTACCACTTGAAAAATACTACTTGCAGTTTTAGGATTCTTTCTTTGCTCACCCTTGTTTGTTGGGGTCATTTCAAAAGCATTAAGTAGGCAATCATGAAGTAGTGGATATGCAAGATCTTGTGTAGCCTGTGTATTCCCCATATTGAAGCATAGACTTCAACAAATAAAAACGCTTTTCAAAGAGCAGTTTAAAACTGGAATACCCTTCTATAAAGAGGTTGTGTGATTATGTGAAATCAGGTATTTCATACGGTTTACCTAATTTGCTCCTTGTAGTGGAATTAAGGAATAAAGAGCTGTGTTAGAAATTGTTTAAATGGTTTGTCCAGCAAGGGGGAGAGACATTTTGCCTTCATTTAAAAAAAAAAAAAAAATTATTGCTCTGCCCTGCATCTAAGCAACCCATGTGAATCACAAATAGCTCATCTGTTCTGTGCACTGAGGTACTCAGAACAAAATAGTCTCTGCTACAGAGAGCTTCCAGTTTATACAGTTACATTTTCTGATCTGATGAGAAAGCACAAAAGCAAATAATTCTTTGAATTCATTCCTACCGTCATTAAGCAGCAGGAAAGTGAAACTGTTATAACCTTTTTTGTGTTAAACAGGTGGTGGCTATGGCTCGTGGTAGCTATTGTTCATACGCTTGTTTGTAAAATCTTTAGTGTACATGCATATATCCTACCCTATTAGTAAAGTATGTGGCACAAAGGGAACCATGTTTTTTAATCTGTGCCAGAACCAATGAAGTTAGTCAGTTAAGAGCATACTCAAGTTATTCAAACTCCTAATAGTTCAGTGTTCTCTGCAGTGGAACAAGTGAGTTTTTAATTGTCGTGGTTTAACGCCAGCGAGCAACTAACACCACGCAGCCGCTCACCCCTTTCCCCCCCCAGGTGGGATGGGGGAGAAAATCAGAAGAAAAAAAAAAAGTAAAACTTGTGGGTTGAGATAAGAATGGTTTAATAGTACAGAAAAGAAGAAAGTAATTGTAATGATAACACTAATAAAATGACAACAGTAATAGTAAAAGGATTGGAATGTACAAATGG
>JANZLQ010000100.1:35901436-35914612 GCA_026212715.1 Elanus axillaris | reverse complement strand
GGGGGGGGGGTTGCTTTGGTTTGGTTTTGATTTTATTTTTCGAATCTGTGAGATTAAACCCAGTGCAGCTTCTCTTCTCTTGCCAAGAAGCAGATACCAGTACATCTCTCTGATGTACTATTCCTTGTTTCTTTTATTGCTCAGGAACTAGTTTAGGAAGGTTAATTTCCTAAAATAAAGAAATTAATCTGGTGACAAAGCCAAAGTTTGTGATCTAAATGTATGTCTAAAATCCTGTAGACATTAAACTAAATGGTGTGTCCAGACAAGTGACAACAGTGGAAGGCTCTGACTGTTGTTCAGCAGTGTTTGATCTGTTCAGTGTTACAAATCCAAACGCATTTCAAAGATGAACTGATGACTCAATAGCCTAGGGGAAATTCTCACCAATTCTTTAGTTCCCACATCCATCCTATTAAGGAAAGTCCTCTCTGTGCAAGCACTGATAGCCTGCCAGAGCCTGGTGCACCCTGCTTGGAGTCAGGCAGTAGCAGCAGATTGAGTCATGAGTTTACTATGTTGTCCTGCCATATCTAGTTGTTGATGCTTGTCAGTGAAAGTATTGCCAATCGTTTGGGCTGGAACTGTACCAAAGCCTATGAAAACAGGGATTGGACTGTAGGGTTGGCATGTGTGTGAAGAAGGGGGATAACTTACTTGATGGTTGTGGGGTTTTTAATACTGGTTCTTTGAGACTTAGCTCAAGTTTGTCAGGTTAGGCTTGGTGTAGAAGCCAAACTTCTTCACTGTTGTATTGCAGCAGATAACCAACAGGGGACTGTAGTTATCCCCTTCAGACTGTAGTTTTGAAGGAGATAGTAAACTGTTCAGTTTTTACTGAGGCTGTAGGGGTGGTGACCTACCACTTTGCTATAGCAATGAAGGCACTTAGAAGGTGCATTTGAAAACTGCAAGCTCTGTACATGTGTTTGCAATCACAAATCAAGTGGATGCATTCAGAAATGGCCCTGAGTTTTTTTGATACTGTCATTCTAATGTGTAAAGCTTTGCTGGATGTCAGCTTCTAATTTTTGCTCATTCCCTATGGTTTTTATAGAGATTGGCGTCGAGGAGAAGCAAGAGATGATGAAAGACCTTTCCGACGAGGGGATGATCTGCCCCGACGAGGGGATGATCTGCCCCGACGTGGTGCTGCAGAAGAAAAGGAACGTCCTTCTACGGAATCAACGGAGGACAGGCCGCCTAGGCGTGAAGGGGATGAGGACAGGCCGCCTAGGCGTGAAGGGGATGAGGACAGGCCGCCCAGACGTGGATTGGATGAGGACAGGCCGCCCAGGCGTGGTTTGGATGATGACAGAGGGAGCTGGCGGGCTGCAGATGACGACAGGGGTCCCAGGCGTGCTTTGGATGATGACAGGCCACCTAGACGTGCTTTGGATGATGACAGGCCACCTAGACGTGCTTTGGATGACGACAGGCCACCCAGGCGCGGCTTGGACGATGACAGAGGCAGTTGGCGTGCAGCAGATGACGACAGAGGACCCAGGCGTGGGCTGGATGACGACAGGCCACCCAGACGGGCTTTGGATGATGACAGGCCACCCAGGCGTGGGCTGGATGACGACCGGGGCAGCTGGCGTGCTGCAGATGACGACAGGGGTCCCAGGCGTGGGCTAGATGATGACAGAGGTCCCAGGCGGGGGATGGATGATGACAGAGGTCCCAGGCGGGGGATGGATGATGACAGGGGACCGTGGCGTAGCACAGATGATGACAGGCTCTCCAGACGAGATGATGACAGGGGTCCATGGCGTAGCAGTGATGATTCAAGGCCAGGTCCTTGGAGACCATTTGGTAAACCAGGTAATCTTCCCTCCAAAGCATGTGTTAACCTAGTAGATAATGGATGTAATGTACTTGGTGCCAGAGATGGGAGAATCAACTCTGAAAACATCTGGATTAATTTGGCTAACATAGACTCTCCTTTACTTAGTATAATTAAACCTTTTGATTTGGTTGAATTTAAACAAAAACCAAAAAAAAAACTATGCAGCAGTGTCTATTACTAGCCTGGAAGATACCTAAAGGTCACATAGTAATGCTGGTAATTTACCTTTGTGCAAAACCAAAATGCACATGTTGAATGCTCTGATGTGAGAGAAACATTCTGACTAGATAGCACACCTTGGTCTCCCTGCCCCCTCTATATGTCTGAAATGAACCTCCTCCAAAGGACTTTGATACATCATTCAAGTGGGTCTGGTTTTGATAAGCCTTTTTTTATGTGTACAAAGATACTCTTGTTTTTACCATTCCTGTTTTGCTTTTGTGCCTACCTTTCTTGAAAATACAGCTTTGAGAAGGAGTTTGGACTAGATGACCTTCTGAGGTCACTTACAATCTGAATTATCCTATTCTTGTATAGTTTATTTCTAGTCTTAAGTCTTGTTGATGGTGACTAGAACAACTGTTTCTGATTCTTTTCAGAACTGTTGATGTTTAAATGTTAGGTATGATCTTGATTTAGACACTAATTCTGTAATCCAGGCCTGTAGAAAAGTTACCAAAAATCTCAAACCTCACTCTCCAATACCTTTCTCCTTTTTCCTATTTAAAGCAGCAGGGCGCATAATAAAGAACTCCCGTTCATAAATAACTGAACAATATTGCAGGGTGCACTGTGTAAGTAGACGGTAAATGATAGTCGTATTTTAAAGCAGTGCTTTAAAAAGCAGTAAATTCTTAAATAATTTGCTTGCCTAAAATCTCACTTGCAGATTTTCACAAAGGAATCTCCTGTCTAAACTCCCCCCCTTTACTTCCTCCTGCACTTGTTTTGCACAAGACCCTTGAGGAGTCTGTGCTTTCTGACTGAAAACTGCAGGGTGTAATCAGCTCTGCTAAACTGTTACAGGCAGTCTTGAGAGATGAGGTATATATTACTGTCTTTTATATTAAGCCGTTTCTACAGTGTTTTTTTTGTCTATGGCTCCCACTCAATGTGCACACTTTTTACAAGCATCTTGAGTTGGCTCCTCAGGGATCAAAACTTGAAAAACCAGTTTCTGTGAGGGAAGTAAAGGATTCTTTGTCTACAGAGAGATCAGAGGTCAGTCACAAATTCCTTTGACTGTGTTTCTTTCTTACAGGGGGATGGAGAGAACGAGAAAAGGCTCGGGAGGACAGCTGGGGGCCTCCCCGAGACTCCAGACCTCCAGGAGACCGTGAATGGGATAGAGACAAAGATCGTGATGAAAATGAGAAAGACCGTGAATTTGACAGAGATAGAGATTTTGATCGAGATGATCGTTTCAGGCGTCCCAGGTTTGACTTCTCTGTTTAAATGCTTCTAAAATTTTTCTAGTTTAAAAAAGAAAAATAAAAAGTGTCCCGCTGATAAAGAAATAATATGATATTGCTGAGTGAAAGGTACAGTGGTTGGTTTGCATGAAATTAAGCACTTCAAGGCAGTAAATGGATAGTGGCATTCTGGGCCCTTTTTTGTGTGTTGTTTTTAAGATGACATTAGCCGTTTACAGAAGGAATCCCAAAATGCTTTACTGCTTTCAATTTTTTTTTAACCTGTTATCAGGAGAATTTCATGTTAGGCTCCAGAGAAACAGAAAAGTTTTTGAAGTATGTCCGTATGTTAAACTGAGACCCACTGGGCCTGGAAGTATCTGTGTAGTGATTTATTATTGCTTCTTTTCATAGCAAAATTAAAATCTTAACACTTAGTTTTATTTTATGTTTTGAATGGCAAAAGGGATGATGCTGGTTGGAGAAGAGGACCAGCTGAGGAAACTTCTAGCTGGAGAGATTCAAGTCGTCGTGAAGAATGGGACAGAGGTGGTCGTGACATGAGAGATCGACGTACTGATGACAGAGATCCACCCCTCAGAAGAGGACCACCACTCAGATCTGACCGTGAAGAACGTATGTTTATTTTAGTGTTCCTAAAGGCTTACATTCATTATAGGGCCTTCATGTTGCTCTGACAGTGCTAGGATGTGGTAAAATGGGAATAAGTTACATTTTCAGCCACTTAAACTCCCTTTGCAGAAGCAAAGTAATAGAATAAAGCTTTAGTGTAATTGAGAATTCTTTCTTGAATCTTAACTTCTTTTAGTTGTACTCTTTTTCTGTCATAGTAGCATTTCACATCTGGAGAAGGATAACATTTTAAGTGTGGAGTTTTCATAGTACAATTATGTTCAGGTTAATGAAATTCTTGTACCTAAATTATCAAGATAGACGTCCCAGAAAGTAATTTCTGGCTCATTTCTTAAAACCAATATAAGGTGAGGGTAATATTTCCCAGCAAGGCCATATGGGTTTCACACTATTAATGGTATTGATTTTGATGAATAACCTGGTTTAATTACATACATTAACCTGTTTTAATTATGTACACTTATTAATCCTTTGCTGTGTTCTAAAAACACAATAACAGCAAACACATTTAGCCTGAGATACCATGTCTTCCAATTCTGGCGTTCTCGTGTTCGGAATCTCATTTGGTCTCTGCCCCAAGTGTAGGTGCTCCCTGAGCATGGGTGCTGTCAGGCAGCTGGTTTCAAGAGAGCAGACTGGAATGGAACACAGCACATCACACGGGACTTCAGCTGGCAGAAAGGCCGAGGGTTCTCAATGTGGAGACTTTTTTTTTAATGTATCAAGAAGTTTTGGGATTTGATTGTCTGGTTTGGTATTTGACACAGCTTTGTTCACACATAGCTGGGGTAGAATTTTTAACATCCTTTTGGTGGAAATGAACAATTCTTCATATAGTAAAGGGTGGTGAATGCTGTTACCAGTGGAGCTGTGTAATGCAGTGCCATTTATACCTGTGATTTCACTAGGCTGAAGAGTAATTTGCTGTCTTTCAAGGCAGTGAACACCTAAACATTCTCCACAAGGGTTTTTAAGTTAGGATATTTCTGTTTTCGGGGTTCAGTCATTTCTAAGGAGATGCTTTTGTGCTTTTAATTCTAATAATAATATAAGAATATATTTTTACATCATAAAACCACATACATCAATAGAACATTCTTACTGCAGTCATTGTGTTTTAAAGATGACACTTCAGTTGCTCACAACAATCCTGAATCTGAAAAGAGGCTTGAGTAGTTCCTGTCTATTACTTCACTGTAGAATGAGACTGTGCATTTGGCTGTCATCATCATCTTACCTCTTGGCAAGATGGAGAATCAGTAAATCAGACTGTGCCGGGCATATTTGTTTAAACTCTTGCAGGCTGCTTGGTGGAGCATGACAAAGGTTTCTTTCTGTATTTGTAGCAAGCTCATGGCGGCGTGCTGATGATAGGAGAGAAGAACGTGGAGAAGAACGTGAAACAGTTCGGCGATCAGCTCCTGCTCCTGCTGCTCCTCCAGCTTCTGCTCCCCCACCAGCATCAAAAGATCGAGAAAGAGATGGGGAGAAGGAGAAAGGTTCCTGGAAAACAGAAAAGGAGCGTGAGCCCCTTCGCCGTACTAAAAATGAGACAGATGAAGAGGGGTGGACCACTGTACGACGTTAAGTGAAAATCACAGAGTTTAACCAATGTTTTAGCTTTGATTTGATCGAATCCATGGATTATATTTGTGCTTATAAACATTCTGAATTGGAGTTCTTTAACAAATGTTTTGAGGTAATGTGAAAGCATGAGCTTGAATTACTTACTCATATAGATTGATCATGCACAAAACTCACAGCAGAAGGTTGGAAATTGAATGCCAGTTTTTGAAATTTCAAATGATGCTTATTTCATGGGTCATTCTTTGCTAAAATAAAAAGAAGCAAGCCCAACAGCTGTCTTGAGTAATGCTTCTGTCTTGCACCAAAACAGGCTGACCTTTCTATTTTTAGTCTTTCTTAATTTGGAATGGGATATTATCATTGCAGAACATGCATTTGAGAACAATTCTGTTCACACAGTGGAATTACTGAAAAAGCAGAGCTAAATCAATTTCCATAATTAGCCAAAAAAATAGAAGAAAAAAAGCCCTCTTTTACATAGGTATCTTTGAGGGCAGGCAGTTTCCGAGACGTATTTTATCACTATCTAAATTCAGTAAGTTGTTTAAATTTGAATTAAATACAATAAACATTATGAGCATTAGCTACACTGGGATATTTTCTGTAGATTTACTTGAATACATAACTCCTACGAGGCCATTTTGCAGTCATTGTTCCAGTAATGTATACTGCTGCAGTGTACAACCACAAAACTTCAAGCTTTTACAATTTAAGTGTTTTGGTAAGCATATGGCTATGCATTTTCTGTTGCCAGTATCACAACTGCTTTTTCCATTACTGGATAATTCATGCCTTTCAAGGATTTATAAATATTGTCATATTTAAAATGTGTGGTTTTGGAGAAATTGTTGAATTTTCCCCCAATTCTTTGTCTTCAGGGTCAATTCTTTCCCTTTCCAAAAAGGTGATTTGTAGTAATGGCTGTGTTGACTTCAATTTTGGGGTGTGGTAACAACGATTAATTATCTGGTCATAGTGAAGCCAACACAGAACTTGCTGCTGTGTGTTTCTTCAATGACAAATAAACAACTTAAGGAATTAGCTGCTACAGTGTCTTGACTTTCTAGTAATTCCCTGCAATGTACGTTAATGCAGAACAGCTGCTGAACCTTTTCTGTATGCATACCTGTTTCTGTACCTACTGAAGGACAATGTGAGAACACCTGGGATAGCTTCTTCTTGAGAAACCTGGTTTAATTTTTAACATGTGTGAACAAAAGTTGTAATACTCTTATTCTTTTCCTGCCCTCTTCAGAGTTATCCAGGACCAGTAGGTTTCTCAGGAAAAACTTGCTCTAGGAGTCTCCTTCGGAGGGCTAGATTTTTGTGCCTTTTGTGCTATCTCATTGCTTGTTGAGTCACAGAATTCTTTCAGGGAAGTAGTGTTTTCTAAGTCTTTGGGGTTTTTTGCTCTGTTTTCTGTTCATCATACAGTCCTACAAAGGATGGAACTAGAGAACGGCAGCTATCCAGTAACAAAGAGTGCTTACTGGATTTGGAGTAGGGAGTGCTACTGCTGTTTGGCTGCCTCTTGCTGTCCTTAAGTTCCGTGTTGTAGGATCACAGGTTTATTCCTGTTAAAAGGGACTCCGGGAGCTCACTTCACCTCTGGCTGTCAAACTATTGTGTTACTCAGAACCATGTTTCTCCAGTGTGGTCTTGAAAACCTCCAAGGATGTGGACTGTACAACTTTTCTGGGCAGCCTCTTCCACTGCTTGACTGCTCCCACACCAGAAAATTATAGAATCATGGAATAGTTTGGGTTGGAAGAGACCTTTAACAGTCACCTACTCCAACCCCTGTGTAATAAGCAGGGACATCTTAATTTGATCAGGTTGCATAGAGCCCTGTCCAACCTGACCTTGAATGTTTCCAGGGATGGGGCATCCACCACCTCCCTGGGCAGCCCATGCCAGTGTTTCACCACCCTCATCGTAAAAAAATTTCTTCCTTACATCCAGTCTAAACTTACCCTCTTTTAAAAGTTTAAAGCCATTCCCCCTTGTCCTATTGCAACAGGCCCTGCTAAAAAGTTTGTCCCCATCTTTCTTATAAGCCCCCTCTAAGTCCTGAAAGGCTGCAGTAAGGTCTCCCCAGAGCCGCCTCTTCTCCATGCTGAACAAGCCCTCTTCCCTCAGCCTTTCCTCCCAGGCAAGTGCTCCAGCCCCTGTCGCATGGGTCCTCTGCTGAAATTACTCAATTTCAGCCGTGTCCTCCTCCTGTGGCGGGCAGTGGGACCCACAACCACATGCAGAAGTCGAGATGAGGTCTCCTGAGGGGGTTGCTCTGCTCATCTGCCGGCTATGGTCCTGTTCAAAAATGCCGGGCATATGACTCACATTCAGCTTTTTGCCTCCCAGGCCCTGGAGGCATTTGAGCCACCCCCTAGTCTATCATTGCAAGGGCTTCTTCCTCAGCAGTGCAGGACTCTGCCCTTCTTGTTGAATTTCATCAGGCTCCTGCCCAGCCTGTCTCAGTCCCTCCGGACAGCAGCCCTGCCCCGACTGTGTTGGCTGGTCCTCCCGCTTCAGCGTCATCCATGAACCTGTTGACAGGGCAGCCTGCTGCTGCCTCCAGGTCCTTGAGAAAGACGTCAGGCCAGGTTGAGGGACAGACCCCCCTCATACCCCGCTCCAGGTGCGGTCCGGCCCACTGACCGTGATGCCGAGCCTGACCATCCAACCATTTTTTCTGCCCACCTTGTTATCTAGGCTGTAGCATCCTAACTTGGGTACGAGAATATTGTGTGAGACAGCATTGAAAGCCTTGCTGAAGTTGAGATGAAGAACATCTGCTGTTCCTTCCCTTGTCCACAAAGTCACTGTGTTGTAGAAGGCAGGATTTACCCTCAGTAAACCCATGCCAACTGTTCCCAGTCACCTTTTCCTTCATGTGCCCAAAAACATGCTCTGAAATCACCTCCTCCATGATTTCCCCAGGGGCTGAAGTGACAACACCTGGCCCACAGTTTCTCTGATGGTCCTTTTGGCCTTTTTGGAAGATGGGTGCAACATTTGCCTTTCTCCAGTCATGAGGGAGATGTAAAGAGTGATTGTCCCTCCAGTTACATAATTTTATCCAAACAAAGCCATTTTTTACATGGGGATAAATGTTAATGATCATTACACCAGCTAAGGCTTTGTTCCCAAACCCGTGTTCTTAACTTCCATTATTTAAGATTGCGATAACGTTACCAGCGCATGTAAAATTCTCAGGACTGGGCAGCTTGAGAAAAGATCTGCAAGATACAAACTTTACAGACATGCCAGTGTGTTTATTTTACTTCTTGATCATTTTAGACAGAATACTAACTACAGTGATCAAAACCCACCACTGACCAAATCCAACAGCTAAAACCTCCACCTACTGCCATAATTATACATTAGCACAAAGTTTGGTTACCTGAAAATGTTGATGAAGTCAAATGAATTCTCTGTGTGTTTGATCGATTCATGTTCAGTTAAATACCCAAGAATTTCAGTGAACCTCAGAAGAAGACAAACCCTCACACACTATATTTAGAAGGCAGAACTTTAAGGCTGCTGCTGGTTAAATGCAGATGTTGCTCAATTAGAACACATCTCCAAGAGCAGAGTGAGGCAGGTGGTCAGGTATGAACAGTTTCTTTCCTGCTCCAGGAGCAGCCCAGTGACTGACCCCCAGCTGGTGGGCAGGGCTGAGGACCACCAGGGTGCTCAGCAGAAGTAGGGTACAGATATTATAATTCTATTTTCTCTCAAGTGCCTTTGTTCTAAAAAATAAAATCACCAGTTGACGAGAACTGGCAGACCAGGGCAGGGACAATGGATGAAGCGGTGCCACTCCAGTCCGGGCAGAGCCACGACTGCATCTCGGGAGATGTCCTGACCTTGGTTAGATGGGCCTCGGTGCGGGCAGGAGCAGGAGCAGGAGCAGGAGCAGGCGCAGGAGCAGGCGCAGGAGCAGGCGCAGGCTGGCGAGCTATGGTGCCGCTGAGCTGGTGAACAGCCAGGAGGGAATCTCAAACAGGAAGAGTACTGGAACTCTTGTCTTGCTGTAAATGAAATGTATCTGTTGTTTTAATATCCCTGGGCTGCAGTCATTGACAACAACTGCTACACGTAAGGAAGTTTTCCTTCTGTAACTAAAAGGTACTGTTAAATCGTGTAAGCCTCCAAAATGAAGGTGTTAGGTCAGTGAAATGTAAGATTCAAAATTTACCTGTTATTGAGGCACTAGAACCCATCCTGTGTGGTTTACTACAAAATTGCAAGAAGTAGGCACGCGACTGGCGTAACGAGAACACTCGATTTACCTACTTTGCCGTGGCAGGACCAGCTAGAACTGAAGTGCTCTACACTCTGTGGGGTCCTCCTCTGAAAAGTGATTATTACTGCATTTAATTATGGTAGGCTGGAGATTCTACAAGCTATTCCACTGCTTTTTGCTAATGAAAATCTCCCTTGCTGCAATTCAGGCTTTGTTAGCCCTTTCACTCTTGGGCAGGAGGATTGTCTTACTGGCTTTGCCACATCTTTTTCTGTATTTAGCATATCAGTTCTGTTTTGCCCAGACAACAGGCATATTAGAAGTAATTATCTTCCTCCCCATGTGACTGTTAGCAAACTACGTCCATTATATATTAACCTATATATTTGGTGGGTCAAACTGGCACATCTGTGGGAAGGAAAGACATTTTATAACCATCATGGTTTAGCCCTACAGCAAAGCAGCTACCTGAGGCACCCTGCTCAGCAGACTGAGAGCAAACCCTGGCCAAATAAAAGATGAGTCCAGACTTACCTGGCTTCAGCTGGACCAAGCTATCTATGCATATGAAAGTAGTTTTTAGTTAGAAGTAGCTTGCTTATTGCCAAGGCTAGTACCAACTGAGGATGATTATAGGCTATCCAATAGTGTGTTCACTCCTCTTACCAGAATATCACCATGGAAAAGATTCCATCGCTTACATGCTTAGGAATATTTCCCTGTAATAAAGTAATTCTCAGAAGATAAAAGTATTTGGTTTAAACAAGTAGCCATAATAGTTCAATTTGCAGATGGCTGTAGAACAAATGAAAATCATATCTGGCTTTTCTTAGACCTCTTCTGTGGAGCATACAACAGCTCCAACCTGGGCTGCTTTCAGATTAAGCTATTTGCTGTTCCTAGGATTTAAATTACTAATGTAAATGGTTTCCACTATTTAAGCAAAGGAACGCTATAAACATTATCTCTTGTAATAAGCTTTTCGGAATGACCAAGAACAAGCATGTTTCAGCTCACTCAGTGCCACAAGGAGTGTGCTGGTGCACAGGAAATGGCAGCAGCTTACTTAAAAAAACCTGAAATGTCCTTAAAAGGTTCAGTCTTTGTAGACACTGACTAGTAAAACTTTAAAGGGCAAATCGTCCTATTGAACGATCATGTAACTGAAGAGCCTTGCTCTCAGGCTGCCTTGTGCTGATGCTGAATCTTGTCCTCTGCTCTCTGTACTAGTTTGTGTGTCCGTCCCCGTCCCCGTCCCCCCCCCCCCCCCCAACTGGTCTTTTGAAGCTGTTGCTCTACCGCCTTACCTGTTACGACTTTGCCCAGACGCCTAATGCCACGTAGGGGCTGCGACAGGCAGCTCTTGGCCTTTCCACAGCAGCAAGGCTGCCCCAGTACGCTTGTAGGACCGGAGAACCAGGAGGGACAGGCAGCAGCAGAGGCCGTCGATGCAACAGTTTTCCTCTTAGGCAGGCAGAGGGAAGAAACAGGCGCTGCAAAGGGCCGCTGTCATCCACGGCAGGGCATCTTCTTGATGAATTTCCAGGCATTGCAGTAGGGCTGTTGCTATGCGGTAGCTTAATGTACAGACCAGACAGGAGAGTTGGGTACATCGCAAACTCTGCCAGGACGACCTGGGATCCAGCCCTGCCGGAATTACCCCTCAGAAAACACCTGAGACAGATTTTCTCAGATCTTCCTTGCTTTTGCGTCCAGTGAGAGTCAACTGCATTGAAATGCACGTACTGATCTTCAACCTTCCGACAAGGAGGTAACAAAAGTACAGAAGAAAACTCTTCCCATAGCATCACACTTGAGCTTGATTCTAATGCGTGGTGGATACAGATTCGACCTATGTGGACGAGGCATCCCAAATCCGAACACATCTAACTGCTCCGAAGAGCCCGAGGTGCAAGCCCCGCAGACTGACAGACCATACACAAGGGGTATTTAGCATGAGGAGAGGGTAGCCCCAGCCACTACGAAGCGCTGCCCCATTGCACTTGGTAATTAGACCCGACACCACCTTTGGAACCATTTGGTGAAGATTTAAGAAAACACTTCGACACAAAATCAGTTCCTCCCTCCCAACTGCTGCAGCTGTGCGTCACCCGCAGCGACGAATAACCAACCCTGGGCCTCCCCACCAGCCCACCCTGCACATTTTCCCTCCATTCTCGGCTGTCGGCTCTCCCCTGCTCCTGCCCCCTCCTACCAGCGTATCAAAAGGAATCCACACACGCACGCATCACCCCTCGCTTTCCCAGCTCCTTTTTTCTATCCGGACCCTTCTCCTTTCTCATCCTCCTGGTGATGCCCCAGCAGTTCCCACAAACGGCTCTCCTCACCTCCCTGCTTTTGGCGGAGCCGACCAAGCACACCCTCGTGTCCCAGGTGTCGGAAAGCCATCTACAGGATAACCCTCTCGACCTTGGGCACCTGCCTTGCAGCTCCAGAGGACTCCTAAGCAAACTCCGAACCTGCTGCTGCTCCTTGTCCTGCCTCTGAGGCACAATAAAAGCCATTTCCAATCTCTTTGAGGATTAGAAGCAACGCAGCCCTGATACTCGGTACCGATGAACTGCCATCACTTAGGGTCTAGGTCTTCAGCATCATTTTGTATCACCTATGTAGAGTTAAGGATATTTGCTGACCACATGGGTAAATCCACCTTGTGATGAGTTAAAGCCATGTTCTCTCAACTCTTGAAAATACATCACCGCCCCTTCCACCGTCCTGCTATGGTCCCGGCTTTCTGCTTTGTCCAGGTCTCTTCTCTCCAAGGGCTTCCCGGCACCTCCCCGTTTCCCACCACAAACACCAGCTGCATCAAAGCTTATTCTCTGCCCTGTCTCCCACCTTTCCTTCAGCCCAGAGGGCTCCGTTTGTACCTCGGCCCAGAGCCATCACGTTTTTGAACACGCAACTTCGATGCTTTCTGCTCTCGGACCTTCCCTAAAGCCGCGTTCCAGACACGGGGCCCTGCGAGACCAGCGCGGTCCACGCTCACTAGTGGATCGGTTCGGGGGTGGCCGTGGGGCACGGCACCGCTCTCCCATCGTGCCAGGTAGGACGCTGCGATTTTGGGGAGGAGATGTTAAATCACCGAGCGAGTAACCCAGCGCAGGTTTGATGACAATTTGCTTCCCGGTTTTAAGACCGGCGAAGAAAATTGCTCGGCTGTTTACTTGAAGAGCTGAAACGCGGAGCGTTGTACCCCAATTAAACACCTTGCTGTTAACAACCAAGAATGCAGCTCTCCCGCCGCTCCCCCCCCACCCCCCTTGCTGCAGCACCGGCCCGAACCACCCCGCCGGACCCCCCCACGGCACGGAGCGGCCGGGGACGCCGTTCCCCCGCCTCGGGCTGGGGGGGGCCGGGACCACGGGGCCGGCCCGGAGCGGCGGCAGAGGGCGGTGCTGCAC
>JANZLQ010000100.1:35872800-35900128 GCA_026212715.1 Elanus axillaris | reverse complement strand
TCCCCTCCCGCTCATTGGCTGGCGGGTGGCGGGGCGGAGCGCGGCGGCGGGAGCGGGCGGGGCGGGGCGGGTGTGGCGGCACGTGCGGGAGGGACCCGCGGAGCCCGCGAACCGTCGTGGCCCGGTTGGGGAGCGGGAGCACCGGGAGTGGGGGTGCGTGGGGGGGTGCGGTGGGGTGTTTGTTCACAGAGCGGTCCGTGTGGGCCGGGTCCGGCACAGCCCAGGACCACCGGGGAGGAGCAGTGCCGCTGAGAGCGGGCAAAGCGCCGGTGCTGGTAGGGACGGGTCTTCGTCTGCAGCAGGGCGGTGCATGGGTAAAACGCGTTTGGTAACATATAACTCGAAATGGGAAGCGTTTGGTAACATATAACTCGAAATGGGAAGCGGTTTGGAGCTGGTAAGCCGTTAAGGGTAACAGATGCCTTCCCATAGGTGCCTGTAAGTGGTATGGGGCAGAGGTGGTCTCTTCTTTGGACCCCTCTTAATAAGTGGGCTTGATGATTATCATCTAAAGCTGATAAAAGTTTCGGATCAGGCCTCGGATGAGGTACGTGCGCTCGCTGGAGTGCTGCTCGGCTGTGTGGAACTGGTCTGGTAGATTCAACCCCAAAAAGGGAGGGGGGCTGACCTATGCGATGGCTGTGGGTGCACGCGGAGGGTGCTGTGCGAGGGACCCCGGACGGCGGGATGGGCACGGGCGTCCCGCAGCACCCGCCTGGCGAGTCTTGACGAGTCCAGGTTTCGGTGGCCCAGTTCTCAACCCCTCCGAGCGGTGCTTGCAGAGCAGCCGCCACACTGCTGGATGCTGGGCCGTGGTGGGGAGATGCAAATCCTCTTTCCTGCCCCTGATGATTCCCCTCCGGTCTGGCTCCCCAGGAACCAGATCCTCCAGGAAGCATCACGTGCGTGTTCTTCCATTTGGGCAAGAGGAGTTAAAAATGCGGCCGCAATTAAAAATCCTATTAATTTCCAGCCCCTGGTAAGAGCTGCTGGGCTGAGCACAGTGGGTGGAGTTGTGTCAGTAGTAAATCTGTCTCCCCTGTGCATTACCTTGATTTGTAGGTCTGACAGGCGCTCCCCTGGCAGGTAAAGCAGCTTTCTGACATGGTTTGTTTGCAGCTGAAATCGTCAGGTTTCAGAAGCTCAGATACCAGAAATACCTCCTGAGGGACTGGTTTCTTGCACCTCAAGGCCTTGATATGCTTCTCCAGCCGCATGAAATGGCTGGGAAGTGGGTAGCTGAGATCCGAGGAACAACGCGGACAGCTGCGGGGAGTAGAGCTGGTTACAAGCAGCTTTTCAGAGTTCAAATGCTCTGGTTGGGAAACGGGGCTCCTTTCAGTACTGAAAACATTTGCAAAAGAAGTCCTGTTCTGGAGCTGTGCTCGTGGTGGGATGTGGTTCTGCACCAGGGCACCACAGGGACATTTCAGAGTTGTGCGGCATCAGGCTCAGCCTAGAGCCTTTCTCTGAGACGTGGTTACGTGACAGGCCTTTTCTCTCTTCAGTGGAGCGTTCCAGGGCCTGTCCAGTGAGGCACAGGGACATTGCCTCTCTGAACACAAATGGATAGCCCCGTTTTCACAAGGGGTGAGGGCTTGCAGGTTGCACTGGAGCCAGCGGGGAATGGCAGAGGTAACAGATGGGTGAAATGGCACAGCGTGATCAGTCAGAATGCTTGAGCGTCACATGCTGGGGCAATTGTTGTCACTCATCTTCTTTAGACATTTCAGGAGGCAATCTTGGAGAGTGAATAATTTCAAATCACTTCGTGCTGTAGCAGTGTAAGTAGCACAGGCAGAGAGGAAAATGGTCCTGTTCCCCTCACCGCTAACGCAGGGAGCAATGAAGAATGTGGAGCAGCATAAAAAATATCCGATCTAGAAAAATACAGTGAAGAATAGATACCTGTTACCAGCACTGCAGTAACAGCACCCTCTATTTGACCAACAGCTCTGGCAGAGCTCACGCACGTCAGCAATCCAAATGTACAAGGTATGCTGCACAAGTTATTCCGCTGCTTTCCCTGTCCCGACTTTTGCAAATGGCCCCTCACGTTCCAGATGTTGAGCAAAGACTCAACAGCTTGACTCGGAGGTTGGGTCTCCATAGCTGTCAGGTGTTGTCAGACTTCAGCCGACCTTGCACTGGCTCGTTGGGTGGTATGTCACAGTGCTGGGTCGAGAGTAGGCAATGCCACTGCTGACATTGGAACAAATTGATGTCTCAGTGAAACTTTGATCAGACAGATTCAAATGGTAAATACAAAATATGGTCATGAACAGCTGATGGGGAAGTAGCTGCTTCTAGGAAGGATATAGCATTGGTGTTTTGGTTTTCTTTGAAAAAGTTTTTTATGCGAAACATTGAGAACTGCAAGAAAAACTACTGCTTTGTCCTTAACTGGAGGTTGGGAGTATTTCTGACTCTATCCCAAACTACCCTTTTGGCAACCTTTTTAAGGACTTTGACAGTGTAAGACCACAGCTGTCTTGGTGGTGTCTTACATGAGTTTTTGCAGCAAGGCTGCACAGCAACCCTGGAAAACTATCAGCTGGAGCAGAAGTGACAAATAGCTGTTGGCACCGTGAACTCAACACCATGGGCCAAACTCTGCCCAGCGAAGGGGAAAGTTTTCTGCCGTCCCTCATAGCAGCAAGAAGCCATGTCACAGATTTAAGCTGATCTGAGCGCAGGACGCCTTCAGATCTGCTCGGAGTGAGTAATCTGCTTGGGGGGACCGGTGTGGGAGCTCCTGCTGACCGCAGGAATTTGTTGAGCCCAGGATTGCTCCTGGGAATATATATATGAAACCTATGGAGTTGTAGAGCTGTCGTAGTGGACACCGGTGCCACCCTGCTCCCAAGGGACGGAGTCGTGGTGCTGGGGGTCACCTAACCACGTCTGGCTGCTGACTGCCATGGGGAGAGCCTGTCTGGCAGTGGTCCCCTGCCTGCCACGGGTTGCGGTGTGCCCAGACCTCGCTGCCTCCCTGGGACAGCTCCGAAACCCAGGGAGGTCAAAGCAACGTGGTGCTGCTCTCGTGCACGCCAAAAACAGGTCAGTGAGGTCTTTGTATAGGGTAGGAGGAAAGATTTCTTTCTTCATATTAAAGGAAAAATGATCTAATAAGTCATTTAACATGAATGATAGAAGGATTTAAGCACAGGGGGCTTTGAATGCATGCAGGACAGCTGTCAAGTTTAGAGAGGAGATTAGCGGTTCATTTGAGAGATACATTAGGAAAAAGAGCTTACTCCGGGGGGGCTGTTAGCTCCCTTGAGGCTGGGGAGGATTTAGTGTCTGTAAGTGTTGATCTATTGTGCACGTTGTGAAGCTTGCCATCCCAGCAGCTTTGATATGTTCCAGCTTTGCTTTAAAACTCCTGTTGATGTTAAAGTGACTTTCATTTAATGTGGGAGATGTTGACAAGTTCCCCCAGGAGGCTGGTGAGTTCTTGAAAGGGTCTTTTAAAATATTAGCTTCACCGCCACTTTTAGATGATTTTTTTCCCCCTCTGGAATATCAAGGAATGGTTTGTTTCTGACAGCACTAAAAATAAATTAGGTGTCTGCTGACACAGGGAAGATATGGCTTGCGCTGGTTGGAGTCCCAGCCTAGTGTTTGGGGATCCTTTCTAAAGCTTGTGGCTTAGCAGTGGTTGCTTGTGTTTGGAAAGCTGAAGTTTATAGCACAGAGTGAGCCTTCTCTTTAGAAGATTGGAAACAGCTGGTGGGACTAACACGGGCGAGTTAGGTTTCAGCGGTGGATGCAAACACAAGTCATGAAAGCAGAGCTTCAGCTTGGCGTCTGCTCAGAGGCTCCAGTGCCGATGTTCGATCCACCCCTCGACTGACTGCTTTCCCCAGTGTTTCCCATGTCAAAAGGGAGAGGTGCACGAGGGCGTGCGCCGTAAGTGCACGTGGGGAGGCCGTGCTGGCGAGGGGCTCTGGGGAGGAAGCCCCAGCTCCATGTCACTGGTGTGGGGAAGGTGGGGGGCCCTGGGCATGGCAGCTGGCATGGTAATAAATGGTTGGTAATAAATGTAATGAAATGACTCCAGCCCTTTTTACTGGCAAAAATACACTGCTATGGAGGGTTAGGGAAGTAAAAGCCAGCTGTGAAATACGACTTTGGTTTGGGGAATCTTTCTTTGAAGATGTGCTTTTGGTTTTGTTGCGTGGAAGCAGCTGATCCTTCAAGGAGGCAGAATTCTGCTTGATTGCAAAGGAGGCAGTGGTGGTCTCACCTTCCTCTGGTCTGTCCGGAGCCCGCTGGGCTATTTCTGCATATCCAAACACATTAGGTGTTTCTGTACCAGGGTATCAGACTTCTCCATGGTGTAGACCACAACTTTCATGCACCGCGCTGGAGGCAGGAGTGACTGTCCGGATCTGTCATCTTCAGCCGCTTTGGAGTTACATGACAGTCTTCAGGCAACTGCAGCAAATGTTCACCCAGGCAAACAGAGCTGGTGGGGGACGTCATGTATTTTTAGCTGTCTTTTAATTTGATTCAGCCATCGAAAATGCAGAGCAGCACACAGTGGTAGCCAGCTGTCTAAGAACTGCTGCTCCACCTCCTTGCATGCAGACAACTGGAAAGAGCTGAGAGGAAAAAATGAAGGTGCTTCCAAGAGTACATCATTGCCTGGTGAAGAGATGGTGCGATGTTAGTCTCCATTTCATGGTTGTAAAACCAGAGAGGCAGTTGTAGGTCCCCAGTGAAGCAGAACTAGACTGTTGGCTCCCAGGTCTTGACACCTCCCAGCTCTCTGTGACTGCAGTGGTGTCTGTTCCCGGTCCAAGGGAGGAGGTGGGCTGCTAGAACTGGAGCTGTGATCCCAGACCAGCTGCTAGAGAACCATGCAGAAACGAATAATCCTATTTAACTACAGATTTTGACAAATGCCATCAGTTGAAAGACCTGGAGTAAAATACTGATGAGCTATCTTGTAACTTGGGCACTGTACAACCTGGTCTTTGGATGGCATGGAGAATCCAAGTAGTGATCATGGAAGTAATGTGCACATCATAGCAGAAAATTATATGGGCAATCTAAATATGTCTCTGCTTGACTGTTGAGTGCTCAGTTTTCCAGCAAAAAGACATCCTTTTCTCTATTTTCATTTTATCTCCAGCAGTGGCATCTTCTGCATCCCATATGGTTTGAAGCTGAGCCTTCAGCAGAGTCCAAACTGCAGTCTGGCAGCATCAGCCTGGCTGTGGCCGTAGCGGTAGGCGTGCACAGGGGCTGCCGAGGCGACAGCTGAGCCCTTTCCAGGGCTGACAGCAAATAGGAGGAGAGTAGACTTCATGTTTTGGGGGCTGACAGTGCAGAGAGGAGAGAAACTGGTTTTCCTCTCCCCCAGAAAAGTCTGTCAGCTGAAGCTGAACTAGTTTTCAGGATGCAAAGTGTCTTCTGGACACAGACCTTTTTAAATCTTCAGATTCAGAGCACTGCTGGAAGAGTTGGAAATAGTAGCTGTTCAAGAAAGAAAATCCATTACAGGACTATTTTTACAATCAAAAATGTATCCTCTCTAATTATCATGGTTGATAAACAGAAGACACTATCAGCTTTTCCATCATCTCTTGCAAATGCATGGAATTTAAAAGAGAATGCAAAGGTCATAGATGACCAGCCAGGGTTTTGAGTTGCCCATCCCAACTACTGCAGAACACAAATGCAAGCCAAGAATCAAATGTTTATCAGCAGAAGCATATTTTTCCTGAGGATATAGTAACTCACATTAATATCTCATGGAGAAGAATGTCAAAGTAGCATAGAAATTCATATATACTGTTTATGAGAAAATTAAACAGTGTTTATGAGAAAATGAAACAGTTTTTATGAAAACTGAAAGGGTTTTTTGTTTAAGAAGAATTTGTCTTTATGCATTTTATAAATACATCAGGGAAGTGTAATAAATGCTATAAGCATTTTGGTTTCTAAATGTCGAATGAGGTTTCCCTCTTACAGCAAATCAGACTCATGTTGAAACTGAGAATCGGGTTCTTCTGTAAAGATCCTGTGAATGTAAAATAGCACAGAAAAAGTGTTCATTTTACAGTTTTATAATGAATGAAATCAAACTCTATATTATTGGACTTTATTGTTACTGGCTATCTCAAACTGAAAATGAAATGATGAAGGCAGGATGGGTGTTTGGGGACCAACAGCTCTCTGATCCATGCCGAGCTGCTTGACCACAGCTGATGCGACTGCACCCATCAACACCAGCCTGCGACCCGGCCTGTGAGTTTTGAAATGCTGAGGTTGAAATCTTGGCTCATCAGTCTCTGCTGCAGCCAGGGTTTCATCTTTGGAGCTTATCATGGCTGACTGGTTATTATCGTGCACCTCTGTCAGAGTTTGCTCCAGCAGCTGTGTGTCAGAGGTTCATGCTGTCAGTGCCTCTTGGAAGGGCTGGTATTTTGGAGGTTTCACACATCTAAGTTTGAAGTGTCGGTCAGCTTTGCCTGCGTGTAATGCTGTTTCACGCTTTCTTTTAACTCCAGGGTAATAATAACTGAAAACCTAGTTCAGCAAACACTTAAGTACATGCTTACCATTGCAGGCCTTGCTACAGTATTTGCAGTTTTTCTCAAAGTTGGCAGTTTCTGCTAGATTTCAGGAGACTGCAGAGTTTTTAAAGCAGAGAGAGACGTTACAGTGACTTGCAATGGAGGGTAAAATCCTGTTCGGTTGACATCAGTGATGAAACTCCTGCTTACTTAAAGGCGGTGGCCAAGAGTTTACGTACTGATTGCATCGCGTGCTGCCCACGCTTTCTTGTCTCCTGTGCAAGGTCATGGAAGTGGAAGGCCGAGCCAATGCATTTGGGAAAAAGGAGAAGTTTCCGTTTTGGACAAGTCTTTGGATTCATTGAAAAGAGTATTTCAAATAAAATTTTGGCTAGACACTCTACATTCCTTTATGTATTCCTCCTCTCCAAAAATTATTGCTCCAGGATATACTTGAGAGAGCTTGGTGCTTGCATGAGGATTTATTGCTTTTAGTTTCTGAATTGGTCCTGAACCTGAATTAGCAAATGCTAGTGCATATTTCTAATAGCGACAAGAATTCCAGCAGAATTTCTGAGGTCTGCCTGGCTGATTAAATCTAGCAAAGGCTGCTGCTAAGCTGCTAGGCAGAGCCAGCCATATCAAGGACTTTAAGACGACCGCAAATTCAGTTCTGAAGATTTTTTTATTGTGTGAAATTTTACCAAGCGGAAGATGTATATTTTAGTTGATCCATATAAATGTCATACACACATGCAAGACAGTAGATAAGTTCCCGATACATTAATTTCACATGGCGAGGATAATAGTATTTCTCCTGACAACTTGATTAAATTTGTAAGAAAATTCCTAGTGAAAAACAGTCATTGCATTTTTTGTCAAGCCGATAAGTATGATTTAACTGCAAGAGAAAAGCAACTGAAAAAATCAGGCTTGCACTCAAAACCTAGCACTCTTGTTTTCTGTTTTTTTATTTGGTAAAGGGAGTAAACAGAGGGTTCTTCATTGTTCTGCTTGCTTGGTGGTGCTGGTTTTCTTAATCTGAAATTGAAGTTGTCTCTACTGGGAAGAACAGTGATGACTGTGAAAACAGTGAAACAACTGAAGAATACTGAAGTCAAGAAAACAACAGGAAAGAACTTCTGATCAGTCTAAATGTTCTACGCTTCTGATATATTCTGGGATCTTTTGTCTTCTCAGAAGTTATAGTTAACTTTGAGACTTAAGATTTTGGGGAAAGGAGGCCTTTGTTAAAGATTCAACACCTTCACCATGAGATTTCCAGTAAACATTGTTGGGGACATTGGGTGTATCCTCCAGCTGAACAGAGGAGATTGGGGTCTGGAGTCTGACCTCCCCTGATCTTATAGGAGAAGAGACACAATCTCAGGGAGTTGTTTCTCAGAGCATTTTTGTGCTGTGCAAGAAGGCAAATGCCCCTCAGATAGTTAATGTAAACGTCTCGGGTCAAACGCATCTCGGTTTGGGGAGGGTTCCTGGAGACCTCTGAGGGTCAGGGCTTGGGCTGCAGTGCTGCGCACCTCTTGGGTCCTGGTGCTCTGAGGCTTGGTGCTTGTGTCGGGTGAGAAGAGGGGTCCCATGGCAGAGCCCTCGCCCTGGGGAGGCCCTGGTGTGGTGGAGGGGCTGGTGTTTCCCTTGATGTACAACGGTACCCACGCAACTGGCAGCCACCCAAGTACCTGGCCAGGGCCGCATGTACAGAAGCTATCGTCCACCTCTCGGTGCTCTCCACCATGGCGTGTGCCTCCAAAGGACTTCTCCCTCATTCCTCGGCTGCACTCTTCTCCCAGCTCACCTCACGCCTGTGCTCACGGCTTAGGCTGGCACACAAACCCCATCCACCTCCAAGGCTCTCCTCGCTCCCTGGACTATGGGGTCCCTCCTGCACCCTCCTGCAAAGAGGCCGGGGCATAGCTGGCTCCTGCCCATCCATGCTCCTTTACCCCTGGGAGCCCTGGGCACAGATGCCCACAGATGACACGTGAGATTGGGTGGTCCCGTGTGCACATCTCTGTGTGCAGCAGTGTGGGAGTGGATTGCAATTTGCACTTCGGCATTTCACATCCCCTGGGAGCCTGTGTTAAGTTTCCAAATTCTTGTGCTCCTGTTTTCTCACAAACCCCGTTCTGAGTCTGACCCTGAGTGCATGGTTGCATTTATGTTTTCAGTAAGAAATATTTTGTTCAAATCTTTGGGTGCTTTTGATTTACTTTTTTTTTTTTCCCTGAAGGGATAAACCACTAATTATACATGGAAATTGTACCTCAAAGATCCATCTTAATATTATAATTGTAGTAGCAAAGCAACTGGTATGATTATGTGCATCATTGCACTTTTTAGCCATTAACCAGCTTTTCTTGGTTAATGAAGTTAGTAAAACCGAGAATGTGCTTTGCTGGAATATATCCAGTGGAGTCTCATTATCACCTACAAGCCTTTATAATTGGGGTGATAATGTGCAAAACGTTATATTGCTGATAAACGAGATGGGATTAAAAGAGAGTGAAGTTCTGCTCTCAGACACATGTGACAAATCTTGGGATTTTGGTCTGTATTTGTGGAATGCCTGCAGCCCCGTGTTGAGTCTGGGGGGGTGGCATTTCAAGCAAGAGGAGGTACACTTGGAAGGAGTCCCGTGGTAAAACTAATGAGAGCTCTGACCTCTGAGGAAAAGTAGAAAGAATTGGTGCCATCGAGTCAGGAGGAGACTGTAGTGAGGCATGAAAATGGTCTTAAATGCCTTCAAAGAAGGGAATAATCTGTTCTCTATGATCCCATTGGATAGGATACAGAGGAATGGGCTTAAAGCACAGTGAGGGTGGTTGACATTGAGTATTAGGCAAACATAGAACGGACAATTAAGGACTGATTGAAATTGCTTGGACTGGGGTGCCTCAAAGGGTTCTCCACCGTTGGCAGGCACCAGGAAGAGGTGAGGGAGGCATTGGCAGAGGTGGCATGGGTGCGATTGCTCCGGGTGGTGGGGAGCTGAAGCATCGGTGGCACAACTACAATGTTATTTTATGGTTCAAGGCACACTCGGGTGAGAGGCTAATAGATGAGAGACCAGAGATCTACCTGGTGCTTGCACAAACGCAGACCAGATCTGCCAGGAGGATCTGTGATCAGAATTATACTTACACCCATTACACGCTTGGAATGACTGTTAGGACTGCTGATAGAAGGGAGAGAAGACTGTCAATGTTATAAAAGCAAAAGGGAGCACTACTGTTTGTTTCCTTGGATGATACAGGTCATAAAGCTGCTTCTGTTTGTGCTTGTTTGAATTTAAGCTTGTCTTTTTGGAAAAAAAACATCCAAATTTTATTAAAAAAAAACCTGTAATGAAGAAGCATCCTGTCTGCTCCAGCACTGGCTTCAGTAATAAATTAATTATTTGCACTGTTAAACATGTGCCCCCATCTTTCCAGTCAGAACCTGTCTGTTTTCAGTGTTATTGTTTTCCTATACTAATTGAGGACCCTGATCTCAAAATTTCATTCTCCTTGTAAACATTGATAGTCTTTAACCAAGTCATCCCTTAACCTCCTCTCTTCATAAGCTAAATAGATTGAGCTCCTGGATCTGTAACTGTAAAGGCTGTTTTTCCATCCTTCATACTCCTCTCTGAACTCTCTGCAACTTGTCAACATCCTTTATGAATTGTGGGCTCTAAATTTAACCCGACCCTCCAGTGGGAATTACACCAGTAATGCCAGGAGCACATGAAGATTTGCATTCTTTGCTACAATACTATACTCAAATATTGTGTATGACTGAGTAGGAACATAAAAATAGGCTCAGACCAAAGGTTCATCTAGTTCAGTATTTTGTTTCTGACAGTGGCCTGTGGAGGGTGGATACTGAAGGGTGATATTTCCCTGTGTAGCCCTCCCCTTATCTTTTTAAAATGAAGACACAATCTGAAATCCCATGCAAAGCCTTTGGTATTTACGTTTTTGGTGTTGAAATGGTCTCTTACGCCTGTCATTTTTCAGCATTTGTATCATGTGCTGCCCAAGGAGTTAAAGTGTAAACCAGAAGATTTGTGTCTTTGCTAAGAGTCTGGGAAAGGGTATTTTTAAATCACAGCAGGGCCCTGAGAAGGGGGAGAGCCGCCATCCAGACGGAGGGACAGTGCATTCCCGCTCCCTGGGGACAGTGCTCATCAGTGGGCCGGCTTGCCGGAGGCTGCCCCGCCGCCCTTGTGCTGCAGTGCCAGGGGCTGACACCCCAAAAAGGCAGCGGGAGCAAACGCAGGGCCCTGCCAGGATTGCTGGAGCTCTGACAGCAGCTGCCTGAGTGCCAAGGAAGGAGTGAACGCAATGTTCTTAATGTCTCCCCATCTGTAATGACTGTGCTGGTGCTTAGCTAATGAATCACTGTGATCCCCAAACCTGTTGTAGCATCTCTGACTCCCAAGATGAAGCCCTGCCTCTTGTGCACGTGGAGCTTTGGGTCTTGACTTGGCCCCATCGGAGCACGTGGGGCTTCCTTGCACCCCCTCAGCCATGCGACACAGTCAGCTCCCCGGCAGCAACGAATCCTCTCCCTCAGTTATCACACCACTGCCTTGTGTCATCTGCAACTTTATTAGAGCATGTTTTCATGTTTTCTTCCACTAAGGATGTTATATAGCTGAGAATAGATCACCGTGGAACTTCTTGGAAACTACCGGGTGATGATTCCTTGTTCACAGTTACACTTGGAGATTGGTCAGCCGGTTTTCAGGTTACTTGCTTTGTGCCAGGTTAGTTCTGTGCTGTTCTAGTTTCTCAGTCTGTGAAGTGTATTAGGTTGGGTGTCATGCAGCATTTTGTGGCATCAATGTTAGTATGTAGGTCAATGCACTTCACCATCTTACAGTTAAAAGACACCAGGCTCGTTCTGTAGGATGTACTTTCTGTAAACACGTGCTCTCTGCTGAGCACTGTTGTCTTACTACAGCCCTTGGGCTGCTGGAAGGATGAAGGGGTGGGTATTTTGGACCATTCCAGTAGCAGACTAACTAAAATAAGGTATAGTCCAGTGTCACAGAATTTTGTTTATGAAAGTTCCATGGAAAATTTCTGAAGATAGAACCGGTGCTAGAGGGAGAAATGGATATGTTTGTGTTTCAAGCCGTTGCTGGTATGCAGATAATAACCAAAGACATACTTGCTAGTGGTGGGCAAGGCTGGTGATCAGGAAATGTGTTTTACTGCTGGGGAAGGAGATCAGGAAAATCCGTTGCTTTAAGGACCCGAAAGTAAGACCAGAGCCAGGTGAAGCCAGCAAGAATGTAGAGATGAGACACAGAAAAAAAAATTATTTTAAAGTGTTTAAATCCCATTTTCTGAATAGGCAGAACACTTGATATTATAGGACACTTAGAAGATGTAAATGCACACGCACAAATGTAAATTCAGATTTCCAGCATGTCCTTGGATCCTGATCCAAACTCATGACAATCTGATCCCACTGAAATTAACAGGAAGACTCCTGCTAGCTTTATCCTTATTTATTCATTTATTGTAATCATATTATTGAAGTAATTGAGACATGAAGAGACATAGTGACAACATATTCCACTTTTTTGTCTCGTTACTCAGGCAAAAAGAGCAAAAATCAAGGTCATAACTTCCCACTGCTAGGGAAGGGTGAGTGCCGCGCACTCTAGTTGTGCGTTGCTTCCCTTTTCCCCTGGTGTAAGAAGGGAAGGTGAGGACCCCCAGGGTGGGGGAGATCTCCAGGGACTTTATTACTTCTGTTTGGTGTTTTGGGTTTTTTTAATATATTTTGTATAAATATTGTATAAATTTGTTACCATTTTTCTGGTGATTTGCCAGTTCTGGGCACTTGGATTTTTGTTCGAGCAGCTGAGAAAAGCAAAAATATTTGTTCATAAGTATGTTTAGTTGTGAGAAGATTCCTCTACCATTCAAATATCTGGGAGGATCATCTAGATTTTCTCAGCAGTTTTGTCCTGGTACCAAATTATTATAGCTTTCCAGATGAATACAAAAGCTCTTCCCATTTGAAAAAAAGAGAATGCGAATAAGCAACATTGTTTCCTAAACTAATAAACAACTTTCCTCTAAGTTTAACACCCAGATGTTATAAAAATTGAAAGTGCATGCTACCGAAAGCCAATATTATTGAACTGATTTT
The DNA here is from genome assembly GCA_026212715.1 of Elanus axillaris. NCBI lineage: Eukaryota > Metazoa > Chordata > Aves > Accipitriformes > Accipitridae > Elanus > Elanus axillaris. The sequence goes on along the minus strand of JANZLQ010000100.1, from coordinate 35,887,430 downwards.
ATGCAAGGTTATAAAATAGCAACAATAATAAAAAATGAACAGTCCTGAGATTTGGTTGGATTTTTCTTTAAATTTATGATGCTCCTGAGAGCCTGGATACACATTACATGGGTACTGGAACCAAAGTGTATCCCTTTGAAAACAGTATACTTGTAAGCTTTTTTACTGAGAAGGAAGCGTTTCACACATGTGGAATTCATCAGTATTTGAACAACAGTTTTAAAACCTTATGGTTAGTTCAGAATGCTTCTTAGTGTTGTTTCAGCAACAGTAGCTGTCAGAACTATAAAGCCAGACTGTCTTGTCCTTGTTGAAATAAAACATTTGAAAATGCTCATTATAACATTTCTGATTTTTTCCCAGAAACTGTGAGAAATTTTTCAAATGTCACTATTTTATTCTGACACATACCAAGATTCATCCGACTCTAGATATGTTGTGCTGTCAATCATGAAAACCTCACAACATAAATTCACTTGTGCAGAATTCAGATGGTTTCATTTAGATAGTTATTTCGATCATGGCCGTTGCTGTGGTGTGGAGGAGTGCTAGTGAAATGACAGCGCCTGCAAAAGAGGGAACAGGAATAAGAGAGGGTTTCATTCATCTGCAGATGAAGAGAGGGGTGAAATCCTTCCTAGAACAGGGTTGCTTCTTGTTAACGGAGTTTTAATAAGTGCCAGGAGCCGCTATTTTTACCATTACCAGTTAAGACAGCAGGCAGAGCCGCTGTATTGTTCAGCAATGTCACAAAACATCACAACACTGGAATTCAAAGATGTTCAATGTGCTTTGAAATATAATAATATGCAAGGGTCAAAGTTACTATGAAATGAAACAAATAGAAATTGAATTAATTGTTCTTAAATTCTGGGACTCCTGTGCATGCAGTTATAGCATCTTTGACTTAACCTTGAACCAATTTTGCCAATGACACCATGCTAATATTTTAATGTATACAGGATCTGTATAAATCCAGAATTGAAATGTATAATCTGTGCTGGACCATCTAGGTGGTGGTGATTGGTTTTCTCTGTGTTTCTTACTGGCTCACTCCAGCCCTGCCCCTCCCATTTCCTCTCGGACTCATGTCAGATAAAACATAACCATGCTTTCAGCATTTCAAGCTTTTTAGACAGGACAGAGGTGTTTAAAAAATCCAGCCCATCTTCAACCTGCTGTTTGGAGAGATACACCCCTGTAAACACTATATGGTGTGGCAAATGCACCCAAGTCTTTGGAATTTTATTAAATGCTGCCTAAAATGCTGTCTGAGGGCAGGATTTATACCCCTTGCTCACTAGCTACAGATAGCTGCATCTACTTGAAGGAGGTTGTTTGCTTTGGGATCTCTAAGATTTTAACATGGAATTTTTTGTATCGCTAATTTTTATGTCTTTGCAAAACAGCTAAAATATTTTCTCATGGAGGCTTCTGTTGTTTTCCTTCAATGTTTGCTAACATGTTAGGAAGAGATCAGACACATTTTTATTTCATTGTAAAGAGGAGACTTCCATGGAAACCATGGTGGATACTCCAGGGAAGCCTGTCGAGTAGTTTAAGGTCAGAAATCAGCCTGCATTTAGGAATGAGGAATAGCGAGCCTCACAAGCGAGCCTGAGCACAGAGTCGGGAGGTCTGGCTGCCCGTCCAGCCGTGCTGCCTACGTCGGTCTGGGGCAGGTGCCCCTCTGCTCTTTTTGGGTGACGGCCATCCTGTAATGACCTGTCATTTTTTAAGCAGTTTTTCTGCAACCATAACTTTGTCATTAAGTTACTGTAGGTATAGACGATGAACGCAGAAGCTGCCCGCGTTGGCAGCAGGTCGAGTGTGGTTTGAAGCACGTTGGCGGTGCCGGCTGCGACTGCGGCCGGCCTCTGCCCCCCTCCTTCCTGTGGCTGTTAGCCGGCAGAAAGTCCTGTTTTTGTACGTAACCATAATATATTTGTTCTGTGGCTGCAAAAAAAGCACATGTTATCTAGCAGGGCTAATCCCAGGACAGTGGGAGTCTTGAAGTGGTTTATTAAAAAAAAAAAAAAAAAAGGTGTTTGAAATATGAAAATCTGGGTTGGCTTTTACTCACTCTGTGGAAAACCAGGGGATAACATGTAAAAAGGGAGGAGAGAGAGAGATGTGACAAGAAGCCAGAAAAAAATATACAGTGGAACCATGTGGACCGGACAAAGTTGATTTTATATTGATTTCTCTGAAGCAGCGCAGTCCACCCATGGGCCAGGGCCGGGCAGGGCCGCTGCAGCAGGGCATCTCCGCCCAGTCCCCTCAGGCCTTCAGGGTGGCCATGGCCTGTAGCCTTGAGGGACGATGCAGCAGCCGGGGGTCTCTGTGGGGCAGTTGGGGGTCTCTGTGGGGTGGCCAGGGGTGTCTGGTGGCAGGACCAGAGTCCGCCAGGGCCTAGGCCGGCAGAGCCCACGCTCGCCATTTCCCTGCCAACGTGAGGCAGCGCAGGGGCTGGTGAGGCCTGGCAGACCCTGGCCTCTGCCATTTTATTTTGTATTGACATTGCCAAAATGTGTTTTTTTTTAAAAATCTGTCAGCTAAAGGGAGGGGCTGAAGTCTGACATTATTTAGAGGGGAAAAAAAGGCACCCAGCAGTGTTTTGCCTACTGCTGTTGGTGGCAAGCCCTATCACCACCAGCTGGGAAAGAGAGGAGAAAAACCAAACTCCAGCTGCCATCCCCTCAGCCTGATTAGTGTCTTGGCTTTACTGATTTCAAGTTAGTTACTCGCCTTCTCTTCTTGTTTATTTGTGACATTCCCCTGGCAACAGCAGAGAGAAAATGTTATTTCACTGTTTCTTGCAGAGGCAAATTAGATAAAGGTGACACAAACTGTCAGGAGTATCCGGCAGATTGAGTGGTGCCTGACACCGCTCATCCGGTGGGACTGAAAGGGTTTGGCAGCTGCCTGCATGCTGCCAGAGTCCGATGAAATCCCTGTTGCTGGGGAGGCTACCTTCAGTCTTGGGGCAATGCAGACTCTTTAGGTGTAGCTGCAAGGTCTAGCTGGGGAGGCTACCTTCAGTCTTGGGGCAATGCAGACTCTTTAGGTGTAGCTGCAAGGTCTATTGGCATAAGTATGCAAACACTGAAGAAAAATGGGAAAAAGACACTTTTCCTGCATGTCAGTGCCCAACCATCTCAGTCTCTTCAATTTATTTCCTCCTCACTGCTAAAGGTGGGGAAAGAGGACAAAGATGGACGCCCACTTGCAAGAGATCCAACTGGAGGCCTGCCGGAGGGAAAAATTAAAACCAGGTCAGATCTGCTCAGCCTGGGGTGAGTCATGGAGCACTGGGACATCCTGCCTCCTTCTGAGGCTGTAATTTCATTCCCATCATGGTCATTCAAGAGAACAGCCTTGCTGGATACTCACAGAGTAAGCTGCGACTTAACAAGGTTCATGAGCAAACGTGAGTCTCCGAGCAGTTGGAAGAGACCTCTGGAGATTGCCCAGCCCTACCCCACACAGGGCAGATGGGGCAGGCTGCTCAGGAGCGAGAAGAGAAGCCACAATCAAGTAGGCAGTGCAGCAACTGAAGGTGGGAGTGAAGGAACGCCTGTCCCTTGGCACCCTGCGTGGGCACAAAATGCTTATTGCCATCCAGCCATGCTGTGCCTGTAACAGCTGCTGTTCTTGCTGGCTTCTCCTTCCTGATGTTTTCCAGGCAGACTGCTGTTGGGTAGGATGGCAGGACGGAGGGAAGCAATGAAACTGCATTTGCTGCAGGTGCTGCTGAGAGACCCAAAAGACCACTGTGATCCAGCTATTCCATGCACACTTTTAAAGGTAGCACAGTAGGGCTTTCTCTATTTTAGTCTTTACATTTTGCAAGCATTACTGTGACATTCATCCCACTAATACCTGAACCCGCTGCATGCTCCTGTGAGAAAGGGCCTTTGTATCTCCTTTTTATGGTGGGGACTCCTAAGGTAGAACATGGTTACAGAATTTGTCCGTAGTCACCTACTAAGGCCGTGAAAGAGTCAGAAATAGGTTTGTTTCCCTGTCATGGACCTTAATCACAAAACACCCCCTTCCACTCTAGTGAAGCAAGTCATGTCAGGTAGCCGCTTTTGTGCCTGCGTGCATTAGTCCTGCAGTTCATAGACCTCCCTCATTAAATGGTCACATGCTGCAGACTGAATGCCAGGCTGATCGTCCAGCCTTGTGTTTGCAGGCTGGAAAGGCAAATGCTGGCATGGAAAAACTCAGCTTTCATTAGGCACTGTCTGAAATCAGCTAATCTCATCTGAGTGAGTATAGAAACTGAGATATTGTAAACAGGGGGGTTTGGTGCTTGGGGTACCCCAGGGGATACGGCCACAGCAGAGACAGTCCCGGCTCTGCTGAAGCCAGCAGCAGCCTCCGACTGGCTGGGAAACTATTTAAGCAAAGCCAAGAGAGAGCTGAAGCTGCCGAGCACACAGCTACTGACAGCTGGTAAATAACGATCCCATTTGGAAACAGTAAATGAACAAAATACATTTGACCTTTGCTATCTTCAGGGAGCTTTGTGGTCCACAGGTAACAGGAGTTCAGGTGTCACTGCCAAAGCAGGGGGGTTATGGTAAGTGATGGGCTAGTCTTGAAATATTTATTCTCACGTTACTAAATTCCTTTCAAGAGCAAGTGAGCAATGTGTGTTTTCACTCTCTGGTGCCCTGAGCTAGCACAACTTCATGATGTGCCTTGCTTTCTTCTGACTCCCTTTTCAAGGCCAGCTGTGGGGACCTGATTTTCCACTGCTTTGGGAATTGTGCCTACATTTGTGTCTGTATTTGTGTGTGTATTTCCTCATGCCAGCAACTGTCCTTCCACTGTGTTTATCAGCAGCACTGAGCACAATGGGGCCTCCTTCCTACTCTGGAGTGGAGTGATAACGTGATAGTGACTTATGCCTCTGTAGAGTAGTTGCAAGGAGGTATAATATATATATTATAGATATAATATAATATATATATCTCCCATCAGCCCAGGAGGTCTTCACAGCCCTTGGGTTCACCTGTCATTATAAGGTACATGACAGAGGGCCAGAATCATCTCCGCATCTCATGTGTTCCATCCCCTACATAGCAGTAATAACTTCAAATGGTGCTTGTTTTACATAGGTTCATTTACAGTCCAACTCAGGCCTCTCTGCAATGATGGATGTTTTTCTGAAGGTTTCTAGTGACCGTTCATTGCTTCCCAACATATTGGAGCTGATGCTGGTTGCTCACTGCTTGTCTTGCAGCACAACATCAGGAGATGTAGCTTGGGGGTCCTGCCTGTTTGTTGGTGTGCCTGGGGCTGGTGGAGAGGATGGGCTGGGGTAGCTCAAATGTACATGGTGCCATAGGTGCAGGACTAGCATGCCACTAGGAGGCTAATTATGTTTAGGGTGTAGAGAAAATAACTCAAGTGTGCAAAGAACATGTCTTAAAATAAGCATTTTGCTAAATGGATTTGCTCCTCTGATTCATTGCTCCAGTGCAGGCTTTCAGCCTCCCCGGAGTAGCTCATTGTTCACTCATTTTTGCTCTATTAATAAACATGCACAAGCACTTAAATGGAATAATGTGCCTTGTGGAAAAAAATAAAAAAATCAACACAACTTGATGTCCCTATGGGGGGAAAAAAAAACTGCACAGAGGAGAACAGTGCATTTTAGTAGATTTTTGTTTACTGAAATAAATTTGTTGCTCTTGGGGCATTGCCGTGTGGGGCAAGGGCAGTTTAACTGCTCCTCTTCTTTAAGGTACACATCTTTTTCCCTAGATCTTTCCTTTTCTTGCTCCCTTCATACACCATTATGTTTCATATGGGAGTTGAATCTAGTACTAAGTTTCTGAGGTTTTGTTTGAGTTGAGGATAAATCAGTATTTAACAGGGAAGCTGGGTCAGGATCAGAGTCTCACAACACTCCTTGTGAACAGTGGGAGATAAAATAATGTTGGAGCAGATTGTAGTTTTGAGTGAAAGAAAAGGCTATGTGACATGAAAAAGCTTATTTCTGAGGTCTTTGTTCTTTTAGGTGAGGTTTCCTCTCCTTGAATGGCTCTAATGTGTGCAGTCACATCACTTGTAGATGTATTTGGGGGTCACCTCTCCTTTTCTCTTCTCCCCAAGTTGCTCCTTGGACATGCCAGGATTTTTCTCCCACACTGAAAGAAATCTCACAGCAGCTCTGAAATTTCCTCACCCTGGGGAGTCATTCCAAGAGGTTTTCACCTGGGCAGGTAACAGGTCTCAAGGGACTGATCTGCTCTGAGCTCCTGGGTAGAGGTTGTATTTTATACTAATATTGGATTATGGTAATGATGCCACTTTCGAGGAGTTTTCCTGTTCAGCTGTGCTTTGTTTCCAGGCCTCTGTGCGTGTATGTGACAGAGGGACAGTCCCTTCCTGAGCACCAGTGAGTGGCACTGAAGTCCCTGCTGCCTTGCCAGGCAGCTTCCAGGGGCTCTGAAGGGTGCAGCGCACCTCTGGTTTATCTTCTCCCCCTTGGAGAGTCCAAGCTGTCCCCTGCCCCACAGCCCTCATTGCTGGGAGGGTCTCTTGTGCCAACGAAGGGTGCGTCTCTCCTCTTCCTCCCCTGCAGCAGCCTGGGGCAGCCTGCAGCTTCTCCACCTCTGCCTTCTTTGCCCTGTCCTCTCCCACTACCTTTCCAGAGTGGTGTGCAGGAGGCTTTGGCCATCAGGGTGAGCAGGGGCATCCTCAGCACTGCTGGGAGAAGCAGGCTAGCTGCCCCCGGGCTCCCCTTGCAAGGCGGAAAGCAAAGGATCTTGAAATGAGTCCAGTGTATTAATAAGCCAGGCTGCCCCACATAACAGAAGCGAAAGTGGGACAGTCAGCACACTGCTAATTTTACAGAAGCCCAGGGGGATTTTCTGTTTTTCCAGGGAGTGTGTTACCATTATTTTGTGTCCTAAAGGGCCTAAAATTAGTGCTTGTTGGAAGCAAACCACTATTGGAGGCTTCAGCCCAGGCAGCCCAGGCCTGGGTAGAGCTGGGTCTCATGCACATGCCCCGCCCCAGGAACTCCTCAGTCTGGCAAGAAAGGAGACAGAAACAGAGGTGCAGAGAGGTGCTGGCTGCCAGTCCCTGTTTGCAGCCCCCATCCCTGTCCTGTGCTTCTCCCAGTCTGGCAGCGCCGGAGGTCCGCTCCCCTCCAGTCCCCAGGGGCATCCATGCCGCAGCAGGCCTTGGCTGTTTCTTCGCTTTCCCTGAACCAGGCTGAGGCCGCAGAGTGGGAGTTAGACCAGTGTTAAAAGAGGGATGTGCTTTTGAGCGTGAAGACTTTCAGCTAGTTAATTACAGAGAGCATTTGCAGCTCCTCTTTAAATCCCACCACTGCCTCTTTGCACCCTCTTCCACAGTCAAATGCAGATGCCATCCAGGAAGCGAATGGGGGACCCATTGGTGGATTCCCAGCTCTGCCAGGGCTCCTGGCTCACCCACCACACTGCTGAGCAACAGCCAGGGAAGCCTGGGGTGCCCAGCACCCTGTACACATGGCCTTGGGCAGCTCCGGGATTCGAGTCCTGGTCCTTACCCGCAGTTATGTTACCCCTAATACCTGGGTTGAAGGGTCCCATCCTGCAAGGGGCCGAACATGTTAACCCAGGCAATGCAGTGTTTAGTCAATGGGTTTGTTCACAGGCTTAAAGTTAAACACTTTGTTAAGTGCTTTTGCTTAATTAGGCCAGACTGCACTGTTCCTTGTGGGATTGAGCGCAAAGTGAGGCTTGCTAGATTAGAACTAATATTTTCAAGCAAAAAGCTAAAAATGAAGCACTTAGCCCCCAGTTCTGCAAATAATTAAGCACATGGGTAATTACTGATTTCATTTCATTCATCAGTTTTGTTGATTTCAGTAGGGCCATGCGATGCTGGTAGTTACTTGAGTGTGTAAGCATATGCAAGGTCGGGCCCCCAGGTTAAAAGATCGCAGAGACTGGGGAAATAGATATTTGTAGAGTGTCTAGCACGAGGTCTGCAATGCCTGTCACGTGTCCCTGGGTAGTATGGTAAGAATAATAATGCCATATTTAAGTACTACTGATTTTTAAAGATGCTGAGCACTGGCCTTCACCACAGAAATGTGGCTCATCGTTAATGATGCAAAAGAAACAGCATATGATATCCGGACAAGAAAACCTGTAGCCGCATGTCCACCTGGACTATTCTTTTCCTAAATGTGAATGTTAAAATACTGTCTTTGCTACTGCAGCCCCTAATCCAAAAGGAGCAAAATGAAATCTGAGCTGCAGTAGATTTCATCTCAACAAGTCAGCAAGAAAGAATTTTGCTGATATTCTTTTGTCTGTTTGCTTTTCCCTGGGTATGTTTTGTTTTGTTTTGTGTTGTTTTGTTTTTAAATTCCTTTTAAAAACAGAAACAGCCCTTATCTGCTAGGAAAGACTTAATTCTTGGTATCTTTTTGTTCCCCTGCAGATGATTTGACAGTGATTTTTACAGAACTCACGATTTAGAAAAAAATAGAAAGGAGGAAAGAATAGGAGTGAACTGAACTAAGCTGACCCAGGAGAGCCTCCTGCCTCCATGAAGCAGCTGTTAATGATGCCTTTGATAATGTGCCATGCTGAAAGGACCGTTACATGATTTCTTTTCTGTATCCAGCCGGCCGTGTTTTTAAGCTGATTGTATGTGCCCTCAGGGGGGTTACAATACCATGTTTTCAAACAGAGCCACCATGAAGCACCTTGTGTCGAAAACAAAGCTCATTAGCATAGCTCAGCAATTAAACCCTGCTCGGTCTGCTGTCCTGAGATAAAGAACTCCCAATTTATAGCCCGGTTGACTTTCGGTGGAGATGAATTGGCTGACAGCTTGGAGTGGTGACGTTTTGTCTCATGAGTACAGCTGTTCGCAAGGGTGATCTTTCAGAATGTGACTTTTCCACAGACTAACCAAGGGTATTAGCACTAACTAATTACAGGGGGAAGCCAGGGGCGATGGTTTTCTAAGAGTGGGAACATCACAGGCCCCAAACAGCTGGGTAGTGCTAGTGCTTTTCTCTTTGAAAACAACAGCCCTGCTGGAGGAGAGCTCCCCATCTGGCAAGCTCTTCTAATTCATGTAATAAATGCAAATGATATTTATCTTATTTATTTTTTACTAGACTTTAATGAAGTTTAGAAGGGACCGGATGCATGTGGCAAGACATGCGCCTTCTCTTCAGAGCAAACGTGTTGTAGCATTTGATTAGTGATACTGTATTATAGGAGATGTCTCCACATTAGTCTGTTTTCAATTTTATGAGCATTGTTTTTGGGAAAGAAGTTTTCTCCTGTTTACTTCTCAGTCCAGTGACTTTTTGTTGGTTGATTTAGATTCTTTTAGGTTCAGTTTGTATAGGAAGACTTTGAATGGTTTTAGGTATTGGTGTTGCTGATTAAAAAGTGTTCATCTTCATACAGTATTGTGCTTGCTGCTCTCAGAGACAAAGAATACAGTGGCTTGAATCCCAAAGCAACTTTAACTCAGGGATTCTTCATGTAAACCAGGAGATAGAGCATGCTCTCCAGGATCCAGCAGAGAGGGAAACACAAAGGAAGAGTTACTGGTGAAGCAGTGGAAAATGAGTCGCTCCAGGAGCTCAGGGAGGAAAAGGGCACCTGTCAGGGTCAGGTCCTGCCTCAGATAGGATTTCAGATTGCAGAGAAGCGGGCTCCCAGGGCCCTGCTGTTTAGAAAAATACAGTAGCAAGTTTGAGCTGTAGGCTTGTCATCATCTGCTTTATAACAGCTGCAGATCCATGTGGACTGCTTACATCTGGTGTTGTCAAAAGTGCAAGACAATTGCATCTTAGAGATGTTTCAGTTTGTTCAGCTAGTAATAAAGACAGTGGGATTGCCACAGGAGGGATCTAGGTGACTCTGTAAGTGTTTGGGTACAAACAAGGTTGGAAGTGTGTCCCTAAGCTTGTTCCAGGAGTTTGTGGTTGGGATTTGGGGCTTCTAAAATGTTAAATACAAGCCTTTGCTGCCTAAGACCCCTTGGGAAAGGGAGGGGTGAGGTGGGATTGTGTGTATAATACATACATATCTATATATGTATATATATATATCAAGCTGGGTGTGGTTAGAGAAGAAACGAGTATAGAGTCGAGAACTTGAAGAAGCGTTGTGCTAGCCTTCTGCAACCTCCAGCGTGGTGGCACCTGGAGACCTCCCCACTGCATTATGTCAGTCTAGTTGCATCAGAGCTCAACAGCTTGGTCCATAAAAGGCATTTCTGCAGCTGTGATGGTCTTTTCCATCTCTGTTGGCATGCTCTCTGTGTAGCTGTGGGAGTTAAGAGTCAGACTCAAAACTCAGCGCTCTGTTTTTTGGCAAAGGTCAGGGATCCAGCAGTAAAAGGCTGAAAATCTGGTAGGCCAGCATAGCAGGAGGTCGTCAGATACTAAGCTGGTCAGTGTGCATGTGTACAGATGCAGTATGTGGAGGGTGTGCTGTTTGCCGGAGAGGGGCTTAGGGCCAAGAAGGTGTCTCTAGCTGACTTCTGTCCATCTTGGAGAATGAACTCTTTTGTGCAGTGAATGTCTGTATAAGGCTTTTTTTTTTCTTATTAAAGAAACTTTTCAGTGAGCATGTGGATCCCCATAGAGCTAATTTAAGCCCATTAACAATAGACTCACTTTTCTTAATTACCCTTTGCAGAATCATCCTAGGATTCCCAGGTGTCCTTGGGCCACAGGTTGGAAACGATCTATACATTGAAAGATAAGGTGTCTGATGATGGTGGTTAGGAATATAGAGCACAGTTTCTGAATTAAGGAGGACCTACTGTTTTTTGTTATGTGGTAATCCCTCTCATTTACCCCAGCTTGTAACTCTTTAAGAAACACTGTGTTCTGAGTGAGAGCCAATAATGTATCTGCAGACCAGGTGGCTACAAGGACAATTTAGTTCTGTGTTCACTGCAGATGACATTGGTTATGAGCCTGGGCCAAGCAGTGAGCCAGTCTGAGGTACCTAATGGTGAAGAATGACAACATGAGACTCTGATCTCTGTTTGCTGCCAAACAGGTGGCAGTAGAAGGCCTGGTGTGTCTGGGGCTGTAAGATCAGCGTGTGTTGACTCCTTTGGAGCCAACATAAATGCTGGGTGAGCTGTGTGTGGCTACTTTGAAATGTCACTGCTTTCTTGGCAGCAGTGACTCAAAGATGTCTCTGGATGAATGGTGATGGGGAGGGAATAAGCTGTGTAGACTGATGGTTTACTGCATGGTGTATCTCTTCCCAAGAGTGTAAGATGTACAAATTTCTATCTCTTTCCATAGCTTGCTGCTCCCTGCCACAGATCCTGGTAAATGCGTGAGGAGCCCTTACCTCTATGTTCACGCACATATTCAGGTGTATCCATATGGAGCAGAGATTTGGACAGTGTGAAGTTCAAGAATCAGGACTGCCAGGTCCACTACAGCCTTTTGCTGCTGTGCAGACACAGACATTGGATTTTCTTCTTTTCTTAGAAATAGTATTTTTGTCCTTTAATATGTTTGTGCTAGACTGTCCTGGTTTCAGCTGGGATAGAGTTAATTGTCTTCCTAGTAGCTAGTACAGTGCTGTGTTTTTCAGCTAGGTATGAGAAGAATGTTGATAACACCCTGATGTTTTCAGTTGTTGCTAAGTAGTGTTTAGACTAAGTCAAGGAGTTTTCAGCTTCTCATGCCCACCCAGCGAGAAGGCTGGAGGGGCACAAGGAGTTGGGAGGGGACACTGGCCAATGGGGTATTCCAGACCATGGGACGTCATGTCTAGTATATAACCTAGGGGCAGTGGAGGTGGGGAGATCACCACTTGGGGATTAACTGGGCGTTGATCGGCAGGTGCTGAGCAATTGCATTGTGCATCATTTGTACATTCCAGTTACTGTTATCATTTTGTTAGTGTTATCATGATCAGTATTAGTTTCTTTGTTTCTGTTCTATTAAACCGTTCTTATCTCAACCCACTAGTTTTACTTCTTTTCCTGATTTTCTCCCCCATCCCACTTGGTGGGGGGGAATGAGTGAGCGGCTGTGTGGTGCTTAGTTGCTGGCTGGGGTTAAACCATGACATTGGACAGGACTTGCAAAGAGCACTGTAGTGTTTGCCCATCCAGGAACAGGGAAATCTTGCTGAAATGAAGAGAAAATTAAAAAAAGGAACATGAGAGGAGAGCCTGATCTCTTTTTTGTGATTATGAAAGTGAAGGCTTGGGCAATCCTTAGGATTATTGAACCATTTGTGTGATTAGCAGTGACTATTTCTTGTGGTTTCTTAGTGATTTGTTTGTCCTATCTAGAAGAAGGCATTTACTGATGCTAAAGCCATTTTTAGTGAATCTCTGAGAAATAAGTTAAAATGCTAAGTATCCACACAAGCCTACAGAGAGCCCAAACTTCCTGAAGGATTTCTCAAGGTGGACATGAGGAGCCATCAGAACCGTTCATCAGCACAGACATGGAGGGGAGTGTAGCCGTTGCACGAGCCCACTGAGGAGCACTGGTTGGCTCCAGCGAGGCCTCTGCAGGGTACTCCCACAGCTCAAGTTTGTGGGAGCCTGGTCTCCCAGGGAAGTTCTCCTGACTCAAGCTTTGGCTGACTTGTGTGCTGACTGGTTTTTCAGATCGGTGTCACTTGGTATTTGGTGATGTCCATGCTTTGCGTTCTTAGTTGCTGCTTTAGTGACTGATTAAATCACCGTCCTCAGCCCTGCTTTGAGGCTGCCATGAGAGGTTGTTATTAGTAGTGCAGATCTGGTGTGTTTGCTGTGCTACCTGCATGGGATCAGCCAAACAGAGACCACTCATGGAAACTGCGATACCTGCAGGAAGTGAGACAGTTCACGCTATGCAGGTGTCCTGGAGTCGGTGCTGTGAGGCAGGAAAGTGCTGCTGTTGTCCTGGGGAAGAATTGGGGAACAGGACTCGGACCCAGATGTGAAAGCAGATTTAAGCGTGTGGGACTGAGCTACTCAGATCCCCAAATGTCTCTCCTGCAGCAAGGAAGAAGTGGGAGCTCAGGAGCTGTAGGCAAGCGTGTGGGCTGGTAGCTGTCTGGGGGCCAGGAGCTGCGGGGATTCCTCAGGCTGGCAGGGCTGGATCCATCCCACTGCCTCCTGCCAGGGAGCAGAGCAGGCTTGGGGGTGAGGGCAGCCCCCACACCAGAGCACTAGGTACATCCATGTGGACAGGGATGGGCTGAGGCCAGGCTGGGATGTCAGCCCATGGGTCAGGGTCAGGACCAGACCTGTTTGACCTTGAGTTGCAGCAGCCAGACCTCCAGGAGAGGGGAGGATGCTCTCATGGCCCTTACAGTTTCCTACTCACTGTACTACTTCTCACAGGTCCTTAATTTCTCTGCAAACTTCTCCTGCAAGGATTTCTTCCTCAAAGAATTTGCAAAACACAGAAGATGGGTAACCTCTTGTCAGTTGGGAGAAGGATATTTGTCATCCCAAGGTGAGGAGGAGACTGGTGTATATTTATATTTTTACTGCATGCTGCAGAGTAGGTATTGCCTGGCAGAAATACTTCAGGAGTTAACAAAGAGCAAAATGGAGAGTAGCAAAGCAAGTGGTCTCAGCAAACTCTGTTGAAAGTACATTTTTCTTCATTATTTTCTCACTGAAGCGTGATGATGTCTGATGGAGCATTATGGATGGGGAGAAGGAAGGAAGTGTTAGCAAAGCCTGAAAACAACAAGCTAGTGCTCCAGCTAATGAGGCAAAAAGGAAATTCTGGCTGTAGTGGCAATGAAGTCCAACGAGAGAGAGTTGGGCTTAAGCTTGAGTGAGGGAGTGGGGCTTGCAGAAAGACCTTACTGGGTCAAACATATAAAACCTTTCACTTTACAGCTTCTGCCCATCTTATCTAGAAAATGAACATTCACATAGGCATACAACTCACACCCACCCACTGCATGGATGGTGTGCACATTCAGCTGTGGTGAAGGTGACTGCTCTAATTTGTTGTGGTCTTTATTCAAGGATATTTCTAGTCTTTGGAAGATGAGGAAGACTAGGAATCAGCCTCTTACTGCACACCTGGTGCTAGTCATCCAACACACCAGATAGAAACACATAATTTTTCACTCAAACCAGTTTTGTGAAGAGAAGTCTCGACCTTTTTAGTGTAATTGTGAAAGCACAAAAAGGTAAATGAAGGCTAAGATGCTCTGCCCCTGTGGCAGTAGTTTCTTAACTGCATTTTGGACAGATACGGTCAAATTTTCTTTTGAGTGTTGGAGAATGATTGCCTGGGGCAGGACGTGCACCACAGCATACCCAAGTTTTGGGCCCACAGCCCCAGGGAGTGAGGATTCCATCTACTGCTCTGTTGCAGACTGCAGCATAGTTTGGATCTCATGGTGTGAGCTTTAAAACAGCCCAGTCTGGGTGCACTCAGCATAGGCTGCAAAAGAGCCTGGAGATATGTGCAATTTGAAAACTGTCCCAGTTCTTCTCCAGTGTCTCAGAAAACACATCAGTCCCTAGACTCTATGGCTGGTTTAAAACAAGATGGGTCAGAGATGGACCTATGCTTGGTGGGCTGTGAGGTTGCAGTGCCTGGTCAGGAGCTGGTCGTGGGGGCAGTAAAATATGGTGTGCTCTCTGAT
>JANZLQ010000100.1:35839502-35872700 GCA_026212715.1 Elanus axillaris | reverse complement strand
GGGAGAGAGAGAGAGAGAGAGTGAGAGAGAGAGAGTGGGGGGGGGGGAGAGAGAGAGAGTCCTGTGTGGCTGCTATCATATACTGATGAGCTGAGCATTTAATGCTGGTCATTTGTGGATGAGAGGTAAACAAGCACTCATATTGCCGTTGGCCATATCAGGCAAACTATAGGAATAAATAAATAGTTTGGATCTGGCACTGCTGAGTTGCTGGTCTCCTTGTTGGCCATTGCTGTGGCACTGCGGGGAAAGGGCTGTGCTGCCAGCCTGGCATTCTTCCAGGTAACCAAATTCATCTGCTAAATAGGGCAGAATGTCTTGCGCAGATTCAGTCATAAGCTGGACAAAGTCTTACTGGAGTTTACTGTGTGTGAGCAACCCAAGCCTCCTCACAGCAGCTCTCATGCTTGGTGATTTTGGAATTCCACACCAGCATGTGGCTACAGAGGTAAACACCAGCTGGGTGTCATGTGAAAGGGAGGGAGCTTAGTGCAACTTGACAGCCCCTGGATACAACCAGCAGTCTTGAATTTCATATTCATTTAGAATGAGGAGATCAAAGAGCTATGATTTAGAAACAGCCAGCAGCCTGTCACGGTGCATTAGGAGAGAACAACAACCCCGTGTCCAGGTGAAAATGGCTTTTGTGCAATTTGGTATGTGGTTTTAGGATGGGAATCCCCAAATGCCCAAGGATTAGGCACACAATACACAAGTCCTTTGTGAGCTTGACTAAGTGCGTTGCTGCCTGGTGGAATTTACCATCCTGGGTTACATTCTGCAAAACAGAGAATGGTGAGAGAGGTGCTTGTGGGGCTCAAATGGGGGATGGCCAAAGGGGTGCTGAGCTGCAGCTGGCACCTCTATCTCAGAGGCAGGTGCTTAGTTTGGGATCACATCTGTTTTGAATTTACAGCTGTGAGTTGTCTGCTGGAGCTGTGAAGGACAGGACTGGCCTGAGACCACTGTGAGGAGGAGGAAGAGGTACACAGCCACCAGTGAGTTGCCAGGATCACAGCAGCCATGTTAATGCTATCCTCCACCTGGGCTCACACTTCCCCATGTGTGGACTGGGCTTCAGGTGAAGATGAATACACAGCTGTTGTACCCATCTATGCAAGGATTTCTTTCTTAAAGTATCTCCAGGTTTCTTTTCCATGGGTTTATGCAGTCTCTTTTTGAACCTGTATACGCTCTTGGTGTTCACATCCATGGGATTATAAGTGGTGACAATGTTGAAATCTTTCAGAGGGACTAGCCCTGAATGCTAGGCTTTCTGGGAGATTTCTGTGCTTAATTAACCTCTGACAGGATGCTCAAAAGTGCTTAGTACAAAGTCTGAGCTTGCTTTCATTAGATCTGCAGGTGCTGATATGGCCATTTAACAGGAGTAAAAATAACTTAAGCAAAAGATGTCCTTTTATTAAGCCATCACTATATCTTATTCTATAAATAGATGTCACTTTGCCCTAGGAACAGCCTGGCATTTTATTAACATTGTCTTTTCACTAGCACCTACCACCTATTCTGTAGTGCTAAACTGGGAAAAGCTCTTAACTTTTATACCCCATCACCTTAGGTCTTTTGCTTTCAAGTGCCTCTAGGAGCACTGCATTTGGTATAAGGCCCAGTTATGACTTTTTTTTAATGCGCACTTTTTTGGTTTTGTTTTGACTTTTCCCCTCCCATTGACTTGCACCGCTACAGAAAATAACAGCTGAATTACATTTGGCTTCTCCTGCTTCCTTTCTCTTTGAGATGAGGTTACAACGACCTCATCTACCTAAATCAATAATCTGCACCCAAATCTAATAAAGATTTAGCAGGGCCTGTAAAATAGCATGCAACCCAGATGGAAAGGGAGGTCCTAACATCCAATCCACTCATTAGCTATTTATCAACCATTAATGATGAGAATAGGAGTGGTGTGTGGGGAAAAGGACACAAAAGCAAGACAGCAGAGAACCTTCCTGAGTATGAGGTGGAGACAAAGACTATAAAACATGTGTATGCAGGTTACAGCATGACACTGGCTGGGGAGGGGGAGGTACCTAAAAAAGTGGAATTTCCACAGGAGTTCACTTGCAGAATCCAAGGTTTTTATATACAAACACTGTGTGTCTTCAAGCTACTGTATGAGGGGAGATAATGAAGAGCTGAAATACATTTGGCTTCCCATCAGCTGACCCTGCACCCCTTTACAGATGTGAAAACACTAAGCCAAAAAGCAGTATTTCCTGAAACTGAATATTATATCCCCTTTTCCTTTCCAGTAAAAGAGAAATTGCCTGTGTGATAATGCACCTGTCTCTCGATCTATAGCAGAGTTAGGATAAAACCTCCAATTTCCCAGTTCTTTAATTCCAAGACTTTTCTTTCAGCTGAAGGAAATGAACATGTGAACTGGCCATCAAAGGTTTTTTTCACCAAATTGCTGGAGCACAGAATTAGGCAGGCAGCTAGTGCGAGTAGAGAAATACAAATTTCATCACTGTTTATTGAACAGGAAGTGGCTTTGTGACAAAATGGGTCTTTTCAACCAATACTGTCAACAACATTATTTTGTATTTGAAAACTGAAGCCACTCTTTTTTTCTTTTTTCTCTTTTAGCCTTAAATGAAAACAGTTAGTGGTTTAGTGGTTAAACATTTTTATACAGGTTTGAAGCTTTCACACTTTTTTGGGGAGGGGTGTTAATGCTTGTTGGAGAAGGGAAATATTTTTTCAAAAGCTGAAGCAGTAGAACAAGAAGGAATTCAGCATCTCTGGAGTTTGTGGTATGCATAAATAAAATAATGTTCCATGAAATAATATTTCAGATTCCAGCAATGCAGAACATAGTAGCAATTCCAAAGAAAAACAGGAAATAGAAGTAATTAGTCAGGCAGAAGGAAGAATCCGAAACATTACTAAGATACCAAATGCTTTACAAAACAGTAGCCAAAACCCTGTCTTTAAATCATCTTTGAATCTTGCTCTGCAGGTGGAAAGTCAAAATCAGTTGCAGTAATTTTGTATTCTTTTTAGTGAATGCTGACTTCAGATTTGTCTATTAAACAGTTGTAATCAATTTTTTCCCCTTCTGTAGAAGGAACTACTCCATGCTCCATAAATCTCATCTAGAAAGCCTGCACTGAAGGGAGCACAGCTACAGCCAGGGGCTGTTTCACAAGGTGGGTGTGGGAGGTCAAGCCCCTTTCCCTCTTTAGCAGCATCTCCTGCGGCTTGAGCTCTGCTGCGTGTGGAGGGGAAGGGTGTCAGCACTGCTCCTTGCAGGGCTGGCCCTTGCTATGAATGGAGGCAGCTGTGCAGCATTTTTCAAGATAGACTGAGGAATCCACTGCATCCTTTGCCAGTTTGCTATTACTTTTAAAAATCTGAGCTGTATTTTCTATTTGAAGTTGTCTGGCGTTAGCTTCCAGCCATGGGTTCTTGTTAAGCCTTTCTCTGCTAGATTAAAGAGCCCTTTATGACTGGTATTTTCTCTTCATGGAGGTGCTTAATACCCTGTAATCAAGTCACCCTTGGTCTTCTCCTTGATAAGCTAAACAAATCCTGCCCATTAGATTTCTCACTGGAAGCAGTTTCTCCTCCCCAGCCTTTAAATTATTTTGGTGGCAGTTTTCTTAATACTCTCAAATTTTTCAATTTCTTCTAAGACATTACAGATCCCAGAGTTGTGCACAGTTTTTCTGCATTAATCCCACCAAAGTTTATGGAGAAACACAACTGCAGCCCCACAGCAGTGCCAGGGGAACACATACGCTGAGCTGTGTGACTACAACTGCAGAGGTGCTAGGAGAAGCACTTTGTTCCCACGTAGACTTGCAAGGCTGTAGGCATCGCCTGCATTCCTTGTCCCTCACTGTATAACTGTAATAAAAGCATTTTTATTAATAAGCCCGTCTTACCAGATGAGTAATTTAACTGTATGATTTCCTGTGTCTCTGCAGGCAGGAGTGGGGCAGCAAACTGTTCTGCTCAGCCATTAGGTTTCGTTTCTGCTTTTTGGACTCCTTTTCCTGTTGGGTTTCCTTATATTTGTCTCCCCCAGTGCCAATCCTGTGTTTAGATTTTCTAGATAAGGGCTAGTGAAGATGAGCTGCTTCTGACCATACTCCTGAGAAAGACATGGATTGTCCATAGCTACAAGGGCCACTTTTGCAGGGCTGTGGAAATAGCATCCTTTAAGGAGAGACTTTAGGAAGGGAGAGATCTCCATGAACATGGCTGGATATGGTTTGGCAGAGAAGGGTGTTGGACATGGAAGGGAGAACTTGGCAGTCATCCCATGACACATCAACCTTTCCTCTGTATTAGTCAAACTGTCTTGAGGTTTTACAACCAGAGGTTCTCCAGGTGGTGCTCAATGAGGAAGGACCCCACAGTGTGCTCTGCAAGTTCTGCTGTTTTGTCCTGGTGAAACACGTCCTCTTTTTTGACTCAGAGCAACTAGCTCTGCTAGTGGCTGCTTTGTACCTAGCAGGGTTTTCACGCCTCACAAATGAGGTTTTGGATAAAATGTATTCACTTCCTTCTGCAAATATGCTCATGTTTGCATGATAAGTTTTCTTCAACTGTCTCCATCAGGGCAGCAAAGTTTTGGTGGTTTTTTTTTCCTTTTTTTTTTCCTCTGGAGCAGTAAATCAGCAGGCTGTGATTAAAGAATTTAAGAAGCAACTTCATTTGCCAGTCCAAAATTTAATTTACTGAAGCATCTCTAAATAGTTGGCAGCTGAATCACACATTTTGTATTTCTCTTCTCCTTTATGGAGTGGGACAGAAGACAAGAGACACCATGTTCAAAGACTTCCAATGCTGCTGAATTTATGCATCAGCCAAAGACGTGTGTGGTTGTTCCCCCTCCCTTTTTTCAGAGGAAGGTCTTTTTTATTACATAGCTCTAGACTTGTATTTTTCCATTCACTAGTTGCTACGTTGTTCTCCCCGCTGCACACCCCCCCCCCCAAAAAAAAAAAGCAAACCACATGGCTCTAGTATTGTTTACCCCAGGAAACATTTTGAGCATTCAGTAATAAAACTGGGAGGAAATCCTTCACTTCCTTTATGCCTCCTAGCAAGTAACCACATCAATATGAAGTGAGGATTTTTTGGGGTACTGACCCAGTGTCACCGATCAAAACACAGCCATAAATACTTTCAAGATGCAGTCTTGAATCAGGCTGGTAGATGAGGGAAAGCCACTTCTGTTTTGGAAAGGAATTCTTTCCTTCTGCAACCACTTTCTAAATTGCATTGAAATTTAGCAATTAACATACAAAAGCTTTTGCATCCGCAGGATCATTTTTCATGTCAATAAACACATTCCTTTGCTTTTCAGTGCAATGTTTAATAATTCTCATTTCCTATAGTGGAAAAGAACCCTTGTACTTTATTTGTATTACACAAATTACATGGAAGAAACAAAGCCATATCTGATCACAGTTATTAAATTAAGAACATTTGCATGAATCCTTGGGGTTTTTTTTTCCTAATCTAGTTTGTTGTTGGTAAACAGTGTGTTATCTAGGTTTAGCAAAGCTTTTGGTTTCTAGCCAGATTTTTGCTTTCTCCCTGTCCTTTTTGAAGTTCTCTTGGCAGGCAAGGTCTGCTTCTCCTAAGCTATCTGTCATCACGCAAAGCGGATTCCAGCTTCAGACAATAAACGAGTTGCTATTCTAGATTCATGGGCTGAACTGTCATTAAGTCACTGCATCCTTGCTCTGGGGTTTTAGGACGTGTCTCTGTTCCAGCCTGAGGGTCTGCTCTGGGAGCTTCTTTAGAGGCTCTTCATAAATTGCAGAAAGTTAAGCAGAAAGTTCAGTGGGGCTCCCTGTCTCTGCATGGGTTGTGGGGTAGGGTGTGTGGAGGGATGGCTTGCTGTGCAGGATGGCTGCTTGGCACTGCTGAAATGGAAAAAGGACTGTCTTTTCTCCATGGGGGGCCCTCAGGTTTCCAAATCTGAGCAATGCTATTGCAGTTAGGATTGAAGGGAGGGAGAAGAATAAATGAAGAATGATATTTTTAGGGGGTGGAGTGGGTGGTGGTGTGCCTGGAAGGGGGTGTATGTGTTGAGAGAAATGATCCTTCAAAAATGTGAAGACCTGGTCCTACAGAACAGGAGATATTTGAAACACCTGAAATATCTGTGAAATTTGTGTGCCTGGCAAAGTGGAGCCCTGGTCCATGGCTTGCTCTTGAGGTATTACAAGACTTCAGCTAGGTCTGCATACACCATGAGCAGCCTATGGTGGCACAGTGCAATATCAACAGTGAGTGTTGGTGTCTGCTCAACTTCTTAGCTGGAACCTGCAGATGTACATAGAGCATTGATGGGAGTCTCCAGTTACCTTTTTTTTTTCCTTTCAGGTGGCTTGCTTCAGATGCTGGAGGGGCTGTGAATTTGGGTGGATGAAATATAAAGGCTGGGGCGATGTCAGGGCAGGTGCTGCAGGTAGGGTCAGTTAGAGTTTCTGGGAGGTTACTCGTAAGAGGTTTTGGTGGCTCTGTGTGAGAGGGTGGGGACTTCTTTCCCACTCCCAGTGCAACCTGCTTTGGGACAACCAGATTTCATTCCCCTGCAACCACCTTCTGCTGCTCCCCTCCCTTCTTGGAGAAGTCCTTTTTCCCCTCCCTAGCTCCACTGTTGGTTATTCATTTTCAGTATTATTTCTTTCTTTACAGGGAATGGAATTCAACAGGGATGTCTTCCAGTCCTGAGTGACAGACATTTTTTAAGGAATGAAAAGACACTTGGTGCTTTTGACAGTAATATTGATGACCATCTTATAAATAGTAGCACTTCCCTCTGCTACTCCAGGAAGCCCTATCAGATCCCACCTGGAAATCTTTTCCTTCAAAAGCTTGTTATTTAGTTGCTAGCTTACTTTTCCTCACTGGAGGTGTAGCAGACTTCAAAAAGAGATGGTGGCAGCCATGGCAAAGTTGCCCTGCTGAGATGGGCACGTCCCAAGTGAGATGTGCTTGCATTGCTTTGGCCTTGAGTTTGCTCCCAGGCTTGTGTGTCCACAGTGCTGTGCCAGCTGCAGCTCCTGGGTTGGACTGCTCCTCTGGTGCCTGGTGTTAGGGTGATGGGCTGGGCTGTCTTGCAGCCCCTTGCTCAGCCAGGGCTGGGGTCTGTCATGTGTCCCTTACCTGGCCCATGATGTCGAGCTCTGCCTTGATGCGTGGGGGAGAAGGAGGAGGTTAGACATGAGTGAAATTGGACAGGTTGGGGAGCTGAATCTGTCTGGGCGACACCACGTCCAGCCTTGCAGGTATGGCTTGTGTGCTGTAGGTGTCAGGTAGTCTGGGGCTGGGCCAACTGGGCAACCTGACCACAGCCAGCTGGTGGTTCGCCTGCTTCCTGAAGGCTCAGTTTGCTTAAGAGACCAACCTTGCAGGCTGCCACAGCGCATCCTGATTGCCTGGTGAATCTGTGACACAAGGAGGAATTGCCATCATAAGGGACTTGCCAAATCCTGAAAGAAGGATTTAAGAAGTGTGTGTGAAAGGAGAGGTCCTACATTTGTGGTGTCTGGTCCAACTGCTTTTAAAGGAAACAGGCTCACATTGATTTAAATGGAATCTGGATTGTCCCTTAGAAAATGAGAACATTAAACCCAGCTTTTATCCCTCTTTTAATCAAACATGAGGCAAAATTGAAGCCTTTGTTTATTTGCCACAATGGAACCTAACTGTTGGTGGGGTCCCAGAGACAGACAGCCAGGCACTTAACTTGGAAATTACTTTACTGCAATAATGTCATTACGTTTTATTGACCAAGCATTTCCACAAGTGGTGAAAGAGGATTATTGGGAAATTGGGATGAATGTGCATTATGTCACTTTTTAATCATATCCTGTACATGGGTAAGATGCAAGCCCTGATTAAGTGACCCACCAGGCAGAGGGGGTTTGTCTGTAATAGGTGTACTACTGCATGCATGGGAGTTGAGGGCTGCTGTGATGAAAGATTTTAGTGGGAAAGTACAAAGCCGTATTAGAGGAAATGCTTTCAATGTATCTAAATCAAGATGTATGGGATTTTATTCCTGCCTGTGTTACATACCCCTGAGCTCTTTTTGGCCAACTGATAGTCATTAGACAAAGCTGTATTGCTTTGCAATTTACTTATTGCAGGGCTGTGCCTTAACTGCTAACAGAATAATGTTTTTCCTCATATGTAACTTATAATTTGTTGGATGTGCATTCAGCTCCTGTCATGGATTAAACTTCCAGAGAGGTGTGCCACTGCTCTCCAGGCACTTACAGCCTTCAAATGGCTGTTGAGCACAGCAGGATGCAAAGTGTTAGCACAATTGCTTGCGAAGGCCCTTTCTCTTGCATTCACACTCAGCTAGGAAATGAAATACAAGATCACTGTGATATCAATAAAACATGTTGTCAGCAAGACATGTAAGTTACCTGGAAGCTGAATTCCATTTACAAGTTGCCGTGGAATATATTTTATGCATTTTTTTCCCCAAGAATCAGTTTCTATGATTGACTGCATTTGTGTTTACAGGAATCTCCTTTCCATTTCTGGCATTTTTATAAGGCTTAGGAAAGTGAGAGATATTGAACTGGGAGGTTTAGGAGAATTATTTTCAGGCAGAAACAGTAAGACTGGAAGAGATTTCCTGTGTTTGTTAATATTCAGCTGGGCTTGGGTCTTTAGATCCTAATACTCTGTATTGGAGGCTATTCCAGAGCTTGTTGCTCATAGGAGAGCCTTTTGGTATATGTGTCTAAATATACCAAAACATTTCTCATCAAAGACACCTAAATTACTTTTCCCACACTTTTGTGACTTTTGTTGCGCTGACTATACCCAACTTCAGCGATTCTTATACACAGAAATTCCTGGTACAGTCATCATAAGACATAGGTCCTGATCCTCCAAGACCAGTGAGATGTCCAGTGTAAGGGTCTAAGGCAGAGCTCGGGGCCAGAGCAGAGAGCTGCAGAGGAACAGCCTTGCAGTAAGTAATGCTAGGTTTCTCATTTCAACAAAATTTCTCATTCAATGCCAGAAGTGATTCTCTTGGATGTTGTCATTGCAAAGTAGTAACATATTCTCATCTTCATTTAAAGTTGGTAAAGTAGAGGCACATACCTCCCACTTACATTTTGGGGGGAGGAGGAGAGTACGACTGAAAATCAAGTCCCTTTTATTCAGATGCTTAGAGTATGGATTAAATGTCATGCTTTAGAGAGTGCAAACAGAGTTGAGGGTTAGTAAGATGATGGGTTTTGTCCTCACAGGTCATGATTAATAAATAGCGTTGTGTTCCTGTTCCAGCTAATCTCCTCCTTGACACCAGTAGCGATCTTCTCCCCTGTTCAACATGAGCTGTCCCCAGGCAATGTGGCAGTGGGGGGCTCCATGCCTGCATCAGCCCGTGTTTCCTGCCCAGGTCTTGCCCATCTCTTCATCTATCAGGGCCGCTGGACTTGGGCGAGGACACAGTTAGTGTTTGGCTCACAAGGGTGCCCGTTGCCAGACTGTGCAGCCTAATCCATGTTTGTGGCAGGAAGTCACACATCTCCCAGAGTGACATTTCGTCTAATCCATTTCTGGGTTTAAGCAGATTATCAATTTCTTTCGCTGAGTTTCTGTTTTTGGAGAAATAAAAGGAGACTCATAGATGAGTTTGCTGCTAAGGTTTATGTGTGTGTATGCATTGGGGATTTATTTATTGGACTTCTAACCATAAACAGTTTAATGTTTTTGAATTACTGCTCAGTCTCATTTAGTTTGGTTGTGACCTTGAGCCATACATTTCCAGGGCTCTTGCTAATGGACCTTTTAAATGATGACAATGAAATACACCAGGCCCTTTGATAAGGGGACCGTTGCTACATTGCATATTATTTTAATGTTATTCTACAACATAACCATTATAATATCGTTATTATTTTTTAACTCTGGTTTTATTTTGTCACACCAACATTACAACAATCTACATCTAAAATATTTCCTCATTTGTGCAAAGCACATTTCTCTGCCAGGGGTAATGAAATGACCAAGCAGTGACCCTCATTTTTATGTTTCTCCTACTGTGAAGAGGAATTGAAGATGAAATGTAGAAGCTAATAGCTGTGCAGCCCCAGTGAATCTAGCAAATCTAAAGAGCCCAGCCATGGGATACATTTAAATATTAAAGCAGTTTTTATGTGCTCTAAACAATATTTGATGCAGCTCTCAGTATGCTTTAATCTGGCTAAATGGTTATTGTGTTATGTGTCCTAGCTGTAAAACTGTCTAGCCCTTTCGTGGTCAGGATACTTTTCCCCATTGCAATTTAGATTGGACGTGGATAAACATAAAGGACCATTCTCCAAAATGTATTTTGTACAGGTTAATCCTGCATGGAGCAGGGTGCTTAGAAACCATTCACATTTATTTAAGACTTTCTTCCTTATATGCATCATGACAACTGCTTGTAGGGTAGGGAGGATGCTGGGTTTTTTGAGGGGAAAGAATAAGAGGAACTTGACATAGTTCAGTTGTATAGGGAGAGTGGCATCTGGCAAGGTGTTTGGTGTCTTATCTTTGCCTGGCTACAGTGGGATTTGTGTGTTTGCATATTTGAAATGTTTTCTTGCTGGCTTCATTGCTGAACATGAGAAATCTTTTTATTTTTTTTTTCTGGTGAGACTCTTCTGTTTCCC
Organism: Elanus axillaris; assembly: GCA_026212715.1. Lineage (NCBI taxonomy): Eukaryota > Metazoa > Chordata > Aves > Accipitriformes > Accipitridae > Elanus > Elanus axillaris. Next base: position 35,862,024 of record JANZLQ010000100.1, on the reverse strand, counting down.
ATTGACAGTTTTTTGGGGTGCAGGAGCTCCTGTTGTGCTGGTGATCAGTGCTCAGGGCTGCCAGGATACAGCAGTGCCCTTGGTGAGGATGCAGCTTGCCTGCTCCCACCAAGCAGCAGCAAAGTCTCAGGGCTGAGGCAGGAAAGATGAGGCAGGAAAACCTTGACTAGTGGCTTTTTCTTGATTGCTGGCTTGTACAGAAACAAACGAACATAAATGTCTTAATTTGTCTATGCCTCAGTCCATTTTGGCTGGCACATTTGCTTTGGAAAGCAAAATGCTTGCTGGAAGTTGGCCGCTTCAGCTGATGGAGCATCTCCAGGTAGAGGCATCTGATTAAAAGAAATTGTTTGCATGTACCAGAACTGCAACTGAATTTCCTGCAGGTCTGTGTCTTTTGTGGGGGTTATGTGAGGCTTAAAAAGGTGCAGATGGAATTTTTCCTGGTTTTGCAGCCCATGAGCCCATGCAGTTCATGAGATGTGTAGGAATCCCTTTGGCATTGCTTTCTCTCCCAAATGTGGTTGAAATAGGCTAGTGACCTCAAAAGTGAAAAGGATGCATATAAAGCCAAATTATTCCTTATTTCTTTAGGAAACCAGGCTAAATATGGAGAATATACACATTCTGCTTTTTTTTCTCCTAATTATTCTAATAAAAAACCCACCACCACCACTTCCCCTCCTCTCCCTCCCACCCCTGAAGAAAAAATCCAACCCCAGTGTAGTGTGGTTATAGTAGTAATAAGGGGACAGAGCATTTAGTAACCTCTGGGAATGGGGTTTCTGAATTATCTTGAAGTCTTGAAATTACTTTAGTGATCTCCTTTAAATCCCAGGTGGGCAGTGATCCATATTGTAAACCCTTCACACGTAATTTGACACAATTAGCAAATTCTGCTTCTGAGACTATTTTGTGACTTGTGCTGAAAGCGTTTCCTACAGAGGAGCTGTGGGCTGTCTAGGTCTGGGCAGAGGTAAATGAATCAGCTGTGGGGGAAAGTTGATATTGCCCAGCTTACTCTGAGCCAGGGTGATGCTGATTAAAGAAAGTCTAGTTTATCCACTGTCAAAGGAAACGTTTCCCTGTTCATGTTCCATACTTTTGGTCTAACCTGTTTTCCTTAAACAAAGTGATTTCCCGATTCCTGTAACTGACCTTCCTATCAACGAGTCGAATGATCTTTGTCAGTATGACTCTTTTATGATCTTGCTAATGAACTTTCCGTTTTATGCTTCTTGTCTGATTAGTAATGCCAGAGATTTAACCAAGCAGAGATAATTCATTAGTCTGAGCCATAGCTCTGAGGGCACGGTGTCAGACCCTCCCTCCCTGCTCTGTGCACTCCACTAGTTTCTCTGTGCTCTGAGATCTCCTCCATTTTTTCCTGAGGGATAATGCAGAAGTCTTCTCCTACTGCAGATTCTTTATGTATTGGTCATTCTTGACTCATTGACAGTGAAATTCTTAGGATCATTTTGGAAACTCTTAGGCAGTGATTTTTAAAAAAATCCATATTAAGTTTCATACAGATCAGTGGAAACAAAAAACGTTCATAGGCTCTTGTAGTATAAAAAAATAAGTGACTAATTGCAGTTTGTGGATGCAGCTATGATTATTTATACTACAATTCCTTTCCTTTTTGATGTTTTAATTTGCAGCCCTTAGAATTCAGAAGTGAAGTATTTAATCTGTTACTGAGTACGTGTTGAAGTCAGTGTACTGTAGAAAAGGAGGGAGATTTCTATGAGAATGACTCTGTGCATGACTCAGTGTGTTGGTTTAATCTTGCGCTTCTTGTCTTCTGATCCCAGGGTGTTATCTCCTTTCTAGATGTGCTTTATGAGATTGGGAAGTAGATGCTCAATGGACTAACGTATGTGCATGCTACTGCCACGTCTGCACTGGCTTAGTGGCCTGTCAAGACTTTGACCATTGCTTGGCCACACTCTTTAGCAGGTTGTATCAATTCCACATTAGAAACCTGTTTCTGCCAAATAGGTAGGCTGGTGAATAGGCAGCAGCTGGTATGTTGGGGGTTCACCTGACAGAGGGATTAAAACCATGGCAGGATAGTTCTCCTTATCTCTAGTGATAGAGTGAGTTCCTAGGGTGAAACTGGCTACGGCAGGGAGAAGAGCTGGGCGAAGGGCAGAGGGACTCACTGACAAAGCAAAGTCACATGCAGGAAGAGTGGTAGCATTTGTAAGGGAGATATCTTGGAGTAGTGTGGGAAAGACCTGTAGACCCCTATTATTTGAATGGTATGGATCATACCATTCATATACTCATATGGATCATGTCACTTTTTCAGGCTAGAGCAATGGAAGACCTCTTTCACTCCATTCCGTTCACAAGAAGCGTGTCTGCTACTGCAGAGTGGCTGGTGTTGCAGAAAAGATCAGCTTAAACTTCTGGGAGATGTGGGAAAGAGATAAAGGGCTGGGACCTTTGGCAATGGGGCCTCTTCCTTCTGGAAAGAGAAGCAGAACCAGACTTTGTACCAGCTCTACACAAAGGCTGGAGTCAGAGCGAGAGGGACCTTGCAGGGTATAAGCATAGATATGGGTATAGGGGTCCTCCATGTCAGAACCTGCAGCAACAGCTAGGTGAGTTTTTGGCTGGAAAATCTCTAAGGCAGTTTGGCTGCTCTGGTACCTTTCTTTGGACCTTTTCATTAGCTTTTGCCCAATTTCATAATCACTGCAAATTGGGTAGATTCACTGGATTCATTCAAGTAGTACCAGATTGTGCCAATGACAATTTTAAAGTTATTTCCTCATAAGCAGTGGGTGCAAACCTGTATTCCTTGTGTACTCCCAACTACCAGGGAGGACAGTCATTGTTAATCTGTCAGTGACATGATCACGCAGTGGACAAAGAGACTTGGGAGATTCTGCACAGATGCTTATTAGCTCCACGAAAGTCATATGTTTTGCAGCATGGACACTATAAAAATTGTCTCTTGCTGCTGGTTTTCCTTCCCGTGTACAGCATGCAGGTGTTAGCAGGACATGCCAGACAGTGCATGTCAGGATTTCTTTGTGATTATTTCCCCACTGCCTTACATGTGCCCTTCTCACTTATACTGCTGTTGCTACAGAGGGTAGGCAGGATCTAATTAAAGACAAGGAGGGATGGATCTGCATATGTTGTTTGTGTTTGGGGACTGTCTGGCTCGGAAGAGTAATAATTGGCTACAGGGCCTTTCACCTCTATGGCATGGCTTTGAATGCAGATCATCTTAGTGACTTTTAATGTCATTACCATGTGACAGCTGTCTTCCGTGTGAAATTAGCTGGTAGTTTGAGTGCTCTTTCTGCAGGAAGCCAATATCAATAATTACCACATCAAATGGTGCTATTAGCACCCTTATATATAATTTGAAGTTTAATGAATATGCTTCAAGTATACATATTGGCATGTGTTGTAACAACATTGGAATCAATATAAATCCACTTAGCTCCATAGTTAAGTCTATGTATAGAAATATATGCTGGAGGTAAGTACTTGGGATACAGTAGGATGTAGCAGTAGCATATAACTGGAGGATTCTAACAGCTTTCTGCAACTGCTTTTGGGGTCCCATTATTATATAGGGCATGTAAGCTCATAATGCATTTAAAGTTAAGTCTGTGTGACTATCCCCTAAACGTGTAAAAATCACAGTGAAAAAGCAGCATCAACAGAAAAGGTCAAGGTAGTACAGAGAAAAGTCATTCTTGATAAATGACTCCCATTTCCATGGTGAGAGCTGTAAGGAGAGATATCTCTTATTAGACCAGCTGATACAGCTGAATGGAACAGATAAGCTTTTGGACCCATGGACTCTTGTTTCCATTGTGCCAGCCTTAGATTAAGGTAGCAGCCCAGCTCTTATTAAAAACTTTTGCAGTTTGCCAGCTGTAACTGGTTTGTCTTAAGAGGTATGGTGCATGTCCTTATTTACACCATCCATGCTGGTGGCTGCGGTCTGAACTGCAGCCATTTACAGAACAGAGTTTTGCCACTTTTTCTGTGGGGAAAAACAACCCCATGAGAGACACCAGGGAAAAATGTTACGGTTGAAGGTTGACCTCAGTTTCTTTGGGTGTGTTCTTTGATGCCTTTTGGAGTTCTGTTCTCCACTGCAACCCTAACAGCAGCGATAACACAGCCGTGAACCATTGCCTCATTCCTGTACCTGAGTGGGAAGCTAAAGAGGAGGCTTGGAATGTTGACTAAATGTATTTATGCTGGAGAGCAATGGCTTCTTTGGAAAACTGTTTTTTTTTGAAAAGACCTTTTTTGTTGCATGTTCCTCCTGGACCATAGAGACAAACAGCTCCAGCAGAGGAACCCATGGTGCAGGTCACTGGCGAGGTGGGAAACCTGAGTCCATGTTACTGCTGTTCCTTACTTGCTCTCATATCGTATTTATGCAAAGAACAACGGATCCTACAGAACAGGCTTGCTGAGAAAGACACTGTCTTGCCCCACTCTGAGGGATGAAAAGGAACATCTGACATCTTGACATTTTTCATAATATGGAATTCTTTTCTCCCAGCAGTCCTTTTCAAGGTGATGGAGGGAAATGTTCTCAGCATGACTGTTCCTTGCTTATGATCTCTGTAGATTTTCTACTCAGTTGATTCTGTACATTTGCATGCAATCCCTTCCTCCTCAAAATCTTGTAATACCTATATACTCATACACTATTATGGTAACTTGTTCTCCTCAGGGTGAAAATGATTAAAACCCCCATAATTCTGCAGTCCCCCATAATACGTGTAGCCCCTCCTATTAGGTGATGAAACCATTATTCACTAACAAATTAAACATGTGAGTCTGTGAAGGTCTTTTATAAACAGATAAGGTGTTATCTGTTAGAGAAGAGAGCCTCTAGGCTATCACTGAAGAGCATAATTTACATAAAATGAAGGATATTTCTGAGATCCTGAGAAGACATAGTAATAGAGTCTATATTTCTTTACAATGACAAGAAGAGTGGCTTCTCAGGCCCCGTTTCTTGGGGGCCTCCATATAGTGTTTTTAGAATAGGTTAGAGACATACCTGTCAGAAGTGCCAGAGTTCATGGCCCTTGCTGGATGACCTCTGAAAGCTCCCTCCAGACCTGTCCTATGATTCTGTGATAGATTCTTGCTTAGGCAAGCACAGGAACCCATCTCTATCAAAAGAGGTGGGAACGTTGCTTAACACAGGATTACACAGCAAGGATAACTCATTGGCTAATTTGTGGCTATGGATCTACTAGCAGAAGACTATAAACAGGTTGCAGACAGCTTCTTATTGAACAAAGCCACCCTATTGCGAAGGGGCTTTCTTGTTTCACGACTCTGCAGTCCCTGCTCTTGGGGTCCTTTCTGCACTGTGACTCAAACTACAGACTGGAAAGGAAAAGCTTTGGTAACATGAGTGGAGATACAACAGCTTGGAATGGGACTACTTGGTTAGCCCTTTGTGCTGCGATCCCTGTGCTGCAGTACATTTGAGCCTTTTATCCTTTATGAGGCCTTGTTGACAGGGGCCCCAAAAGAGGTGCACGTGGGAGAGGTAGTAGGCTGAGAAATGCTGAGTTGTAGTATTGACATGGGCTTCAAAATGTCTAATTTTACAGGTGAAGTACTTGACCTGGGTGTCCTGAATAGAGGGGTGTTGGTCATTTAGCAATGAGGGATGAAAGCAGCATCTTGGGTATGGGAAAATTTAGTGACAGGAATAGGAAGAAGAAACCCAGGGACATGCATTACTTGCACAGATACACCGTGTGTCAGTGGGATAGTGCTCTTTTTCATTACCGCATCATGAAAGAAGCAGCCTGTCCTACTCCAGACATGTTTTATACCTTCATCACAAACCTCTTTCTGCGTGAAAAGCAATTCCCTCACAAATGGCCCTTCATTAGCTGTAGGGTCATGTCAGAAACAATCATCAGTGTATTGCTGATGTGGCCAATGCATCTTGTGAACTCTTTGACCCTAGCAGTCAGCAGGATTTCTTTATGTGAAGCACTAATATGAAAAGCATTAGCATTAATGAAAGAGCTCTCGACCTGGTTGGTGTAAGGGGTCAGCAGAAGTTTACAGACACCTTTGCCTAACATTCCTATCATGCCGGGCAGTTTGACTCTCATCTTGTTTTTCACAGGCTCTGATTAATAATATAATTCTCAAATTCTGCTACAGCCTGTCAATATAGCAGGAATCCAGCAAATCTAGAAGCCACCCTAACTGCACGTCATCACCCATTTTGGGACTGGTCTGTCTGCTCACATTCACTCATTTATGGTGTCGTGTCAACTCATTATCCTACTGGAAAACAAGAAAGGGGCTAGAGAAGATGAAGATTTTGAAGAAATTTTTTTTGAGAAACCTTACCCTCAAGCTTCTCTTGATCTGGTTAAGAATCTCCTCCATGGATGGGACAAGAGTTTCCCAACGTCTCTTGATCCACTATGTTTCTCCCAGAGGATGCAATGATAGATGTTGAAGGTCTTGAATAGTCCTTAGTCCCTACAAAGAGTATTTGAAAGGCTGCCAACGAATGGTGGAAGGAGAAGCTCTTGTGAAGGTTAGAAGACCTTTTTATGGATTCCTTTTTCTTTAAATTTAAAAGTCACTTTTAAAATATATGGCTGTAAAAATGAACCTGATTTTTACTTAATCTAGCTTGCACTTGGATCAAAGAACAAATTAATGTTGCATATAGGTAGACAGCATACTGAATCATACATAGAGTAATAGTGTGCATTAACTACAGAACTTGAATTGCTGGATGTTTTATTTCAGAGCCCCAGAAACATCCAGGTGCCATCTGAGCACCATAGCTCTTCCCAGTGCTCATGGGGATTGTAAAGAAGAGTCTCAGGTACCCATGGCTGGGAGCTAAAGGCTTGGTGGCCCTTCAGTGGTTTCTCAACTTACTGAGCTGGAGAGAGGACTGGAGAGCTTTCCAAGTGAATGGCAAACCCATTTCACCTGCAGGATGAGCTACCTGTGTCTATAAATTGTAGGCAAATGTAGTGTGGAGTCTTGCATTTGTTTGGGACTCCTGGTTCTGGTCTTTACAGCAGCAACTGAGCATATTATGTTTCATTCCTGCTACTTGCCTTATTCCAACTCCAGCTTTGATTCACAGCTTTGCTAAGCAGTTGTGAGTGGAAGAGCTATCTGTAACTGTTTTGTCAGCCTTACAAAAGTGGTGGGATGTGTATAGGTAGGAGCAATGACTGTGGCAGTCCCAAGACAATAGTATCTTTTTGCTTCCAGTCTGGAGTGCTCTCCTAGCTGTCTGGCATCTCACGAAGCTGGTTATGTTTCAGAGCAAAAAATATGTGGATGCTTGGCTGGGCTGTGGGGCTAAAAGTTAATTTCAAAACAAATGGTATTTCAGCTGTCTGATTTTTGTAGGAGATGTTTACATACTGCGGGAAGGTGATTGTATCGGCTAGCGTGAATTTTCAGCATTCTTAACAACATGCTTGATTTCGATGGGAATAATTTACTTAATTAGGTCTGTCAATTATTTTGTCTTACCCAACTGAACTATTTCATTCACTTTGTTAGGATAGCCAAATCCCAGTTCTGTTGAAGACATGGGACAATAAAGAGAGGTGGTGATTCCTGCTCACAGGTCAGTCCTATGATGGGGTTGACAGAGTCTTTGTCCAGCCTGGAGTCCAGACTCTTCTGTGTGACAAGTATCGGATTGACATATGTGCCTTCATCATCTCAAAGTCTGCACCTGCATTCAGCCTACAGCAGCTGCAGCCTTTCCAGGATGACGTAGAGGGGGCTGGAAAGGCTGAACAACTGAGGGTCCAAGGTGGGAATGCAGAAATGGCAGGGGCTTTGGCTCTTTGCTCCTTATTATCCACAGTGTCATCAGGTCCCACCTTAGAGAAACAGAAGAGGCTGCCTGGAGAGAGGTGTGGAATATTTCATACTCTGTTTTGGGTAAACATTAGCTTCTGTGGGAGTTGCTTTATTTCTAGATTTGTTATGCTTGGTTTGTCTTGCTGGTTTTAAATATTTGTACAAGTGACTAGAGCTGTGCAAACTGTGCCTGAAGGAAACATGAAACAGAGAATAAGAATTAACTGGAGGTACCAAAATTAGTCAGTATCCTAACTAAAAATATTATGAGGCAAACTGAAGAAATATGGTAGAAGAACAAGGAAGTAATTATGTTGTTCTGACCTGTGGAAGTGAATGTCCAGGGAATATATTAGTCTGACAGAGAGGCTAGTGGCGAAAGCCTATGTTTAAATAGGTTTATAATTTACAATGTCTTTAAAAACACTTATTTGTTTGTGTTTAGACATACTGGTAGGTAGGGAGACTGCCTGAAAAGTTACTGTTCAGATATGTTGGCTTCTGCTGCCATTTTTGTTGTCAATATTTGCCTTGATTTTTTGGGGTAAAGATTTATAAAATGCATGGTAACATTTGCATAGCTGTGCAGATATGGTCAATATAGCCTTTGCCCCATAACCCACCACTTGAGCAGCACCAGAAATGCTCACTGCCATCACGTGAGGAAGCGAAGTTTAATATCACAGTAGACGAGTTTGGACAGTGTTGCAGGGATTAGAAATACCTAAGCTTGGGACACGCTGCCTTACCAAACACAGTTTGCTATCTTATATATCAAATGACAGGATTACATTTACAAGTATAATAACTTCATGTGAAAACAAGTGGATGCCTTTTAAATTAATTGATTCCTTCCTGTCAGCTGCTGTAGTGGAAGACAATGCTTATTAAGAAAAATATAATACTGCCAAATGGAAAACCTGAGATCCCCTGACATGCAAAGAATAGCTGTGGTGGCGAATAGCTGCTTAGAATGCAAGTACACTGGGGTCTGCCTGTACTAAAAAAATGCTTCATTATTGCTGCTGCCTTAACTGCTGGTTAAAACCAACTCAGCTGACAGTATTAATGGCATAAACCCATTAGAGTGAGAGAGAAATGAGGGAATAGGTTTCCTCTAATGGCATTGTTCTGTAGACAAGCACCTGAAAATAATTTTTAGATTGTTTGCTGAATAGGGAGGGATGGAGAGACCACTTTGATGTGATGCTAATAAGATCTAGTTGCTGAATATCATCCTCTGGAAGAAAGAGCAGTGACAGCTGAGTGCCTAGGATTCTTCATTGTTCCTGACCAGACTTGGACAATCCAAGACTTCCTACTATGCAATGGAGAGCTACTTTTATCTTTGTCCTCTGCACTTATCACTTGCAAGAGAAATAACCAATGCTACTTTAAAATTTTTTTTTTAAACATAGAAAGGAGAATAAGAGTAACTGGGTGTTACTTTTGGGCACTGCAGAAATGAAAGTTACTCTGCCTCATTCCTAATTCCTTGACCCATCAGTTCTACTATCTATTGATATTAATTATGGGTTTGTTTGTTTAGTTATCTCTAGATTGTTCACTGATTATGTTGAATACAAGTGAGCTGAAATCTCATTCAGTAACTGGAAATATTTCCTATTGTTTCATGAAAGTTTAAAGTAAATAAAGTTAAAAGTATTCTGCAGAGGGAAGGACAGACTTAACAACCTGCTGTCCCCTTACAGCAGCATGTGACTCTTTCAACTCCAAGGGGAACCTCAATTCATGCACTAAACTCCCCAAAGTATTAACACTTTGTAAACTGCTGCAGACATTTCTGTGAGCAGGAACAAATCATAGCTGGCAAAATCAAAGCCTGCTGAAACTTGCTGCGTATGAAGGCAAGATATTTTCGCTCAGCTCCTGCAAAGCAGAATGTCTCCTGCAGCCTCTCTGTCTCTGTAGATGAGCTGGGCTTTATTCACGAGCATACATGCAAATTTTGCATCCTAGGAAAACATGCAGGTTTTGGAAGACAGCACCCAACAGAAAGGACTATGTCTTTTGGCTCTTGCTTCCAAACGAATTTGTAAGCATAAAAAAAAATGCCTTCAGGAGGTTTAAAAATAGTTCTCATAGCTGGAATTTTTTTGTTATATTTCTACATAACCTTATCCACTTTTACTCCCCTGTTAAAAAGTGCAATGGGAGAAAAATAGCAGAAGCAGCAAGTGTTATCTGAGAACTATTTAATGTGATAGCATTACTATCTAACAGGATTTGAAAATGGTGTCTGAGAAAAATCTTAATTTTTAAAGCTTCGTGTTCTGGCAAACAGTTTGCTAGAGATTAGCACTGTAGTTATGATTGGAGTACAATCTGCATTATTCCACAATTTTCCCTTTCATATAGCACATTATGCTAATCACGCTGTATTCCATTTTTCAATAAAAGGTCAACAGTGCACTGTTTGTGCAGAATGTGCAATTTAAACTTCATGTCTGTCATTAGAGATAATCTAGGTTTGCTGTACCAAGTGAGGTTGTCATAGAAACTAGACCTGAGATCTCTGTTTACAGCCTTTGGAGAATAAACACTTTGCATTTATTTCACTGAAAAATAGGCGAACAATTAAATAAGGTTTGAAAACAAAACCATAATGGCCCAGAGAGAGATGTCATTCATCAAAAATCAATATACGTTATGCAGCTGGTAAACTCCAAGCATTCAAGCGGTTGACTGACAGCAATAGTGAAATATTTCCCGGGGGGCTTAAGGGAGTAACTGATAGTGTATCATAACGCCTGGAGCAGAATTAATTTAAATTTGCTAATAAGTTTTGTTCCAGGAATTAGAACGCTGAAGAATATTTGTTTAAATTTTTGCTTTATGTCAGGTAAGGATTTTCTATTGGCTCCTTGGACACTCTTAATAGCACTGGGAGATATTTTAGGTTTTATTTTTCTGTAACATTCTGTGTCTTCCTATCATAGCCAAACTTTTCTTTGTGGATTATAACAAGGTTTGCAGGCATCCTAAAAATATCTCTGCTATCTGCAGTATCATTAGTGAGCAAAAGGATACAGCTTCAAGCTTAACACTGAGGTTTTAGCTTGCTCTTTGTGTGACGTCTTATTAACTTGTAGAGCTCACCTTTGTCAGGCAATGGTATTTAGTAATGTTTCAGGAAAGGATTAGAAAAATATGTGGACAAAGATGACTTCTGTTGTTATAGCACAGTAAAATCACCAAGACTATCAGTCTTTTTTTCCTCGGGGCATAATCATACTACCAGCTGGGTGTTTATATAGGGGTTTTGTCAATGGCATAGCATTACTCTACTGACAAGATGAATTATGCGGATTGTATGTCTTCTGAAGCATCTGAATACTGCCTGATGTCCACACACAAGTATAAATGGACTGTACCATGTCCTTAGACACAAAGGTGTATACAAAACAGGTGGCTGTTGCCAGCTTTTGAGAAGAAAGTGGAACACAAGAGCTGATGACATCTTGAAATGAAAGAGGAAAACCTGCAAAACTCATAGCTAAGGCAAGCTGAACAAAAAGCTTTTGATATTTTGCTTCTTTGTCAAAGTAAGCGTTTCTCTCCCAGCAGACAGGACAACTGAATTCTTCCAGGCGGGAAGTATCCATGCTCTGCTTTTGAGGGAGTAAAACAAGACAGTGAAGCCTGGGTGTTTTTTTTTTTTTCTGCTGATGGAAGCTGTGCAAAGCTTTGTTTGGTGCAATGCATTTCTCTTCATTTCTTCCAGCAATGGATGTGATCTGTTAGTCCCTAAGGGTTGTCCCTGATATCTCATTTTCCTAGGAAGTAAGCGGACAGCTCTGCTAAGGGCTGCCTGTGTTGTGTTATGCCACTGGCAAATTTGGTCTTTCAGGTCTATACAGAGCCCCATGTTCAAACCCTAAAAGAGCAACTGTAATGAATCCAGGCTGATATTCTGGTATTTGTAAGCCTTCAAGTCCTTGTTGTTTGGTGGATGCATTTTCTAAGCAGTACAAGAAAAGATGCTGGGGTAGTTCTGTAAATGCAGTTTCTCTACCTTTCCAGAGCAGAGTATCTTCCCATGCCGGATGTGTTTGCTCAGCAGCACGCACTTCCCTTATAATTATCTGCTCTATTTGTAGTTCTTGACCTCAGCTGCATCAGTAACATGGCAGGTCTGTGAATCAGGTCCTGGCTTGTTGAAGTGCCATTCAGACAATTTTTATGATACAATATAAAGTAATCCAGTATTAGCAGGAACATAGACCTTGAAAAGCACTTTCTGTTATGCCTGTGCTAATGCTGAGACTCACAGCCCTGCCTTTGGCTGACTGGCATTGCATTGGTTGAAATACTGAGAAAACCATTAACCGTAATAAGTTGTTTATCCTGGTCTTAAGCTTCCCTCAGAACTTTTCCTGTAACAGTGCTGCATTAGTGCAGGGGCCCCAAGTCTATAGACACCTTCAAACAGAGAAGTAAAAGCAATGACAGGGGCTCATAGGCAGTGTCTACACTTGACTGAACAGCCTCAAAGGCTTGGAAAAGCCCGGGGGACATCTGCCAATGTGTCTGCAGGCTTGGAGCTCAGGCCACGTCAGTGAGCAGTGAGTCTGTATTCCTGGATTTGCAAATGGTGGGGGTTGCCTGCCTTTTTTGTGTGTCAGGTTTTAATGGACTCTGCTCGTAACATTTTAATTTCAGCACGTCACAAAAGCTTAGGTTGGTGGGCATATCACAAACCCTTCACTTGAGTTGGGAAACCTTTGTCTGAAAGGAATTGCCGTGCAGATCCAAAGTGGTTACCCTTCGTTTCAGCCTGGCCTTGTCTTGCAGCTTGTTTGCTCCCCTGCTCCCTCCAGGGGAGAACATCTCATCTCTGGGTTTGTTCTTGGTTTTATTGGCTGCATTTCTCTGTACCAGTGAGGGTAGCTACATTGGAAGGTGGTGAGGGAGATTGGTGATGTAACTGGGTTTTGCTTGCTAATGGCCATGACTTGGGCACAGGAGCAGGAGGATCTCCGGTGCTCTGAGCAGCCAGTGCTGTGGAGGAGGCTGGCTGCTCTGTTTGGCACTCCTGGGCCCCTTTGATAAGTACAGCCACGGGTAGCGGTGACAAACACGCAAACAGCTACGGCTGCATCTGAGAGGGATGTAAGGAGGTAGCCTTGCCTGCTGAAATGGAAGGAAGCATTTTCCCCTGGTGTGATCCGCCTTCAGTGCTGATGGCATGTACTTTGAGGCTTGGCAAATTCCTAGCTACTCCTTTCAAATGGAGAGACATTGGCATCCTGGCTAGCTCTTTCGTCTAAGCACAGTGAACTGAAATGCATTTTGAATGCCTTGGAGTGAAATCTGGACTCTGACATTGTCTGTGACAAAAGTCCCATTGATTTTTTTTTTTTTTTTTTTTTAAGCAGAACAGGAATTACCTTTCTGTTATGTATTGCATGATATGTGGCATTATCCTTCTGGCTGGAGAAACAACTGTCAAGTGAGAAGGAGCACTCCCACATAGCCCTCTGCTAGTAGATTTCTTTTTTTATGTATATGGCAAAAATGTGTTTAATAGAAAGTGCTTTGTTTGGCAGTTAGTTGAGAGATGTGCTTTCCAAAGGCTTACTAGATAGGACTCACTTTTTGACCTATGCTATGGTAGGTTTTTTTGATTAGGTATGAACTTCTGTCTTTTGTAAGAGATGGAGTGAATATCTGAGTCTACACTGAACAATCTTCTAGTTAGAGAGGGAATTATGTAACTTTATTTCCCTGAAAATATCTTTTCATTTTCTTTTGAGCATCTATAGTCGTGTTCTCCAGGTAAATGATTTTCCTTGTAATTCTCTGCATAGATAAGAGCTCCATCGTGCTCAGCATGGATTTTTCCATTTCCAGTTGCAGGCTACTTCTCACTTTTATCCTTGAATTCCTCCTCTCTACTCCCTGGTATTTATAGGTTACTGTCACCTCTTTTATGTTTGCAAGCTTCATGCATCCTGTTCTCCATGCTCCCTTTATGGGAAATAGTTGCCATTGCTGCTGTAGGAGGGAAGAGGGTGGGAAGAGCAGCGATTTCTCAGGTTATACTGGTTTTGTTAAATGATGAAGCCAGTGTCTCCTTTCAAGAGGCAGCTTTCTCTGCACTTAGCTTGTGCCGGACTGAAGTATGCTAAGTGAATTGTAGCTAGGGCCGTAGATTTTGTTTATGTGGCTGTTATGAAGTCTGAGGCAGTTTTGGCAGTTATCAGCGGTTTTTTAAATCCTGGAGCAAGCTTTTTTTCCACAGAATGAATGAAAAATGGAGATCTGTTACAGCGTCTTCCTTCACATGCTGCTCCAGGCCTTTTGAGTGAGCTCTGCTTGAGGGACTTTATGGCCTTATCCTCTTGGTGAGAACATTTTGGTGTGGATGCCAATGAGAACAGGGATTGCAGCATCCCAACCTTGCACGGGGACTCTGGTGGGCAGCCTAAATCTCAGCGGGTGCCCCTGTGTGAGCAGTGCCAGATGTCATCATTTGTCCTGCTGCTGTTTCAGATCATGGGCATACATAGAAAGATCGATAGAGCAATTGAATCAATGTTTCTTGAAACCTCTTGTTGAAAATATACTGCACCTTTTGTGATGGACAGATTCTCCATGTCCATACAGAATCTCCACCTCCACAGGCTCCTGGGCTAGCTGGCTATCACTAGTGGTTTTGCTTTGTTGGCTCTGCCCTAGTGCCCTGCCAAGCATCTTCTTACACAGAAGACAGACACATATGTGTGTGTAAGTGGCCATACAGGAGCATCCTTCCTAAAGGCAGCACTTGTGCCCTTCTCATGAATATTTCAGTCTTCACTCTCGGTGAGGAAGAGCAGATCTGGGCACTAGCTGATGTGGCTGGAGGTGTGGGGCCGAGGTGCTGCCCACCAGGCAGGGATGCCCCCGGCAGAGCATCCCTGTGTGCAGGAAGGAGGCTCAGCGGTGCCCACAACGCTGCCTGTGAAAGTCAAGGCTGTCACCGTGATAGTTTGACGACAAAGCTTAATTACCCTCAGTGTTCAAATCTTTCCAAAAGGCTGCGATGCCTACAAAACCGGGATGATTATAACAGCCATTCTGCAAGGAGCCAAGGTTAATCTGTAGAGATCATATGCTCGCACATGGTGATGTGTTATTTGTCACGTTCGCCGTGCCCATTTCACCGTGACCTCTTCTCCCTTTGTTTGGCTTTGTCTCCTACTGCGTGCACTGGGGAGGGACAGCTTTCTCCGAGTCGATGTGGCATCTGCCCCTGCCTCCACTTCTGGGTGCTACAGGAATAATAAAAAAACCCCTCAGTGCCTGCTGACTACTTCCCCAAATTCTTCAGCTTTTCACTCAATTGCTACAAAGTATCAAAACAATAGTAATGTTTTACAATATTTTTGTGAAGGAGCCAACTGCACATGGTGCATGCTGAAGCTGATTTTGAAGGGATGTAAGACAAAAGTAAAATGACAGTTGAAGATTATGACCAGAATTTACTGGAAATTTTATTTGGTTCAGAATTTTTTATTTTAATGAGAAAAGATGTCTCTAAAAATTCTGATTTGGAAGAACTGAGATATAATATCACAGCTTACTGCTGCCTGCCTCAAACTCAAAGGTTTTAGTCAGTTTTAATTTCTGATTGTCTCTGTTTCTTTTTAAAAAATGTTTACAATAAAAAAAAAAATCCATAGTGAGAGTTTCAGTCTGTCAATAGCATTATTTTCCAAGACAAAATAATTCAGAAGGATGGTCAGTGCTTGGCAAAACTGGCATCTGTGAACTGAGCAGACAACAGAGAGGTCATATGTGACTCCAGAGCTCAGCAGTTAAATGGTTGTCTCTCCAGCTTGGGCCAGTGTATTTTGTACAGTCACTGCAGGGAGAAAGCGATGGGGGAGGAGAGGGCAGAGGCTGGTGCTAATGTTTTTAATTTCTCATTTACTATCAGGCAGCACCATATGGAGCAGAATGAAGCATATAGAGGAAAGAGGGATGGATGGTATTTTTCCCTTGAGCTTCTTGTCAGAAGACAAGGAAAGTGAATTCTCTGCAGGTAGCTTGAGCCTTGCCAGAAAAGTGTTTTTTATGATTGCTAATGGTGGTGAGGACATTTTTTTAATCAAATGTGTGGGCTTTTGGATTTTTTTGTTGTTCTTAATAGGATGAGTGGGATTGACTTATGCCACTCTAGTATTTTCATAATGTCAGTGCATTATTTTCTTCCAGTGTTCAGAAGTATGCTAGGCATATTTGTCACAATCAAATATTATTTATTTGGAGACTCAGTAGGATGCCCAGGCATCTGAATGCCTCTAAAAGAAACACTGCTGCTTTGACTGATTGTGCAATGGCACTTCTCCTCCCAGCTGCATCTCATAATCTCCGACTGCCAGCAGACCTGTGGTGAACACTGGCTCTTTCCCCTGCTCAGCTGCTTCTCCTCTGACATCTCTTCCTCCCACAGGTTGCATCGGCTTTTTTCCAGTGACCATTCAAAAGCTGAAAGCTTTGCACTTGCTCAAAAGGCAAGGGCTTTGAAGATCGGGGGAAGGAGGAGAAGAGCCTGCCAGAGAAGTGATGCCCTTGACCATCTTGTGTTGTAATTTCTGTGCAGAGGGTACTTGAGAGCTCGTGGGAGCTCTGAGCTCCTCTGTAGCACTAGGAAAGCACAAAAGATGCAGGTATGAGTAAAGGCTTGGGACAAACTTTTCAATAAAGCATCTCCCGAGGGCTGCTTTGGAACTGTGACATCCTGAAATTAAAGCTATGGCTGATGTGTGTGAACCAGGCTGCTTTGTGTCAGCAGGGAGGCCCCAGCAGAAAGCCCCTCTAGTCCCTTGGTGATGAGACCAAAAATTGTGTGTGTTTGCATGCATGTTTAGACACACAGTGCTCATCCAGTTCACTAGTGCCTCTGCTAGCAGGGTGCCTCTTGAGCCTCAGGGAGCAGATAAATCTATTGGCACGGCTACTTCAGCTCCCCTCCAACCTCACGCACCCTCAGCTTGGCATGCTCCAAATTTAAATGATTTAGAAAGCATTATTTGCCAGCTTCCGTCTTTAATAGGGAATAGTGTATCTTCCATCTATTCCTCGTGCTGAGGTCATTGCCTCATAGCTGCAAGGCTATTACCCCATGACTCCAGCTCTTAATTGTGTTTTAAGACTACTTTCCTTACCCATAATGGACTTGCTGCACAGCCAAAAATGAAAAGCAATGTTTGTAATATATTGGGTTGAGGGTAGCTCCAAAAAAACCTCCTCAACCCTCTCTCATGAGTCTGACTTACAGCCCATTGACAGAAGACATGCATGCACATGTAAAAAATGTTCTTCTTGATATGGTTTTGAAATGGAGATGTACTTGATGTCCAAATATTGATCTTTCTTTAGAAGTTTTATCTTCTATAATCCATTCTCAAAAGCCTCACTGTGTTCTTCCCAAAGGTAAATAGACATTTAAAACAGGTCATTGTGTGCTGGGGGTCTTGGCTGTCCTGCATATTCAGGTCCTTTGAGCAGCGGCATCTGCCCACAGATATTTGAAAAAGTTCTTTTAATGGAGAGGGTGATAAAGTGCTGTGATTAAAGTTTCTGCTCCCCCCATGCAGCCTCTGTAAATCTGAAAGAAGCGTAGATAAGCGTCACTGAGAGAGAGTGGAGGAGTGTCTGGTGCTCCTCACAGGTGTGTGCTGGGGGAAATTAATACAAAAAAAAACACTAGGAAAAAGCCTGGAGTGGGTACTAATCCCACCCTGGTTAGTCTTGCAACACTTCAGACAAGACACAGTCCTTCTCTTCCATTATGTGATCAGGACTCTCTCCTGCAGAGCCCAGCACCTGCCTTGGTCACGGCATTTGAGACTTTTCGGACTCTTTGTGCTGTATGATTAATTGCTGGTGCAAGGAGGGCACATGAGGGCCCATGTCTTGTGGCCCCAGTCATGGCTCACTGTCCCAAAGTAGGCAGTAGTTGGTATGCTTGGATATTAAATGCATGGAAAGCTACTGTCAAGCTGCGTATACGTGTATTTCTTACCACTCACTGGTGGCTGTCTTGTCGTGCTTATGCATTACATCCTGGAGCTGGTATTAAGGAACTCGTTTTCCTTTGCTGAGAGAAGTGTATACAGAGGAAACTATCTCCTGATCAAAGCAAAAGACTCAGTTTCAGGGTTTCTGATTTGTCTTCCCTTTGAGTTGACTATTTAGTACCTTATTTTTTTAATGCTCGCACTGCAAAACGGATGCAGTACCTGAGTTAAAGCAGTGCGGTGAGTCATGGTGCTTTACAGGCTCAGGAAACACACACCAGGGTACCTGATGTGGATATTTTTTGAAGGCGAGGGAGACCTGAGCTGAATCACTGAATGTTTGCCAATGCAAATTTGTTAAATCTGCTGGGAAGTGTTTAGCGTACATGCTGAAACTCTCAAACTTCCAAATTTGTGCAGAAGAAAGGCTTGTTTGGACTCATTGCTAATCTATGAGAGGTGCTTGCTTCCCTTGTCCGGCTGGCAGCCTTC
Source organism: Elanus axillaris (assembly GCA_026212715.1). Lineage (NCBI taxonomy): Eukaryota > Metazoa > Chordata > Aves > Accipitriformes > Accipitridae > Elanus > Elanus axillaris. The sequence goes on along the minus strand of JANZLQ010000100.1, from coordinate 35,843,626 downwards.
CCAGGCAGTGCATCCAAGTCCCGAGGCAGCAGTCACAGATCATGTCACCTTGGGGAAGGGACCTGTGCTGTGCACGACATTGGTGATAGCAAGGGAGGAGATTGGAACGAGGCTTTCAAGGAACCTAAGAGAAAGGAGATACGTGACCTTGAATTGAAAGCGTCTGTATCCTATTTCTAATCTGAACCTTGCCGGATCAGGACTGGCTGAAAATGATTCTCTTCTGCTGGTTGCTCAGTGGCCTGTGTGAAACATAATTGACAGATTTGGCCACGATGTTGCCAAGTCTTCAGGCTCTCTGCGAGTAACACAGTTCTGGCCCCTGCTGCGTAGAGCCTCTCTTACAGTAATGTGAGGCATTGCTTACTTTCCGTGATATTTTGGGGGAGGAAGGCAGTTTTCTACCCCACACAATGACTCACAGCTGAGAGAAACACAAAGCCACAAACTCATGGGCTAAGTTTAGTCTGTTGTTTAGATTGCTGCACGTGTCTCATGAGACCGCTTTCGTACAATTTGTATTAACACTTGTCTTTCATTAAGATAGCATTGTGTTTTTTTGCATAATGGGAGGTTATGCCAGATGATGTTAGAATAGGCTGCAGGAGCTAGAATCATCCCACCCAGCCGTAGGTGCTCAGATGAGGTGGGTCTCAGCTCTTTGTAGTCAGAGGAGAGGCATTTGTGCTTTGAGAGGGTGACGGTTTTGGGCCCTGCAGAGGGACCTCTGGCTCTCCATTGTCAGTGGGGAGAGAGAAGGGTGACAAGGCTCCTGGGTGATGAATCTGAAATTGCACTCAGTGAACTTGAGCTGAGAACTCTAACAGAGGTCCCTCTCTGTCACTTCAGCCATGGGCTCTCAGAGGGGAAATGACGGAGGTGGCTGTTCCTCACTTGGTAGCAGGGGATCTGCATGCAGAAACGGTGGCTGTATTGGTACATCCAAGGAGATTAGGACAAGGTGTTGGCTCCCCTGCTGTTGCTGGCCCAATGTTTGGGGACGGGCTTTTCAGCTCAGCTGGAATCTCTCAGCCTCTTCCATCCTTGAGACCCAGGCTTAGTTCCTGCAGATGATTTGTATGCGCTCATTGCTGAACCTCACTAGCGGTTAAATCACAGCCTGCCTCCAGAGGCTGTGAGCAGAAGGGTGACCACTGTCTTTGGTAGCTCAGTGTTTGCTTGTGATGACTCCTGTTACGGACTGGCTCACTTAGGGGAAATTTCCCCAGGAGTGACTTCAATAGTAAAAGTTTGATAATTCTGTGCTTCAGGCTTACAATTTGTTGGTGACATTGCAATGTATTTTATGAAGAGGATATAAAGGACTGTGGCGTCATTGACAGGATGCACGTATAGAATCCCATCATGGGAGCATGGGGCAGGAAGCCCCGATTCAGCCACTGGATCCCATCAGGTGCTATCACAGGGAAAGTGCGGTATTGAGGTAGGACTCTGGATATTGTGCCAGTGCTGGTTTTACTGCAGTGCTTTCCATATTTAACGTGGCTAAATGAGGCTGTCTCTTTAGGAGTGTCTCTGTAGGAATGATGCTTCCTGTGTACCTAGAAACTGCCTAGCTCTGCTTGGGTAAGTTCTGAACAGGTAAGCCTAGAAAAGAAACTATTTTTTGAGGCAGCAGGTACTTTCCACAATGTATGAAGATTTCACTTGGAAATGGGGCACATCTTAGGCATTGCCAAGAAGTTCTGTAGTATTCAACGCTGGTTCTCCAGTCTGAGCCTTGACTGGTTGGTTCAGTTATATCTAGAAGTTTCCATTCAGTGGATGTTTAATATAAAGTGAATTTGTGTCTCATTTCCAATCCTTTTTCCCGTGCTACTGTCTGTTACATTCCCCTGAGACATTTACCTGACCTCTAAGTTGATCCAGTCTCTCTTTCTGGAGGTGAGGCTTTGCTGCATTTCATTAGGGATCAAATAGGGCAGCAGTTTTCCAGGGGTTAAGCATTTACTGCAGCTAAGACATGTGATTTGATCAAAGGTTTTATCCCATGGTGTGAAAATACTACTTTCTTGCTTCTGCCTCAGGAGCGTAGCTTGGGCACTGCTTGCTCCCTGCACGTGGGGTTTCGAACTGGCAGTGGGAGAAAAAAAGTGGAGGTGGGTAAACCCACTAAAGCAGCAGAAAGAGCAACAGGTAACGAGGGGGGAAACACAGTGGCTTTGTAAAGTCTTGAAAGATCTTTGGATGCCAGAAGAGATGGCTGAGAAGGGATAAGTATCCTGAAGGGCAGACAGTGAATGAAGTCCAGCCTCATTGAGTACCACGGCTCTCAGTGAAGCCCTTCATTACCACCTCCTCATTGGCATCTTCTTCCTCTTCCCAAGGCAGCTGACACAAAGCAAGTTGAAGGGACGGCATTTTTTCACAGATGCTACTATGCTGACTGCTTAATTCAGCAGCACTTTGGCAATTCCTCAGTGCCCAAAGCTGTCAAAAGAAGCCTCCATGCAGTGAGGGGAAAAAACAAACAAGTCAAAGGCTTCATTAGGGAACGAGTCCATCAGTCGTGGCTGGGGGTGAAAGATGAAGCCCTTTGCTTTCCTGGGGCTCCATAGCAGGTTTTCCTGTCTTGTATCCTTTGCATTTGCCTCACCTTGGAGTTGTTGCCGTTGACCCTGGTGTAGTTGCCACACAAGCATAAATTGGATGAGAGCTAATTAACTGTCAAAACCCAGGGCAAAAGACAATAAACCCCTGCTTCACCTCCTGGTGGGTTTTAGTCTTTTCTCTTTGATGTGACAGCTTGTCCTCCGTTCCTTTTGCAAACAACTCACCATTGCAGAGGAAATGCAATACAGCAAGGCAATCACTTATCACCAGTGACAGCAAATAAACATGAAAAATGGGCTTTGAAATACTAAAGGACAATGATCAGAAAGGGTTTTTCTTTCATCCTAAATCATGATGTTTAGCACTCAGCTGTAGTATTATAAGTTATTTATAAATGTCTTGGCTTGTTAGGAAATATATGTTTTTATATAAAGATAAATAATGTTTTTAATCAGATGATAAATGTACATGTTCTGCATGGGGAGGGGGGAATGCGGAGAAACCAAGGCAGACTCTGTAATATCCTCATATTTATGGGGAGGCACCTAAGCAATGAAAATATTGCAAAGTGACATTTGCTCCTAGGCATGTGTAAACCAAACATGTTTATATTGCAAGAAAGCTAATAAAAATTTCTAATTGACAATTTTCTGACAGAAAATGCAGTTTCATAAAAACCAGCATGTCTTACTGAGTGGTGTCAGTTGCACAGATATTTTCAACTGAGGAACATTTTTATTTTGCTCTGAAAAGGTAAAATCCTTGTTTCCGTGTTTGTTTGGATTCTTCACATAAAATGTTGATACACTTTAGCAGGATTTAATTTGTTACATTGCTTTGAAATTCTCAAAACAAAATGTTTAAATGTATCAATACGGATGGGTTCTAAACTGATTTTTTTTGGATTGTCCCTTCATGAGAAATTTTAGATATATATTTCTTTTTTTAGTTCTGATTCAGTGTAAAAACATGCCAAAATGTCAGTTTCTCATATGACATAAAATTCTGTTTTTCACTCAGCTCCAATTATAGCATTTGAATTTTGAAATTCAAAGAAGCTGAGAGAAACAGGAGGTAGGAACAAGATGTGTTAAAATCACCCCCCCCCAGACACATGAATCAGCTTTGGCAAACTCAGCATTTTCCAGTGGTGTTGTTGGGATTGGAATATTGGCGTATTATTATTTCCGTGCTAATGTAGCCCTGAGGGGATGTATTTCTTCTGGGAAAGCTCAGTCCCTACACCTGAATGCTGGATGCAACCTACTCATCCCACTGAAGCAGGGTTTTTTTTGGATCGTCATTTCTGCTGCTTTTGAGGGTCTTGGGTCATTTTACTGATGGAGTGTTCAGAAGTAATGGAAGCTGCTGTTCTCTGCAGGTTCTGGAGTATCCCGCTGACTTGGGGGACTGTATGGTGGAGTTTCAGGGTCCTCTGTACAATGAAGCAGCTGTTAGAGCTGCTCACAACAGCTCCAGAACTGGGAGGGATGTGAAGCAGCAGAAGGCTGCTGTACCTAAAATGAACACCCCCACTCCCCCCCCCCAGT
>JANZLQ010000100.1:35820926-35836430 GCA_026212715.1 Elanus axillaris | reverse complement strand
GCTTATTAAACTGCCCTTATCTTGACCCACGAGCCTGTTGTTATATTTTCTCCCCCCTGTCCAACTGAGGAGGGGGACTGATAGAGCAGCTTTGGTGGGCACCTGGCATCCAGCCAGGGTCAACCCATCACAAGGGGGTTATTTGGTTTTTCAGATAACTGAGGCTGTTCAAGGCACCACAGGTTAGGTCCTGAAGCCAGCATTGCTGCTGCAGATTCAACACCGTGTCATTGCCATGTGCTCTGCTGTCTCTCTTCATGTGGCCATTTTCTTTGGCTGCTGAGGGGCTCTTTCAAGTGCTGACCTCTGTCTTTGTGTCTGCTAATCCAAACTGAGCATGAGGACCAGCCAAGATAATGGTAATAAATAATCTAAATAGGAAAAATTGAGGTAAATGTGTGTTGCTGTTAAAATGGGCTGACAAAGGGAGTGGGACTCCTTGGGCACTGAGGTGACCTCAAGTCACAAGTCAAGTACATCTGACAAAACTGAGCAGGGGAAGCGTCCTGTTCCTCACAGCTCCTGTGGGTTTGCATTGGGTCAGCTCTTGGCTTTGCTTCAGCTCAGGGCCTGCGTGCCCCTGCCAGGCAGCTCCTGGTTTTGCTCCACATGGGAAGTACCGGTCCTCCCATATTATTTCCTGTGTCCCCCTGCTGTCCCAGCCCCGTGCTCTTGCATTCAGCTTGGTTGCATCCACACTGAGCAGTGTTTCAGCTGCAGACTGTTGTTAGTTGGTCAGTTGACCTGAGTTAAGGTCTTGCCTTTGATGTCCTAGTGCAGCATGCCCCACCAAGATAGGGTGACACATTTAACTGTTTCTAGCCCTGCTGAAATCCAGAAAACTTAAAACTGCCCTTTCCTTCCCCTGCCAGCTCCCATTTCCCTGCTGACCCTCCTGTTGTTTCCTATTGACAGCAAATAGGTAGGATAATAATGTCCTTGCTTAGCAATATCTACCTCCGCGTTGTGCAGTGAGAGTCATGTTTGTACTTAGAAATGCGAGCAGAAAGGTTCAAATGGGCATAACATAGATGAGGGCAGAGCCAAAGAAATCTTGTTTTACGTTCTTCCCTCCCCCCTCACCAGCATCAGTAATATGAGGAGCCCAAGGGACTGAGCTGCAAGGCAGGTTTTGCTCTTCCACCTCTCCCTAAAGTAGCTTTTAGAGTCCAGGGGGCATTCTTAAGACACCAATTTGCACTCAGTTTTGCCAGATCACTGCAAATGGCTCCACCAACCTTAGCTTGCTTTGTATGTCTGCCATCAGCACAGCCAGAATCCAGGAGTGGTGGTTCACTTTGCCAGCTTTCAGCCTGTTTGGCTGCCCCTTTGGGCTACTGCTCTTTCTCAGCGCTGCAGGAGGTCACTGCAGTGCGCGGCTGGAGCGGGCTGATGATCCGGCACGTCATGTGGAGTGGGCTGCAGAGGTCATGCAATGGGCTGATGAATACAGTATGGACCAGTGATTTGGGGTCTACGCTCTGCACAATAACATACCTGTAACAGAGCAGCACAGCAGTCTGATTATCTGGTGGCTTCCCTAATGACGTCTGTTCAAGACTCCTCTCTGAACCAGCCCTTGTGGCCGTCTAAGGTTTAACTTTCTGCACCATTTATTTGTTGTCTGTTCCCACTTAAATTGCCAGTCTTGATGCCATACGGCTCACTTAATAGACAAATAAGCCAGTGTATGTGGTGTAAATATTTCCTTACAAGTTAGATTGCAAATGAGGAAGTTATTTCATTGGAAGAAATTGAATTTTTAAAGTGAGATTAAAACAAAAAAGTCTAGTTGAATACTGCTGTAAAGGACTTCATCCTGAAGCTTTTGAATTCCTGATAAATCTTTTTTTTTTTTTTAATAAACTGACTAGATTTTTAATTACTCTAGCAATGTTTAAGTCTGCCCTTTGGTAAGACTAAGATCTCTTGGGATGTTTTAAATGGCAACAAAAGACCCAGCTCTTTCTTCAGGCAGTGGATATAGCAAAAAAATGTCAAGTTTAAGAGTACTAAGATTATGTGATATAAATGGTATAATGGAAAATACTAGGCAACTTGCAGTGCATTTACTGCTGTTCAACCTAATATCCTCAGTTCAAAGCTTAACAAAGCAGTAAAAGCTAAAACAACAACCACCCCTCTCTCCCATGAATGTGCTCTGGGAACAGCATGTAGCTCATTAAATTATTACAGATACTATAAAAGGATGTATCTCAAAGCTCATCTCTCAGATGTACTTGCCTGTATGTGTACATTGAGTTATCTTGCTGGCAGGTTTGCCAAGAAATGCATATGGGAAGGAGAGGAGCATCCTGATACTTACTGCCCTTAAAACACTTTGAGGATAACGTGACCCCATCCATTTCTTGAACCCTGCCCTTTTTCCACAGATTGCTTTAACCTGACTCTGGAAACTGTCATGAGAACAAAGGTGTTTAGCTTGTGCTAAGGAGTCAATGGGGGATGAAAAATTTAAGGAGGGGGTGGATGGATTACAAACTTGCCCTCTTTGCAGAAATCTGGAGTAAGACCGGTTGTTCAAGATGCAAGTCAGATACATGTACATATTTCAATGTTGTTTTATAAACAAATATTTAATGCTATGCCATCTTCCAGAGCTTAGTGTTAAATGGTTGTTTTGTTCTGTTTAAGAAAAGTTCCCAGGTTTTCATGACTAAGCATGACTCCAGTACGGTCTCATAGTACACTGGGTAGGCAGCAATGGTGACCAGGGGGTACTGTGGCAGTGCCTCCAAGGAGACTGAAATCCCAGGGCTTCCCCCCGCAACACACCAGTGCCTTGCAGGGAGGGAAGATGAGGGAAGTAATATTCAGACCAACTGAAAAGAAGATCAAATTTGAGCTATTTGTGAAACGTGATGTAGCCTTAGGTGAGTTGTTAAAATCTCAGTGCATGTAAGATGCACTCAGAAAAGTTCTAGTTCTTATCTAATGGAATAAATTGTCCCTGGCACTGGGTGGTAACTGAGAATGAGGGGGCTACTGAAGCACGCAAATATGAGGAGCATTCAAATCTTGTGCACTTTGGTGCCCTTGAAATTTAGGTTTCTAGTTCAACTATTGGCTTTTGAAGATAAACTCTCTGGCTGAGGCAGGCAGAGATTATTTCCAGGGAGAAGTGGCTGAAACAGCAGAGCTGCAAGTGTTTTGATCTAGTCTGCCTTTGAGAAGCCAAAAGGTGGCTGCCTGGGCTGCTGCAAAAAACCACTTGGAATTTGCTCTTGGAAGTTACAGTGACTCTCTGACCAAGGGAGATGCAGCCATGTGTGCTGGGGTGGACTACTGAGGCATGGTTTTATCTTGTTTGAATGGGACATGCAGCTGTTTTGCATTTCTTGGGATTTAGCCATGCAGGATTTTGCCACTTACTGTGAGCAGTAAGTGCTGTGAAATGGGGACCTTGGCAGGTGGCTGGGGCTGTGTTTGCAGCTGAGTTACTGACCTGATACTGTCTTTGCCCTGTCTGGTGTTGGATGGGCTGAAATTAGTGTCAGTTTTATCATCTTTTGTTCCTTCTCCTGGGCACACACAGCTTCTAAGCACTGCTGGTACAAGTAACGTCAGGTTTTGAAAGCAAATGTCCCAGAGGCTGTGCTCGCTGGCAGAGAGCCGGCTTCCCTGTTGGGACTGGTGAGCAAGAACTACCCGGCATAGCTCTGTGGTCCATATACCAGCTGGGAATGTGCACTCCTGACACCGAATTCCTGGCCTTGTTTCAGTTACAGAATTAAAAGTGTGGCGGTGGGGAGGAAGAATCCCCTTCTCAACACGCTGTCGGTCACAAGGGAGAGTCAGGTTCCCAAGAGGATCCCGGTCACCTGGCAGCAAAGAGAGTGAGGGTGTATCTTGTCAGAAATCCTGACATTGTGTTTCTTCCAAACTGGCTGCCTTTTCTCCTCCTGAAGCCTGAAGATGTTTGGGTAACATGCCAGTATGCTGTGTTGACTAAAATATTCCACTGTTGCTGTAGGTGTGGCATGCAAGGCTGGTCGAATACCTTCTCTCTAGACTTCTGTGTCTGTGAAATTTTCTCTTTCTCTAACAATCTGATTTACTTTCCCACCAGGGATTGCCCCGTATAATTTTGCAATAATTTTTGACACTAAAAGCAATGTTTGCAAAATGTTTGTCTAACCCCCATAGAGCTCAGTGGCTATTCCACAGCGTCTCCTGTAACCTGGAGTGTTGGTGGAGCTCCCGCTGTGGTGTTTGCAACTCAGAGGGTCTCCAGGTTGGATAAAGAGTGTAAAGAAATGAATACTTTTGTGCTCAGTGTCATATGTGCTTGGAATGATCTGCTGGCAGAAATTTAATTTTGTTTCCAGTAATTTGAGGTTGTAGATAGGATTACATCTCCCAGTCAGAGAGAGACATTAATCAAGAAATAGGCCTCTTAATCCTCCTTTCAGTTTTAATGAAACACTGTAAAAATGCCTTTCACCAGGGGATGTCAAGTATCAGTTGTGCTTTGATTAACATGCTTTTGTGACAGGTTTACTGTTGTACCATGTACCAAGCTATTCAGCAACCTAATTTAAGCTGTCCATCAAGAGAAAGCAAGTACAAAGAGAGCATTATTTTCTCATTGGAGCTGCAATAACAGACTTGTGTATCTACAAACATTTTTTTTTTAAATGCTGGTTACTCTGCACCCGTTGTGACATTTTTAACCTTCAGAATAAATGGGCAAAGGCTGAACGTGACACAAATCACACTATCCCCTGAATGGCAATTAGGAAAGGGATAAGAAATCGGAAATGTTTTTGCAGCTGATATAAGTGAAGAACTTGCCCTTCTCACAGCAAAGTGGAATTTGGACCAACTCTGCTGGAGTATAATAGGTGTATATCTGGGGCAATTGAGAGGAGCATTGGGCTCTGAATCGCTAATCCTCTCTTCTTTTTTCCTCTCCCCCTTCTGAAGTCAAAACACATTTTCAATGGAGGCTTTGTGGTTTGAGTTGCATTTGGCTTCTTATCTGCTCAGTTCTTTCTAATGTGGCTTGATTATATTAGATATGAACTTCCTTCTGGCTGGGAGCCAACACCAGGCAGACTGTTCTCTCTCCTAGTTGCTGAAACCTGACAGGGGAATGCCAAGCCTTTTCACAGGAGTTGGTTTATTTTTAGAGAGGTTTTTTCATGCCTCTTTAAAAATTGACCTCTTGAAAAAGAATGACTCCAGATCATCTCAAAGTAGAATATAGCTGGAGTCTTCCATGCAAATGCAGCCTCTTCCAGCTAATATGGCACAAAACCCCACAGGCTGCACTCACCAACCTGACACCCACCAAGTTTTAACAGCTCGGTTAACTGAGAGAAGTTTTCTGTGTGAGTGGGTGCAATTGCACTCTCAAGCCTTGGAATATGGATTAAAAGCTTCACAGTGCACTGTCTTGTATGTTGGCTGCTCTGTGGACAGAAGAAATGAATTACACAATGGTCTTTCCCTTTACAAAGTTTAAAGTGAAGTCTCAGTCTAATTCTGATGCCTGTCCCCAGGAGCCTGTGGCACTGCATGCCTTGTTGGAGGGGAGGGCTGGTGGGATTGCAGCATCTGGAAGCAAAGGAGTCAGATGGGCTGGCAGGTCTTGCAGGCAGACTCTGCAGAAGTGGCCAGTCCTCTCTGAAGGGGGGTGTTTTTCTCTGTGGGGAAAGGACATCTTGCTGGGCTACACCTGGGTGTCCCTTCAGCAGGGTCCCCTCGCTGCTGGCCGGGCACTGAGGGTTTTTTGGGAAGGAAGGCTGCGGCATGTTCTTGCCTGTCGCCTTTCCCATGGCGCTGTGACGCGCTCAGGTCCTCAACCTTCAACTCCCTCTGCTAATCCACCAGGGTGCTCTATACATCGTGGTGACCTGAGAGGATGTTCAGGAGCCATTTGTAACATCTTAATGACCATATTAACACCTCTAATTGTAAATGACGAGGCAATTAGTCTCAGCATAGCAGCTTGAACAATTATGTTTGTCCTGCTAAAGTGACAGAATATTCATTAATGTAATAACAATAAAAAAGATCATCTCCTTGGAATTTGTCCCTCTGAGGTGAGTGGCCTGGCTCTTTGTCTGCTTTCAGTTTCTTTAAAAAAAATGCAAGTTTGGGTGCAACTCTTGCTGGAAATCCTCAGCTGTCAAACCTATTTATTCCATGAAACACATTTATGGCAAGTATGTGTCTACTCTGCCTCTCACTTGATTCACAGGGAAGAAGTCTAAGAGTGAGAAAGTGACTCAATCTCTATTTTCTACCAGGCCAAAAAGTCTTGGGACGTCTTGGCTGAGTCCCAAAGTAGGGTGAGGGAACACACTGAGGTAACCAAGGTGCATATATTTACGGTCAGAAACTGCGCTGGAGATTGTGCCAGGTCTGAAAGCTTCTAGTATTTATACTACTTTTGTATTTGAGGTCTCATCTAAAAGCAGAGGATTTTTTTTCTGGAGGATAATGTGTTTCAGTAGAGCCAATCCCGTGTTTGAAGACCTTGCTGTCTTCACCAAGCAGACAAAATCTGAGGCAGCAGAGAGAATCAAGGGACCTAGCCTGATGGTGTGTTACATTTCTGATGCCCTCTATTGGCTTTCACTGCTATTAGGCAAGTAAAAGCACATGCAGTTTGATTTTGGCCATGAGATAGTGTTATTCCCTCCAGTGGAAGCTGCAAAATAGTGGGTCTCCTTCACTCACTTGCGAGAATTGGGTTTGAAATCCTAAACTACCTTTCTTTAACACATTGGTTCCATTACCTGCTTGCTTTATGTCTTTTTCCCAGCTGGCATGGAACAACTTCTAGTTTTCCAGGGCCGTCTCACCTAGTATTTCCATCACAGATCTGAGGGACCCCATGGGATCTCGTTGGAGCTGTGGGTTTGCTCTAGATATCACAGCTGGTCTTTGGGTGAAAGGCAGCCGTAGAGGCAGCCCCATTTTCCCAACCACCTTTGTGTGGTATTGCTATCAAACAACTTGCATGGTGAAGCTAGGATCTCTTTAAACAAGCTTTTACAAGCTTTGTTTTTAATGACTTAACCAATGAACATCCTGGTACCTTGGATGAGGTGGCACTGGATTTTTTTTTTTTTTTTGATAAATGCATCTGAAATCTGACTAGTGAGGTTGTCATTGTGTCAAAAATAGCTTCACTCCTAAGTGAAAGCTGTCATTGCAGATGTGTTTTAGCTCAGTGGAAACATCAGGACTGCGTTCGGGACTACAGGATCATGACATCTTTTTAAGCACAGTGGGATACAGATGGGTGAGCTGCCAACTTGATGCAAAAACAATAAGAACAAATGAGCTTTTTAAAAATAGAACAATTGCATTTGGAAAGAGAGTTGGAGGGGGGGTGAAGTTGAGAGAGAAATAATTCTCCCATGATTCTACCCTGTTTTTTATATTAAACAGAACATGTTGCAACATTGTCTTCGTTAGCAATGAAGTGACAAACTGGAGTGCTTCCAAAATGGCTGGCTCCAAACTACTTTCATATTGACCTGATATGTCAGCTGCTATTATGTTCTACTGACCACTGATTGCTTCCAGAGTAGCATTTTCTTCTGTGAAATGAAAGAAGTTTCATCTCAGTGATTTCAGTGTCTCCTGGTGTTTGTGAAGTATGATAATCATGGGAAATGATAGTGCCATTATTTCAAACCACTTCTCAGTTAAAGTGAAATGAATTGTTAATCTTGAAGTTATTTATACTGTGAGAGTGTGTTTTATGCAAGAACATTGTATTTGCTCATCTAAAAGATCCTCCACTTCACCTTCTTATAGCCAGGAAACCAAGGTGGTATGTACCTCTAATTTATTTCCCTACTTTTGCACACACATACACAGAGTTGGGCTTTGACATAGCAAAGCTGATATCATGCTCTGCAGACAAACTTTTGATTTTTTCTATGGAGTTATGCAAAAAACATGAATATGGAAAAATGGTACTTCTAGTAGCAGTAGTCCAAGTTCTGTGATCAGATCTCTAATGATAGGTCAGGTAATATTTTATTTCATATAATGCAGGCTTAAAGTTATGTGAAAACCTTTTGGTCTTTAATTGTCAGGGAAATGAACTAGGTGATTTGTAAGGTCTTTTCAATCTTTCTTTTCTGAAAATCTGTGTAATATAATGTATTCATATTCCTACACTCTATTGTTCCATAGTTATTGCTTGAAAAGGACTCTTCCAAGCAAAATTGAAGGAAGTAGGTCTGTCTTTTTGGAAAATATAAACAGGTCTGTTATCTGCTAAAGACCAGAATAAAATATCCTGACCAAATAAACCTACTGGATCTACTCTTGTAAAGTAACAGCAACTAAATAATCTGTAAAAATGTAGGAAAACTTTTAGGGTTGTTGGCTTTTTGGGTTTTTTTTGGGGGCGGGGGGGATGTTCAGAAACAGATATTTCCCCTGCTGGAAAAACTCCAGCTGTTGGTTTGGGCAGAATTTGATGGCCTTACTTGGTTTCTGTGATAAATGGGCTCCAAAACAAAATGTGTTTTAAAGCGGTGGAAGTGTGCAAGCTTGGTAAGGTATTAGTTGGGCAGAGGAGAAACTAGCCCTTATATCTCTGCTAATCAATACCCCTGGGTTTTTTCCCATGTCTTTTCTAAGAACTTTTCTTCTAAAGGAGTAACGATTAACTAAGTGCAGCCAAGTCAGTCTGCAGGTTTTCCCAATATTTAGGCGGCAGTACAGATGGACTCTGAGGAGATGGCCTTGGGCCACTGCCAGTACCTATTCATCTGCCATTTTCCTCCTTCTCATTAAGGTCCTACTCAACACTTGTATTTCCTTCATTTGTGAAAGGAATAGGGAGTTTCCTAAAAAGAGAAAGAAGTGTAAAGGAGAACAGTCATATTTTCGTAAGAAGCTTTGACTTTCTTTTGTTTTGTATCTTAAGAATTAAAGATGAAACTGCAGCACTTAGAGACTTCACTGTACAAAATAGTAGCCAGACAGTTGTGTCCATTCAGACCTATTCTCTCTATTACCTCCCAATTAAAATTAAACTCAGCTTGTAGAAGTACCAAAATCTTTTATGGGCATCAGGCTATTGATTGATTGATTAATTGATTGATTTATTTATAGGGAGCTACGTCCATTCTATCCAATTAATTATTAAGAAGAGAATAAAAATCACTCATTATCTTCTGCAGCATTTTTTATCAGTTCCTAAAGGAATGCTGAGATATCCCAATTAAACATAAAACAAGCTCCTTGCTGGAGGACTAGATGAAGAGTTGAATATTGGTAGGACAAGAAAAAAATGTTTCATACTTGGTGTGCATGGTATTTCTGAATGCTGGGTGGGGATTAGGTAAAGAGTTGAGGTGAATGCTTTAAAGATGAAATCCATAACAAGAAACACAAAAGCACATAGTCCCCTAATAGTTGTGACAGTGACCTGTATGGAGAAAATAAGCAATGCCTCAAGCACAAGGAGGTTTCAGCAGAAGGACAGCCGTTCAAAGGGTCTTGGGACCGGGACACCTGAACAACAGCTAGGGATGTTTTATCTGCATACATCGAGTTATGCGACTTGATTAATGGCAGTTTCAGTGCCCGAATTTGTCACCTTTGCTGAGCACTCAAATGACTGTCATCACATTTATTAAGTGGGGCAGCCGTGGCCTGGGACCTGCGCAGAGAGCCTGGCTTTCAGGCAGGGCGTAGTGCCATCTGCACCCCCAGCCCAGGTCCCCGCCTGGCTGCTGTCCGCAGCCACAGCCGGGGCTGAATTTCCCTTCTGATTAATGCTGGGAAAGATGCTTTTGGCAGCTGGCTTCCCAGTCCTGAGCGGGGAGGGATCTGGGCCCCATTTCCTAACTCGAAGATCGTACACCCTTATAAACTGTAAAGCCTTTTTATTTCCTACATGGTGCATATATTAGTCTGCTAAGCAAATTCTTCCTTCTCTTAAGCTTTCCTACCCCTAGCAGTTCTCTAGTCAATTTTAACCATAACTTTTGATGATTGCATTCTTCAGGCCTGGGAGCCCATCTATACAACATCCCAGAAGAATGTTCTTCCTAATGCAAACAAATCAAATGATTAATAGCTGTCCTTAGTACATGCCAGGCAACCTCCCTGGTCTCAGGGAGAGCCTGGGATCCTGCTCTGTGCTTGCAAAGCAAATGGTTTGGATTGGGACTTCTATTATTTGCAATGTTACCTTGGGGGCCTCCTGTAATACCACCTGCTGTAACAGATTATTGCAGCTTTAAGCTATTTGAGATAGTCAGGGAAAAGATAGAGAATTTTTACAGGTGGTCTTCATTTTTTTCACTTAATTTTTCCCTGGTTGTGAGTTAAAGGTGCACCTATGTTAGTACTAATACTGTTTTGGGTCTGAAGCAGCATCTGAGTTTTTTTTAAAATTTCAAATCACTTTATTGGAACAAAATGGGTGCAGCTTTTCTTGTCTCTTGCCAAGCTAGGGTGAGAGAGAAGGCTTGGCTATTTTTCACTACTCTGCTGAGAAGAAATCTGTTTCAGGCAGCTGCTGCTTTTATTATTGTAATAATCTGTGGAAAGTGCAAACAGAATGGCACTGGAGGCTGGATCCTGTCTGCCGGGTTTCAGGAGATGTCGTGCTCTTGACTGGAAAGAGAGTGTGGAGAAGTAGCTGCAGCACAGCCGAGAGCAACGGCACAAAGGGCTGTGCAAAGCGAGCTGGGAGAGTATGTAGGTGAGATGCTTCCCAAGGTGAAGGGGCTTCTGATGAATGAAGCCTTGACTAACTGGTGGCCTTTGGAGAAGGAGATTGGTGCTTCCAAAGGATCTCAGAATAGCTTTGTTTTCAAAACGTGCAAATAATTGAAATATTAGCAGCATGATTGAGTCATAGAGAGATGAAACAGTTTTACAGCTGCTGTGATGATTCTTGTGAATCCACAGGGGTCTGTCCGTCGGGAATTTCATTCCTAACAGTAGAAAGAGCAATTCTTACTATGAGTCAGGGCTCATACTTAACAGAAGGCAATTAGGGTTTTGGTAGCTTTAGTAAATGTGAGTCAGTGCAACAGCAGTAGACAACAGGGCTCCTGCCGCAGCCCAGGTCACTGCCCAGCAGTGAGCACGCCTATTTTCCTGAAATCCCATGGAGCCTTGGTGGGCATCCACCGCCTGTTTTCCTCCAGTCTGGTCATTTACAAGCATGCTCTTTCCCTTTCAAGTGGACTGAAGTCCTCCAGAGAACTCCAAACCAAACAAACAGACCTCCCAAAGCTCTTCCCAGGAGAAGGTGGTTGCTCAGCTGCCTTTACTGATGCTCTCCTGAAATGTCTGTCCTACAAACCATGTGTGAAGGGCACCAGGAGGAATGATCCCTATCTTCTGGGAACAAGAGATGCCTGTCCAGAAAAGCAAGGCTTTAGAGATGTGTTTCTGCTCCCTCTTTGGTTCAAGATAGTGGTCCTTTGTTTAAATGCTCTACAGGTGAATAGATTCCCCAGGGTGAGTCTGTCCCATCCTGGGTTTTATCACAGTCTGCAAAGCCAGCAGGAATTTTGTTGGATCCCCTTGTTAAAATATTAGCTGCACTTCACTGAAAAGCCTAATGCTTTAAATTCTGCTTTAATGGCCTCCCACCCCCTGCAACTGTAGGGGGAAAAATTCTGGCCAAATAAAGGGTCGGTAAAAAGAAACTTCTCTTTTTATATGACACCCTGTTAGCCCTAATGACAGTTTTCTCTCTGTAAGTGCAGTAAAGTATGGAAATATTGCTGTGCTCCATGGTGCAATTTTCTGACTGTGATTTTCGTTGATAAAAGCCTTCAGAGAGCACATTTCCCTTCCCACTTATCTGCCATCAAAAGACAGCAAATACATGAAAAATTCAGCTGTCACTCTAAACAAAATATACAATTACTCTGGGTTGATGTTTTAAGCAGAAATAATTTCCATGGCAAAAAACCTGCAGCTATTTTCTAAATGCTGTGATGTTTGCTTCTAGCTTTTTGCATTATGCATGTATCAGCTGGTTTAGATATTTGAATGCAAAGATGAGATACCACGAGTTAAAACTTAGCACTTGCCAAATTAAATATTTGCTGGGCTGAGCCCTAAGTTCATTACTTGACTGCTATTTCACACTGGAGAATGAAAAATCTTTTCTAACCTGCCAAAGGCAGTTATTTTAGGAAGCTGACGAAGAGGGCAGATGTTATTCAAGTGGTTAGATAAGAAAAGGAAATAGTACATGTTAACTCTTCTGGAATAACCAGATAGATGAAAGAAAGTGGAAATGTTCCTGAAATCTGCTAATTTACTTGGACAAATCTAAGTAGAAGAGATAGGATGGAAATTTGATATTTCATCTTTTACAACTTGAAATATTAAGATAGGGTTCCTTATGTCTCATGTTGCTTAAATAAAATTTCTTTTGAGGTATCTCCGAACTTTGAAACGACCCAAAATCCAGAACAGTGTTCCTGTGCTGTTCTGGTTTTGCTTGGGTTTTTTGGGAGTGTGTGTGTTTTTTTGCATACAGGTGTTCATAGAGATCAGGAAGACTGGAGGATGGTAACCTTAATGTAACTGTATTTAGAAACAGAGATGGAAATTTTTCTTATTTTGTTTCAAGGGTCAAACCTAAAAATAATAGTCAAAAGTATCTTATCTTGGTAAAACAAAACTTTTTGACTCAAACTGAAAGATCTCTTACCTTTTATAAGTTACTTAGGCTTTATTACTCTTTCCCTCCCACTTCAAAATTATAGTTCATCTGTGTTATTCTGAAATGCAATTTCAAAACTCAGTTTAAAACTTCAAAAAGTATTTTAGCACTCCTAAGCTAGAATCGTTGAGTTTGGAAGAGAAACCTTATAACAAAATGCTTGTGGGCCGAGATAAGGACAGAGAAAGATCACTCACCAGTTATCGTCACGGGCAAAACAGACTTGACTTGGGGAAAATTAATTTGATTTGATTATCAATCAAATCAGAGTAGGATAATGAGAAAATAAAAACTAAATCTTAAAACACCTTCCCCCCACCCCTCCCTTCTTCATGGGCTTCATTCCTGATTTCTCCACCTCGTCCCCCCTGAGCGGCACAGGGGGACGGGGCATGGGGGTTGGGGTCAGTTCCTCACACGTTGTCTCTGCCGTTCCTTCCTCCTCAGGGGCAGGACTCGTCACACTCTTGCCCTGCTCCACCGTGGTGTCCCTCCCACGGGAGACAGTCTTCCACAAACTTCTCCAACATGAGCCCTTCCTGCTGGCTGCAGTCCTTCAGGCACAGACTGTTCCAGTGTGGGTCCTCTGCTGGGTTACAAGTCCTGCCAGCAAACCTGCTCCAGCCTGGGCTCCTCTCTGTTCTCCCAGAGGCGCTACCCCTGTCGCTGATGGGCTCAGCCTTGGCCAACGGCGGGTCCGTCTTGGAGCCGGCTGCCATTGGCTCTGTTGGACATGGAGGAAGCTTCTAGCAGCTTCTCTCAGCAGCCACCCCTGTAGCCCCTCTGCTACCAAAACCTGGTCACGCAAACCCAATACATCTATAAAAAGAAGAAAAAAGATCTCCCACCTCGCCATTTACTTATTTCCCAGAAAATACTGCCATTTGCACATGTTTGGGTTTTGTTACTGTTGATGACATATGTAACATTCTCTGGAGAGCACTACAGCATCTTCTGGTTTCATATAAAGAAGTCTGATTCACTCTCCTTGAGGAAATTTTCATATTTTAATTAAACTTGGCTTTAGTTCAGAGGGTCTTTGCAGTGAAATTCTTATGTGCTGGCGAGGTCATGTCACCATTTAAAGTTCCGGCAGTGAAAGAAAGAGGAAGTCCAGAACTCAGATATGTGGCATTCAGTTAAATTAAGTTAATTCAGTTTGAGAAAATGAGTATTTAGCATTCCCTGGTGTGTAAAGATATCATTTCATGGTGGCAGAAAAAAAGTCATTGAACTTCACATGCAAGTGGCATAGCTAATTCTTCTGACCTGAACTAGTCTTGTTCTTAAAATGGCAATGGGTCCACTGCACCGGACTCTCACTGCTGAAAAGTTCATGGATTTCCGTGTCTCTCAAGCTCAGCTCTAAGCTGTAGCACCTCATCAGTGTTTCCAGGTCTGGCCACCCACGCCTATTCCTAGGCAAATGACCATTTGCCAGCTCCTTTTCCTCAGGGTATTGGAGCTAGTTCCTGTCTTAGAGAAGTCCAATGCATAGCAGGACTCAACCTACAGAAGCAGGATTTTAAGCAGAGGAAAAAGCAAGCCTCTTGGCGAGACTTAGTCAAGTCAGCTGCTCTGCTGTTCATATTTATACAGTGGTGGTGCTCAACTCTACAATTAAAATAACGTAACATGCTTGCATAAAGGTCAGGCAGCAGATGCTGCTACTAGACCTGACAGATTCACTGATAAACTTCACTTTCAGGCAAATCTTATAAGAACAAAACGAAGTATCAACATTTAGTAGCTCCAACAACACGTGCATACACAAGCATACATCTTAGCAGTGAGTTTATTCTTCATTTTTTAGTAGAAATATGCACTACTAAGGCTCAACCTTTTGAAAACCATGCCACACACACTAAATAAAATTGATACTTTAAATGAGATATGTGACACAACTGTGACTAGCAATTCTTTATGTACAGTTAAGTGTTTGTGTAGCTAACGGCAAATGAGATGTGTTCTGAAGAATGAATGGATATTGCATTAATATACAGAATATCTTTGCATAGTAATAATGGAAGAAAAATCAAATTATTCCAGAGTCTGACTAGGCATTGAGTGGAGTTATATGAGAATGTAAATTGGAGAGACAAGGGGCCGTATCTCTGTATTCTCACCAATCTTTTATAGGTAATGAATTGTTTGGAAAATTTAGCTAGGGAAAAGCTTTTGAGTTGGAGTCTGACAGTCCTTCAGGGTATTCTTAGAGGTTATCTCTGCAAGGCAGGTGGATGAGGGAAGAGACAAGCTTAACCCTATAAAAATAATTGTGATATATTATTAGCAACTAATGGCAATCTAATGGAGTCTTTTCACTGGCTGCAATTTCTCTTTCTCATATGCATAAAAAAGCAACTCTTAATGAAACCTACATTCTGGTAATTTCTCAAACTCAGTGAAGTTGGCAAGAAACTTTCTGCACTTGAAACTTCACATGCTTCAGCGTATTT
The DNA here is from genome assembly GCA_026212715.1 of Elanus axillaris. NCBI lineage: Eukaryota > Metazoa > Chordata > Aves > Accipitriformes > Accipitridae > Elanus > Elanus axillaris. The sequence continues at coordinate 35,821,271 of JANZLQ010000100.1, read as the reverse complement.
CTATGCTACTCTTAATGGGAACACTCAATCCAGGCAGCATGTAGCAAGGTTCAACACTTAAATCAGCATTAGAAATCTGTTGAAACCATGTGGTCTAGTAGATCGAATGTGTACCTGGGATTTTTCCTTTTTTTTTTTCCCTTTCTTATCTACATTTTTCCCTTCTGAGTTTTATTTTTTACATGAAGCAAACTGGCATGACCTTACTGATTGTGTACATATCAGAATCTGTTGGATGGTTTTACTTCACAAAGGCATAAAACGTGCTCAAGATAATTGTGTTCCTATAGGCTTTGTGAAAAAAGACAGCTGGATAGAGGGCAGAGACCTTATATATATCCCCCC
>JANZLQ010000100.1:35803446-35818211 GCA_026212715.1 Elanus axillaris | reverse complement strand
ATGGGCAAAACAGACTCAGCTTGGGGGAAATTAACTCAATTTATTACAAATCAAAACGGAGTAGGGTAATGAGAAATGAACCCAGATCTCACAACACCTTCCCTCCACCCCTCCCTTCTTCCTGGGCACAACTTCACTCCTGGATTGTCCACCTACACCCCCCAGCGGCACAGGGGGACAGGGAATGGAGGTTGAGGTCAGCTAATCACAGGTTGTCTCTGCAGCTTCATCCTCCTCAGGGGCAGGACTCATCACTCTCTTCCCCTGCTCCAGTGTGGGGTCCCTCCCACGGGAGACAGTCCTCCATGAACTACTCCAATGTGGGTCCTTCCCACGGGCTACAGTTCTTCACGAACTGCTCCAGCATGGGTCCCTTCCACGGTGTACAGTCCTTCAGGAGCACACTGCTCCAGCGTGGGTCCCCCATGGGGTCACAAGTCCTGGCAGAAAACCTGCTACGTGGGCTCCTCTCTCCACAGATCTGCAGGTCCTGCCAGGAACCTGCTCCAGCACGGGCTTCCCACGGGGTCACAGCCTCCTTTGGGGACCCACCTGCTCAGTGTGGGGTCGTCCATGGGCTGCAGGTGGAGATCTACTCCCCCGTGGATTTCCCTGGGCTGCAGGGGGACAACCTGCCTCACCATGGTCTTCCCCACAGGCTGCAGGGGAATCTCTGCTCCAGCGCCTGGAGCATGTCCTCCCCCTCCTTCTGCACTGACCTTGGTGTCCGCAGGGTTGTTTCTCTTACATGTTCTCACTCCCCGGCTGCCCTTTCTCCCCTGTTCCCCAACTTTTTTCCCTTCTTAAAATGTTATCACAGAGGCGTTACCACTGTCACTGATGGGCTCGGCCTTGGCTGGCGGTGGATCCGTCTTGGAGCCGGCTGGCATTGGCTCTATCGGACAAAGGGGAAGCTTCCAGCAGCTTCTCACAGAAGCTGCCCCTGTAACCCCGCTACCCCCGCTACCAAAACCTTGCCACAGAAACCCAATACACACCAAAAGGGTCCTGGAAGACTTACCAGAGGAAATGCCCCAAGCACATGGGGCTGAAAGGCTCATTGCTTTCAGCACCCCCAATCTCACATGCCGCATTTGCTCCAGGTCTCGGGATACAGAACTGCCATTATCTCTCATCTCAGGGAAGGTTTGTTACAACCCATCATCTCTCCAGCAGAGCTCTCTCAGGTGATGCTGCGAATGCATTGTTGGTGAAGGATGGCTTTTTCTCATACCCTTTTCTTTAGAAAGCAGAGCATAGGTTTCTTGTATGAATTCTGCTGATCTTTTACTTTAATTTCTCTTCTGTTTCTGTTTCCTTCCATCGGTTTCCCCAATTAAGTGTAACAATTTGAGCTGCTCTGTGCCCTTGCAGCAGGAGCAGAAACATTTGCAATCCTGCAGAAATATGTTTTTTGTGAATTTCCTCTGAAATTGCTAGGCAAAAATTATTTGCATGCTCTAAAAGTGAGGGCAGAGCAGAGACCTTGGAATAATATTACCGCAAAGACCTTATTCTTTGTCTTTTTCAAAACATTGATTTCTTGAGGAAGGGAGATCATCAACAAAAGAATGAAAAAAAATGAACTTACATGCTGGGGTGGGCCCATTAGAGGAATGCAGGCTCATTAGTCCTGCTAAATATGATACTGCATGTAAAGTCAAAAAAAGCAAAGTGAGGTCTGGAAAACTTGGCAGGAAATCAGCCAAGATCCATTATATTATCTTTCACATGGCTTGTTAGTGGTGACACTAATTGAAGGCTGGGCCCTCTTTTTTAGCTGACTGTCTGACACAGGGCCATTTTAATTTCACCTGATTATGTTGCCCTATTGTAAGAAGTCTGACAAAAACAAGTTTTGTGGAAACTCCTACCAATGAGTCCTTGGCTGCCTGAAAGCTCTCTTGGCGGCTAGAAGGTTTCTCTTAATAATTGAACTGACCCATTTTTCATTTCTAAATATCCCCAGTAAATTGGCTACTGTACTGCTGCATTTCAGTTAAAGCTGACCAGGTTTCTGTAGCTTATCAATCTGTATTTACTACCTGTGGGAAACCTGTGGAAATATTAAGAGTGCTACAGTTCCTACCCACCCCCGTGAGAAAATGACTTGAGCAAGACTGCCCACCTGAGTGCTGCTAAAGAGTGGGAGTAGGTGAAATAAGCGCTGTTGCAGGAAAAGACCATACAATAGTGGAACTGTTCCGGGAGAACTTTTTGTACCACACTTGGACAAGGACTGTGATTCTTTTGCTGCTTTTATTGATATTATTTGTAATTTCCTCTTATGGTTCCCTTGCTCGCGCTCTGCACTTCCCTGAGCTTATGAGCTCAGCTGTGTAATAAGGAGCTTAGTTTTACCTCCCTTGTATCAGTGTAAATCTAAAGTGACTCTGAGGAAGTCAAAAAGATCTGACGTTGGTTGGGGGAGAAACGGTCCCACTAAAGAGCTTGTTCAAGAGAAAAATTCCCTCTTCAATTGTGGAACAAATTAACTATTAGAAGCAGCCAGTCGGATGCACCTCTCTGGGGCTGATGACCAGAGAGACTGAAAAGTCCATTAAGCTAATGCCTAAATTCATTCTTTGCGCATAGCGTGCACAGAGGAACTGTCCTTGCAAGCTGGGCTGTGGCAAGGTCCCGGGTTTCTGTTGGGAAAGGGATTTACATCATCAAGAAAACATTTGGTGATTATGACTACCAACTGCGTTAATCATCAGCTTGAATTAAAAGTCACTGACAAGTTGCTTTGGGATTCATGTGGCTATGCAAGGGAAGAAAGCCAGAATGAGCATTTCTGAGCACACTCCATGTGCCAGTGCGGGATCATCCTTTTCTTCTGTTGACTGCTGATGCATTGCACAGAAACGGGGCTCCTGTCAGAACAGGACAGGCAGGCCCTTTATGAGGCAAAATCTGCCCTTTTTCTTCATGAGGTGTGGGGTATGACTGGGGGGAGCTGGTTTTGTCTGCGGAGGGTTTCAGTGCATGGTGCCACAGGGATCTCGCTGCTGGACAGCTGCACCGAACAGGGCAAAGCTGGGTCCTGCCGTCTGCTGCTTGAACTTCTGAGCTCCTCCATGGCCCAGGGAGGCTGGGTTTGGAGGACCTGGTTTCTTGGCAGCCACCACCAAGCGCCCTGGCTAGAGACTTCTGTGAAGCAGAAGGAGCCTACTAGTCCCTTGAGCCATCTAGTGGTGCCTTCCTTGGCTATTGAATATAACGTCTCACTGAAAAATATAAAGAGCATCTGATTAATCTGAAAAGAGTGATTAGTGCCAGAAGCAGGCCAACTACAATGAAAATGAGGCAGGCGGTGGTTTGGTAGGTTACCAAAGCAATGCAAATTCTGGCCTGGAAATAGCAGACCAGATAAAGAGGTGGATGCCAACGCAGGGTGCCAAAGGCTAGGGAGGTTGGTTTGGTATGGCCTTTCTTACGCTTTTTCTTGGTGTTTGCAGCACTTTATGGACGCTCATTGAACGAAGCTGGGATTTTAAAAGAAAAGCTGAACTTTCCAACCTGAAACCTCAAATCCTTTTCTGATGGGTTTTGTAACTGAAAAGCGGAAATAGAGTCTTCAGTAATTCAAAAAAGATCTAATGATCAAAGCTGCAATTAAAAGCGTGGTGAGTCATCTTACAATTGTCCATGTGCTAAGAAGTACAGGCTGTGTGAGAGATCATGTTGTCATGACTGGTTTTGCTCAATGAGGATATAGGAGCTGCTATTACTTCCAGCTACGGAAGCAATCTAAGTTCTGCAGACCTATGTTTATAGAGCAGAAGAAAAGGCAACAGTCCTAGCTGCCCTATTTGTGTCTTTTATTTAGTAGTTCTGTCTGCAGCATCTGAATTCATTATGGTGCTTTATTACTTTTCGCCTTCTTTCAGAGTGTCTGCCCTCAGTAGGAATCTTGGATTATTTTTTTTTTCAGTTTACACCAACAAATTACCCACCAAAACAAATACAGAACTGATCTTTAGAGTTTAATATAGTTTTTTTCTTTCTGCAGCATGCACTAACAATGAAATATTTAAATGAACATTTCACAGCATGTGCATTTTCTCAAATTAAAATTGCAAAAGACAAGGAAATGAAGATAAAAATATCCAACCATGCTGTTTCTCAGAAACCCTCACAAGTAAGCTAATATTTCCCTTTAAATCCTGCTGTTTTATTCTTCTTGATACAAAAATTAGTGCTAAATACAATTTGGTTTAAGTATAGAAGAAACTCCTTGTTCCTAAAAATGTTTAGCCTGTCACACATTAAAACAGCTGAAAAGAAGCAGGAGAATTTGTAAATCTCTACTGAAGAAATATAATAAAAGATTTGGATATTCTGCTATAAGTCTTGCTTTCCCAGTTCCTCAATTCCTTTCCTAGCGGCAGTGAGGTATCTTCATGTTTTATTTTCAAATTCTTGTAACAGTGGCAATATTCAAATTCTAACACACTAGAATGTGATTGCCTACTTTACAAAAATCATTGCTGTAGCTTTGCTCTTAAAGCTTTATTTGTAAAACAAGCATTTTTATCTTGCTATTTTTGACATCAAGTGCCTTGAGTCAATGACAGATAGCTATAAATCAATGCCAGCTTTTACAAGAATCCCAAAAGGAACATCTAGTATAAAATATAATGCAATTGAATCAATTGGTACTTTTTCCCCCAGCTTTATCTGAAAAAAGACCTGCTCTGTATGCTGAGAGACAAATCAGGTTATCTGATCTAGCAAGTCTTGAAAACAAGCAAATTCAAATATCTTATCATGGATCAAATCCATTGTGGTCGCTTAATTCATTCAGCTGACATAATGCACCTATAGAAAATGCTTTTAAATTCTTACATTACAAATGCAGTCATTTAGCAAATGAGAAGTAGTATTGCTATCTCTACCTTTGCAGTGTATTAGAATGGCCTTTATCTAGTGTAGTCAAAGAGTTGCCACAGTTTAATGGGGAAATAGAAGAAAGCCCTGTTTAGAAAACATGGATCTTGAACTTGAAGGATTTTATGGGCTTTTTTTGGAGGTGGTCCAGGCTAGGAAAAACAGTTTATGTCCTTTAAGTTGGAAGGGAGAAGCTGCCCATCTGCAAAACCTAAGAATCAGGTAATGGCTTTAGCATAGCTCAGCCTTGCCTTGCAATGGGGTAATGCTTAGCAGAAGCAGTGAGAACTTCTCCAGAACTTGTCTATGACTTTCCAGAGGGTTTTGACAAAAACTATGAAAGTCCTGATGCGGTGTGAGATGGTTTGTACCTGCCCATGGGATGAAAGGGCTGCAATTGCCCTGCTGGGTCAGAGCAACATCTTGGTCTTGATAGTAAGAGCGAGAGCAAAACCCTTGTGAGGGAACCGCTAGGCAGTGCAATTAGGGAATTCCCACAGGGGAGTTTTCTCCCTACCTCTCCTTCACCAGTTGGTTGATGCTCTGGGCCAGCAATGCTTTTATTCCTTATGGATCATTTGTCCTCACCAATGACGTGGTGAAATTCTACTATCCATGCCGATATGGAATCTTCTGAAGTGGATGATAGGGAACCTCCACAGCTCATAGCAGTGAATCCCCCAAGTTCATTATATGCTTCATAAAAAAAAATTGTTTCATCAATTCTGAACTTTTCTCCTTTTGCCCTTTCAAGTTTCACTGTGTACCCTCTGCTCTTCTGCTACAAAAGAGAGGACTATAGCAATTGCCTGACGTTAAAGGAGTTGATGAGAAGACCTGAGAATCCTCTTTCTGTGCCTTTATTTTTTCATGAATCTCTGCCCAGTTCCATGTTGTTTGTCTCTTCTCTAAATTCAGCCACCTCAGACATTCCAAAATCTCATCATGTATTTCCTGTGATAGCTGTGTCTCAGCCACTCATCCATGCAAGTGGGGATGGCCTTGCTGCCAGATATAATCACGAGTGGATAACTTTAATGTTGATGAGAACTAAAATCTTGACAATAGGGTTGAGGACCTTTCAAGGCTCAGGCACTGAAAGCAGTGACAAAATTTGGCTCCACTGTATTTGCTTTTTATGTGTGTTCAAAAGAGGAAAAATACTTGCATTTTAATATCAATCCAGCAATCTAAACTGAGAGGGAAGTAATTATACATGAAAGAAATATAGTCTTTTGTAATAAGGTTTTTAAAGTATCAGTTTCATTCTACCATAATATTTTTATGATTAGGTTTACCTTCTAATATTTTAATAACTTTAGAATGAAGTAAGGAAGTCCTTTGTAGCTTATCTCACAAGCCTGTCTAGGACATTACATTTAATGAGGTTTATAATTCAATATAACCACATCTGCATCTTTAATAATGCCTAACATTTAATCTTCATTGCACCACTTGAATCAAAAGATCTAAAATTAAACCTACTGCAGCTTAATCTAATAATAAACATGCGTGACATTTTGTGCAAAATGTGTGCCTGATCAGCACAGTGCACTCATACAATTGTATCAGCTGTAGAAAAACAGAGTTTAATCAGCCAAAGGTAGATGGTGACATTTAACTCCCACTGATACATCTACTTTGGGGAAACTCTAAGATCCTGTCCCTGGAAGAAAGGACCAGTTGTCAGATCATCAGCAAACTTAGGTCCAAATCCCACTAGTTAGAGCAGCATTAACACAGACCCTTACTAGTAACAAGTGATCTTCAGACCCCTTAACTTTAGACAGGTAATTTTGATACCTTCAACCCGAGCTTGACTTTGTACGTGGTCAGTGGTAAGGTGCTCCTAATTTCCCTGGTAATTAACTGGAGCAACTGATTTCCTCAGGCACCTGAACGTTGTTTGGCTTGTCAATACTGTAATGTGAATGTCTTTCCCACCTCATGTCTCCATGGCCCTTGTAGACTGTTACAAGCCTGCTGAGATCAAGTTCTCAAGTGGGAAGTTAAATCGGTCTGGATCACAAGAGTAGTCTTTCAGCCATGGGTAGCCACAGCCATGACATTTGGTGTGTAATAGGGTTGTGCTCCTCCACTAAAGAATGCGGGGACTGTGCGTGAGACATAGACTTTACTTGTGTGCCCAGAAGGAACTTTGCATGAGAACGTCCCCCTGAATTAATGGCACTTTGCACAAGCAGCCAGAGCCAAGGGGCCAATTTCTGCAGAGCTCTTTGTGGACTCAGGGCTTTGCATGGGACCTATGGGTTGGTGGTGTTTCTTTTCAAAGATGTAAATACTGCTTTGTAATCATGTGTTACACTTTGTGGGCTACAACAGTTCTGTCTCTGTGACACCAACATTTATCTCTGCTGAAAGTGAGACAAACAAGCAGAACAGAAGACAGCACGTAGAGATAACGTTTTGGAGAACAGGCAGTGTTAGAATCATCTATAATATGCTCAGGTGAAACAGTGAATTTATGAAAGCTGAGCCCAATTATCTAATGAGAAGCTAAAACTTCTCATTTATCCTCTCATTTATCTGTAGGCCAGCTACACTCAAAATCACTGTTTTGATTCCTTACAGGTGCAAAAATTAGCAACAATTCAGTGAAAGATTGGAACCTATATTGGACCTGGATCTGAGATATATGCTCTTCTCCCTGGGCTTAAAGGGCTCTGACTGTGGTCCTTACTGGATTGTAGAGCACTCAAAGTCTGTTTTTCTTTTAAATGTATTTTGAAGCTAGCATGGTAAACAACAGTGTAGCTCCTCCTGTGAGATGCCTTTGTGACATTCATAGGAAGCCCCCATCACAAATAAAAAGACAGTTCTTCACCAGGATCAGATCAGAATAATTTGACATCAGTTGGGTCAGGATAGGAAGCTTTGATCGGAGGAGATGAAAGACTGGCGAAAATTCTGCTGGGCCATAGAGTCCCCTGCTGAAGCTGAAACTTCATGTTTCAGCTGGGCTCCATCTGACTTTAATTAAATAAGGGAAGATCAAAGTCTACAAATCTCCCTGATCTGTATCGGCTCTGCAAACTGAAGGTAAAAATTCTCAGTATCTTTCTGTTCCTTTTGAAGTCAATAGTGAGCTTTGTGCCGTGCATGAGGACACAAGGAGTGCCATTTGGGTAGCTGCGGTTTTACAATAATTTTGATGTAATGTTTATGCAAGGGGAGGGAGAAAAGCTGCATCTTGAAATGATGCCTTTGCAGCTGTGGGTCCCCACTCCTCCCCCAGATTGATTTTATCTTTAGGATTTGCTTTGTCTTATGATGATGCTAGAGGCACAATTACATCTAATAAATCAGGAAAACCATTGTCTTAGTTTTCTTTCAGCTATAAATCACAAACTATTGCATTTTTGTACAACCACTTCTCCTCCCACCTTCCCTGTATACTAGTGAGGTGAGATGGAGACTCGCTTGATAAAAACATCCTGAACTAAACCAGCTGGAAATAGACAGTATAATAATGCCAGCCTGCTGTCAGCCCTCATCTATTTTTGTTTGATTGGTATTTGATTGTGATTGAAAGGCTTACTCCCTGAGATAGCCACCTTGAGGCCAACCTTGAAAACGTGACACATTTGGCTACTTGATAGCATCTTAAGCATAATGTTAGATCCAGAGTGCACACGGTACAAAAAATAGAAAGCTGGCATCTTGCTACACTGCACAGCAAAGGAAAAGCAACATGGAAAGAATCTGACAGACATGCAAAGAAATGGAAATGCCGTGAGGCAGAGCAGAGAGAGGAGCCAGTACATATGTATTAGCAGCTCTGGGCAGGACGAAATAGTGACTTTGCCAGGGTCCAGGTTGGCTTCATGTCTCACTGTTTTTACAAAATACAGTATCCCTTCTCTGCAGTGAGGCTCTGTGTGAGGACAGCTTTGCTTGTGCATGGCTCAGGAGGGCTGAAGTCAGCGCAGTTCCCAGAGATAACGGGCTCTTATTTGCTGGGATTAGGATTAAGGTTATGGAGGGGATGGAGAGTATGTTGGTTCGTGGTGCAGCTGTGCTAGGGCTGCATAGGATGCTTGTATAAGACATATAAATAGGGGAAATAAAATAATTTTTTTATTATGTTGAATAAAAGTCAGGAAAAAGTGACCGTAACAGGTCTACTGTGGAGATAGGATTGGTTGTTTTGATTTCAGTTTCTGTTGTCTGACTGACAGCCATAAATACTAGCTGTGAAGCCAAAAGATACAGATCTTCAAATCATACCTCCCTGAAAGGAAGGGAGGGGTGCTTTCAGACGTTGAGTAATGGGGGCTAATAGCAACAAACCACGGCAATGAGCTCTGGAAGAGAGAATTAGGGATGTCAGTACACCTGCTGAACAGAGTGAAGCTCCTGCACAGAGACCAGGAATAGCAATGGAGGAGTTGTGAGTAAATAGCCCTTTCTTTCATCTGCACTGGAAATGCAAATAGGACATAGATTATACTGCCATACACGTAAGAGGTGCTGTTGGTATTACATAAAATGTGGCTTTACTTTGGGTCAATGTACTGTATTTGATGCTGGCTTGCATTTGAGCTGCTTTCAAAAGAGCCCAATAAAAAACAAATAGTATGCTGCTCCTTTAGGTATCACAACAAGATATGTCAAAGAGGCCTAAGCACAGTCCTCACTAGCAATAAAGGACTTTGTAAAACAGAAGTTTCAATTGATACTTAAATTGCTTGCTTTTTCAAAATATTTTAACATCATTCCTGTATTGGCTTCTCTAGTGGGTTTCTCATAAAATGCTGAGGTTGGTCTCCTGTGGTATGTAACCTGTAACACACCAGTGGTGCTTTCTTATGAACTTCTGAAAGGGAAGGATTTTCCCTTAAATGGAGAATCTATAGAAAACCATTGTGATCATTGATGAATACTTCCTATATATGGATAGCCTTTCTCTTGGTGTCTGCTTGAGACTTTCTGCTTAGAAAGTAAAGTTCCTTTCAGGTTCCTGACTGAAGGAATGGTTGTGTTTTCACCTGCACGGTTCATCCACCAAAGCTCCCCTCTGGATGGGGGGGATGAGAGACTGCACACAGCTGGGCAAGGCTTTCTGCCTGACCGTACACACAGGGTGAGTTCTGCCCCAAGAGATCAATATTTACCATTGGACATGCTGGGATGGCCGCATTGCTTCTGGGGGAGCAGGTGGAGCTGGAGGAAGGAGATCTTTATTAAGCATGCGGATGAGAGTAGGTTTTAGAGGGCAAATGGGACTTGCCGTTCATCCTGTTTGTCCCTGGAGTTCAATTCTACACCAAAGCAGCTAACACCTCAAACATGACCTTCACTCTCTGGTGCTACAGCCAGCCAGGCTGTGGCAAGTGGTGGGAAAGCTGAGTCTGGGAGGAAGCTCCGATGTATTTTTACTATTACTGTAAAAGGTTAATGTCAACACAAAGCCCTGACAGCAAAGCGGGGCTGTCAGAAGCACTTAGTGCTTGCATTACCAGAGTGGCAGAACAAGGCTGCTTCAGATCTCTCCCCAAATCCCACCTCTTTTCCAGGTGAGTATGACAATGAAGCATATTACTTCCTTGAACTATTTATTTGTGTTGTGGCTAAAGTAGTATCTATAACCTCGAGCAAACGGCTGTCTGCTAGTGTATGTCCATAACAAACGTCCCACCCCACAAAGCACTGGCTGTTTATTCCCACTGATGCCGTTTGTCATTTTTAGCTAATAGGTGCAGAAAAAGGAACAATGAACGAAAGGTTCCCAATGGCTGTCAGTAAATTTATTTTGCAGTTAACAGCCTTTGTAATACACAGACTAACTTTATCTCATTTCACTGTGGGTGTGCTGGGATAATTGCTCGAGTACTTTGTTAAAAAGAAAAGCTCTCCACATTTCCATTAACTCCCAGCATGGTGTCTGTTTCACTTGACTGCACTAGGTACCATTTACAGTTCAATTTCACAGTTGTGATGGACTGAAACATATAAACCTGCTTTCTCTCCACTCCACTAATCACATGCATTAATAAACAGGGAGATTCATAAGGTCTGTTACTCTTATTTTTCCTTTGTAATTCTATTTTTATGAATTAAATAATGAACTTTTTTCCTGTGAAATACGGACGGCCAGAAGAATAAATACAGTGCTATCTTATTCAGTAGGGTGAAATAAGCTACTATTTTAGGGAAGCAAGCCAGGCATACAGAACTTGTTGCAAACTAAAAAGAAAAAAAAATCCAGCAACAAAGAATAGCATTGTATGATGTCAATCTACAGTATGCATGTGTTTATATAATCGCATTGGAATTTACTTTGAACTTTAGCCTGGAAAATTTACTTACTGGGGGGGAAGGGGAAAGGATTTGAGTATCTAAGCACCAAAATAGCTAAGACAAAGTAGTAAAACTGTGTGGTTGGTTGTACAGCAGAACCACGTGAAAATGCAAAGAATCCCTTTTGTAACGGGTAGAGACAAGTAAGCCACTTGATCATTATGGTATGAGATAAGTATACAAGCCACAGGAAATGCTGTGTTATTCACATTCCTCTCTTATTGTGTTTCCAAGGGTGGCTAATTTTTGCCTTTTTGAGGAACATTTTTGTATATGACTCGTTCTTGTTTAACAGTATCAGTTCTCTACAGAAAAAGAAAGAACAGGCATAAGTACCATTACATGAGATAAAACATGGGTAAGAGATCAGAACACCAAGGGCTGTCTTTTCTCCTGTGGCTTCTTTGGTGAAGCAGGAGGGAAAAAAAACCATATTTGACTTACCACAGCATTAGCCCTCATTCATACTGATTGAGGGCTCAGTTGACTAGTCCCAAGTTCAGTGCTGCTACCCACAGCACTCCTAATCTCTGTAGGGACTGCCCCATCTGGCCCTTTGTAAAAATGGATGTAGTAGCCTTTCTCTGTTAAAGGCATATGAGAGAAGCATTCTTATCCCTTAACCACACTTCTAAAAGTGCTCAATACCCAGCAACGTCTTTTGGGTTAATGTGGCCAGAATAACAAAAGATTTCAGCACTCTGGTTGCTGAGTCATTTAGAAGATTATATTGGTTTTGCTGATGGCATGGAAGCAGAGCCTGCTTCAAAACCTCCCCCAGAAATGTTTGTTAAAATGGAATGCACAGTTTTACATCATGCCTTTATTTTCTATCTGGTTTATGGCATATCTGTTACAGTGGTATGGCCACATCTTTGATCATACATGGCCCATTCTTCAGCTGTGCTGAAGGAAAATCTTACTGTGAACAACACTAATTCAACTGCAAAAGATATTGGTAATGTGCTGCTGGGTTTTTCTTCTCTTTTTGTAAAGCAAAACAGACTTAAATTCTTAGGATTTAATCACTAGTGTCAGAATAGCTTTGCAGTCTGTCTCCCCTTTAAATGTTGCCTTCTCAGTGTATTTTTTTTGAGAATGGACAATGGTTGGGATTGCATCTTCTGCTTAGACAGACATTAAAAAAGCATGTTTTTCTCTTAGTAAATGCCACCTGTCGTAAAAGTCAATCAGGTGACTTCTGTGATAAACCACCTGCGGTGTATAATGGCAATGTGATTCATCTTCAGACCTAGCTATTGTAATAATAAAGCTTTTTCCAGTCAGTAGTTAAGATAATTTAATTACAGTATTTGAGCTGGAAGACATTAAGCATGTAGAAACTTCCTCTAAGTGACTCACATAGTGTTTGGAAATTCACCACAGCAGCAAGCCTTTGCTTTAAAGTTTACTTTTCTCCCCTCTTCCCCCATGTTTTGTTTGATTTTAGCAAGAGCTGTTAGGATGTGTGGATCCAGGGCAGCCCTTCACATCTTTTTGAGATGGGGATCTAAGAGAAAGACAAAGCAGGATGATATTAGGTCCCTCATAGCCCACCACACTGTGCAGCCTGCAAATGTGTGATGGGGCGGAGGGGATGAGGAAACCATGCTGGCCTTGTCTGCCGACTGATTCCCTAGGAAGCAGATCTCCTGATCCTTTCAACCCTGGTCTCTTCTGTCTGGTGGCTGGTGATAGGATGAGAGGTAATGGCCTCAAGTTGCGGCAAGGGAGGTTTAGGTTGGATATTAGGAAAAATTTCTTTACTGAGAGGGTTGTGAGACATTGGAACAGGCTGCCCAGGGAAGTGGTGGAGTCACCATCCCTGGAGGTACTAAAAAAGTGCGTAGACAAGGCACTTCAAGACATGGTCTAGTGGGCATGGACAATAGTTGGACTCGATGACCTTGAAGGTCTTTTCCAACCTAAATGATTCTATGATTCCATGAGTGCTCTCTGAGAAGATTGCAAAGACATATGGAGAAGAGGAAGTTGGTCTTAGAAAAATTAGATCCATGCTTCTAACAGTTGCAGAGGTCTATACTGAATACCTTGGCCTTCTGCTGTCAGAGGAGTTCACTGAAATTCTCCTGACCCACTACATAAGATGATCAATTACAAGATGAGAAATGATGAAAAGACTGTGTAAATGCACAGTGGGTGTTTTTCTGTGCAATAATCTGAATCCATGAATGACTAATGTGGTCATTTATTTCAGAACAGCAGATTATCTGTGCTCCCCTTTGGGTCTGGGGTTTGCAGAGACCTGCAGGAGTGTGCTGAGCATTTCTGGCCCCAGGGGCCTTTGGCTCAAGTCCACATTTCTGTGACACTGCATTTTATTTTATACACTGGAAAGCTTAAGCTAGACGTTGCTTGGCTAGTTTGCTTAACTCTGTGCTCCACAAACTTGGATGTGAAGTGTGTCCATTAACACAACAGCAACAATGGAAATGAAATAAGACGTCCTACCACTCTGTGTCATTAGACTTTGTTATTCTGTGTAATTCATTACCATTTACCTAAAGTAATTTCTGCAGCCAATGACTTTTCTTCACTTGCTTCACTCATATTCCAGCTTGCTGAGTTGCTTCAGTTACGAGTTTTGTAAAAAATAGCTTTAATGTCATAGATCTTGTAATATTTTTGATTAATTTGCGGTCACTAGCAACAGGTATGATCTTTCTCTTTCCAGTATCTTTGCAATTCCCATTCTCCACTTGGAATCCTCAGAGCCTGCAGGGTTTTGGTATACCTGAACCTACAGCCATATTTTTTTGTTGTCTTCTAGTAATTCCTAGATTGCGTTTTATAGTCTTCTCATCCACTTTTTTAGTTATTCTCTAGAAAGTCCCTGTGATCCATGGCATGAGGTGAGTTTTACTTATGGATCAACAGCCTTTTCATACAGCTCAGTTTTTCCTGTTTCTTCTTTCCAAGCTAAAGCTGTTGTTAGGCTAAAGCTTCGTATCTTCAGCTACCAGTAGAAATAAATCTGGACGTAGCATGCATCCCTGTCTGACTTCTGTATCATCCTTAACCATTCCATCATCATCTTGTCCACTGTTGCCACATGTGATGACTTGCTGTAAATGTTTTCTGTCAGCTTGATCAATCTCTTGGGATATCACAGGTTTGCAGTATTCACCATCTTTTGCTTTCTGTGCAATGCTGTCAGAGCCTGCTCAAATTCTATGAAATTACTACAGCAAGTTCAGTTGGATCCTGAAGATTTTTCTGAGATCTGCCTTAAAATAGTATGTTGGAATTTTTTTCCTGAGTACTGCTCTAAACCCAGCCTGTTTATCTGCAGGTATTTCTTTCACTCTTTCCCCAATGCCTTTCTTTTCATTGTTTACTCTGCTTTTATTTACATTTCTGGAGCAATTTGTTTGTACAGCACCTTAGCTATGGATTCCCTACCTGCTTGTAGCATGTGTTTCCAATGCCATTTTTTTCTACCTTTTCCTCCTTTGAACTTTTTTTTCAAGATCTTGGAACTTTGACTCCTTTGTTTAAACACACCCCGCTCCCCAACCAAAACTACCCCC
>JANZLQ010000100.1:35787845-35803436 GCA_026212715.1 Elanus axillaris | reverse complement strand
CCCCAAACCAAACAGAAAACCTGTGCATCTGGGCTCTCTTATTTGTCCCAGGAAGCTTCTCTAAGGCTCTTTCACCTGCTGTGCTCTGGGTTCTTCAGAACACTCTTTCCACCCCATATTTTTGCTTGCACATCTTGACCTGTTCTTTACAAACAGCCTCTTCACCTCAACCTCCATACCCCTTCCCTGTTCACCTGTATAAATTGATGTTGCTGGGGAGTCCCCCAAATAGTAGCCTGACCTAGTGACTGATCAAAACACGTCAGAACAAATAAAAATAATTATTAAAAAAAATATTGAGTTGATAAAAGAAAGGATTAGTAATGGACACAAAGTGAAGTTTTACTGTACCCTTCTGCTATGAGTGGCTCTGAAAGTATGCTAGTAAAATGACTACAGGATCTTAAATGATTCCCCACCCCTCTTTTTTATCAGAGTGCCTGGGTTTTGCTGGCTTCTGCCTTTATGCTGATAAAGATGACTTTTGATGGGAAACAATAGGATCTGTGTGTAACAGCCTGTGTTTCTGGTCTAGATTCCTTGCCAAAATAGCTACACTTAGCACTTGCACAGTTCTTTTCATCTTCAAAGCCTTTCGCAGATCCGATGTAAACAGCTGGAGTTCCACTGATTTTGGTGGCAAAGAGCTTAGTAGCCTTCAGAAAAGGATTATACATTTGCATGGAAAGTAGGAATATCATCTGCTGCTCCGCTAGCTAAAATTTTATAAAGATATCGAGCTTCAAGCTAGAAAGCAGTTACTAGCTGAATGGGGTTAAGTAACTTTCCTTGTGGTTCACATGCATATTCCTGGCTACAGTTTCATTGGATGAATCGAGGATTGATTATTGAATCAATCCTTAAATGTGTTTACAAGAAATGCAATTGCTGAGACAAACAGTATTTTTGAGTATAATTGATTTTGATGTTTTACCAAGCAATGTACCTGTATGTCCTAATATGTATGCCCAACACGTACAGAGATATTGTCTTCGTAGGGTTTTTTTTTTCATTGTATTAGTAGCTTTGAGATTTACTTTGTTATTTCATGGTATTTAAAAAATAAGACACTTTATTTCACTAGTACATCCTATGATATATGTTGCTATATTTAAGCTTGGAGTGCACTTAAGAGGCCAAGAGCTAGTCCATCTCCTGCTCCATGGCAGAAACAGGTCTGTCTAGCCTGCGAAGATGTTAATGTAGTCTTTTTATCAATTATTTTCTGCTTTTACCTATTTAGAGGCTGATACCCTGTTTGCCTTATAGTCAAGCAATGCCTGACTCTGCTTCTATAGTGAAAATTAACCCAGTTGTTTCAAACTTTTCCTGTAAATCATGTTTGTCCATACTTCTTACGGTTCTTGTTGATCTTCTCTGAATCATCTAAAAAGTCTCCATGTTTTTCTTGGTGTGATGCACAAATCTGGTGGCAATATTCTGGCTGAGATCTCTCAACTTTGTGTAGATCAGAATGTTTATCTCCCATGTCCTGCATGTAACGCTTCTGCTAGTACATCCCCGAGCAAGATCAACCTTGCGTGTATAGCACAATGGTAGCAATTCAGATTCAGCTGGTCTGTAATATCCTCCATTTCTGCAGCAATTCTGCTGAACCAGTTATCCATGACTCATGTTTTTGTGTTTGATTTCTCATTGTCTTTACTGAATTTCATCCTGTTGATGTCAGACCATTTGTTATATGGGACCTGAATTTATGAGCAGCAGGCACAGGCTTTCCCTGTTGTGGAAATATGAGTTCCTCCTCAAAACCTGTTTGGGAAGGGATGGATGAGGAGGGGTGAAACTGTTTTAGCAGTTGGAACTGTTCTGCTGAAACTGCTCTTCTGACTCAGCACACTTTGTCAGGTACTCTGAAATCAAAAGTTTCAGCTTGGTCAGAAGGGTTTTTATGGTGTTGGCACTGAGATGAAAAAGAAGTCATTCCTGTAGCACCAACTCTTACTGACCCAAATAGGGCTTCTTCTTTTTATATCCGTTCTTCACTTGGCTTTCTGTCAATCTGGACATCAGATTCTTGAGCCCAACCCCCCTGTGGTGTCCAGTCTTCTCCTAGAGCCCTGAAATGTAAATGTAGATGTGCAAGTGGGTTGGTTTTTTTTTTTTTGCAAGTGGAAAATGAAGCAAGGGGTGAGATGCATTATGTTCACTGCTCTGGGAAAACCATGCAGCAAAGCCAGGATTTGAAACCACTGTTTCAAAGTTAAAAGCTGATGCATCAGCACAAGCCTGTTCTCATCTGGAGAGAAATAACCTCTGGAATATGAAAGATGGTGAATTAAAGCAAACACGATGGTGAATTAAAGCAAACACTCATCTCCTCCAGTGACTCACCTGCTTTTTAGTTTCAGTTGGTGGACAATTTTGTCCTTTCTCTTTGAAGTTTGGAGTAATTCCTTTTTAGTTTGTCACTAGTGCATTCTGCCAGGTGCCTAACCAAAGCCTTTTCTTCAGAGGCCAGTTCAGCAAACCTGTCCTGGCTCCAGTGTCCCCAGTGCAAGCCAAGTTCTGGGGGAGCGCTGTCATTGCTTCTGCTGTAGCTTATCTGAAGCTCACTGGAGCAGACCTGGGTGAGAGAGCAATAAAAATGTCTTCAGCTGTCTCTACAGGCAAGCATTCCTGCTGCTTCGAAGAGGAGGTAACCAGCCTGCATCAAAGGGAGATGTCCTGACAAACGTCACTGTAAACACAAGCCTGTTGGCGTCTTGCTTGTGAGCCGTGTTGTTTACAGTCAGGTATTTCCCTGCTACCTTAAAAAGGCAGATTGTAGAAGGATTCAGAACTAATCCCATCCTCTCCTCTGTGGTGCACCTACTTTCAGCTGTATACTGCTTTTCTGAAGTAACATCTGAGAACTTTATTCCTTTTGCATCCTCCAGGAATCTTCTTCAGTCCCTCATTCTCTGCTCTTAAATATTTGACAGTGGCTTCCTCTGGGCTTGTTCTTTTCTCCTTCAGTGCTTCCTTCATAAAACCAGATTCCTGTCTCCAACTCCTTTAGTGAGATTTTTGATTATTTCCCACCCCCCACCCAGTGCTTTCTCTTCCAATCATTTCTTTATTGCTTTCTGGTATCTGTTCTCTACACAGGCCAATAGCTCATACCTGAATCCTTAGATAGCTTTGTGAATATCGTTTTTCCTCCCTTTCACTTTCACTTAGATGTATTTTGTTCCCAAATAGCTCCCAACTGCCACAACAATTATTTCCTAGTGAGACTGAAGGACATGCTTGCAAATATTTTCAAATCGTTGCATCCATCATTCCAAGCTTCCCATACTACCTCCCTTCTCTGATTATCGTGGGCAGCCAGCAAGACAAACAAGGGCTGTGAATAACCCTGATTTCTGCCCTGAACACCTCTCTGAAGTAAAATCCTCCCTCTTCTCTCAGCTTTTATTTTCACACGGTGCATTTGCTGCTGTACTTCCCTCCAGGACGCTGCCAAAAGAAGTTCAAACTCTATTTTACGGCAGCTGCTTTGATGGACGCGTTGTTTTCCTGTAGCCTACCACAATACGCAGTTCTGCCGACGCGGTTGTCACTGCTGTCTTTGGGCATGTCTCTAACAGCACCGAGTAGCTGGACCCCTCGTGTTCGCCCTGCTCAGGGCTGCGCTGTGTCCGGTGGGGCAGGGGTCTGCGGGTGGCTCTCACAGGCTGTGTATCATACTCGCGCTCATCGTCTGTGATTGCCTTTTGTCTTTCCAGCTGTTACAGACCTCTCCTTGGGTTGCCAGTGAATCTGTCCTAGCAACAAGGGAAGTTGCTACTGTGAAAAGGCTAATCAGAGAGACAACTATGAAAATATGGTAATGATATTTAAACCTGCAGTACTTTTAGCTAAGAACTGTCTAGCTCTGCCGGTTCTGCAAAGCTCTACCTTTGTACAGTGGGGAAACCTGGTGTGAACCAATCCTGTAATCTGCAGTTAATGCTTATCTGTAAAATACAAACCTGATAAAAATAGCAGCCCTTCAGACTCTGCCTGATGTATAAAGAAATGTGCTGTGGTATATTTAGGATTAAATCCTTTAATAGCAGTAATTCTTCCACTACAGCACAAAGCATTTTATTTTATATTGGAATATGTCCAGAAAGACTGTTTAGTAGAATTGATTAAAGACTTGAATAATAGTTTAAATATTTAATTATCATCCAGTATCCCAGATCCAAGCTCTTAAGGGAACAAAGGGAAAGAACTTTTTTCCTGATCCAGAGAACTAGGATATTGAATGTGGAACTCCAGCTGCATGGAAATAATGCAATACACCTGATACATCATCTGACATATTTCTGCTGGCTAATTTTTTATTTCTGTTTTGAAAATGCATCTGTTTTGATGCAGATGTTGCTGTTCAATACAAGACCAAAATGAATAATAACTTTGTGCCTCCTGGTAGTAATATCTAAATACTGTAGGGTTTTTTTCCCCCCTTTTTTTTTTTTGAGCATATTATCTTTCATTCTGCCTGGAGAAGTATTATTTTGTGAATCTGTCACCAATAGTGATGTGCTAGGAGGAAGGGTGAGCATAATCATTTAGTTATGAGACACTGAATAAAATAAATGATCTTTTCATAGATTCATAGTATTTAAGTCCAGAAGGGATTGTTGCATTTAGCCTGACCTCCTCTATATCACATCTTTATAAAGCAGGAGCTGTCTCTACTGCACTAATCATTTTTTTGAGACCCATGTTGCATACAATTAGCAATCTCCTGGATAAATACCAGCTGTTGGGATCCTTCCAGCTATGCCTTTTCTGAAGAGGCTTCTGTATAATAGAAGGGGACTGATGATGCTCTTTCTGAAAGAAAATTGTGCTACAGGAGCCAGGAATGTAGGAAGGAGCTTCAGGTCCAGGGAGAACGAGGGTTTCTGGCACAGCTCTGAAACTAGTAAGGGTGAGTGGTGAAATGAAAGGATTCCCCAGTCTGGCAGCCAATTTCTTTCATTTCATAGGGGAAGAATCATGGGAAGATCATACAGCAGTGCCCCAGAATAGAAGACTTCTCCCTCAGTTTGCAGCAGCCATCAGTAGTGCCCAAGAGGAAGGATGCTGTATGTAAAGAAGAAGCAACATTTGTCCCTATGACAGTAAAAGGACCTACTTTTTTTTTTTCTTGTGCATGTTATTTCAATAATGAGCAGATTGCCCATAACCACAGCAATCAGCAATGATGTGATGGGTTTCTAATGGGCTAATCACAAAAGGTTATAAATGTCCTGCAGTGAAACTGTTTTTGTAGGGCTTCTACATATTTGTGCCAATAATTGTTAGTCATATCAGTGCATATGCTAGAGTGACTGTGTGTGCGTGCACATGCAGTGAGAGGATGCAGTATGCTGACTGCAGTGAGGAATTATATTTTGGTTATATTGGGTTTTACTAGGAGCCTTGTGTACTTGACAGACAGATACTATAGCTCTCCAAATGTTCACATTGGTGCGCTTTTGACACCTGCCTCTGTAGATACATTTACACTAGCACATCTGTATCAGACCATTAGACACTATTATCAGTCAATACTGGTTATGGCTGCAGTTCCAAAAGTGGGGTGGCAATAGGATGCCTGCAAAATGAACCTCCCTTTTTACAGTGTATAGAGCACAAACTGTGTCGGGGATTCAACTGCAGCCATCTCTCATTTCTGAATGCTCTGTTTTCCTAGAAAAATGAGCGTGAAGTGACCTTTATCCCATGCTCTTCGTATGTGCCTTGTGCTTGCAAGGCTGTAACAAGCTTTCTTAAGAAGACTGCCTCTCTTTCCCTTCCTTTTATGAGTAACTCAACATGTACCAGATGGGAGCCCCAGGTGTGGAGCCTGAACACGGCTGCCCCACCTTCCTTCAGGACAGCAATTGGGAGCTCTGCTGGTTTCTCTCCTCCAGTCTTTTTTTTTTTATAATGAATGCAGCATTTGGTTGGGGCTCTCGTCTCTTCTGAGTGAAATGCTTTCAACCTAATCTTGAATCTCTCTCTGGGAAAAGGATACCTGGAAGAAAAATAGCTTCCTTCTCATTTTGACACAGCCTTCTATACAGCTTGAATGTCAGGAAAGCCATTTATAAAGCATGTACAGTAATTGCATGCTTAATATTTCATCAGCTGCATTAACAGTAATGTCACTAAAACCAGGTATAGATTTAAAAGGATCCTTTTTGATTAAAAGTGGCTTTAGAGCTTCTTGTGTATAATAATAGCAGCAGTATATATTATCATAGATGTTGCTATGCGTTTCTGAATTTAATAATTCAACACATATATACACGCAAAGAGATTTGCATTGAGATTTCGGACAGAGCATATGCTTTATATTTGGCAGCAATCCTCTAGTTACACCAAGATTAGACTGGTGTGAAGTAGATTGCTTCAGCTTGAGCCACACTCTTCTTTCACAGCCAAGAGAGTTTAATATATTAGAATTGTGCAAACCCCCATGCTTTCATTACCATGCTACAGTTAGCAGTTGTAGGAAATAGTGGTTAGAATAACTGATTAGTTTTCTACTAGACTTACTTTAACCTCTCATGCTACGATGTCATGCAATGTTTGGACATGAGGCAGAGTTGTTTATTTTGAAACAGTGCTTCAATTCACTGAATTCCACTGCATCATAGTGGTAGTAACTGAGAATAAAGATCTGCTGCCAGCTCTCAATGGGGCTGAAACCCTGTGAGCATGCTTGAATGGAAAATAAATGAAAGAATTTTTTGGCTGTGTCTTAATAATAAATCTCTGGAACTTCATTCTTGTCTTAAAAATGAGAAATAAACTTTGCAGGAAGATCTTGCGTTAAATGGTAATGAGGAATCCCTCAACAGCAAGTGTCACTTGGCTTCTTCAGAAACACATTTGTTGGTTATAATTGACTTTTATTATTGAGCTAATACTTTTGCTAAATTTTAGTAATTTTTTTTGGCCAGTGATGAGTAAAAAAAGTTTTTCTTAATGCCTGTGCTTCATTGATGATAAATTTTGCCCTTTTTTCAAGTTATAATCATCAGAGCAGATTTCACCAAGGCCCTCTTCCAGTTTGCACACGTGCGCATCTTGAGTCGTGCAGCCTGAATTTCCATCGGCAAACAGAATGCATCTCTGTAGACACAACTCAGGACATGCTAAAATGCTGGAATTTGTACATTCCAAGGACTGCTGTGCCAAAAGGTGATGGCGTCTTAAGAAATTTGGGTGGTGATGCCAAACTATGAACACCTATCACAGGAGCACAATGCTTTATTTTGCACTGTTGTAACCTAGGCCAACCTGTGCTCTAAATTAAATAGGTATATACATAAATATATGTAAAAAAATATGGTTCTTCTATGGTTAGGAATGGAGAAAATATTGCTCAACACTACATGGATAACATACTGCCTTCAAAATGTGCATAAAAATTACGGCAAACCATTGTTCATTTTCTATCTGGATCAGCCAGAATGATCGCATCAGCCATGTACAGCCACTGTACATCTGCTCTAAGTTTTATAGGTGAGGGATAGTTATGCATCTGAGTGATATGAAACTCGGCTTCAATGCTTACTTATGATTCAAACTGTAATTAGCTGTTTTATAAATGTAGTCCTCCACATAAGAGTAGCAGAGTGAGAAATATATCACTGATACTTCTGGTCATACTATTTTCTATTCTATTGGGGTGAGAGCAAATATCTAGCAAGTTTCTTTCAAGCTTACGGGTTTTTTTCTTCACACTGCTTGTCGGAAAGTAATTTCCTGCATGGCATCCACACAGCAACACCAGTGGGATATGGCAGAAGTTAATTCTCAGGTTCTGGTAAGGTGACAGTTATATTTCTAGATGTAATGTTACTTTAAACCTGCTTTCTGCTTTCATGTAGGAATGAAGGCTCCTCCCCACCCCCTATACTGTGTCAGTAATTTGTTCCTTTTCAGCTGGGTAGAACTGTAATTTTCTTGTCCTGTTTGTTTGTGCCGGACTAGCATCTTCAGTTGACTATCACAGCCCTTTCTACTAGGTATTACACACACATGCAAAGATTTGAGTTTTTAGGGGTTTGTGTCAGATAGTTGATGAATTCATATTTTTTTGAATTAATACCTGCTTTCATAATATTCAATATAATAGATATAAATGGATAAATATATATACTTATAATGAAATGAAAGTTGGGTCTTACCGTGTTGGCTTTATAACTGTTGGGGTTTTTCATTTTAAGATGGTCAGAAAACTGACTGAAAGAGCAGTTAAAGAGACAAACAGTCGTGGCTAATTCCATTCTTGAGGAATATTTATTTAATGAAGAAGCTTTTACAGGAATTCTAGTTTTTGGCTCAATATGAGGCATACTTACTTTGAAGCCAGATCATCACCATAATATTAACTGCTGTAGTTACTTAACTCAGTCTAATGCTGTCTTAACATTGTAAAACATCAGGATTAGTTCTTGGTTCTATAAGAGAGTTTAATGAATACAAATCAATTGCTATTACTGCTCATCTGGAGACTGCAATTAAACAACTGGTAACTAAAAGGTCAGAAATACTTACCATTGAAAAAAGCAATCTCCATCTTGTCATCAGCCTTTTGGCACTGATTTTAATACCTGTATTTAAAAGAAATAAATCATAAGAATCCTCAATAATTAATGGCTTTGCCTTTTTCTGTATGGGAATAATGTGGTAGCTTCATCCTAGTGTTTCCTGGAATTTCAGCAAATGCTCCATTTAGTGGGGAGATGAGTTTTTGTTTAAATGCTCTGAAGAATTTGGCTTCCAGTTCTGGGAGTTCTCCAAGCTGTAAACTGTTGATCTCCCTTTCAGGCTCTGCTTGAGGTATTGGCTCCTCAAATCTAATTACATCTTTTTGTGATAGAACTGCCTGATGTACTCATTTAAATAGTTTGCATCTGCTCTGTAGGACTAGTGTATTTCTCTATGCCTAATTTGGTGAAGAAACCCTGAAAAGTGGATTTAGTGGGTCTAGGATCACTTTTGGTTCTTCTTTCCTTCAAATAAACTGCTCTATGATAAGCTTTGTAAGTAGATGTGTCAGTGCTTTATCTGCTTTACTTCTCTTTTCATAAAGGATTGTTTCAACTACTTTTCTTGGTGCTGCTTTGTTTCTCCTTCAGTAGTATATTAATTTCTCCTCTAATATTCCCTGGATTCCTTCTGCCTTCCTGAATTCATGAGAGGATCCTTCCATCTTCGTACTATTGAACAGAGATCTCCCCCCCCCCTTTTTTTTTTCTCCTAGCCATGCCATGCAACTTTCCTTGTTAGGTTACATTTGCTAATTCCCGTGGGATGACGTTGCTTGCACCTCCTGCCTTGTTTGGTTTCTACCTTCAATCACCCCTTTGATTTTTTTTTTTTTTCCTGAGAGTATCCTGAAGCTCTGTAAACTGGCTCAGTAAAACTCAGCAAAGCTGAATATGGATGCTATCTAGACGTTCCTGTTGTGTTGAATGCTTACGTGCTTTGCCATGCAGGATTAGCCTCAGTCACATCCTCAGCGTTGACGTGAATGTGGTAAGAGGGATGTTTCGGGGATTCTCAGGAGAGTACTTGATGCATAAGGAAAAAGAATAATCTAAATCCTGCCCACACAATGCCAGACTCAGAACTGACACTTAGATGTTAGGAAAGAGCCATTGCCTGTGGCTCTTTGAAATCGTGAGATCCATGTGTAGTGGCAGCCACAGAACCCAACACAGTGACGGGTCTCCTCAGGAAGGGCACTGAGAGCAAAGCATTGGGAATTGTTTTGCTGCTGAGGAAGATATGATCAAAATTAGTAAAATCATGAATCAGGTGAACGCAGAACTGTTTCTCACCAAATTCTGCACTACTTCTGGGTGGAGGAACTCACTGAACCTGGTAGGAGATGAGTCTAAAACAGGTGAAAGAAATTACTCTTTCTCATAGCAGGCAACGAACTTCTGGGATGTGTTGCCGCAGGAGGGCGAGGAGTCCCATGGTGTCAGCAGGTTCAAAATGGAACTAACCACATTTAATTTCAGACAGTGGATCTGAAGTGGCTATAAAGAGTGCAGGCAGAGCAGTGCTTTCTCTATGTCCCTACTGCAGTCGTTACGGGTTCTGGGGAGCACAGGGGCAACAGGCTGCAGAGAGTGGTCAGGCTCACGTGCTCTCCCTAAATAGCATCTCCCACAGCTCTGGGCCTACACAGTGGGATTTCTGGGCTAGATGGTACATGGCTCCAGCCCCTGAGAGTGTTCCCTGTTCATCCAGGCTACGCTGCTCCCATTGCTCTAGCCAGCTGTGTTCAAGCACTAGCCTGGCTTGCTGTGTCCCATGCTGTAATGTGCTATGTAAGCCTCCCTCCCTCGACGGCTGCTTGCTTGTTGAAATTAAATCTCCGAGAAGAAGGGATCCCTCCTTTCCCATTGCATGCTTTTTTCCCATGTCTCGTACAATGTAGCCCATATTTTGGCTTGGGTCCTTAGGTGCACTGTCATTTATACTACTGAAAAGGTTTATGCTCTACACAAACTTACGTGCATAATGCACATAACAGCATTGCTGTTATGCCGTCATTGAAATATCTGGGCACAGGTGACTAATTTGAAGCAAGCAATGAAATTAATGTGTTTCAATTATTAAAAGGGGAAAAACCCCAAGCTAGCAGTGTAAATGCCTTTCTGCTTACTTATGTCAGCCCACTTCCCTTTTGGCATTTCCCTGTCACGGTGTTGTTAATATTTCCACCCTCCCTGTATCTTTAATGATCTACTTGGTTGACCTGCATCATTTAAAGTATTTTTTCATTATAGAGATTTTCGCGTTTAGGTCCCCAGGAGATCCCGATATGTAATCAGTTTTGTCTAACAAATGACCTCCTTTAACTTCATTAGTTCAGAATTAATTTACAAGCATCCAAGATATTGAATGACTCTGCTTAGTAAAATACAGTAAAAAAATTAAAGTTCTCTCTCATTTATGGTCAAGGCAAACATTAATTAAACCCCATATTTCTTTGCTAATTTTGTTCACAGTTGAATTTAATAAAGAGGGAACATTTGATGGGCTGTCACTAGACATTAGATGAGGGTGGGGATGGGATTACAGGCTTTCTGTGCATGTAACACTTTCAGCAGCTCTGTTTTGCCAAATGCTTCACTTCTCTTGCAGCTTCCTTCACCTTTTAGGGAGCTTTTTAAATGAGCAAGCCAGGAAGAGCGACTGTCTTCAGTGAAAGGCAGGGAAAGAGCACAATGAGGGCTTCGGCAAGGATGTGCTTTCTGCGGGCCAACACTTCTCAGCCACGTGCCCCTGCTGCTTGTGCACGTCAGCTTCAGCTCTCCAGTTGTCTGTCTTATCTTGGTATCTCTCCTAAGAAATGTGCCTCCCTTTTGAGGCGTGCAAGTTATTTACAGAATTAGCCACGCTGCCAGCCCCTTGCCCTTTAAGGCTTTGCAGGTTTCCATTTTGCAAATCTGCTGCAGCAGGCGCTGGCCTGGTGACGGCATTTTTCTTCCTGTCACTTGACAGTAAGCACACTTGCACTTTGCACTGCACATGGGATAGCTGGTGAGGCTCTATGGAATGTGTGCAATGAAAGGCAATAAGGCTTTGCTTAGGGAATGATCGTTATTCCTGGAAAAATCCAGCCATGTAGAGGAGGGTACTCACCTGGAGTTGATTTGTTCCCCTCATCACTCCCCATACTGCTACATTTTTATTTTCCAAAAGGCAGAATCAGAAGGTACAGATAGTTTTAAATACGCTTCCTTTTTTTTTTTTTACCATGCTATTGGCCTGCTAAAGACTTTATTGTAGTCTTTATAATGTGTTTTGAAACTGCATTGACAGAAGCTTCATGCTTGCTCTGATCTTTATACAAATAGGTAGTTGTGGTAAGGCTCCAGCCATGGCTTGGATCCTCACTGTGCTGGGGCAGAAGAAAGCCTGACCCACCACCCAAAAAACTCTTCAAAACAAACTTCTGGTCTCAGTCATCTTAGCTGTGGAGGCACCTTTCTGACTGTGTGTGACTGAAAATCTTCTTTAGATATGGAGTTTGGATTTTCATACATGTTGCTCCTCCATACGTGTGTGCCAGTGTGAGAGCAGGAGAAGGGCCAGGGCAGGCGTGATGAGCCATGCCACTCAGCAGCAAGGTCTCCTTAGCCTGAAGGTACCTGGCAGCTCATGCTGCTGGCAAGCAGCATGTCCCTGGGAGGGTGTCACCAGCACTGCTGCGTGCCTGTTGCTCACCGTGACCAGAGCTCACCGCAAGTAACCAGTAATGTAGGTGAGATGGGCTCAGGCACTCGTGCTGCTCCCGTCCTCCTCCCTGCTGCTGCTTTGGCCTATGGTTTGAGCTGACCTGGGGAAACCGAGGCAGAGGTGCATGCAGGGCATGTCCCGTGCTGCTGTTACCAGTGTGCTGGAGGTGGTCACCTCTTGAGAGGAGCATTGCAAATCTCCTGTGACAGCACCTCAAATCACTGCAGCAAGGTTTACTAGAGACTGCTGCTGCTGAGGCTAGAGCCTGAAGCAGGCATGCTCTTGGTCCGAGGCCAAGCCTTCACTTTGCTAAACTGTGCCGGTCAGCAACATCTGCCTTTTTTTAATTGGTCAAGTTACTTTATGCCTATTCTGTAGTTGATTCGTCCCTCAGCCAGCCAGGAAGCTTGAAAACCAATCTGTTTGGTTTATACGCAAGTGATTTACTAGCCCAAGAACTACTTTTCAGGCACATCCCAAGAGTGTCTCTGAGGAGCATCCTTCATCCCTTTGCTCCTCTG
Source organism: Elanus axillaris (assembly GCA_026212715.1). Taxonomy (NCBI): domain Eukaryota; kingdom Metazoa; phylum Chordata; class Aves; order Accipitriformes; family Accipitridae; genus Elanus; species Elanus axillaris. Next base: position 35,790,657 of record JANZLQ010000100.1, on the reverse strand, counting down.
GGTCCAGCTGTATTTTCCATCCCACTGAGCTGAAAGGTACAACAGAACCTGTACCCATCCCTCTCCTCTAGGCTGCGGGGTGGCACTGACGTGGGGATATGCTGCTGCTGCTCTGCTGTCTTGCTGGACATGAAGTATTGTACTGGAGGCCTCTGAGAAAGAAGACCTGGAGCTAAAGGGGGATTAGATGGGGCCAATGGCCTTGTAAATTATTCTCCCCTATTCATAAGAATAAAGTTTGTGGAGGGATTCAGGCAATCAATTTGCATCTCTTGAAGGAAAAGAAATTGAAAACACTAAAGCAATTTATTGCCTTTTAAATTTGGGGATGAAGGGGAACGTAAGTAGCGCTTAAATTTAACTACCTGCAAAAGCAAATAAAGAAAACTGTAATATTTCACAAAGCCATAATCCACTATAGTATAAGTGCATTTTCAATTTCATTGTGGAAAATATAAGTTACTATTGCTTTCTGCGGAAGAACTTGCCCATAAAGCAGCATACGATTGGTGGATTCAGTAGTGTTTCTGGTATGTGTTTTTTCTTCTTACTTTCTTACTATTTGCATAAAACATTTAGACAGGATTTTTTCCCCCATCTCATATTGCAGTATTCCAAGTTTTCAGCACAGTAAGTCTTTTGCCTGCAAGGCCTATATCTAATATTGGTTCATTTTGACTGTCTTTTCCCATTTAAATGTTAGTCCAGGAAACCAAAGTGATTGTAATCAAATGAGTATGCTCAATATATAGCTTATATGACTACAGGGTGGCTTTCTCGGTCTAATTCAAATGCTCTTAGAAAACAGGAGAGATGGTTCAGGAGCTGTTCTAAGAAAAGTCTTGCTTCTGGCAATATTTACTCTTAGGTAGATTAAAAAAAATAAGAGCTGTCATCTGAGAAAAAGATGAAAACAAAATGGGCTAATATCTATCTGCTCATTACATGAGGGCACAGCCACTGACACCAATGCAGTGGAAAGCAAAATTTGCCCTCTCTGCCTGTGAGAGCATTTCAGAAGAGCCCTGGAGAAGTTCTTGTATGAAGAGAGTACAGGAGATATAACTTGAGCTTCAGCCAGGCCACAAACCCTTACTGCTCATTTTTCCCTCCAGGAAAAGTCATTCTCATTCTGCAAGATGAATCATTGATGGCTTGTTTGTGTGGGCAGGCTGATTGCATGGGCTATTCTGGGACAGCTACTGGTCTACAGGTATTCTGGAGTATTTCTTGTGTTCAGATAAAGCTAACTTCTTCCTGGCATAATTACTTAGAGAATGGCTTTGCTTCTATCTTCAAGCATGTTCCCTGAGGCAGCTTTTGGGATAGCAACCCCCTTCCTCTGCCCGGAGAGTAGAGAGCTTGTCTGTGTGAAAAATTGCTATCAGCTACAGCTAGACTAGCCCCATACGGCTCAGCTCCAGGCCCACGAGCAGAGCTGGGAGGTAGGCTTCTCCTACCAACACCAACAGCATAATGTCCATACCCTTTGCTAAGAACTTGCGTTGGCTTTCCACCCTCCCAGGCTGCCCTAGGTGGGACCTCAGTGCCTCTGCCGATCCTCACCCTCATGTCAGAATGCAAAAGGCTGAACCTTGTGGTGGCTTAATCACAGCTAAGTGAGAAAGCTTAGTAGCAGCTTACATTTATTAAAAGATCTTCTCATCTTTTTGTTCCTGCTTCATACACTTAGAAGTCCTTCAATTTTATTAGCTATTTATAAATACCTGAATAAATTATGCAGATAAGATTGATTATTATGTCTCTTGAGGTACTGCTGGTATTCTAGACACTTTATGCTGGACCTATTGAGTCTTAGCACAGGAGAATCGGATATATTTTTCCCTTTTAGAAATGCTAGAGCTGCTCTCTGTAACTGTCAATTGAAATTTAAGCAGAGGTATTGCACTGACCCTATCATGTCTGCAGAGATTTTGAAAGCACGTTCACGAGACAGTTCTGTGCATAGGGTATTTAGCTCCAGGGCTGTATAAAGGATAATTTAGAGAGGATGGAGTTTTTCCCTTGTATAAATTAATTCGTATTCACTTCAAAGGCTGAAGTGATCTTCGAATCAAGGTGTGCTCCGTGCAGAATGTGTTCACAGGGGTGAATTTCACCCACTGTGACAGTATGTACATAGCCTTCCTCAGATGATAACAGAAAATGACTATGCGGAGGACTGGGTTTCTCCAGAGATGCACTAACTGCCTGCTGCTCCAAGGACACGCGAATCCTTTTAGCCCATTGCATGATAAAACCTTCAATATTTAAGACTCACTCTGGTGCTGCGAACTCTTAAATGTAATGGGCTCTGCTGCTGTAAAATGATGTAGCTCCACTGACATCAACCCTTTCCCTGGGGCTGCAGCCCAGGGGACTGAAATGGGACTATGCTGATTTACATGAGAATCTGGCTGTATATACTTACAAACCAGCCTTTTGTGATCTCTTATAAACATGCCTAGTTAAGACACAGTTAAACCTGAAATCAAACCAATGTTTAGAAATACTGCAACTACAGCTCTCAGTCATCATCACTACAATCAGGATTTCAGCTGCTTTGTTTTGCTGCAAGGCCTTTAGAGCATTATGGCTGACTAGTGACATAAAAAGCAGATTTACTGTTATTAGCTATAAACATTGCAGCAAAACAGAAAAAAACCAAAATATTAATCTGTGCCATAGCATAAATTATACATGCACACAAGTAATGACAATTAGCAATAATTTGTCATTCTGTGCTATATTCAATTTTAAAATGGCTAAACTGTTGGACAAAATACTACCAGCATATGTACTGTGGCTGTTT
>JANZLQ010000100.1:35762349-35787745 GCA_026212715.1 Elanus axillaris | reverse complement strand
CTGGGTGTCGATCGGCGGGTGGTGAGCAATTACTCTGTGCACCATTTGTACATTCCAATCCTTTTACTATTACTGTTATCATTTTATTAGTGTTATCACTATAATTACTTTCTTATTTTCTGTACTATTAAACTGTTCTTATCTCAACCCATGAGTTTTACTTTTTTTTCCTGATTTTCTCCCCCATCCCACTTGGGGGGGAGAAGGGGTGAGTGGCTGCATGGTGTTAGTTGCTCACTGGTGTTAAACCACAACACTTCTGCTCTAAGCAACAGCACCTTCTCCTCTCCCCAGAGCCAGCTTAGGATGCTCTGCCTGAACGAGCCTCATGTTGATGCACAAACTTGGGAAAGAAGAGGTCTACCTGACATAAAATCTTTTATCAGTGGAAAACTTTTGCTGTAGATCTAGCCAGCCCCATACCCCACCCAGGGAGTTGCCTTCTGAAAACCATAGCAGCACCTCTCTTGCACGCCAAAGCTGGTCCCAGAGTTGAAGCAAGTGTTGTCCTCTTTCTTGGCTGGCAGGGATTCCCTAGCACTGAAGTGGGGAGAAATTGGAGCTGATGATGCTGTCTTCAGATAAATCACTTGAGATGAGCCTTGCTGTTGATCAGACTTTGATGCTGTCTTGAGATAAATCACTTCAGGTGGTATTGGGTTTGCAGATTTTGTCTTTCCGATCACAAAATATCTTTTTTTTTTTTTCCCCAGTACTAAGTCTTAATATTCTTGAAACTTTTTTTCCAAAACTGTTCCTAATCATTCCTTTTTCTTCCCTGAAAAATCAGTGCTTTGTAAAGATGTTAAGATTAAAAAAATGTCAATTTTGAAAATAATCTTGTTTTGATCCCATTTATTTCTTGCAAATTTATTTAGAATAAGCTTCCTTATTTTTAAATTGCTTCTGAGCTGTGACAAGCTGGAGGAGTGTAGTGATACATTACATAACATGGTTATATACTGTCTGGAGCTTAATAGAAGATGTGATTCCTGGATTACAAATCTTGTTGCAGCTTTGAAAGAGAGTCCAGCCTGAGCAATGGTTTGCTCTGGCTTTGAGAACTTCATTAGCTGGGATTGAAATCAATGTAGATTTCTGGCACTGATGAAGGGCTGTACAGTTTGAAAGATTTCCTGTAGACTGGAGGACTGTCTAGCCTGTGGGCTTGGCTTGCATGCAGCCTTGCTCCAACAAGTATTTATTGGATATAATATTTTGACCAGCTGAGGAAGGTCTGCTCCAGTTCAAAAATACTGTTTTAGCCTAAGCAAAAGGTAGAATAATTCAGGAGGAGGGAAGGGGGAATATTTTGTTTTTCAGTCTGAGAATTGTATTAGCATCAAGTCACCTGTGAATCTTTGTTAAACTAGCCTAGTTTCTGTGGACCTGCAAATCCCAGCAAGCTTATTTTCCCTGTGTTTTTTTCAATGCCCAGCGTGTTCTTCCTTTCTCTCTCCACCCAGTGATACTTGTGTCTGCAGCAGTGCTGTGTGCTTTTGTTCCAGGCCCTCATACAAGGAGTGAAGTGGGGTCTGATGTCCAGCTAACTGCTTTCTCTCATTATAGGAGCCTGGCACCTGGGACCTCCCAGTCATGTTCTGGGTCTGCCCTGCAAACCCCAAACTGGTGGATATAAGACTATGGTGTTGAGTGGGTTTGAGGATAGCTTTAAAAATACAGGGGCCTCTTTCTTGGACAGGTGACTGGCACAGGGACAACCCAGGACCCCTGGTGAGATCAGGAAAATGGATCAGGCAGGGAGACAATATCCTCTGAGCTGGAAGGGTTAACAGCAGGTTGCTACTTCTCCTCCTTTGCCTTTACTGTTATCATGATTTATATATTTGAAAGTAGGGATGATTAATAATCCACAAACCTTCAGCCTGGAAGGACCGCTAAGGCACTTAGCATACCAGAGCATACTACAATGCAAACAGTAAGAAATGATTACCAGGACTAACATTTCCTCTCCTCTCCAGCTAACTCAAGAGCAGCATCAATGGTCCCTTGCACTTCATGGCTCCCAGCAGTTGCGTGAGGGCTACCAAATGTCTTCTGTATCAAAAGGCCGTAGCTAAAAGTCTGTGCACTGCAGGTACCATGGTGATGAGTCTGGCACAATCGCCTGGAAAGATAAATATAGTTAGCATGCTGTTCCTGGAGCTGGATATAAATGTCTCCATTCCATATGTGCACTGTTACTCTTGAGATAAGGAAAAACTGGCCTAAAATGTCCTTATTGACCTAAGAAGTCAAAGTACAGAAAGAGCTACTGAGTACAGTGGTGGAATTCATCTGGTCTTTATCAGCTTGGACCTCGATGCTTTCCCTGCTCAGCACTGGGAGAATTGTAGAGGGAGGACAATGTGGCCACAGAAGACAGTAGTAAAACCAGGGAGGGAATATGTCTCTAGGGTGATGACACATTGAATGCTGAGCTGCATCAGTTCTCAATATCTCTTCAGTTCATAAAGACTGATCACTACCAGCTTTGTTCTGTTGTCTCTGGCGAAAAAGAAAGGATCTACTTAATTCAGAAACTATTTTGGAGGTCAGAAAGTGTTTTTTTTTCCCCTGGGGTTTTCAATGCCAGCAGGGGGGACGGATTTGGTTTCTTAAATACAAAGAGGCAACCTAACAAGCTTCTGTCTCTGTGCTGATATGAAAGGGATGAGGAGAAGTCCTAGTAACCCAGCGAAAAATATACAGAAGAAAATCAAGTGGAGACGTGGACAGCTCAGCTGTCCCTTTTTCATGTGATGGAATTAAACACGAGAAGGTAATTTGCATCATCCTTATGTGAGAAAAGAATAACGTTACTTTTTTTTTGTGCTAATCCATATCAGTAGCAAAGTGGGTAGATGGGAACTCGTAAGGGTTATCTGTGACCTACTTCTTTCATAATGGTACAAACAACCCTTTCAAACAAGGTACAATGGGAAAGCAGGACCTCGGGAGATTCTCAATCCCCTCCCTTCCCACCAGGGTCAATCAGAACTGAAAGTCTTCAGCATCTTGCCACCTATCACTTCAGCATTCACGGTGGCAACGTGTTCAGCCCACCTGTGTTTTCCTTGCATTGGAGAGCAAAGGGCAGCAGTGTGCATGTGCAGTGATGCAGTTACTGCAGCAACACGCATGTGCAGTGATGAGGTTACTACACAGTAAACGTAAGCCGGGTCTTAAGCAATATTCTCTTTGATTTTAATCAAATGTGCACCATACCCAAGTATGGGCAGGTTTTGGTCTGGCATATTCTTTTCTGATCCTTAAGAGGAAGTGGGATTTAATTTTTAAAGTGAGACTTCTGTAGTGAAAAAGAAAAATTCCCGTTATGCTCATTTCAGTAGGCACCACAGTTTGCAGAACTGCTCCAGCTTCCTGGCAGCAGCTCCTCTCCAACCTGTGTCCCTGCTGCACTCCCCTGAGCCTGTGGACCAAAGTGCCCTCCAGCACACTCAGCTGTGAGCCTTAAGAAACCTGTTAGATTTGGCTGAAAACACCCCCTGACACTGTTTTAACAACAAACTGGACTTCCAGTGAAGTTAAACTTTTTGAGAAAAGTCCCTACTTTGTCCTTTACTCCCCCCTCCCCCCCGCCCTTAAGTCAGATAACAGAATAACATTTTATTTAGAAATATTGAAAGGATGTCCTATGGGAATTTTATTTCCCAGATGGACTGCCTGTTTCCTCATGCACCACAAACAGCTGTCTCCTCACCCTGGAGAATATTTTGTAGTGTGTGATGGGGATATAATATGACAAGGGTACGTGACTTCTAGAGAAACTTTGAGTAAGGGAACATTACTCCAAGGAGGTTCCATGGTAGTACTTCAGCAGCGATACTTAAGTTTTCACTTTCTTTCTTTTTCACAATAAGCTTCAAGGTTTTTTTCACTGTAAAGTGGTCTAGCCTTATGTCAAATGTGCCGTACACATATTTGCTCTGGCATGCCAGCAAAGCTGAGTAGAGAAGGCGATTATCTACTGTACAACTATTGAGCTACAGCACAGTCTTGGGAGAAGAGACTCTACAGTGTAGGTGGAGCCAGACAGTAATTATAAACAAGAAATCTGTGCATCACCCCCATTTTGTTCCTTAGGATGGCTTCACTGGCCCCCCTGCCTGTGAACAAGATCCTTCCTACAGTTCTTTTAGCTGCACTTTTGCATTTTCCCAGTACACCAGAGGAATGACATAATTTCTGCAAGGGTATGTGGGTTATACTGCTAACACTGTTACTGAGACTAATCATAGATGGAGGTCAACAGGAAGGTTTTCTTTGGCTCCACAATTACATTTCACTTAGTACCACATGATGGTCTAGTCCTTCCATAAAGATGTTAATGAAAAGGCAGGACCAAGTCATGGTCAACACTGGACTAAGTATCTCTTACGATGATGACTGGCAGAGGACAGAATGACCTGCTATCTCTCAATACCCTCCTCCTGCTCTATCTAGAAGGCACAGGGAGTTGAAAGTCTTGTTGAGACAATCAGCAAAATGTAAAGACCTGAAAATGTTCTGCTGGAGAGTAACAGTGTTCAAGGATAGGGCAAGGTCCTCTGTAGAGTGGCTGAATGGTTTTTAGGACACACATCTGTGTTTTCTGTAAGACGAAGGACAAGGCAACACTGGTCACCCTCTGCAGGATAAAGGGAACAGCACAAACAAAAAGTGGCAGCATGTCAGTATATTGGACAACTTCATCTTCTGAGAAATGTCATCACAGTGGACAATAATGCTTTGAAGAGACTATATATGGTGCATATATGTATGTAAAGAGAATATGTCTGGTGCATGAAGTTCTGCTGTCATGAAGTGAGTAGGAGGGGACAAGGGAGTCTCCTGAGGTTCAACAGGAGAGTTGCTTGAGAGATGCTTGTCCTTGATCCTGCTTTCTGCAGCAAAGACAGTACCAACATGCAAAACCTGCTGGTCCTTGAAATGAAATGCCACGGATGGGATCTTATAGTTACTGATAAAGCAGTTCAGAAAATGAGATGGTCAGAAAAAAAGATTAGTGTGAAGGAGGTGCTGACGAAGAATGAGGGAGCTCCAGTTGTTTGGATACATCCAGATTGCTTGCTAAAAGCCTGGCCTTTGGTCAGGTAGAGGGCTGTCCAGAAGGCAGACTGCTGACGATGCAGCCAGGCACCATAGCTCAGTGGTGCAGCCAGGACTGAGACTTCTCTGCTGCATTGCAAGGTGTAGCACGATGAGGAGTTGGCAACTAGGGCTGCCAGTTTACATCACTGAGGGAGGGAGTAAGTGAAACAAAACTCTAACAAAAGCTGCAGTCTGGGGTCCTTTTCTCTCGCTGCTCTCTTCCTGTGGTACAATATACCGTGCCCTGGATTTGTACCAGGACATCAGGAAGCTTTTGGTGGCAGGTCACAGCCAAGTTCTGGAGACTCTCCTGCCTGATGCCTCTAGCACAGCACTGCTCACAGCTGAAGGAAATGTGATAGAATGCTAGGTCATTTTTGTCCTCTCTTCTGTCCCTAAAACAAAACAGCAAAGGGTCAGCACCGCTCTTCTAGGATCAGAAAAGCTTCCTGTGGAGGAGCTTCTTACAGGCTCTAATGCAGGCTCGGAAAGAGCACAGGTCTAGGGTGTGTTAGTGGCTTAGGTCACCAGGGTAAATCTTACGTAAGCCCAGCATTACGTGGTGCAAAAGAGACCAGCATTTGGCCAGCAAATCCATAGAAAAGAAATATTTCAATCGATCAGCACTGTTCGCTTATTCGTCTTCTCTGTTTCACTTGTACTTTCCCCACTCCTCTTTATTCTCCGCCATCTCCTCTCAGACCTGAATGCTTTCATTATAAGGTTGAAGGGCAGTGCCGAGTGAGTACATTAATCTCATACATTTTCATGAATATCAATTACAACTTGCATGCAAGAAGATTTTTCTTACTTTCAGCAGAGTTGAGACCTAATTCTTTATACAGACCCTGTCTTGGGTAAAATCTGGGGACATTTTTCCAAAGTCAAGCCTGCCATCTCTTCTTCCCTCTCCCTCCCACCATGCTGATAGCCCTTTGCTTTTTCCTGTAGTATCTATATATACAATGGTTATCAGGGAAAGCCATTCCCCTTTCTGCCCTTGAAAGGCAATATCCACACAGGCTCTCGGGTAGAATTTGGAGTGTAGAATCTCTGCTGTTCAATTACCATGGAGCTTATCTTTTTCATGTGTGACTAGATACTGTATTTTTTTTCCCCAGCAAGATTGAAGCTTAAATGGACAGAAAATTTTCTAGTGCTTGAGATGGAGGAAAACATCTGGTGTTGAAATGAGCAGAGTTTATGAACTGCTGGGAAATAAGAGTATTTCTGAGGGAATAAATGTTTCTCTTTTGTAGTCTCTGTTGCACTGTTGGTTAGCAGATTCAGATCATCATGACAGCAAAAAGGTCAAAAGCATATAGCAAACTTTATGTCTATTCTTTTCTACACATGAAACCATCTTTTGCTTTCATAGTGTCCATTTTACCCAAGGTAAAATAAGCTCTGACTGCATGGCAGCAGAAGTAAGGCCAGAAAGAGCTGGCAATAAGTCTAAGGTATTCTTTATTTGAATTACAAAAATGCCAGTGAACTTTACTTATGGGTTAGCATTCCACTTTGCTGGCTGCTCTGCAGAAATCAAGCAAAAAGACAAATCCACCCAAAAGGGATTTCGGTTTAAGCAAGTGGTTCCCACACTTAGTTTGCTGAGGTACCGATGCCATAGGAGGACTCCGATTACCAAAGGCAGCAGCTCTCCCTGCCACCTCCAGTGCTGCAGCTGGTCTCCTTGGAGGAGACCAAGGGCTCCAGTCTTCCCTGGTAAACTGACAGCAAACCCATGGTGCTGGTGCATTCCCTGCTGTGGGAGCTCACATTCTCCTTGCTAGTGCAACCCCGGTCTAAGTGATTGAAACCAATGATGATTACAGCTGTGACTCCCAGAAACAGTGATCCTACCCTTTTGCAGTATCTTTCAGGTACACTCCTAAAATGGCTGAGAGCTGGAGAGTGTCTATTACATGACAACTAGGCAACTGAAGAGGGGGGAAATATATGATCTATCTATTAATTTTGGGTCAAGATGTGGCAGCCTACCATGAAGTTTTATAGCTATAGATAGTAACAGGAGCAGTGACCTTTAATTATAGCAAGATAATGGGCACTGCTTTAATACAGAAACAGCTAAAAATAAAAGCCGGTATAAAAATACAAAGTATCTCAGAATGTGATCACATTTTCCACTAATGGAAAACATAGCTTCACTCTCTGCGTTACTGAAAAATGTTTTCTTTTACAGATGCTAAGGTTACATTTAGATGGTGAGTTGGTATGGTTTAAGTCAAAGTATCATATGAGACTGGTAAATTTAGAGTAACTGGAAAACTGTGGATATTTCCACTTTGGTTTAAGCTGGAGTTATTAAATTTTGGTTGAGTTTGATTTGATTTGGTTCAAATTTGAATTGAAAGCCCCCAGTCTAAAATTAAATTTACCACCTGTAAATTAAAACAAGGGAGATTCTTTGATGCATTCACTTTAGCAAATAATCCCGTGCAGTAGATGTGGAGGATGAAATGGTGTTGAGGCCTTGATGTCCATACTGTGTGTGTTTCTAGAGGGGTTGTTTCAGATTAATTCAGTCCTGTGGACTGAGTGCCCATTAAGGACTGGGGCATTATTGCAGCTCATCTGGTGGTTTAGTTTCATCCAAGAGGAATCAGCGTGCTCCCAGACCGCTTTGTGGACATCACCCAAAGCAAAGCAGGAATGGTCAGGATGGTTGCTTTGAAAGCACACTTCTGGCCTGGACCAAGATGTGTATGCAGTTGCTTCCTGGCTAACTAAATGACCTTCAACCGGTTGGTGCACATTTGCATGTCAGAGGGGCCCGTGAGAGCTCCTCATACCTTGCCTGGACCCCATCCTGTGAAATGCCTGGTACTGGGGCTCCCAGGTGAGCAGGCATGGGAAATGCCTGGGAGTTCCCAAAGCAGCCCATTCAATTCCTTTGCCTGAGGAGAAGTTTCCAAAGTTTCCGGGATTTCTTCTGTGGATTGAAAATACTTTGCTTTGCTTTCCAAATATTAAGTTTACCAATCTGTAGCTGAAGCTGCTGTTCATGCATAGAACTTAGCTTTGGTTTTCTCTCGAAGAAAGTTAAACTGGCCAGCTGTCATTAAACTATTGACCCAAGATAGGAAAGGGCTGCTTACAACTCAAAACGTCTCAAAGTAATACAGCCTGTAAAAGAAGACATGGTTCTCGACTTGGAAATGCACTTTTCATTTTTACAGAAATGTGGGCATCTAGATTTTTGTTAAGTGTTAGAGGCAAGGAAAAATTCCCACTTCCCAGGTTTTGCTGACAAACTTTCTGCACCTATTCAGATAAAGTGATTTGTGAACTGTCTTGAAATGCACCAACAATTGCAAATGGTGAATAGCAGCTCTATTAATATGCTAGTCAGGACAACCATTACTGTACAAATTATAGAGCGAGCTGAAAAAGGTTTGAAGAGCTGACTTCTGAGTACTGAGAAGCAATCAAACCCCACCCCTGCCCCGGCACATATCCTTCCACAATAGGATCTTCCCCATATCTGTTGACAAACTTTGGCTAATGTTTCTGCTTGCTAAAAGGTTTTCTGCCAATACAGCAACATATTGCAGATAAAACCTAATGAGCTGAGTTTAACAAAAAAATGCCATGTGGCTTCCTTACAGTGATGCCCATCTGTCGGCTTAGTGAAGCAGCAGTGTGCTGCAGCTGTACTCCTTTGCTTTTTATCAAATCAAAATAAAGCTGTGCACCCCAGAGTCAGGTATGATAAACAGGCCAGCAAATTGCCTTACATGGGTATCATACAGCTCCTTATCTGTCTCACTTTTCAGAGCAGCACAACCAGATGGCTCCTAACGGTGGGTGAAATTTTCTCCGTTATGTTTTTGGCATTGAGCTAGAGGGACGTATTCCAGAAGTCCACCACCAAAACAACAGATATTTAAATTGGACTGGGACTGAGACTACAGCCTGCAAACAGAACTTTTGAAATTGAAGCAGATTTCATTAATAGCAAACGAAATGCCTATTTAGAGTGGGTCTGGTGGAACAAAAAGGAGACAAAACAGTTTAAAAAAGGAGTCTTTGTGAGCAGCCTCACAGAACAATGAGGAGGTTGGCCTTCCTCCAACCTCCCGTCCGGCTGGTGCAAAGCAACTGGCCTTTCCACACTTCCCTTATTTATCACAGGGGCAGTGGGAATAAGGGAGACTGCCCTGGCCACCGGGTGGTGGCTGGAGGCATCGTCTCCCACTGGTCCTCTCTGTGGCCAAGGGTACAGAGGAGAATAGCATTTCTGCTGCAGTTGGAAGTAGGGCCATTAAGAGGGCTTGGGGATATGGAGCGTCTGTCCATGATGGAAATCCCTGCTGAGAGCAGGATGTCACAGGCTAAAGGCTTCAGTTTTTCCTGGCTCATCTTTTTCATGGTTCATTTGCCAGACCAATCTGAAGTTAAAAATGGAAGAGGAGTTTTCACTTCCTTTAACTGGCTACTAAACAAATATCAGTGCTTTTGTCTTATCTGTGGGTTTGGCATCAGTTCCAGATTTGGAGAACAATCAAAAACGGTCTACATTCAGGGTAGAGGCAGTTCTTGCTTGGTACGTAGGGAGTGGAGACTTTGTTAATGTGGGTGCCATGCTTTTGTAGGTGGGTTTTAAGTTCAGCTGGTTCTAGGTCTCAAAGCCAACTGTGAAATTCATCATTTGCTGCCAACTTGTTTGTAAGCCCCTTCTATTGCTAGGAACATGCAGCAGATTTGCATGAGGTTTTGCTGTCACCAAGAGAAACGTATGAAATAGAGCAGATTGAAATTGTTTAAAAATGTGACTGCTGATGAACTTTTTTCAGCACATTATGCTTCTGTGAATTTAGACTCATCTGAACATTTGTGTTGTAAGCACGTGTGTGTGCTGGTGTCTGCTTTGTGGGCTGTCACCCGCACAGTTGTACTAACATTTCAAAGGCTGAAACCTGGAGCTTCTCAGCTGTGTGTGCTCAGGCAAAATAGAAGAGTGTCACATATAGAATAGAAAACTGACTGGATAGAGGCAGAATTGGTAACTTCTGTCCCCAGGTCATTAAAAGTTATCTGAATCTACCGTACTTCTGAAGGTCAGACTATTTATATTCATGTGCCTTTGCATGTAGGTAGGAGCCTCATTTTAGGCACAGATATCTGGAAAAGCTGTCCTTTTCCCCCAGTGCAAGCTCAATATGCCTCAGGAAAATATGCCTCTGCTGAAGATGAACAAAGCAGTAGTATATAAACTGTAGAGATGCTGAAGATTGTTACGGAGACAAAAACCAAAGCTACCTGATCCTTGTGCATAAGACATTTCAGGATTGTCAATATTGTGAATTGTGGTCATTCCTTGCTGTGTGGATGAGATGGTGAAGGGTATATCCACATCATATAGCTGAGGCAGGACAACCATATGATCAATGTCAGAATCAGGCAGCCCTAATTCACGTTCTTCCTCTTCATTGTATTGTGGCTGCATCCTGTGGATATAATGAAATGAGAGGGAGCTTGTCTTGAAAAGGGTGTCAGAACTAACATGGAAAGTAATGAGTTATGTACAGTGCAGTAGTATCTAAACGTAGAGAAATGGAGTTTTCTTACTTTGGAATGATGAAAAATGCCATATTGAACTGGTTTTGCTTGAGCGAGCCTGTAAAGTGGTGGCCAAAGTTTGCTGGAAAGTATTCTGTGAAATATATACCCTGGGAGCTATGTTTGCCCATTGCATGTGCTGTCACTTGATTTGCAGAAGCAAGTCAGGAGTCTGAGGCAGTTCCCTGTGACCAGAGTAATTTTATTGCTATCTGACCATTGTTTCAAATTCTGTCCCATTTGTTACATTCCTAAGGTCACATCTTTTTAACTCTCTCATTTCACCTCCAAGCAGCAAGCTGTATGGAAATCCTCCCTAAGCAGAATGAAGAATGCAGAAATCCAGCCCTTTTCCAGATGCTGCAATTTGTCTAAAAGCATGTTGAACAATTTGACTTTCTTCCTGGTATTTTATTCATGACTGCAATTTCTTCCTTTTAGCCAAGCTGTAGACGAGAGGAGGAATGAACAAGATGGCTGAGTTAAATATAGCGCTGGGGTTGAAGCATAACAGACTGTCCAGGGCTCCAGTTATAAAAGAAGAAAGAAATTACTTCAGAGAGGATTAAGCACTCTCTTGCTATAGAAGTTGTACATGATGTCAAAGAGTGGAGAGTATTGAACAGCATGCTAGGAGAAGGAAAATCCTGGGATGCTGACCCAGAAAATTAACACACTGCTCAGTGGTTAGCTCAAAATGGAAGAGGAGTTTCACAACTCTTTTTCCTGAACTAGTGACAACTGTGACAAAGCTATATGATGGAGTTACAACTCCAGCTTCATCCTGAGTGTGTGTGTGCGCACGTGTGCCTGTGGGTAAGGAGTAGTCATGTCTTTGTACAGCTACAGGGATGCTCTAGAGTGAGTAAGCTACGGGTGAACACACTTTGGGCTGTACTAAAGCAAGAAATACAGCCAGTCTCCCCCCACCCCACAAATCTCTGCTCAGACTTCCACGAGTAATTTTCTCGTGCCAGCTTTGCACCTCCTAATATTAGGAGGCACGAGAAAATTACTCCTGGAAGTATATATGAACCTTTTGAATAGAGGGAGCGTGTTTGGAAGTTGTCCCTGAGCCTTTGCAGAGGAAGAGGTCTGTAGACCTGCTATGGACAGCCTGCGTCATAGCCTCAGGATCTGCATCGCTCATTGATCCATGTGTACAGCTCCAAGACCTGGCTAGCAGGTCCCTACCCATGCTGGCAATATCGAACTTTCCAAATCTGAAGATAAGAGCTGGGCTGCACCCAGACAAGGAGCTTCTGCCAGAGCAAAGGGAGAGACAGGCAAAGGAGGGCTGAGCGGGGTTTGGGAGTTGGGGGTTGGAGGGATAGGGTCTGTGTCTGTTGATGCTACATCTCAGTCCCCAGGTATCCCCTGACTTGCAGCAGCTGCGGGCACGCTGCCTTCAGGACTTTGGCACAGGACATGGGACCACTGCAGCTCTGCAAAAACCTGTTGTTGTGGGGGTGGTTTGTTTCCTGAAATCGTGAGGTACATGGTTTGGGTGAGTAGAAAAATACACAAAAGAGTGGCTGCATTGCTTACGCTGGGAGCTGTGTGGGTGGGAGGGAGACTGCGTGATGGGGGCAGGAGGTGCTCGGGATTGCTGGGTTAGCTGTGCTGGAGGAGATCTTCCACTGCCTGTGACCAACTTTGAGAAAACATTGGAAATAATTTCCAAGCCCTTACAAGCGAAGCAAGCCCTAGGTGTTGAAGAGGTGAGAGGGGCTCAGTCAGCTTGTTTGGTTGAACAGAGAGCGAGGGCTGAAGCAGGAGGGGAGTGACTTCTCTCTTTTCCTACATGGCGAAAGCTTTACTTTGTTTTTAGTACCACTATTAAATTGTGCTGTGACAGATGCAAGAGGGTCCCTGTGGTGAAAATCAAGCTGTCCCCACCCCACCATGCTGATCGGTGCTGTGTAAAGACCTAGAATTTTTTATTGCAGAGACATACTGGGAATTGAGTACCTACAGAGAAAATGTTAGATCAGCAAGAGACCTGCTCACACTGCTGCCTTCCCCTCTCTCTACATGAATGTAAATGCCCCTCTGTGAAGAGAGGAATGAAAGAAAATTGGACATTGAGAGCAGGACCATTCATCTGCTATCATCTATTTATTAAACTAACCTCATAATAGCGATGATTAGCAAAATGTTTCATTGAAATACATCCAATACCTTCCTCTGTATAGAAACCACTATAGTAAAATGCTACTTATGCTGCATGAATAGTAAAATCATCATAAAACTGATTGAAAGATTTAACCCGCACATCCACTAGCTTCTAGAAAACCATTCCCCTTCAATACCCGTCTTTTGTGGAGAAAAGGGGATGCTGGACATCAGTTTAATTTAAATTTGTATGTCTTCAGATCTACACAAAAGCCATTTGCCCACTGAGTTTTGTGCCTTTTATTAGGAATGACTTACTGGAAAAGAATGTGTTTCACATTTAGTAACCCTGAGCATTAGAAATGGGTAAAGAATTTTTTGGTTTGCTGACTAAACTAGGAATGTGTGAGGAAAATGCTTGTGGGTTGATCCCCCCAACTCTTTTCATCTTCCCACAGAAATGTAAAATAAAAAAGCTAAAAAGGATTGTGTTGGCCCAAGCATTTCTTTGACATAGAGCAAAATATGTTGTTCTGAAAATGTAAAAATGAATGGCCTAGCATGCTTTTACCAGGAAAACCCTATGTTTTCCAGTGAAAAACTGGAATTTGTGAACTATTTCAGTTAACAAAGTCTGCACTGTGTTTTGGTATAAACATTCTCTCTTGTCTGCTCACCCCCAACAAATGTAGACAATTCTGCTAGGTGCCCTGGTAGGTCAAGCGCAAATGACTGTACCTGTTATGCCTCCTGGAGTCTGAACTGGAGTTGTTTTTGGTTGTGCTAGGTGCTATGTCACCACCAGCCTGCTAAGTTGTGGCATTCTTCATGTTATTTAATCATCAGGATGTGAATACCTGCAGCTCCATCTGATCCTACTTTCTCTGTCATTCCTAAGCAGCAAAGACTCCTCCACAAGGCATCTCTGCTCCTACTTCTGGGAATGAGTAAGTAAGGTCCGATCCCCCACTCTGGCAGGTCATCGGCAGTGCCAGCTCATCGTGAAACAGGGACAACCTGCACAGGAGCAGTGCCTGGTTCTGCTGGGCTCACAGAGCATGGGCATCCCCTTGTCCTCAGCTGGGAAGAAAGCTGTCACTGCTGCTTTGTCCCTGCTCACTTTGCACCCAAACCTTTTGTGTTGGTGCAAACCAGCAGTACCTTCAAACAAAACGAGATTATGTACAGTGCAATGAAGAGATCATTAGTTGCTTGTGCTTGTCTCTAGTGATTTACCTGAATTTTACAAATGAGCAGTAGTGCTAGCAAACCCCAGACATCTTTGCCAGAATTTGCAGTGGCAAAAGCTTTGACAGAAATGGAAATTGCACCCAAAATACCATTATTGCAGTTTGTTTCTATGTTTTTATTTGAGGAAAAATGTGGAAAAGTATGTTTTCCAGCAACTAAAACCTAAGCTTTTGTGATTTTAAATGAAAAAACATCAGGTTTTGAGTTTTTCAGTGCAACTTCAAAAATTCTCAAACTTTTTTAAACATAGAAAGGAAAATGGCTTGACTTGTTCACAAGAATTTCTCTGAAACCAAGTTACATCTCTGCAGATACTTAAGCACGCTGTGGTCAGAGGCCCTAGCTTCTCATGGTTTTGTACTTATGAAATTCACCACAAGGCATTTATTCACTTTTAGCTTAGAAAGCATGATACAACTGTACATTTGTGCTTGCTCTCAGATGAGCTGGAACATTTTTATAACATTTTCTGCTCTATTTTCCAGTCTTGCATCAAGTAAATAAACTCTTTGATGTTACCAGCAGAAAGCCTAATCATTCCTGTAATGATCCTTTGTTAAGTTACCTCTTTGCTTGTTGCCTGTGAAGATGCTTTCCATTGCCTGAGTTCAAGACGTTCTCTCTGAAAGGCCATTATGTGATATGTTTTAGGAGGTTTTCCATGAAAGACTTCGGAAACTTTGAATCTTGGTTATGGAAAGAGGAGGTATTGCAAACAAGTGTCTTGAAAGCCAAGAAAGAGAACCTTGAGAGCTTCACAGAAATGAAACTGCTCTATTTTAAGATATCTCTCTCTCTCTTTCTTAACTGCTCTTGTGTACTGTCCATTCTGGTAATCTTGGGGACGACGTTGTTATTAACTGGAGAGAAGGGAGAAGCATGAATAAAGAATGACATTCTACCAGGCAAGAGCAAATCACTAAAGAGGAAGACTTGCCTGTTGCAGGGCCATGCTCTTACATACCCAGGCACGTTTCTAGCTGGCTCCAACCCATGCACCACCCAGCTCCTGAACCTTGATCCTTCTTCCACTGAATCAAACGACCATAAAAGTAGCTCTTGCTTGCTTAGAGGAAAGACATGAACTCTTCGTGTTCACCTTCCCTCTGCAGAGCAGAGGAAGCATAACTTCCCACATCTGTTTAAAAAGACTGTCTGGTGAGTTCTGCCATGCTATTCCAATAACAGTAAATTTGCCTTCTTGGATCTTTCCAACAACTGAGTTTCTTTTTCTCAAGTCTTCCTTCTTCCCCAAAGCCGGTTCCCCAGCTGTGTTTGCTTAGTCCCATTAATAAAGATCTAACACAGGAGTGGCCATTGTATGAGATTATTAATGCTGTTCCATTTGTGTGTGGCATGGAGAATCTCGTTTCATTTCAAACACATAGGTCCAATTTTCTAGTACCTCTTTGTTTATTTATTATGCAGAAACCCGCAAGATTCAGCTGTGGGCTATTACCTACCTTTTGCCCCATCCCTTCATAATTGTTTAAAGCTGTATGATTCTTCCTGCTGCTCTGAATGTGTTCTCCTGTGTTTGTGCTTCCTTTTGTTACTGTTGGAGCATGAAGGAACACAATGAAACACTAAATAATATGAGGTCAAGGAGTCAGTCAATGGAATTGATAGGAGGTAAACAGAGAAAATGAGTATAAACCAGCTGCAAAATGAACAGAGGCTGGAAATCGGCAGAGAGCTTTTAGGCATTAAGGGAGTATAGCCTTGCAACAGATGCCACAGACTTAATTAGTTTAAGGAGACAGTTTGATCAATTTATGTGCAATTTTACATGGAAGAGCTATTTGTGATAGCAGGAGTGAGTCTTGGCAACCTAGAAGGTCTCTTCCAGCAGTAGTGTGTTGCTCTTACAGTCAGAGACACATGCAGTAAATGCTGCTGTGTACAGTTATTCCGTAGGGAGGAAATACCCAGTTTCATGCCTGACCCACTCCTGCTGGCTAATTTTTCATTGCCTCAATGGATGGGAAACATCTACTTCCATGCTGTAGGAGAGGGGGGTCAGCAGGATAGGTGGACATGTCCCTCTCTGTGGTTGCGTGTTTGGGGCAGGGGGAGGTGACTGCTTGGCAGCATGGGCTGTGGAGGTGCTGGGGGTACCGAGGGATTCATTTCTATTCTGGTGGTATCTGGCAGAAAAGACTGGCTGGTCTGGAAAAAGTCTTTGAAAGAGGAGACTGAGTGGGCAGGTCAGGGTACATCTTACAGATTTAGGATCTGTGTTGAACAATAAACCAGGCTGCTAATGAAAATAAGCTATTCCCTACAGGTTAGTCTCTGCAAGCAAACATCCATGCTGCAAGTGATTTGTTAACAGCATGTAGTGCCTGAGAGAGTACAGAGCAGCTTAGCTCTCTAAAGGGAATGAAGAACAGGATTGAGTACAGGAGATGTATCATCTAGGTTAGAGGTAAAGCATCATGAGTGAAAAGGGAATAAATGCCAAGGGGTTAGTAAATTCTGTGTAGACGGTCCCTGGGCTGTCTCAGCTGCCTGAGGTGCATCAAATAAGGGCCTGATAGCACTTGCTCCTTCTGAATACAACAGCTCCTCTGGCTGTTGGGAGAGCTGGGCCAATTCCTTACTGTTGCCACAAGGATTGTGCCTCTTCCTCCCCTTCCTGCATCCTTGCTCATGTTCTTGTCCCTTGGCCTTGTACTGGCTGTGGCATAGGAAACTTCACTTGGGTTTATCCCCGGGATTTGATATCTGCCTGCTTAGTGCATTGAATCAGCTTGGAATGGGTTGGGGCTCAATATGAGGGCCAGCGCCAAGAAAGGGGGCAGGAGTATGGAGACCTAGACTGGGAGGAGAGGTGGGATGAAAGAGCAAGAGAAGGGCTGCCTGGTCTTGCAGGCAGCCCGTTGCTAGATCAGGTCAGCCTGTCTTGTTGCTCTGCCTGTGCCCTCAGCCTGTTCGCAATAATCCCACCTCAGGTTAGTGGGGAGCATGCTGGGGAGGGAGCGGGTCTGCTGCTGAGCTGCCATGGGTTGCCAGATGTCCCCAGCTCTGACAAGCCGTGCCTTCTGTTATGAGTGCTAAAAGCACTTCAGCTGAAGAAGAGGAAGAAACTGGTGAAGCAAGACAAAGATATAATCCATTGTGAAAGAAAAGTCCTGCCATCCCATAGAAAACACGTCCTATCACATGCTCTGGCAGAACCTTCAGGTTGGCCTGATTTAATCAAATATTCATGTTGTGGTTTTCCCTCGTCCTACTGTGATGGCAGCTGACATCGATCACCGAAAGCCTTTGACAGAGCTAATTGTCCTTGTTGAGTCTTGCTTCTATTTCAACGTCCCCCTTAGCAGCATCTTTTCACACCTTTATAGATCTGTACATTTACTCCCATTACTTGATTTCAGGAGCCTTCAGCTTCTGAAGTTCTGGTGTCTCACCAGAAGTCTGTGCGTGCCATGTTGATTTGAACACAGAGCACATCCCCACAGAGCCAACATGCAGCCTCCTTTGACAGTTTTGATATGATATGTATTAACATGTCATGGCACCTTTTGTACAGCTGACAAGTGTGGCACTTTTTAAGAGCTAAAAAAAGGCATTCATGAAATCCTGCATCATATTATTGGCTCTCCGCTGTCTTGTCGGTATTGTTCTCCCTCGTTATGCAGAATCAAATTGTGTGCCTGCAGAATTTGATAAACTGTAGCACTTCACATATCTGCAGTGGACTAACTCGATTACAGTAGTTTAATTCTTCTTGATATCAATCAGCTCTGTACACAGTAAGATTAATTATTGCTGTCACTTTGTCAGCTCTGTAATAAGAAAACATAGATTCTGAATGACAGATGCAAATTTATTGGGAGTGAGAGTGAGTTTGCCTCCCCTGCTCCCCAGGGAGGGAGAAAACCTGCAAAAGGTGAGCTGACCTGGGAAGGGATGTGCAGGCTGGAGCTGGGATTATCACCTGCTCCATGCTGCAGATGGGTTCTTGTTAGTATCTAAACCAATTCCTCTCCTCTGTCAGCATGCCAGAGCATCTCACAATTACATTTGCCCAAGCAGACTAATTTTATTTGCAGGTATGCGATGGTGAGCATGGAAGCTCGCTGCTGCCAAATGTTTGTCTTAAGGAGGCTGTGCTATATATTTGCTTCTCTTAAACTGTACCTCTTTATAGTGATTTTCTCTGATCCAGAGTGGGTGTAAAATGCCACCAGATCAGAAAAGCAATGATTTCCACCTGCTCTGTGCTGCTATAAATGACTATGCAGGAAACTTGGACTGAAAAGCTGCCTGCTGTTGCAGAGGTGACAGACATAGCTGTTATTTTTGCTTTGTTATTGTGTACTGGCATTCTAGTGCAAAAGCTATGTTGAGTTGTAGATTAGTATTTAATTCTCCTCATTCTCTCTTCCTCTGAGGTACTTCAGATACCTTACTGCAAGGGAGTGAGCTAGAGCATCCACAAGCTGCTCCACCCAGCACACGGTATGGAAGGCTCTGAATTAGGGAGTAGTGGCAACCTCTTTACTCTCCCAGCTTTATCTTTGGAATAGGGAATGGAGCAGAGGAGAAAGGTGCATGTTTTGGTGGGTGCCTTTGGTAAAGTTAGCCTTCAGGTAGTACAACTGGGAAAGGACCAGCCTGTTATTTCATGACACACACTGTGGTTTTCTAAACAGATCTCGTCTTTTTGGATTTGTGTCTTCTCATTTGCTGGTCTGTTGCACTTGCATGAAGTGGTGCAAGATCCTCTCATTGTGACTCAGGGAAGATTTCTGCTCTGCTGGTGTTTTACTCCCGAACTTGCAGGTTGAACTGTGTAGCCACCCAAACCAGGCAGCCACAGATTTGTTTTATTTTTTTTCCTTGAAAAGCTGGTGAGTGCATGTCATCATCTGTAAATATGCGGAAAAGGCAGCCTTCTGGTGATCCAAACCTTGCATGTTTTTGTACTGAAACAAGATGGGGCCACCCTGTTCATGGCAGGTTGCTGAGGTGCCTCTCCATCCTCCTGAGCTAGGCTAACCAGGGTGTTTTCTCAGAAGCTGATCCAGCTTTGTCTTAGAGGTATCTGTGCTGTGCCTGGATTTCCAGGCTGCTTGGACTGCATGGGTGGGTAGGACTCTGAAGAAAGACAGACTTAAAAAATGTTGTTTGACAAATGGAGTTGAACTGAGATCCACACTTTTCTCCCTTCTGCTGGAAGCCCTCTAGATCTTGAGTTAGAGAATTGAGCGAAGCACAGCTAGAATTTTCATCATCAAATGTTGGATCAGTTGTAGGAGAAAGGGTGGGGCAGGCTATGAACCGCCTCCAAATCCTGAAGCCTTACACAGATTGCAGTAATGCTCACCTTCTGCCCAAAAGAAACAGCCATGGAGGGTATGGTCTGTAAGCTGCAGCATGCACTTAGGCACCTGCCAGGGAAATCAAATATCTCCTTCATCCTGCATGGAGATTCCAGAGTCCTAGGGCATGTCTACACAAAGCCAGCAGCAGGACTGAGCCGTCAGTCTGTCCTTGGACAGAATTCTTATCTATCAGCAGGAAGACTCACCTGGATAAGCCTTCAGCATCTGGCTTGCACCCTCACCTTGCTCATGTCATTTCCTCTACACTTAGAAATATTGTGCTTTCCAGGTATACTCTTTGAAATCAGCTGGGGTGGTTAGCTTTAAAAGCATCGCTTAGTACCATTAAGGTGATGAACCATTATGTTAGGTAATGACTTTGTGTCCTAATCATCTGCTCGGGTGTTTGTGGCCAAAATAGGCAACAAAATGGAGTTTTCTAATAGAGAAGAGGCTGAGGTGGAGGGAGCAGGCCCAAGCCTTCCCCCAGGGAATGGACATGGCATAGGGTGGGTCTGACCTTTTGCTCAGCTTCCCATGCCCTTCCCCAGTGTGACTACTCCACTCCTCTGGAGCCAAAAGTCAAAACACCTCTCCTCTTTTTGCAGGCAGTGAGCAGGTTCCCCCTGCCACCACTGGCTAATGAAATATATGGCCTTGTTTCATCCTTATAAAAACAGTAAATTAGGACAGTAAATGTGTCCTGAGAAGAGTCAGAGTTTAAATGCTTCTTTGGGAAGTTCTTTTACTTGTTTGCAAATAGAATTGATATTTAAAATTACACAAGCATTTCCAGATTAAACATTTCTGCATGTGGGAGAGTGTTCACAGGCTAGTTTTAGATATCTAACTTACTTCTCCCTCCTGGTTATATGGGGAGCTGAAGTGCTGTGAATGCTCCCCTGCAGAAGCTGAAGTCGCCGTTGCTGGCTGTCAGAGGAACCTTGAAATCTAGCTTGGCTGCCCAAGGCCTTACAGCACCCTCAAACTTGTAATTTGTAAGAAGAGTTTCCATTGCAATATAATCCATAGGCCCACAAATGAGATCTATGATTAAAAGCTTGACTCTATCAGCCTGTGGATGGCTAAGAGCTTGTGCTCCTCCCTTTCACTGACCCATGGAGTAAACTTGAATCTCCATTTTTCCCCAATGTAGTAAACCCTTTATTCACAAATCACACCCCTATTTGCCAATCTCTTCTCCCTGGTATCCAGTGATAGGATGCGTGGGAATGGTTCAGAGCTGCACCAGGGGAGGTTTAGAGTTGACATCAGGAAGCATTTCTTTGGTCAGGTACTGGAACAGGCTCCCTCGAGAGGTGGTCGATGTCAAGCCTGTCAGTTTTTAAGGGCATTGTCCAAATGCCTCTTGTAATTTGCTCTAACTTTTGGTCAGCCCTGGAGTGGTCAGGCAGTTGGACTAGAGGATAATTGTAAGTCCCTTCCAACTGAAATGTTCTATTCTATATCAATAAAGCACTAAGAATCCTGTTTTATCCTGAAGAGGCAGGGTGCTGCAGTCTTCTCTGCCCAATGACACTAGCAAGAGAAATGATGCATCGTGCATAATTCCTGTTTCATTTCCTTAATATACAGTGCATATATCACTGCGGTGGCAGGTGGGCCATTATGGACTACCCGAGAGCTGCCTCCAGTATATCACATATACGAAAGGATGATATTATGAGGACTTTAATGTCATACGATGATCCCCTGGCATTGTTTGTCAAGCTCCTGTTTTGAATTGGTTTGATGTTAAAGCCCATTGCTGATGGTTATATCTGCCACACTGCGTAATTCACACTGTCCTTCTCCTCAATGTTTACTACCTGATGTCATGCATTTAGGGAAGGAGAATGATGATAAACTACAGGAATATATTTAACCTTAACTGTTATTAAATGATTGCTCTTCTCACCATTTCAGCTGTCAGTGGTCGAATAGATACTTGCTAATGACTTCTGCTTTTAAAGTATGTGTTGAAACTCGTGAAATTCATCAGGGGCAGTTATTCATGCAGTCATACTAACATTTTAATAGTGGTAAAAAAGGACAAGTAGTGTAGGAGGAATGGAATAAGCACTTGGAGATCATTTAGCAGACCAGCACCAACTCACTCAACCCCCAACTTTCCTCCCCAAGAACTGTCCTATGGGCCATGGATCCGAGAGCTTAAGAAGGGGTTTTAGCTTGTGCGTTCACCCAGAGCAGGAAGGGCTGTCTTCTCACAAGATGGGTGCCAGCTAGGGTAACCAGTGCAACAGGCTGAGGTCAGCACAAACAATTCTTTACCTTTATAAGGCTTTTTTCCCCCTCCTGTACCCATGAAGTCGTTGAGCAGTGCCCTCAGGGTACAGGGATGGGATCAGCAATGTCTCTTTGCTGCCTCCACTTTGAAGATGAATTGTCTTGTCTGGGGGATGGGCAAGACTTGAACTGGGAGCACTGCTCTGCTTCGAGAAGCCAGGGTGTTAGGTGTGCTGAAGGATAGGAGTTGAACTTTTCTTGGTATTCCTCAAATGCTTACCTTTCTTTAGTCATTAGATAGACTGAGAAGAGGTGGCATTGGTGACCCTGCTACAATCCTGTTTGTCTGCAAGCACTGAAGAAAGTTGTGCTTCCCTGGAGGTAGCTGGGATAGGAGAGCAAGAGATGGCTCTTCTGCTGGTAGCTGATAATCCTTTGCAGTTGAGACCCTCACCACAAGGTTTTGAAGGCTCACAGTCCTTGGATGCTGCCTGTGCTTTGTTGCCTCCCTCGCATCCATTCACAAACCAGCAGCTAACAAAAACCATGTGCACATCTTTTCTGTGCTTTTGTGGTTAGGTGGCAAAAACGTTCTTCTGATAGGGGCGGTTATTCAAAAACCAAGCATAATAACTTTTTACAAATATTTTGAATGAATTAGCCAAACCTACAACCCTGCATTGCTCTTTGCTAAAATTGACAGCAACTGTTTTTGTGATGGGGCTGTCTATCAACTATAAATCCAGTAAAGAGACCTCTCATTTCTCCAAAGCTACACAAGACTCATTTTGACTTTTGATTTAGGTTGGACTTGAATAGGTGGCCTGTCTGAATGGGAAGGACTTTTCCAGTTGCTTCAGTTGCTCACTTTATAGTGATTTTGATCTTGCTTCCTTTGATGCATTTCTATTGCTAATCTTTTGTTAATAACACATAATTCAGTGTTTTTCTCAAATACCTTGCCTTTACTGAGAAGCACCTTGATACAAATGAGCCATTGTTATATTAGGGAGATGTTAAAAGCAATGCCTGATACTGCAGGGCAAGCTAATGGCTCGAAACCAGAATCACTTAGAAGTGTAGGTGTCTTTTTTTCTTTTTTGTGCTTTTTTTCTCCTCCCTGCTCAGAAAATCATAGAATCAGTATTCTCAATAGTCAAGAATACAGGAAGGAGAGGCGGTATTTATCACAGCAGCTTGAGTGCTGGAAAGGGACTATTTGAAAAGGACAGAGGATAAAAAGCCATGAATCAATATTTCTATGTGCCTTCTGCTGCTGTTTATTTGAATCCATTTGTTTTGCTGACATATTTCCCATGTGGCTGGAAGTGCTATTTCCTTTGATAACATCAGCAATTGATGTGTTGCATTTGCTGTACAGCTAGGTGCATCCTAGGCAAAAGGATGTCACTCTGACTCTCTAACTCTGCTTTAAATAAAAATAAAAAAAAGCGCATGTTTCACTTTTATCTCCCAGCTATGCAGCCCTGTGTGACAGGCACTGGGTTCTGCTGCTGGGCAATGCTGCCCTCGCAGGGAATGAACTGACAGACAGTGAACAAATTGCTGTTGACCAAGGGCATACTATTATTTTTGTTGCATGAGAGCTCTGGGATTTCATGGGATACAAGGTCTCTTGGAATGAATACCATCGAGGTCTAGCAGGTCTGTTGCTGATACTGTACACCAGATAGCAGTGGGGAGATGACATGATCAGTGGAGAGAACTTCTAGAAGTTTTTAAAGCTAGAAAGGACCACTGCATCAGAAGGCAGAATGCATCACCAGTTTACTGGGTGATGATGCTTGTAACAGAGTCCGATGCTTCCTTCACGGGGCATATCTCCTAATTACTTACCTTCACTATTGAAAATGTATCCCTTCAGCCTAATATATCTTCCCATTTTTTGATTGCAGTGGTATAACAAATGGTATATATTTAGTCCAATATTATTTAAATCTATACACTTAGAATGCAAAGAATTATAAAAGATTAAATATTTCACTAGAAACTGATTTGGTCACACTTGGAATAATGGAGAATTAATTTTGTTAATTTTTTTTAATATTACATACACATAGATATATGTACATACCAGCTTTGGGCTGGTATTTTAACAAACCCACAACTCCTATGAGAACATGAAAGACAGCTTTTGTTAGGCTGCAAACTAGACTTTGATGTGTTGTGTAAAAGTAAGAGGAGACAACTTCTATTTATCTGACTTCCTTTCAATGCGTGTTCTGAGAAGATGGCACTTCTGCTAGAAACTCTCCAACTCAGGTAGTACTAATTTTAATGAATGACATATTGCTTTGTGTAAAAAAATGCATCTTGGTCTCATCATTACTGGTATATGGAAAAAGCAATTATATTCTCTTTCAAGATTCAAGAAGGAAAGAGCAGCTTTCCAATGAATCACAGAACTATTTATGTTTTGGAGGGGGGGGTCAGAGAGGAGAGTGGAGTTGCAATAGAAAACATTTCCTGTGTTTTGCCTGCTTTCAGTGACCTAGAAAAACGTTTTTTTAGCCTCTCCATAGTTACCAGAATATCCATTTTTCTTTTTTCTTTTTTTTTTTTTGTTTTGTTTTGTTCTCAAAGCCTGGCACCCGCAGGTGATTTCTGTGCTCTTTGAGCATTGGATCAGTAAATGGAGAAGAGCACATCCTTTCTTTGTAAAAATGTGCAGTTTCCTATAGTTTTTCTATTCAGGATGTGCTCAAAGGAACATACTTCTCAGACATAATTCTTGCTATTCAGGAGGTGGTGTTGAACAAAGCTGAGGCTGGATGCTAACCTCTTAAAAGAGAATTCTTCCCTTTTCAACATGAAGCTGGTTGAATTCCAGTTCGGACTGGCTGCTGCTTCTACTTTTTGAAATATGAAGAAGCAGATACCGACATAAAGGGATTCAAACTGCCACATGCCAGTTGCCATTTACTTGAATCTTACTGCGCACGTTCATACAGGAATTGTGAATCTGTGGCTTCAGAGCAGTGAGGGTGTGGAAACAGATAAATAACCTGGTATGGTGAAGTTCAACTTCAGGAGACTTCTCCCATCATCTGGATTTCTCTCTTTATCCTGTCCAACATCTGCTCAGTAAAGTGTTGTACTGGGTCTCCATGAACATCTCCAACATGAGTTCTTCCCGTGGGCTGCAGTCCTTCAGGAGCACACTGCTCCAGCATGGATCCCCTGCAGGGTCACAAGTCCTGCCAGAAAACCTGCTCCAGTCTGGGCTCCTCTCTCCACAGGGCCACAGGTCCTGCCAGGAGCCTGCTCCAGCGTGGGCTTCCCACGGGGTCACAGACTCCTTTGGGCATCCCCCTGCTCTGGTGTGGTGTCCTCCCAGGGCTGCAGGTGGGAGATCTGCTCCCCTGTGGACCTCCCTGGGCTGCAGGGGACAGCCTGCCTCACCATGGTCTTCATCACCGCGGGCTGCAGGGGAATCTCTGCTCTGGTGCCTGGAGCACCTCTTCCCCCTCCTTCTGCACTGACCTGGGAATCTGCAGGGTTGTTTGTCTTACATGTTCTCACTGTCTGGCTGCTGTTTCTCCGTGTCCCACAACTTTTTTTTTTTCCTTCTTCAAAATGTTCTCCCAGAGGCGCTACCACTGTTGCTGATGGGCTCAGCCTTGGCTGGTGGTGGGTCTGTCTTAGAGCTGGCTGGTATGGGCTCTGTCGGACAAAGGGGAAGCTTCCAGCAGCTTCTCACAGAAGCCACCCCTGTAGCCCCCCCACCC
>JANZLQ010000100.1:35751326-35762249 GCA_026212715.1 Elanus axillaris | reverse complement strand
CCACCCCCCCCTCAAACCTTGCCACAGAAACCAAATACAAGTGTGCAGAGCAGAGATTTCTTGCTAGATTACTCTCTAGTGCCTGGTACAACAGGGCCCTGGGACTGCACATGTGTTTCCAGGTAGACTCCTACAACAGGTAGTAAATTGCAAGAGCATTGTGGTCCCTTCCACCAGTGTTGTTCTGGATGGATTAGGCTAACTT
Source organism: Elanus axillaris (assembly GCA_026212715.1). Lineage (NCBI taxonomy): Eukaryota > Metazoa > Chordata > Aves > Accipitriformes > Accipitridae > Elanus > Elanus axillaris. The sequence goes on along the minus strand of JANZLQ010000100.1, from coordinate 35,762,044 downwards.
TCATTAGAGCAATGCGAAATGTCAGAGAGACTTTCTGGCAAGTTGCAGAGAAGGAAGAAATTGTGTATAGCAGCCTGGGTACACTGGAATCTTGTAACCAGCTTTTATAAAAGGAAGGATGCTACATCTATGCTGAATGGCAAGCACAAGCCATGGTAGAGTCCTACTGATTGCCCAGAACAGGCACCTGCCAAAAGTACATTCGCTTTTGACCCATGCACCCAAGTTTTTCTTCTGATTAAAGCAGAGCATCAAGGTCAAGGTGGAGAGGGACAAGGGCTTGTCATGCCTGAGTCTTATATTCACAGAGCCAGCTCATGGAGGGGATTCACACCCTGACCTGGGAACTGGGAAATGCTCCAGGAACCCACTTGAGGTAAGTGTCCCAGGCTGGTCGCAGTGCAGGGTGATTGGAATGAGAGCATGGAAGGTTTCACCATTTTTGGGAGCAGAAATTTGGAATGTTTGGGTCCAAGGCAACTTCTAATTTTACAACTTTAAAAAATATCCATCAAATTGTCTCTGGCATCTAACACATAAATTAGCAACATTAGTTCACTGCAGTGTGTTGAAGGTCAATGAAGTTCTGTAAGCTTTTCAAGACAGCTCACAAACACACTGAATTATAAGCATAGGAGCAGTCTTGTAGATGTAGAATTTCTTAGCGTTATCTGAAGCGTGTTCTCTTAAACCATATTTGACAGGTGAATGCAATAGAGAAAATATGGTTCCAGTGTGTGTATTGAAAGCAGATGCAGTACACTGAGTTCAGTGGCTCAGAAGGAGGCAGTTGTTGCAAAGCTTGACATAGAGGATAAATTATGAGGTGCTATTTCTGGCCTCTGGCAAAAAGAAAGGTGGGTGATGGAAGATTGACTTGAAAACAATCACTTTAAATGATTTCGGAATTGTACGAGCTGGAGATGGGCTGCATTTACACTGATGGATAAGTCCAGAAGCTGACCTAATTCCCCTTATTTTTGTCATACGGGCTTTTCTTTACCTATTTCACTCACAGAAGAAACATTTAAAGAGAACTTGAAGTATTTCTTGTCTGTGAAGGTAACACACGACAGGCTACTTGCTTCCTTTTTTATTTATTTTTATTTAAGTAACAGATTACTAAGTATTACATTTATTTTGTCCAATTCAACCAGTTCCTCCATAATGATTTACTTATTTGGGTTTTTTTTGCATAGAATTTAACTTCTTTTATAAAGCTTACTTACAATATAGTAATTCCCATTGCACCTCAACAGAGAATGCTTGAAAAAAGCTGTATCTAAGGTGGTTAGATTCAGCTGAGATTTCTTGCTGTAACAGTAAGTAGTCCCTGTGTTTTTCTTAATTATGCATTGCAGCAGTGAGTTTTGAATTAAAATTTCCATATGCCTTAAGCCACACTAATGAGCATACATAAAGAATGTGATTTGGTTTTGTCCCATGTCCTTTTATTCACTGTAAATAAAGTTTATTTTGTTTATATTTGCTCCTGCATTATTTTCCATTCACTTCGTTGTTTTGTAGCATCTCCATTACGATTTTGATCCTGGGTGACATTTTCAGCTGATATATATCAAAGAAATTGCACCAATGAATTAAGCTGTTTAAAGGCTTAGTCCCTCTGTTCTAGACTTAGGCATATGTCAAACTGGTAGTGTTCACAGGGTAAAGCATCAGGAATGCTATACTAGCTCTGCTGCCACTATAATTCTGCCAGCAAAAGTTGCCCTAGAAAAGATTTATGGCTTAGATATTGTTGTATAACAGGAAAACACAGTATTTTTGACCATATGAATATGATAGAGTATTTTTTTTTAATTCTGCTTTGACTTCAAGAGAGATGTCTATGAAGCCAAGTGGATAGGTCTCTGATTTGGGAATAAAAGTTGTTCTGGTGAATCAGTCTTGAAGCAGGGAAGGAGCAACTTGCAAGGAGTGGCAAGAGCAGAGAAACTAACTGTCCTGAAGTATAATATGCTAATGTTACTTATTTGTACGGAGCAACCACAAAACAGGATGAGAGATGATATTTTTTGCAGTTTCAGAAGATGACATTTAAAGGGTGCTAGAGTTTTAGAATCCTTTAAAAGCTACCTCCTCCTCTATTCTCATTTCATTATAAGGTCCACCAGTGGTTAGATACAAATACTTGACAGAAGCGAAGGTGTGAGTTTAAAATATTGTACATATAAAAACCTCCCAGGAATGCTTTTGCATGTTTTTTTTATCACTTTTCTGCTGATGTGCCATCAGGAAGTTCCATATTTATTTTTCCTTCAATCTGATACGAAGTCAGAACTGGTCTTCAATAATGTTCATCTATGTCCTTGCTGGTTCATTGCTTCCTTTTATTTATGCAATATTACGTGTGTCGTTGGCACCTAAATTCCTGCAGTGCATGGTGAACTTGCTAGGGGTGTGCTATCAATTAGAAAAAAGTTTGAGGCATAATTTTGATGGGAAAAGGCTATGGATTGATTCACTGCCCTATTGTTGTACTACAGCAGCTGGTCACAGATCAAGACCCCAATGTGGTGGGGGCTGTGAAAGAGAAAGGCAATGTCTGTCCTTCAAAGCCCAAGATCTCACTATCAGACAAGAACTAATGAATGGACACAGACAGGGAGGGAGGCAGAAGGAAATACGAGCCACTGTTAGTCAGAGGGTTTCAGCACACTGGCAGCCTAGCACTTAAGGATTTTGTTGATGCAATGTCAAAGGAGAATTTTAAGGATAATGAGGATAGTTTCACAGACACTTATAGCTGCCTGGGAAAAAGCACAAAGGTGCCCGAGTGAGTGTTTTAACAAGTGGGATAAAGGGCTTTTATCCTGAACAGATTGGAGGACAGAGTTGGTTTCCTGAAACTTAAGGAAAGGCAAGAACTGGTTCATAAAGAACCTTGAAAGTGAAGCTTCTGTTCAGTGTGAGGGAGAAGGCGGTCCAGGTACTTAAGAAGGGTCTGACATGGTTTAGTAACACGGTCAGTTTGATGGATAAGGGGGAAACGTGACCACATTTGTTGAGGAGGAGTGAAAAAAAAGATCACTGTAACTGAGGAAAGAGGAGAGGATCTGCTTAGGAGACTCACACCTTTGGGTGGGTAAGAGAGGGCATATGCCAAAATGTTACCTGCAGCAGTTTCCGAGAACAGCAGGATGTGGGACATGAAGGCCCAGGCCAGGGCAGCACCCAGGTGGGATGATGGGATTGTGCCCAAGAGAAAAGGTAAGGGAAGGAGATAAGGTAGTGAGTCTGGAGGGAAATTAAAAGCTCTCTTTGAAGTTGAGCTTATAGTTTTTGATATGCTGAGATTGTATTACTGCCAGAAAGGAAGGGAGGAGGAGAGAAAGTTAAGCCAGGGACACAAACACAACCTGGGTGGGGGAAGAGAGGCTGAAGGGAAGAAATAACTGAAGAAGTAGGAAGAAAATTACAGAGTACTGAGCAAAGGAGCCAGGCAAGACAAGATTGTGGGTGGTGAATGATGCCAAAGCTCTGGGCAGATTGAGAAGGATGAGGCTGAGGCAACTGATTGTGAAGTTTGATTAAGATAAGGCCACTTGCTGTGCTGGTAAGAACAGTAATCATGAGGGCTAGAGGCTGTCATCTGTGTGTCTTTGGTCTTTGACTAACACCTCTTAAAAATCTCTTGCCCTTGTTATTTCTGTGTTTAAGTTTGGCTGTAAAACCTCTTGCAATTGTGCAAGTCCTTTCACCCTGAAGTATTTTACAGAGGGGACATTAGATTGGCCAGCTGAAATTTTGGAGTGTATCAGAGCAGGTGTCGACTTTTGGACACCCGGGCAATGCAGAATGGAAAGCGGGAAGCGGCACCAGGTCCTGCACAATACAAGGGTGGACCTTCCTCTAAGCACTGAATTGAAAGCAGACCAAGAAACCACGCGATAGACTGTTATCAGAGCCTTCCCCACCATGACAGCTTATTGGCAAAAAAGTTTTAATGGATCAGTAATTCCTCTCTTAGAGCTATGGAAAGATAGCAGTCCAATTTAAAACTCAAGACATGGTGAATTCATACATTATCTTCCAGCCTGAGGAACTATGGATGCTGTTTTTCCATTTTCTGAGAAAATACCAAGAATGAGGAAGTTGATATCCAGTATCTAATACAAAACAAAGACTGGGCGCCAGTTCTTCCGTTGCTGTTGGTGGTTCACGCCAGCTAGACATGTGCTGTGCAAATTTATTTTCCAGAATGTCTTAGATGTGAAAGCAAATGAAAGATGTGATGGAGAAAGCTTTCCCACTAGCTGATGAAACTGTCCTAGAAAGGCCTATTTTTGATACAGCAAGAGAAGTGCTGCCTAACACCTGAAAGTATTGTGCAAGACAGTAATAATCAACAGTAGGGCTCTATACAGTAGGGCAGCAAAGCATTACACTGTAAGGGAGGTGCTACGTGTTCTCTTCCCCTTTATATGTTGTTTTTGCTTGTGCAATGACTCTTCCTCCTCTTCCCAGCCTCCCGTCAGATTTTCCCCTAAAAAATTCTCTTGTAGCTATCACAAATGTATTCTAAACCTTCCAGTAATCTGCTGCTCACTACTGGTGAGGATGTATCACAAACATATAGCCATTATTCAAGTAAATACATGTCTTACATTATTATTTTTTTTTCAGTTTTCCTGCATTATTGCTCAGAAAATGTCGTTCCTCTGTGTTCAGCCCTGAAGATGACTGGCTCCACCTCTAGGCGAATGACAGCTTTACCGGGTGATCTGCCCATCACTGTTTATGCTGGGTTTTTTTATCTTCATTTTGGAAAAATCAAACCAGAATGTTTTCTTACCTTGATGGCTCTCAGTAACGGGCACAGTGCTGCTGTTACACTTAGTGTGGAAAGTCTAGGAGGAATAGAAGTTCTCACTCTATTCACTCCATTATAAAAACCTCCCAAACGTTTCTTTAATTTCATACCGAAATGTACCAGTAATGTCCCTTTTAAAAAAAGTTCCTCACTACTGAGAAAATCCTACTGGCATCAGTTAATATCAAAATCCTTTTCACTTTTTTTTTAAATGACTAAAATTGTTGTGCTTTTATACCCAACATATCTTTGTATTCAAATTCTCAGCTAAAGAAGTGGAAAGAGGAAGCTGGACTGAAGATTAAAGCACAAAAGCTTTGGCAGATTCTCCAAAATGTTATTTAATGTATTCTATTATGTACCTTTATTTTACTGGAACCAGAGTTTTCACGGACTCACGCATATTCTCTGAATACGTTGTGAGAAAGAAATGAAATGCTTAATGATACAATAAACAAAATCTGCTCTGAGAAGTCTAGAGTTTCCTTTTTGCTTTTAGTCAAGAAGCACTTGTTTGATAAATGGGGCGCTTTTAGAGAGCTTACAATAGCCTGCACACCCCAGCGGAGGCAGAGGCTCAGCAGAAGATTACCAGGAGATAAAAGAGCAAGTGAAATGAGAAAACATGATGAAACAGCAGAAAATTTACATGCTGTTTTGCTCCTTCCTTTTGCATTAATAAAACCGGAGGTTTTGCATTTATTTCCAAATGCTGCCCTATAAGCATGTGTCACTGGATGCGCCCAAGCGACTGACAACCTGCCCAGCACCGCGGTCCCAGGGGAGTGGGCTGACATCTAATGACGGGCTGTAAAAACAGCATCAGTGAAACAGCCTCTGCAGCTTTTTACTGTGTTAAATGCATCGTGCCTCTCCTGCAGAACCTAAATCCATTGGGGTGCCAGCCACATATCCACTTTGGCCCCAGTGAGACCACACCATTGCCAGCCGAGCTGCTGAGCACAGGTGGTGGGGACCAGTCTCGGTGAGGACCCTCTGTGAAGAACCTGCGTGAGCAACACCCAGCACAAGGGCCGGCAGCCACAGGTTTGAAGAAAGCTGTGTGAAAGTGGCATCACAACCCCTGTGAGGACCAGGCAGTGCCAGGGCCCTGTGCCAGCAGCGGCACAGCCAGACCCGGACCCGGACCTGTGGCGCTGGCTCGCTGGCTGGTGGGACCATTGCCTTTGGTGGTGTCACGCAACAGAAAAACACGCGTGACCTCCCGGCACGGTATTGGCTGCCATGGATAGCTCAGATATGGCCAAAACCTCACCTTTTGTGTAACTGCACATGAGAGGTGGTTCACACTCCGGGCAAGAGCTGTGGCCGGCTGCCTGCGTGCATCGTGGACTTTCAGATGCTTGAGGCTTTCCCTGGTGGTAGAGAATTGTCTTTGTATTTTGTGGTGCACAAGCACTGATCGCGCTCCAGATTTTTCACATGTGCTGGAGGCAGGTGGCTGGTTTTGTAAAGCACTGATTTCAGAGTCCTTTCTATTGCTCACACTGGCCCAGTGTAGTCCAGATATATTAGACTGGCTAACCAAAGGCCCAAGAAATGACCAAAATAAGGTTATTGATGAATACCAGCCAATACAGTTTATTATTTAAACATGAGTTCCTTTTGATATTGGCTTATGGGACAGAATAGTCTGGTCACGCCCGTAGTTAGAAAGATTAACCCCTATCACATGCCACAAAAATTCTTGTAGTGTCAATATGCTAAAAGAATTATGCTTTGTATTGGTGCTGTAAAACCAAACCCAAACCCATATCAGCAAAAATATATGGGCTGTAAAATTACAGGATACACACGCCACCCAACCTGCTATCCTCAGGGCTTGGGTTAGGGCATCGCTTTTTGTGCCTGGCTGACATAAGAGAGCATCCAGCGTACGTTCAGCTCAGGCTCTGGCCCAGGGAAAACGGCTGCAAAGGGCTGTCTCTTCTGCCTCTTCCCAAGGGCCACAAAGGGACATAACCCTCACATCCAGGAACGGAGTGGCACATGCCTTGAAATAATCCTGTTTAATAATTTGTGAGGTAGAAAGTCACATGTAAGGACCTGGTAGAGAAAGGTAACAGGACGTACACAGCACAGGTAAGAACTGAACCTCAAGCTATGAGCTTAAACGGAGCTCCTGGATGAAAGGGCAGAAGGTTGATGTGTGTGGGTCCTAGGTGACGCTGGTCATGTTAATTATAGCCAATTAGTGCACTCAGTGCCCTCACATCAGGCACAGATGATGCAGGGAATGTGATCACTGGTGGGGAAGTTGGAAAAATTTCATTGGATGCAATACTGTAGTCATTGTGCTCTTAATATCTTGCTGATGATGGCGTCAGGCAGAGAAAAGGGAGCTGGTTTGAAAATACATTTTCGTTATAAACAGCTTCACACAGTTCTGGGTCCTGTTCTCTTTGTAAGGCTGGAGAGGAGGAACACAGCCTTACTTGCTAAAGGACAGAAGCAGGTATGCACTTGAACGTAATGTAAAAGTTTCCTATTTACCCTAAATGCAAATTACCCAGCTGAGTTTTTGCATATGCACCCAGGGATAACAGAGAGCAGACCATGGCCTGTCTCTTATGACTCTTTTGTTAGTTTTGGGAGAATATGATCTTATTCAGCTATGTATTTTTGTGGTGCTCTGCACAGCAAGAGCATGCCTGTATGTCCAGCACATTACAGGAGAAGAGACAAATGTCTCTGCAGCACTTGTGTTTGGTTTTGATCAGTGGCTCGCATTTACTCTGTTCTTCCCTGGCTGTGTGGCAAGCGTATGCTTCTCTTCTCCACCAAAGGCACCATGCTGGCACCCAGCACAAGCATGCTCCTGCTGTCTTGGTGGGGGGTAGTTGGGGTTTCCTTATGTTCGAGATATACTCTTTCTTTTGCTTTCTTCTGCCTGTGGAAGATGGGAGGGATTGTTCCTCTTCAGGCAGCTGATTTCTGCTTGTGCCATGTTTCCTTATTCTGAACTCTCAGAAATCGATATTGCTGATAAAACGTGTTAACAGCCTTTAGCTCCCAAGGGCTTCTCACATAAGCTGTTTGTCTTTTTTTTTTTTTTTTTCCTAGGCAGAGACCAACTAAGAGATTGTAATATAATGAGATAGACTGTATATAGTCTGTGCTCGCTGGCTGTATATAGTCAAGATCCATGCCTTAACTGGCACATTTTCACAAAAAATTTACGCTCATCGGCTTGCCCTAAGCAGTAGTTGCTGTTGGAAGGGGTATGCCACAGACTGCAGACTACCAGTTCTCTGAGCTTGAGGAAGTCATCTCTTGGAGACTGTCAGAATACGTCTCAAAAATAACGAGCACTCAAACCTCCCTTTTGGTTTATCTGCTCTCTGCCAGTATTCTGCAAGGGGCCATCTTATTTGCCATTGAAAGAGCTACGTTTCATGCTCTTCCTGACAGACTGCTATTTAAGGCTGTGCTTAGCATTCATATTTCTTTCTTGTCAGAATTATTTTCTTTTTTTCATTTGGTTTTTAGAACCAGACCTATAAATCTGGGAAGTATTTTGCATGCTGTGTTAGGGCTTGATTGAAATCCCATTGAAATCAATGAAAGCTTTCCTATTGACTTCAGTGGACCAGGCACTTGGGAAATAAGGAAAAATGGTCTGGTTTAAAATAAGAAGAATTGTACCCATGTCATAATGTCTGTCATCAATAGCAGGAAATAAAACAAAACATATTAAGCATACCTGGTCCTGACAGGCTTCGTATATCATTTAACTGCTACCTACATAGGCCCAGCTGTGACATGGAGTGCTGCAACAGTTGTTCTGGGGTACCTAAGAATTCTGCTTAATAACCAAAAATATCTGAAGAAAATACCCTTATCTAGTTGATACAAATGTTCATATAAAATTGAAACTATGCAAAACATAAACATTCAGCAGAAGTGAGCGTCACAGCCTGCTTCTGAGAGCCTAGAAGGAAAAGCTACCTTGCAGCCTCATTTCTACAAGTTTCTGTGTAGCAAATATTTCTTTAATGACTCACACTTTCCATGGGTACTGTTAGGAAACCTTGATGTTCCCTTTTAATTTGTGTGAAGCTTGTGGCTGTGACCTGGTTATCAAAAGTGCTTAGCCAAAAAAAAAAAAAGAAAGGTAAATATTACAAAGATGTTAATGAACGCTTCTGATACTTATCAAGGAAATTAGATATGGATCCAGGAGTCCAAAATGAAAGTGTGACATCTGCATGTTACTTTGTCGGCAAAGGCACTATAGTCTACTGATGATCTACTTACAATAAAGACAAATCTCAAGTCTCCAGGGATTTCATGGAGACGTGAGGATACTCAGGTCTTGTCAGAATTTCATTTGTACGTTGTGTTCTCCACTAACATTGAAAATAATTATAGCTGTGGTATTGCAAAATGCAACTTTGCCAAGAAAGTATTTAAAGCCTGAATCAAACCTCCACATGCTGACAAGGAAACAAGGAAACGATGCAGAGAAGTCTCTGAAGTGCATGCAAAAACAAGCGCTGCTTCAATTGATAGTGCCTTTATCAGCATGCAGTCATGTGTTTGAATAGCATGAGCCATAGATGACTGTTGCAGCTTGTCATTTGCCTTATGGGAGGCAAGAAAGAGCTTCTTGTTTGATTTGTAAGATGAGCTAGCTTGCTGCACAAGGCAACAGAGGAGACTCTGTGGACAACTCCATAGTGAAGTATTTCCTAAGCCTTTTTTGGACTCCTGCCACAAGGAAGTGCAGAGAGTGTAGTCACAGGGCAAGGAACATTGTGAAAGGGCTTAGAAAGGAAACATACCTTTAAAGATTGTGGCAAAAATAAAATCCAGAAGACCCTGGCTGGTCAGTAAATTGCAGAGATGCTAACAAAAATAGGTGTGTGTGACAAGAGAGTATGAAACAGAAAACAAGAAATGCTAGAACGGAAAAATTCTGGGTTTGTCTTACTTCTCCACTGCTCTTCGATGTTAACATAAGCACTTTCAAAATTAGTAAGACAAAGATAAAGCTATGCTGATAAGTTCCTGGTTTCCCCTCAGGTCACAGTGTTTTTAAATACTGGCAAACCACCTGAGACCCGCTCCCGAGATCAGTGGAAGCGGATGAGTAGGAGAGTACGAAGGCGTTGCTCTCCAGGTTGAGAGCACAAAGATATCTTTCTTGAAGCAGTGAAGACGTGCAAACTTCATTTGCATTTATTTGTGATTACCAGAAAATTGCTAGACTTATGCAAGCTAAAAATGGTTTGCTGCTTTAGCTTTCAAAGTTTAATATCCAATTGATATTTGCATTGTATTATACATCCCACTCAGTAAATGCAAAGATGCAGCAGAATTGAAGAAAAACCATCATTTCTGTCCTTTTCCAGCTGTAGTTAAGGTATAGATAGAAATAAATCAACAGCCAAAGCAGGCGTGTGAATATGCTGAATCCATAATCTAAGATTTACGCGTAATGTGCCAAATCGGCTTTTGGTCTCTGAGACAAACTGTGACTCGCCGGCATCTGCCAAGGTAGAAAATGGAGAGGACTTGGTATATGGGTTTGAACAGACTGTTGATATTCACAGTGTGATCTTGACGTGTAAGAAAACCACTATTAGTTCAAATACATAAGGAAAAAATACAATAGGGACCAATTCTTTCCATCGCTTGCCTTTATCAAAGCAACTCGAGACGGACCTGTTCCACAGCGCAGTGAAACCAGTGGCATTTTCTGCTTTTAGGAAAAGGACAATTTTGCCTCCTGCTAAAGTAGAAATTGGCGTTTCTACTTGGAAAACAAATGGCACGCTCTCCACGAGACATTTTGGAAAGAAGGCTAGACACCTCTGCTTTTATGTGCGTTTTCCATTCTGTTTGCTGAGCAACCCCCCCC
>JANZLQ010000100.1:35706536-35747930 GCA_026212715.1 Elanus axillaris | reverse complement strand
ATCTGCCAAGGCCAGCAGCTTTGCAGTGGAGGCTCCCCGACTGCTTGAGCTTTCTGGCTCTCTGCCTGCCTTGCTTGTTGGGGCCCCAAGGTACCTTGGGGTGGCTTGTAAGCACCTGAATCAGTTGAAATAAAATGTCGTTCAGCCTTGCTAAACTAAGCTCTTGAATTCCCAGTTGAGAAATTTAGACTCTTAGTTTTTCCTTGTGTTTCAGAATGAAAACGGTTTTCAAGCTGGATCTTCACCAAATGCGAAGGTGACTTTCCAGCTAATCTACAGTTTATGTCTGAGTGGGAGAAGCAGTGGCTGTGCATGACTTTGCTTAGCATGTAGTTTTTGAGTTCTTGTTTTCACTTCTCCAGCATTAGTATCTCAACCTAACGTCGGTCTTACTGATGTTAAGTATTGTTTTGAAGAAAATGAAAATTTCTGTAAAATACAAAATTCTCAGAGAATTGGGTTAATTAGAACTTTTCTACACCTTTGTGTTGTGCATAGCTTTGATGGTATGTGTATATGAACAGAACAACTCCAGTGAAGTAATGTGCACTGAGAAAGTACAGGAGCTGAGCTGGGATCCTGCCTGTTCTAGTCCTGGCTCTGGCAGAGGATCTTTTAATTGCCTCTGTTTAATTTTCAGGTATAGAAGAGGAAGAAAGGTAACTTTCAATGTAAACATACAATGAAGAAGTACAATGAAGGAGGAGACTGTGTGTGCTGGACACCCTTCTGCCTGCTCTGTCTTAGCGATGGTGGAATGTGTAGAGAAGCTGATTGTCTGTCTTAAGCTTGATAGGAAAGTTGTCCTCTGCTGCATGAAGAACTTCTTGCAGTTGAATGAGCAAGGACTCATACCTTGCTTGTTTCATGACGCAGAGGCTTAGCCTTAAACAGGCTATCCCTACAGGTGACCTGCAAGAATGTGGGTGACGTATGGTTTCCAGCAATCCTATGATGAATTGGAGTGCCTCTGACATTCAGGCCGGTCTCTCCCTCCTGATTCTTTCCTATAAAACAAAAATCCAAAGCCTGTGTTCCAATACATAATTTCTTGCAGCATGTTGGTTTTGTTCCTGTTCATAGTTGCAGACTAAAGCTGTTTGGTGGGCCTTTTTTGGTCTAATTCAGCTGGCAGAATAATGGAGGAAGAAGGTTAGATGGTGACCCTTTAAAATCTTTTGAAGGGGCCAAATCCAATTCTCCTTCCTTGAGGTTTTGGTGTGACTGAGAACTAAAATCAGATATAATAATGCATAGTTCCATTAATAGCTTTTCTTCTGATTAAAGCAACCTAAGAAGTTACAATGGTGTGGTAAACTTATAACTAAATCTTTATTTACAGTTGATTGGCTTCAGTCATAGTTATGGATTTATAAAGTAGTGTTATGAAAAATGTTTTTCAAAGGCCATAAGGGAGAAAATAAGAGTAAGAGCATTTAATACTTTAAGCAAAACTCTTCTGTACTACTAATTGCAGTGTCTTGTTTTTTTCATCCTTTTCAAGCAAGGATGGTTATAAGTGTAGATGATCCCAGTCCCATTTAGGATGGCCACATGTAGCTGTGAGCGTTGGCATATCCATTAAATCTGTTGACTACCCTGTTGCATAATGTAGTTCAGTGCAGTGTATGTGCTTTGCTGTGTAGGCAAATTGTCTGATGAAGAAAAAGTTTAACATTACTTTTACTAACCAGTCTTAACACAGACTGAAAAACATGTAATAAAAATAGCATAGAACTGAAAGCAACTACAGGGCAGACTCATAAACATGCTAATATATGCTAGGATGTGTCAGGCAGGGGATATAGCAAAATCTATTGTGAAAACACGCACATGACAGCTGAGAAAAAGGAAAGCGTAGAGCCACAGCAATAGCTACAAGTCTGTAGATTAGTCTCAGACATCTGCTTGAAGAGTGTGTACACTTTGACAAAATATTTTAGGATTGTGGGGTGCATTGCTAATTAAGCTGTAAAGCTTAATATATATCACTTTGAGATGAAGTAAAGCTTCTGAAGGATGCCTAGCTCCTTTCTTTGATTTTATTGCTAGAATAAATGACAGATAATTCTCAGACTGATGTCTGCTTACTTGAGAGTAGGTTGGCTTACCTGTCCTGCTCTGTCCCCTGCTGTTATAGCTATGGTTTTAAAAGAAGGCTGTTTTTTATATGTGAACGTAGTAAGTGTTTTGAGTAGCTTTTCAGGTTAACTTGTCTCATCTAAATAACAAAACCAACCTTATAAATTTTTTTTTAGTAGTTATTCTATTCTTCACATCCTGTGCCTATTACTGTTCCAACATCTTTTTTAAGCTATGAGTGTTTGTAAGTTTTTCTTATCAATTTCATGGGGGATATATATCTCCTCTTAGACTTTTTGCTTTTGTTTTTTTAAAGTCGTAGTGGTTTTTGCCATTCTTTTGATTGAAGTTGATATCAAAGAATTTAGTAGCTTGGAGCAGGCTATGTTTCAATTATGGCTATGATACTGAAATATCTAGGTTATGAAGTGAAGCTCATGCATATTCTTTTTCACTTAAATGGTTTCACTGCTGCATTTTACTTAAACAGTTTTTCTTTTGAACTTTTCTCTATATGGAAAAGCAGCAGTTGCTTCTCAAGCTTCACTTGTGAAATCTTTTATAATTTGCTGGAAGATACTGGCTTCCTTTCTATCTGATCAGACCGATTTCTCTCCCAACCCCACCCCAAACTTGCTGTAGTTGGATAAAATCATGCATTCTAGCATGCTTTGTTACAAAATGTCTGTGTCACTTCCCAGAAACTTAATAAATCTCAACAAAACGAAAGTAAGCTTTTCGTATCATCCTTTCCTTGGGAGGAACACAATGGAGGCTGTTGGACAAATCCTTTTAAATCTTTAATACCTAATGCAGGGATTAACATTTAAGAATGGCATCCTAAAAAGATAGAGAAGTAAAAAGTTAAAGATGTTTCTGAAAGGACAATTTGTCTTTTCTTGCTAAGGATTTGTGTGATTTCTTTCCTTCCTTGTCTTGAGTTTGTTCTTGCAGAGTTTGTAATTGGAGGATGCCACTTTAAGTCACCCTTTGCTTTTTTGTGTGTGTGTAAGTACTGTCAGAAAAAAAGGATGTTAGTAACTTGTGGCAGTTACTAAAATTTTAAAGTAATTTGTTTACTGGATTAGAAGAATAAAAATAGTGATTGTTCAGTGTGTAGTCTTGGACTTTTAACTATATAAATATTATGGTTGGCTTAGTTTCAGAACTGAAGTGTGGAAATCAAATGAAATAGTACTTGTAAGAGTCTTTTGAATAAAAATGAAGCTTTTCTAGAATGTTACTTTGAACTTATCAGTGTTTCCTATGCAAATCTCTTGGGGCTGTTCGTAAAAGCATCTTGTCTTTTACCTGTGCAGCCGTTCTAATGGGCAAGCCTTCTTGTCTGCTGCTTCTTTCTTCTTCCACATTGTAAAAAAAAAAATAAAAAAAAAATAATTTGACAACTCAACAGCCTGTTAAAAAACTATTTTGCAGTGTTTTCAATTCTTAATCAACTTTTTTTTTTTCAAATGAGTAGAGGTCATTGAATATGTTAAACCAGATGTGGGTGTGATTATACATTGAAATCTTAAGTCAAGACTTGGTCTAATATTTATGCTGCCTTCAGTTTAATGTTTTGTGTGGAAGAGACTGCTTCTGTGGAGACTCACCTCTTTTGGGTTAACAAAGTAAAATAAAATGCTCAGATTTTGCTGCTGAGTATGAATAGTAAAGCTACTACATGGAAGCTGGTCCTGAGAACAACTGCCTGGAGCCTGAGCTCTGCAAGACACGAGAACTCAAGCAAGTCATTGCAAGACAGATGAATAAGAGGTGATTTTACTGTCAGGCAGGTGCTGTGCTGTTCCTGACTGCATGAATGCTTTTACATTGTGGAGCTGGCTTGCTGGACATGTTAACTTATGTCCTGATAGATGCATACCCAGACCCGTAACCTTTATCACCTGTTAGCGAATGGTGTCATACTTAGAGATAGCAGCCTGGAGTGTTGAGACAGCATCCTGCAACGGTGACCTGTTCACTAATCAGACACATACTGTGTTAACTAGATCCATTTCTGTAACAGGTATGAAGCAAAAGTGAACCAATGGCTAGGTGGGGGAAGAGGGGTCTAGGAGTACTGCACTCACTTTCTTCACTAAGCAAGGTTTCTGGCTGAAATACCCTAAAAAGACACACAACAGGAATCTGTAATACCTGCTCTTACCGATAGTGTCCAAACTTTTCTAGTCTCACACCTCTCTTTACTCCACGTTGTCTTTATAGTCTTTTTCTCATGATAACTGTTTTGCCTGTATTTCCTTAGAATTGTTTTTCATAATGCTGCCAAAAGTGACTTACCCAGCTCCTTTCAAGCCTTTGTGAAAATAAGATTTCAGAAACGTTGCTCCTCAAACCCAGCAGTGAATCTATATTTACACATGTATTTAAAATGCAGCCTTATTCAAAATACTTGTTTTCAGTGCAGTGTCTAAACTGGATTGTTGGGGTGGGAACTATCTTTATTCTCTGTTCTGTATGGCCCAGACCCGCATGTGGCGTTCAAATGAAGAAATTGCTTTAGATTTCCTGGACTGGATCGTTTTGATATGAAGTATACCCTGTGCTGTTACTTACTGAGAGCTTTGTTTTGCGTGGGTGCTGTGAAGCTATGGTGGTGTGATAAGCCAGCAAGGCAGTCCTGTGAGTACATCTCTGAAGGGAAGGTGCTAACCCTTCTCCTGTGGCTGCTGTTGGAACTGACCCATGTGTGGTTGGTTCAGAAATCCTCCCTGAAAAGAGACAGATTAAACCTCTTCTGTGTCTGTGAAGGGACACTGAGGGGCTTGTGCAAGAAGGTGCAGTTGGGAAGCTGAGGAGGAAAATCAGGGAGTGATGGGGAGCGGGAACGCTAATTTAAATACCTCCTATTCTTCCCTGTGTTGATTCTTATCTGGAAAAGGAGTATTACTGTGCTTGCTAGAGGGGGAGCTGTAATACCTATCCAAAAAAGTTGCCCGGGAGCCTAACTGCAATTAAAGGCAGAGGGAATTGCATCACTTTTTAGGCCAAGGAAGCTTCTGGTCCCACCCGAGACTTGTAAAATTAATATATCTGCTGGGAAGGAGTATTCAGAAAACTGCTAGTCTTGGCTGAAGCTTGTTCTGCATGTAAGGACCCAGTGTTAATTGTTGATTCTGGACTCCCACAAAGTTGCGTAATTTATAAATCTGAACTAACTACTGAACTACTCTGTTTTTCTTTTCATTATTATTATTATTCCATTGTCACACTAGAACTCCCAGGAATTTGTTTTTCCCTGCTATTTGGGGCCCTAAGAAATATCCAAGCACTGATTCGGCAGGTTTTCTGATTTTATTTTATTTTCTGTAAATAAAAAGGTACAAATTTAAGTCTGGGCTTTAGTTTCAGATGAGGTTATCTTAACAGAAGTGAACTGTTTCCAGTTTTTTTGGCCAGCTGATGGGTGTGATCTGAAATTGCAGAGCATTCACTTGCTTCTAATCTTTTAGCTAAGATTATTAAACGTAGTTT
This sequence comes from Elanus axillaris, assembly GCA_026212715.1. NCBI lineage: Eukaryota > Metazoa > Chordata > Aves > Accipitriformes > Accipitridae > Elanus > Elanus axillaris. The sequence goes on along the minus strand of JANZLQ010000100.1, from coordinate 35,742,350 downwards.
TGTCTTTTTCTTGTAGTAATGAATGTTATAACAATTGAAGACTATAAGAGCACATATTGGCCAAAGTTGGACAGTGCCATAGATCAGCTTTTAACTCAGAGTCCTGGTGACTACATCCCTATCTCCTATGAACAAATATACAGGTAAGAAAATCTTTTAAGTGCTACGTTACTTTTTTTTTCTTTCAAGTTAAATTTTTGTTTTGTCTTGCAGCTTACGCATATGTTATATTTTGTATTTATGAGGAAGAAAGTGGGAAAGTTATGGAAGTAACAACATTGTTTAAATGGTTGGAATGAGTGAATAAGATACAGATCTTGATATCCCATGTTAACAGGAATAAATGCTAAAGAATTAAAATGCATAAGTGTTGAAAATATTAACATTAAAGTAAGCTGCACCACCGTTGCTTAATGTAGTATATTAAGAAATGTATTAAAGTCTTAACATTCTGTTCCTCAAAGGGGAAGAATAAACTGGCATGGTAGGTGTTTGAGTTAATGGTTCAAAAGGCTTCTTTGTGATGTCTAATAGGAACCAATTTGGTACAGTAGAGATGCAGAAGTAAATAGAAGCAACCAGTGCCAGGGTCTGTCCATATAAACTGTAATTTGTGTTTTGCATCAGGTAGATTTGTTCTGATTTTCCCCTTGCCCAGCCATCTCGCTGCACGTGTAGTTAGAGGCTGTCAAAGACTGACACAAAGTTCAGTCCTTTATGTCTCCATTCTTGTCTGGAGAACATTTGATTTGTACCTGGCCTGGAGCTGCAGTTTATTTTGTTTTAAAAGGGTTCTAGTCACACCAGAATGGCCTTGCAGACTAAGCCAGTGCACAGTAGTGGGGATGGTAGGGGATTTGCTTCAAAACCACACTACTGAACCAAAATGCTAAATGGTTTAGAGACCTGGCAGTTTCTTAAGAGATTGACTAAAATGGAGATTTTTGTTCTGTACATGACAGGTATCCAGGATGTTGGTAAATAGGATGGAAACTGGGTAGCTGCTGCTGCATTTGCTGGCCAAGATGCCAGTAAAACTCCTGGCCCTTGTCAGCAACACAACTAGTAGCGCTGCTGTCTTGATTTTCTTTACCATAGTGTCGCACTCTGTGAAATAACACCGGCAGCTCAGTTGCTGATTGCCGTGTTTAGAGGCTTTCAGATCTATTGTCTCCGGCCCACTTTGTCTCTCTTCAAAGTTTGAAACTTTGGGTTAGGGAATCAGATCTAAGAGTGGCAGGTGTTTAGTCTTCCCTCTTAACTCCAGTTAAAAACTTTAATAGTTTTCCACTTTCCTCTCCAAACTTTTGGAACTGCTGTTACCAGGACTCAGACATCAGCATGTGTCTCAATAATCGAGGTGGTAAATTTGAACTGAGAGACATTTTGCAGCTTTAGTGTAAGTAATCAAAATCCTTTTCCTAGCTTGAAATCCCCAATGCGGAAACAACTGTCAGTTAGAGTTAAGCCAAAATCTCCCCATAGTCATCTCTGATAAAGAGTAGGTGTGCAAAGTTAATGCTTTAATACCTAGAGTGGACCCGTACCTAGTTACTGTTTTCAGATAACTGCAGTTTATCTTTGCCATCTTTTTACTGCTCAAAAGTTTTATTTAGTAAAGGAATAATGGGTTTTAAGTTTCTCATAGATAACCCTTAGACATCAGGGTGACTCTTGATGCAGTACTGTAATGATACACAGATATCTGTTGCATGTATTTTACCAAAACGTGTCAGTTTTTAAAATTTTCTTTTAAAAATTGTCTGTGGATGTAATTACTCTGACACAGCCTCTTCCAACCAGGAGGGTTTTTTTGGTTTTCTGGGGATTTTTTAGAGGGTGTTCCTTTGCTTGACTTATAATCTAGACAACATAGATTGAGGCTGGAAGAAAAACTGCTTTTTTGTTGAATTTAATGATGACGCTTGCTTGGAGTATTACAGAAAGTCTGCAGCAGACTTGAGGTTTAGATCCTTTCTGCTTCCCTAGGCTAGTTCTTTGGTCTGAAAAAGGGGTGGTTTTTGAAGTGGTTCAAACAGCTACATATCTGTTATATTTTTTTACAGTGAAACTGAGCTGAAAATACAGTGTTCTTTTTGATCGTCTTTGTGCTGACTAAAGGAATCAAGGTTTCCATAAAGGAAACTCAAAATACATTATTAGATACCCAAACTACTGTATTTGACGTGATCAGTGATAACTGTAGGTGTCCACAGCAGTGAAAGCCGGGAGATGACTCCAAAGGTGTGTTTGCAGGTATTTGCTATGGATCAGTTTACCCATAAGGTATCGGGAGTGTGATTAGTGACTGTTTTCATCTTTGAGTCCAAAGCCTGCCTGTGCATAGTCACTTCCTATTACGAGGGTTAAATGTATTGACAGATGTGAAGGAAACTTTGAGACGAGGAAAATGTGAGCAGTGTAGTTGTACTTCTGGCAAGCACTGCAGCTGCCTCCCAGGTACAATGCAATTAGATTGCTGTTCTTAAAGACAACTTTCAGATCTCAGATCTTCAGACCTCACACTAAATGCTTACCTTCTAACGTCCTGCTTCAGTCTTCCTTTTCCTAAGGTGCTTGGTTATGCTAAAGGACTAACAAGCTGGTCACTTCCTCTGGGTAATAGCAGGGCAAGGATGATTCACAGAATCAGCCCACAATCCGGAACTGGAAACAGGATCCGAAAATGGGGAAGGAACCTCTAAATAGAAGTGTTCAAATAAAATGTAAACACGTTCTGCACGTACATATAAAGACTGGTGTTTGACTACAGGATGTGTTGCAGAAGTAGGTATAGCAATATTGTATGTCATGCTAAGCAGAGGTGTACTTTAAAATTCAGTTTAGTTACATCATTGCAAGTGGTCAACTTGTGGAAGTGGCTATATACTGGTTAGTTATGGAGCAAAGAAACATGGCCATTTGCTTTGTTACCTAGCTGGCTGGTTTGTAAGAGGTAACAAAAATCAGTCTGGCTTTTCTTATTAGTGTTTCTGTCTTTGGTATTTTTGCTGTTACTGCATCATACCAAAATGTCTTTTGCACTTGGCTTGTTCCAAAATAGCATCTGCTATTGGTAGACTTCATGTGAAAGAAACGGGATGACTCTGTTATTTAAATAATATCAAACTACAGATACTCAATTATGTTTAAAATGTAATAGTAGGAGAGGTGTGGGGCATCTTTTGGTTTTTAAGAAATAGCATGGTTTGCCAAATGAGGAGGCTTTGCATAGGGGTGAATGCTATATTTGTGAAGCTTTTGAAGTTGTCAAAGAGAATAAATATGAACTTCTAAAAATTAGTGATAATTCACTGGTAAAACCTTCTTCCAGAAGAAACCAAATAGCCCATAGTCTGTAGTTTTTTTAATCCCACCCTGGCAGTTTGTTTGTCATAGTACCACCTTCTCAGCAGAGAATCGGAATGTCATAATTCCCCTACAGAGAGACATTGTTGTTGTATCATAGCTTTAGACTTTTGGTGTTATTAAAAACCTGCAGAATTCAAGTCTGAGATCTGGACATTGCTGGAAATAGTTTGTGTATGTCCTAAGGGGCAGTCTCTGGCCTAAATTGCTCACTGTCACAGTACTCTGTACAGAGAGATAGAGAGGGAAGCAGAACAGTGGCATGTGGAGGAGGTTTGGCTTGCCCAAGATATCAGGTGAAGTCTTCCTTGTGCCTCTTGTTTTTTGGCAGCTAGCTTTCAAAATGCCGACTTCAAAGAATGAAAGCATTCAAGAGAAGTACAAGCTGTTTGGTACAGATAATGTTGGTGTTAGTCCTGATGATGATGACTACCTTAATGTAACTTCTTGCTGAAAATAATATATGTATTTGTTTTACAACTGTTGTAAATATGTTTTAAATACATAGCCTTATTTTTCAGATATGTGTTGTTGAATATGAGAGCAATAAAATGTTCTTAAAAAAACAAAGGTAACGCTGAAGACCAGAGTTAACACAGCCAAGCCATGGGATGTAGAATTAAAGTTTTGTCGCTCTGTCTCTGCATCTTTGTTTATTATGAAAATGTAGGGTTTTCTTAGAATTTAGATAACGAAGGATGGAGTAACATGCTTGGGTTCGTAATTTTAGAACTTTTGCTGTTTCTTTCTGAAATGTTAGCATGGTTTTGGTGCAATTTCTATGACTTCATGTCAATGTTGTCCTTCTTTTAATTAAGAGTTTTGCCCTAGAATATGCATATAATCATTAAACCTGCTTATTTTAATGGAGACTTCATTCACATAGGCGAGACAAAAGCCAGAATTAGGACTGTACTGTTGACAGAATTATCCTGGCTATTCTGAAGTGCACTGTTAAGAGAACTCGTGTAAGTTAAAGTGAGGTTGGGCAGGGGGAATGGGTGGACACACTGGGGCCTCCAGGGGAGACTTAGGAGTCTGCTGGAGCTCATTTCAAGCTTAGGACTGTATTTAAAAGTTCAGCAATCATTCAGTTAACTTATTATCCTCTAAATTTAGACTTGAACAAAATATTTTTAAGTCTGTTACCCTTCATTGCACTGTTGTAAGTTCATTGTTTGTTCCTATATTTGTTTCTGCAGTTGTGTGTATAAGTGTGTATGCCAGCAGCATTCGGAACAGATGTATAGTGACCTAATAAAAAAGATAACTAACCACTTAGAGAGAGTCTCAAAGGAGCTGCAGGTAAGAAGCTGCACAATCTAATTCTGTCTTTCCTGGGATCTGTGATTATATCAGAGCAGCATGTAGATGGCCCATGGAGGGGATTGCCATTAAGACTGATTTACAGAAGTTTACTAAATTGTGGACTACTTCCTTTGCTAACTGGCTGTCAGACAGAATACCAAGTGCTAGATCCAATTGTATGGCACTGATTAGCCTTAGAGATCTGAACCACGTAGAGAGCAGTGGCTAAACCTGAATATGTAATACAGAATCAGAGATTAGAGAATCTACAGTGTGATCTAGGATGTAAATGCTTCAGTCAGATATGATCTAAGCGTATCACGTGGATGTCTGCCATTGCTGTGTTAATCTATATAAACGGTTTATGATCCTTGTTCATCACAAGCAGCACAAAAGGGAAAATCTAAAGGAAAAAATAGAAGCTAATTAAATATGAATTGTTAAGTATAAATTAGAAATTATTGCATATGAAAGTATTACAGTTTATTCTGCATTTTTCTTGCCTATCTCTAGATGTCAGTGGTTTACAGCAGTCCTAATACAGTTTGTATATCCCTATCCTTCTCTGCATCTTATTTGTGCATCCATGTTTGTTTTCATGTGTGTTCCTTGTTGCAGATTTCTTTTAGGCTAGAATCTCCAGGCATGTTCTTGAAATTGTCATTGCTGTAGCAGCAACACTGTTTTATTTCCCCACAGCTTTTGTCACTTCCATGACTGATGTTTGAGTTCCGTACTGACTTGCAATGTATCAAGCAGGGATGCCAAATACAAAGGAACCCTAAACTACAGTAGCTCCTTCAGTGCTTCTGACAACTGATAACTAATTTCTGTCAGTCAAAAGCAGTCTTACTTTTAACTGCATCAGATACTTCTGGCTAAGCATGAATTCCCATCAAAATACATAGCACTCTGATCTCTCTGATGCCCTCACTTCACTGTTTTCCTCTTGTTGCTTTCCTTATAAACAAAAATAATCATCACCCTGCACTGTCTTTGGGACAGTCTTTGACTATAAAATATCTAGGTCATCTTGAGCTGTATTTTTTGCTTCTCTTTTACAATTTCTTTACTCCTCGTGGAATGACAGCATCATTCTGTAAAAATCGGTTAGAGTAGATGGACATAGTATTTAAAATAAAGCCTTCCCTTGGTTCTGCTGAGCTGGTGCAGCCTGTACGTTTTTCTTCTGCTTGTAAGAACTACAAATCATTGCAGCTGTACAGGTTTGGCCAGTTCTTCTGATACATCCGTGGTAGTGTACTGCATTACTTGCTTTGAATTTGGGAATACTCCAAATTCTTTACTCTGTGGTAGTCCTTGATCGTTTCCTCTGAAGCTCCAAAACTGACAGAGGCAGCTGCTTTTAAAGTTTGCTTTAGCACGTATGGGCATTAAATGCTTATGCCTAAAAACAAGGCTGCCTTCTGAACATCAGCTGTTGAGAAAAATAGAGACAACTATTTAATGCAATCTTTGTTTTGCAAAAGTTTCGTTATGTAGGTTAGACACACCTTTGTGGCAGGTGGCAAGACGACTGTAATACACTCAAAGATGGTATCATGTTATATTACGTGATTTTGTCTGACACGAATATGACTTTGGTTCTGGATGGTAAATTCATCTTTTTGATGAATTTTTGCTTGAAGTAAAACTCACATTCCTTAGAAAATTGTCCTGTAAAGAAACTATTTTAACTGTGGACTGTGAAATTTGCTCTTAAGAAATAACTTTACTACAATATATTTTATTATCCTAATGCTTCTTTTATTTTAATACATTTTGGTGATACTCAGTCACTTGGGTTTTATGTTGAAAATGTGATGCTAGATCTTTACCCTAGCAACAACAACAAATTACTTTGTAAATGTTGGTCACTTGGAAGTTTCTGGCTCACACAGGCAAACAATACAAAAACCTTATATATAAATCCTTTTAATGCACAATATGTGGTGTTTTGCTTTCTCTGACATAAACTCATTCCATTTGCTGACAGTATTTAAACTAATTGCAGAGTTCTGTTTAGTGAGCAAGGTGTGAATTGATGCAAGATAATCTTTATTTTATTTTTTACATGCAGAGATGCAAATGTAGCCCAATATAAGCGGGAATGTTGGTTTGTGTGAGAAAGCAGATGATCACGAGAACTGAAATGGCAGGCAAATGCAAGGTCTTATTCTGGACAAGCCAAGCAACTCTGTGTAGAAGTGCAACAGTTTAATGGCATGTGGATTGCAGAATATATGCATGTAACCAGCATGCCAGAGCAAGCTGTTTTCTACAAGAACCACTCATCAACAGCAAAAGCAGTAAAGCTGTCAGATACCAAATAGTAAAAGTGGGAGCATCTCAGGGGATTGGTCAGACTTGCTCTCCCGTGGTTCTAGCCTTATTGGAGTTTGTCTTCTTTCTGCGTGGTGTTCATGGCAGAAATTCCCTATATTATTTTTCTTCCCCTTTGTGCTTAGCCCTCAGCTTGCCTGACCAGCTGGCCTCAGCTGAAGTCAGAAGAGTGGCGGGCACTCGGGTGTCCTGGGCTGGGTGTCTTGGATGCTGCCACTGGGGCCCAATGATCACACAGGTGCATGCACGTAGTCCCTTGTCATCCCCTGCGTGACTTCTGCTCTTCCAGACTCCAAGACACCTTGTGTGGCATTGCTGTTTGTCACCACGTGTTCTCCTGAAGGTCTGCTTCACAGGTTTTCACCTAAAAATCCAATTTTCAGTGGTTGTAGTATGGCATTATGAAAATGTGGGTGGGCTGATGTATTCTCTGCGTGTTAGACATTGGGTGAAAAGCAGTGAATATTGCCTCCTGAGTACTAGTACCTTTAGATGAGATGAATTGCCTGTCATCAGACCATCAGCTCTTTGATATGGGGCCTCCTATATCCCAAGACATTTGTAGCTCCCCCCTTACTATGTGCGTAAGTAAATGATACTCTCTTCATGCTGTTTCCGTTATGGGAAGACTTCCTTTCTTGCAATTGATGTATGACCAGTTTCTTTGCATTAGTAAGTGTGAGTTTTGCCATGTGGAGCTTCCAGTAATTGAGAATTATTTCCCTAATTCTTGAGTTGATCAGAATTTTGTATTTTGTGTGCTTAAAAAAAAAAAAAAAGGGTGGCTGCAGAAAACACAAATGAGCATGTTTCCTGTTGTCTTGAGGTCTGTGAAGCATGTAGTATACAGATTATTTTTCCAAGATGCTTTATTTGGAAACATTTTATTGGTAATGGACATAGCCCATTATGTTGTGGTTTAAAATAATGACAGCTGGTTTTGTGGGCGAGTGCTGAGTCATTCAGATGCATGAGGTGGGGTGGATACACAGACATATGCTTTCAAATTAAATACATCTCTTTTTAAAATGAATAAAACTATATTTGCATTAGGCACTAGTGTTTCTGGCTTACCTTTTTCTTATGCACTCTGATAAAGTCATTTAAAATCAGGTACTCTGCCCATTACGTATCTCTTCAGCAAAAGACACTGGACAGTACTTTAAGCATTGATAGGCAAAATGCAGAGGCATTGAGCTGCCCTGTGGCAAAAGTAGCTTTTTTTGTGCAAGTGCAGTGTAATATTTTCATTTTAGAGTAATCTCAATAATTCCTTTAGGAAATAACTGAGAGCTGAAAAGCAGTTCTTTGTCATGTTGCACCCTCTTTTTTTTAGAGAAAAAGGAATCTGTCGTTTTTTGTTTATGTGTTTGTTGCTTTTTTTTTTGTCTTGACCAGAAACAGTTGAACTCACTACTAACTGTGTATCATTTTCATGTTCATTGAAGTTAATAAGTGAGAATCGGTCTTTTGCTGAGTAAATAAACACCGGTTTTCTTGCATAGTTTCTATTTTAAATCAAACAGAAGTGGTAGAGCTAAACCACCAGAATTTCTTGCTTAAATTCTATCTGTCTAAAAACATAGGATTAAATTGGGAGGCAATTGCTTGTAATATACTTAAGCTTCTGAACACTCCAGAGGGCTTGAGGTTTTTCTCCTCTATTATGTCTTGAGATACGTATAAATGTGTGTGTCTTTTTTTAATTATTATTATGAAAAAATATATTTCTTTTATAATGAACATGACAGAACTGAACAGTCACTGGTGTTGGTAGGTAATTTGCATGGCTGCTGTGTGTCTCCCAGGACCTGCAGAGTTAGGGTCTTTGCTATGCAAAGCCAGAAAACTTTCCTGCCTTGTATTAATCCTTACAACTTCTCAGCCTTCTGTCTTGTCAGCTCTGAAACCTGTCAGTGCAGTGTGTGAAAATATCTTCTCACCTATTGTTTCCTTGGAAGAATATGCATTGGAGTCAGGTTACTGTAAAAGCCATTCCACTGTTTTGTGGACTGCCAAGTCTCTGGGAACTGAGTGCCTTGTGTCACATCACTGTCAGTTGCCATCTGTTCTTAATGTCAGCCATATCTGTTGTGGACAATCTGTTCCTTCCTTGCCTCCTCCTTTCTTCTTTTCTGTCTCACGTTTACCTTCCACTTGTCCCCTGTGATTATACACAGTTTTGCCATCCAGTGGTGAGGAGCCTGTTGTTTCCTACCCCAACTCTTTCTGAAACACTGATCTGATAAATACAGATGCCTTATTCCAAACTTCAGATTAGATTCTGAACTTCCTTATTTGTCTTTTAGAAACAGCTGTGTAACTTCCAGTATTTCTTCTGACTGCAGGAATAAAAGCATGAAGCTTAAGTGGCTGGTCACATTTATCTCGTGAGCTTTGCATATAGTCAGGGTGGTCTAAAAATGCATCCAAGTACTGCTTTGAGGGACTGGTAAAATTGAACTTCTGACTGTGGGCAGTGTTACGTACTGGGTACCACTTCATAGCAATTCTTGATATTTATATTTTTAAGTAATTTTACTCAAGATTGTTTTGTAGATACATTTTGCTTTCTTTTCAAGGTAAACTGATGATTACATTACCTTTATGTAGTGCTATATTGTAATTGAACAGTTATGCCAGTCTGTAAAATAGAACTTTTGATGTCATCACCTGTGGCTGTTTTTTGTGTAAACTTCATAAATCAGATTGCTGATGAAGTTGTGATCAGACTTTAGTAATGTTCTTATGGGAGGCCAAGCTATATACTCCATCTACGTGAAGAAGCCCATTCTTATTACATTGTTTGTGTGGGCATTGTCTGACTTGCTAGCCAAATGAGAAATAGCTAGCCTTCTTCACGATTCACGTCTCATCTTTTGTAGCACAGAAATAACGCTCAAATTAGCTCTTGTTAATTTGAAATTAGTTGATTCCCTGAAATAATTTCCGTAGTTGCAGTAGTTTCTCAAACACTTACATAGAAAACAAATCTGCCTCCTCTATGCCTATAGAAAAAAATCAGGAAGAGAGGTGGAAAATGGAAATTGAGAACTTGCATTTCCTAACTCTTTTCTTACTAAATATGTTAAATCACTAGTGTTTCTTTAAGTTCATTCGGGTCAACTGCATGATCTGTTAATATCAACAATACATTTTTTAAAGAGGAGGCTCAGACTGGCCATTTATCTGGTTCATAACATTTAAAAAGAAAAAAACCCAACAAGTGCAAACATCCAGTGTCATAGGCATATATATCCATCAGTTTTGCTGGGGGAACATTGCTTAATTGTGTGTGAAACAAGGCTTTACTGCTGTGAATCACACTGAATTGAATTGGATCAAATGAATGATCAGTATTAGAACTCAGCATAAACCAAAAGTGTTAGAAATGTGTGCATCTTCATGTGTGGACATCAAAAAGATGGCTTTTAACTTGACGTAGAAGGAGAGGTCACCGTGTTGCCAGAATTGCCATTAAAAATGACATTGTCATGAGCAAGCTAACTTGAAAGAAGCATCCTTGCCTGCAGCTTTTTGAAAAGGCTTGTATTCCTGCAGTCATTTTTAGTTCCTTGCCACACTACAGTGGATGCTGCAGACCTTGATATAATTACAGAAGGATGTAGGTAAATACAGCACAAATGAATATATATTTACCAGATAGAAGAGGTTCTAAAGATTTCTTACTATTAAGGAGAGTTTTTACGGTCCTTGGGTACAATGTCTTTTTGTTTTACAGATGTGTAGAATGGAAATGGAAAGGCGGCCCACATCTGCTACCCTGCTCTAAGACTATTATATGACAGTAGGGCATGGTGCTGTACAGCTTTGAACAGTTTTGAGTGCAGACTTGAATAGGAAGATGCAGTGAATAGTACTTCGGCTTGATGACTGTTTTTTATAAAAAGTTTTAATAGTACTCTTGTCTAGTGAGGTAGACCTGGGCATCATATAAATTGTCTGCAAGGCAAAGTAAACAAAGTTCATTTTCTTGAGAAAGAGCAAAACCTTGTTTAAAAGATTCAGACCACGTATATGAATAGCAGGTTAATTTGTGTAGTCATAGCCGTTCTCCCTTTTTCACTTGGCAGGCGTGGGAGAGATGCTGCAGCATGTATGCTGGCATTTTGGCAATGAGCATGTTCCCAGGAAAATAGAACTGCCCATTCTACATAGGAATGTAAGCTTTACTGAATATTTTGCTGATTGTGCCAGACAACTATTCATAAACAGATTAACTTTGTGTTCCTCAAGCAAAGAACTGTTGTCACTGTTTCTTTCTTGTGAGGCATTTCTGAGTTGTCTTGAGCCAGCAGCACGTCTTCTGGTTTCATTCATATGTTCAGTTAAAGAATGATACTCAAACTGGTTTTCAGACTGAGAAAAACCCACATCTTTTTCATGTATACAGTTTCTTGCCCACAAGTTCACTGAAATGCCTAGGTATTAGATTTCAAATAAGAGAAAGGTAATTTAGTATACTGGGTCTCTAACTGCTTGTTTTGTTTGAAGATGTCTGTCTTGCATGTCATCCTTTCTCAAATGTGTTTTCTTGTTACTTCTTGTTTTTCTTGGTGCTGAGATGTCCACTGTGGTGTGTAAGGAGATTAAATGATGTCTTTAACATCAGTTTTTAACAGCAGCCGTAGCATTTTATGCTAAGTAGTCGACTCAAAAACAAGCGGAAGATGATAAGCAAATGCAACTGCATCACCACTTGAGAAACCTGACCAAATGTTCAGTGCTCCTGAGGACAGAAGCACTGTATACTTGCTACTGGAAAACTGTTCTTAAGCTTATGAGTGGTAGGTGAGAGCAAATGAAGGAGAGGATTTAAGCTGTCTCCCTGTATAGAGTGTCTAAAAAAACCCCAAACTGGATTGACATTTTGATTCAGGATGCAGAGTGAAGGAACGAAGGATTCTCTTCTTTCCTGGAAAACCTTATGCTAGCAGTGTATTCTTCTTTCTTTGAATATCTCCTGTAAGATAGGAGTGGATTTAAAGACTTAATATTTATTGGGGGTGGTGTGTGTGTTTGTAAAAAGTAAATGTCATGCTTAATTCTGCCCCTCCCCCAGTAATTAAAGCAGCTGAACGTATGTGTTATCTTTCCTGGACTAGAACCAAGAGTGAAAAATGTCAGCCTAAGCAGTTTCTTTCTTTCTTATAATTGTTATAGCTGAATAAATACAGATTTTAAATGCAAGTTCTACTCTAATGATGGCCATTTAATAGAATAATCTTAGCAACATCTATTTACTCATTAATTTGGTGCCATGCACTGCTTTTTAGTTTGTAAAATTCATGTAGTTTCTATAAAGCTAGTCCCACTACAGTTACTGTCTTATTAATGTGAATGTAGAGACATGGAGAAGGTTCCTATGCTCAAAGAAGTAACTGATTGCAGTGTAGCAGTTTTGAGCCAGGCACACAGTAACACCCTAATGAACAGAAAACAGATGATTCTGTTTCCTCTCCCCACAGGTTAAGATAATTCATAGATGAGCTATGAAAATACTATTACTGATTTCTCTTTGGCTTGGGTTTTTTGTTAGTTTACAAGTCAAGGAGAGTTTGATTGTCAAGCTTTCTTTTTTTTAATTTATTTTTTAAACAAACAATGTCAGGTAGTATGTGCTTTTCTGTTAGTTCCTTGACTGTTGAGGCTTGACATGGGACACTGTCATAAGAACAAAACTGAAGGTAACATCTCATGCTGATAAAGCAGTTAACACTGTGATTTTGCAATCCAGCGGTTAAGATCGAGGCCTTGATACTTGCCTGACACTAGTGAGTGCTTCTTCTGAAGCTATCAGGACTCTTCTTAGCTTTTTTGTCTTTAGCTAGAGCAGTTATTTTCCACTTGGTTGCAAGGTGGTGGTGGTGGTGAACAGCTTCCAGGTATCCTTCAATTAAAGGACTCTTGAGGTTGTTGTCAGGAGACAGCTGGGTGTGCAGTTGTCATTCCCTCTTAAAACGTCTCTCCTAATGAGATGTAGGCTTTGTTAGGTAAGCTAGCAAAGTTTTCATCTTCAGTGAAGGAAAAATCCTTAATGTCCCCTCTAAAAAGGCTGGCAGATGGGCTGTCTACCATTGCCTAGAGTGTGTTCATGGGATTAAATCACACACTGTCCAGACAACTTCTGTGTCTGGTTTTTTTTTTTGTTTGTTTTTAATGAAAAGTGTAAACTGTTAGTGAGAGAAGAGTGGTGCCCTGTGTCAGGCTATGGTCTCCTTTTGTCTGACATGTTCTTTGAAGTAGAATTTTCCTTTTTCTTTAATCTTGGAAGCTGTATACCAAGCTTTTACGAATCAGAGAGTATAACCATATTTAAAGTTGAGGTTAAAAAGGAGTGAAGCAGGAATACATACTGCTCAGAAATGCAGATTTCATTGCATGTTATTTGCAACAAATTATATATGTAACTATATATGAAAGGGAGTCCTTGGAGTTTATAGTTGCTTTTATACATTGTTGGCATTTTGAACTAAAATTTGTTTGGCCACCCCTGAGAACTGCATCTGTAATAAGATTAAAAGCTTACAATCAAAATGAGGAATAACCAAACATAATCTTTGGCAACAGCATATGGAATAACACTCTTTATTCCCTTGCCAGTTTTGCTTTCCTTTCTGAAATGTCTGCTCTGTATCGGTGTTTGGTGTGAAAATTACCCACGTGTTCATTAAGCATATTAAGGAAGGAGGCAAAAGAATGTAGTTTAAAGGAAAAAAAACTTTATAAATTTAGAATACTTAATAGAGCAAAAAGTCAACATAAATTTTAACTGTTCTCTTAGGGCCCCTGATGAATGTCCATAAAAAGGCTGAAAAGTCTGCTTCGTAAAGATAAGAGCTTCGAGTCCAATAAGGTGGTTGAGGTGCAGCTAGCCTTGCGTGCTTCTCACGCCACAGACGCTTTGGCTTTAGAAAAATCTTTGAGCTTGTTTTCTTGCAAGGTCCCAGTCACTGCTGCATTCTCCATCCTCTTTTGGCTTGGTGCTGTCAGAGAGGAAAATGGTGCAAGGGCAGAGAAGTTTTGCTTCTCATTAGCAAGCAACGCTTTGTCCTTGGGTGTGTATAGGTGTGTATATGTATATGAACAGTAGAAACTCAGGCAGCTACCCACCTCTGTCTGAAAAGACCATATATAGTAGGGCAAGCATGAGGAGTGAGGCCAGAAGCAGAGCACTGTATGTGGTTGGTTTGGGATGGAGAGGGGGATAGCGGAGGAACACGTTACCCCAGCTCCACTTCCATCCATCCTGAAGGCTCTAACACAGCTCCCCTGCATCCCTCCAAATAAATATTTATAAAAAAAACAGTGGTTAGTGCTTCCCATTTTTCTGGTTCCCTTCTCAATTTAACTTAGCTTGCTGCAGAGCAGATCTTTTTGCTTCCTTATTTCCTCCTTTGGGAAAGTTAGTATTGTACAAGGAAAATAGCAGGGCTGTCACTGTGGGCTCTACAAGGCCTATTGTAAAGTTGGTACTTTAGGTTCTGCATAGCAGAGTTTTTTTCCCTTGGGGCTACAGGGTAATGCTGTGTGTTGGAGCACTGCAGTAGATTTTCATGGGCCTGATCTGGAGTGCAAGACGCCAGATGTGGTGCTCTATCTGAAGACATTGCTTCGTAGTCCCTCCAACTCAATGCCCTGAATACTTGCCTTGCCTTAGGTGACCCAGCAAAAACTTAAAAATGTTTCCTGTGAAGGACAGTGCTCCCTGGAGCTGGAGGATGTGCTGCTTGCCAGCTCAGATGCAGAGCAGCAGCTCAATGCCACCCTGCTGTCTTGGAGTTAAAAGCTTGCAGGAAGGGTTGGAGCATACACTGCAGTGCTTGTTGAAATTTGGTTATGGATTCTAGGCGTGACAGATAGTTCTTTCAAAATGAAGGTCTGGTCTTCAGTAAGTGTTTTGGTTTGCATATGCTAAATGCTAGTTTGTTACAGGCATACCGTATTTCTTATTGAATGCAACTTTTGCTGGGCACTGACACATAGTCCTAGGCAAAAACCAGTTACTGAAGAAAACTGGTTTTGCTGGAGGGAGTTATAGCAGAAACTCTGGAATGATGTGGGGCTTGCTTTGTGTGGACTTAGTGTATCAAATACTTTGTAGTTTTTTGAGTTTGCTATGAAAGCATAGCCCATGCTGTTCCAGATCTTTCTCTTGTTCAAATTGCAACCTGACTTTTACGGTTTCTTGCAGGCCAGCCCTCCAGATCTCTATATTGAAAGATTTAACGTAGCTCTTGGACAGTATATGGGAGCATTGCAGAGCATTGTGCCTCTTTTCATATATATGGTAAGTTTTAGAAAATTCTTTTCAAATAAAGTATGTCCATACACAAGATGCTGACTGAAAGTGAAAAGAATAAAATGCAGCTGTAATGATTTTTAACTTGTAGAACTTGTGATTCATGCCTGGTTTTGCTACCTGCATAACAGCACTGATGATGATGTGTGGGGAGAGGAAGGGGGAGTCTTGCTTTTAAATGTGGAGTTTTGCAATTTCTTTCGTGGGAGCGGGGGGAATGGTTTTTATTTTGATTGGAAAAAGCTATCCCAAATAGTTAGGTCATTATTTATATCTTTCTGAATAGAGATAGTTTATTGGCTTGTTATATGTTGGCTTGGTAGTTTGGGCAGGTTACAAAGATGATTCTTTCTGTTTAAATTGCACAGATTCAGACAAGACAGAAAGAAATGTCTCTTGGAAATGTCTGTGTCCCTTGATAAAGCAATTTAGAGTGCTGACTGGATGAAGAAAAACTTATGTTCATAGCACTGTCAGGCATACTTGCAGAGGTTCAGAAACCATTGGCTCTCAGTGTTTGTTGTGCTGATTTTGTAAATTATGAAGTCTTCTATACCTTTGAAGAAGTTTATGATTTGCATTGGTTTTGTCAAAGTGCCAAGAATTTTATTTCTTTTTAATGGTAATGAATAACTTAAGCTTGAAATTTGTCCTTCTCCTAGAAACTGTCCTTGCATTGGCATCATAAATAAACAAAAATAAAGGAAATAGTTGTTGGGAAATAAAGATTTTTAAAGAAAAATGTATTTAAACTGATTTACATTAAATAAATCTCAAACTCTTTTAAAAATTATTCTCATTGGTAGCTTCCCAGAGTTTGGGAAGCAGTGGAAGGATCTCCTACAGTTCAGTGAATGTATCTGAAACGAGGTAACTTGCTAGTCTTTCAGCATAGTGTTACCGTATAGATTTGTTGCATTAAAAGAGGAATTTGCCTTTCTTAAACTGGGTGTCTTGTAATTTACCCTTTTATCTAGTTTATACAGAATGAAAACCAGTAGCTACAGCTTCACTCGTAAACTAACGGATGTGTTCCCGGTGATGATTTTTAATTTTTCTCCTGGTTCTTGTTGTAAAATACTGGAGAAAAACTAGGAAGAGACTTTTCCCCCCTATTGCATTCTGATATTTTTAGATGCTACTGTTTTTTCACTTTGTGTGCTTCACTTGTTTATTGCACACAGGTGTTTAAGCAATCTCACAATTTAATATCCATTTACAAGTGGAGATAAGCTATTCAGGTGTGTACTTTTATGGAATGCTCTGTTCTGTCACTGAGGTTCTTCCATCACAGAGGTCAAAATCTATCCTTAATTAAGACTGCAGTAACTAATGTTAAAAAAAAATGTTCATGATAGACACATAAACAGTCAGGTTTTACCATGATAAGCTTTGTCTATATGACCAGATAAGGTATAATTGCTGAATTGATTTCCATATCTTTCTTTGTACACAGTTGTGATGTGGTGTTTGTACCTTCAAATGAGGAGTGCTTTGTATCTCATTGTTTCTTTTTTAGAGCTTGAGTCTGATATCTGAACATAGTAAAAATGCTTAATGAGTAATAAACAGACCTGTAAAATGAATAGTTAGATAGTAACTTTTTAATTTGAGAACAAAGAAAAGTGAAAGTACTCTATTGTTTTAAAGGAGATGCTTCTTTAAGGCATGACTATTGATTTGTTCAGGCAGTAAAACTCTGGCAAACACTTTCTCATTTAAGTGACTTAAAGTTAGGCCTGAGAGTTATAGAATCATAGAATAGTTTGGGTTGGAAGGGATCTTTCAAGGTCACCTAGTCCAACCCCCCTGCAATGAACAGGGACATCTTCAACTAGATCAGGTTGCTCAGAGCTCTGTCCGACCTGACCTGGAATGTTCCCAGGGATGGGGCATCTACCACCTCCCTGGACAGCCTGTGCCGGTGTTTCACCACCCTCATCATAAAAAATGTCTTCCTTGTATCTAGTCTGAATCTAGAAAACCATTACCCCTTGTCCTAACAGGCCTGCTAGAAAGTCTCTCCCCATCTTACTTATAAGCCCCCTTTGAACAGAGTTAGTGACTTATGAGTTAGTTCCTCTTTCTGCCTAACACAATGCTGATTTGGCTCAGCTATATAGCTGGTTTTGTAGGCTAATGTCAAATTAAGTCTCATACTTTTTGTCTGAAATAGTTTATTAATCAGTGCTATGCATGATGTGGAAAATAGCTCTAGAGAAGTCAGGATGAAAAATGTTTGCCTCAGTTTTTTTTTTCTGTATGCATTTGGATGTACTTTTATGTACAGCTCCTCTTGCAATTTTACACTGTAGCATCTAATCAAGTTTTCTCTCATAATACAATTAAAAAACAATTGGAAGAGGTGAAAGCCTAATTATGCTAGGTATAAATTACAGCTTTGCAGTTACTTTAATAGATACTTTCAATGTGTTTCTAAGTGAAGAGGACTAAGTTGTTGAACTCTTGTCTTTTTATCAGAGATGGCAGGGCTTTCCTTTTTTGGTAGTGATGATTGCTTTAATCAGGAGTTCCCAGCGCCATCGAGTTGCACAGATGAACTTTGTTCTGAAAGGATAATTATGTCGCTGCTTAGGAAGACTTTTAATATGCATTTGAATATTTAAAAATCTAGGAAGCTGAGGAAAACCTAGAGGGTTTTTGTACAACTGTAACATGGTTTTGCCCCTTGGTGGCCAAAAAAGGCGTAGTATTTTGCCTTAGGCTTAGTCTTGTGTGTTTTGATACCAACAGCAGCACTTTTCTTTTTCTCATGTACCAAACCATGTTGTTCTGTGTGAATAGTGGGGAATACAGGGAAGGTGTTTTCTTAACCTGCTTGCATATGCGACCAAGATGTGTTTCAAAGCTTATTTTGAGTGGTGGTTGAGAGGGTTGACTTTGCAATTGAGGGAGTTTTCTTTTTCCTTCTCTTGATAGGAGTACTAGTGGGTTGGTTTTTTTTCACGTGATGATGGATTTTTTCAGTCTTATACTGCTACAGTGGACTTTTCAAGAAGCATGGAGACACAGAGCACTTTTGTCCCTCCAAAATTCTGTGGGCTTAAGTTTCTTAAATGTTCTGGGATGTAACTGCATATAAAGCAAATTAAACTGGAAGTCAGCTTACCACACAGTGCTTTATTCCTAAGAATAATTCCTAGTGAATAACTGTTTGCTTATAAATCTAAATGAGGTTATTCTGGATGCTTATAGATTGTGCATATCACAGTATCCTGCATGTGTGAAGGAATAAAAATCATATTTCCACTTCAAGAAAAGTTAAAGTCAGCATTTAGATGATATACTTTTTTCTAATAGGTTCTCAGTTGTTAATTATGCTTAGAGATGTAGCTGAAAATCTGTTATCTTGTGGCATTAAATGAGCCTAGCATTTGTGAGCACCGTGGTTTTAGGATAGTTAAGAATTTTTTCATTGCCTCTAAAATATTACTATTCTTACTGGGTGGTATTGCACTTCGTTGCTTATCAGCTAGAGGGCATTTTGTGTGTGTCTATACATGAATATACGTGAGTATATGGATGTGGATGAGATAAGCATTCTTATATACTGGTTTTTCTCTTTAAAGGATTTATTGCTCTCCTCTTAATATTAACACAATTATGTGTTTTAATGTTTGCCAGATTGCTTTATGATATGGTGGTTTGTAGAAGAAATACTTGTATCATATCTGACTTTCTTGCTTATTGCTATCTGCTTACCTTTTACCTGTCAGTTAGACCCTTTAGGTGACTTGACATGCTTTTCAAGAAATACTGGTACAGCCTAGGTAGTGACATCATACACAGAAAATCTTCCTGGTTTTCCACTAACAAGAATGGGGAAGGTGACAGCTCTTCTGTTATCTTCTTTCAGCATTGTGGATTGGAAATGAAGTACTTAGGTGATTTTTCATTGTCTGTTTAAATCCATGTAAGTGTAACATCTTTTTGGAAAGGTGTCTCCAAGTGAACAAATGTGAAGAGTATTTTATAGTTGTTCTATGAATAAGTACTGTGTTGTAACTCTTCTCCTTGAAACTACAGGGTTTTTTTTTGTTGTTTTTCTAGTTATGAAACTCAAGGTATAGGCTTTCCAATTCTTAAACAAAAGAAAGCATCACAGTTTGCACATCATTGCCAGCTGCTTTTAGTGTGAGAAGGTCTAGAGGCTGGAGAGGGAACCAAGTAAGTTATTTCCTTAGCTGCGTGCATCTTATCTGCCAACTCGTAAGAATCAGTAGTTTGACATTGTCAGGTTTGGTTCAGGTCAGTAGACTTGTGCTGAGATGCTCTGGTCATGCCTGTGTGTTGCACGAGTGGGTACATGGCAATACGTGGTCAGGAAGCTCAAGGTGGAAATGGTTTAAGAAGTTAGGTCTGATGAAAAACTGTAGTATGGTGTGTAGTTTAACACCTCCTAGAAGATGTGTATCTTCAGTTGCTGTCAGTTTCTGTTGCAGTGGTAATTCACCATTGACCAAAAATTTTACAAATTAACTTAGTCTGTTTCTTACAAGACAGGTTATTCTGTCTGCAGAGCCTTTTCCTCAATCTTTGTTTGAAGAACAGGCCCAGGTGAGGGGGAAACAACCGAGTCATAGCCCTTGATAGAACCTCTACAGGTAGCATAGCATCAGGGAGGGAACTGGCAGTAGGAAGTTACTAAATTTTAAAAAAATCTTTTTAAGATTGTTGTCCATTACTGCAACAAACATAAACCATGTATTCAGCCCTCGGTTTGCCTTTGTTCGAACAGGTTCAGTTTTCATTAAAGGTAAATAACTGCTGCTCAGTGCTTGCTTTGAAAATTTAAGTGGTTTCTGCATGGACAGTTTATTATAGTATGTCTATAGTTTTAGTAATAGCCAAGAGAATGGGTTTCACAAAAAAAGTAAAGATTGCTATAATAGTGTTCTGAGGGTTTGTTCCAATTACCCTAAATACTTTAGCAATTAGGAGAACATCTTGATTTAAAGTGTGGAAAAACCTCTCTCCCTTAAGATATCCCTTCCTCTAGTAAATCTCTCAGATAAGTGTTCCTGTATGTTATTTTTGATTAAGTTGATTTTTCTATTACAGTATTTGTTTAACTCTTTTACACAAGTTGTCCAGATGAATTCAGTTGTTCTACTTTCATGTTAGTGTTGTAATGATAGGAGATTTATATTGAAACAATTATTTTTTCCAGCATTTAAAGCCCACCTATGAATAAAGTACAGACAAGACATCTTACTATTAATTGCAGGTTGGGAACTGAGGAGTAACACCAAATAGTATTTTAGGTATAGAGGTACTCAAGGAACTCATGAATAGAGTTTCCTCTGAGGGTTGAAGAGATGAATTTATTATTAATGCCGAGTGTGTCAAGATAATTGAATCCTAAAAATTTTAATGTAGTTCAGTTTTGTATAGGTTTGTATATATCACTTATTCCCATAGTTGATTAATCTGAGTAGCTATCCTCTGAAATGATTGATGAACCATAGAAGTGGGTAGCTGTACTGAGGATTATTGTAACATACCTATTTTAATGGCTTAATCACTTTTAGACATTGTTAAAATGTTTTCTTTTGTTATAAACATGATGTCCAGTCCTATTTTGGTGTTAGAGTGTTTATAAGATTCTAAAATGAAGTGTTTTTTCTACAATCTCCCCAATCTTGATCGAGATGGAGATATATCTGTAGATGTAGAAAAAAAATTATGTACGCCTGTATGTAAGTAGGTTTGTTACCAATAGTACCACATGCATTCTTAATTTTAAATACATGTTTTTTTGTTGTAGAGGAGTGTTCTATTTAGTATAAATGCAGTCACTAAGTAAGCACTTTATAGCTCAAATATTCTACAGCTTTAAAATTTTGAATTATTTTTCTTCAGGGAAGAAGTAAGTTTACTTTGTTTGCTATTATGAAAAACAAACTTGAAAACTTCTGTCTTATTTTCCAGAATAAATTTTACATAGAAACCAAGCTTAACAGAGACTTAAAAGATGACCTTATAAAGCTGTTTACGGAACATGTTGCAGAAAAGCACATTTACAACCTAATGCGTAAGTAAACCTATTGAATTTCTCTTACAGTGGGAGTCTGGAAGACGACAGTGCTTTCAGATATTGCAGAAACCCACAACAAACAGGAAGAAAGTGGCAAATGCTTAGTGAACTTAAATATACTTCATTTTTAAGGCGTTCATGTGAAGAAATGTGGCACACTTCAACTTACTTTTTCAAAAATACGACTTTGTATGAAGTCACGGTTTTCTTCAGTATCTGGGGGAACCAATATATATTTTCCCTTATGACTTGTGATTATGGCATAAATGTTTTATTATCCTGTTGCTTATGCTGTTATTCTTTAATTCCATTATCAAAATATTGACAGGTATCATTAAGAATATGGTGTGGTCAAAGAATAGTGATACTGCTGGGGTTATTGTCATGAGGTACTTGAGTAGTCCCTGCTAGTTAGTGAAGTGTGTAATGCTGACAGCAGTTCCTCTGTTAAGCTAATGGCTTAATGCAAATAGAATAGATTTCAAGTGATATGCTTCCCATGAAGTGTTCCTGTGGGTAATTCCTGTGGTGAAGCACTGAGTTTGCCTGCGACCTGCCACCATCAGTGTGTGTTTGTGTGACCATGGGGACCATGCTTCTGGCCTGGTTAGGTCCTCAAGAGGTCAGTTAGCAAAGGCAGAGATAATTGCACATGGAGATCAAATGGGAAAGGTTTGCAGAGTGGTGAGCAGTTGATCAGCGTGCTGGGAGAATTGCAGCTGTAGGTTCGTGCAGCTGGGTAGTTCCCATGCTCTGTGTTGAGTTCAGTATGTAGCCTGGTGTACTCCTTTGTGTGACCCAGCCCTACTCGGTGTCTCTCTTTTCATCTAGCTGTTCCCTTCCTCCTTTTTTTCTGAAGCAGTTGCTGTCTGTATGCTGAATGGAGACCAAATGATGGGTGATTAAAGTTGAGTATATTTTGCCTTTTGCCTTTACTTGGATAGTGATGGCCTTCTCTCTCCAGCAAAGGGCTGGGAGAAAAGAGCTTTGCTGTTTTTTAGGGTCACTGTGAGTTGGCATCCTGGGAGAAGGGTGGGTGAAGAAGGTGACTACTTTGAGGTCAGGGAGCTTGGTACCCTAGAATGATTGGAGACCATCAGCTCTGATGTCATCTTGTTCTTGCCGTCTGGACAAGTCTTCCTAAGAAATGCTTTTAGCCATGTAGCAGATCAGATCACCTTGGAAATAGCACAACAATGAGGACTGCCCACCCATGGACCTGATGTTTTATTTTGTTCCAAAGAGGGTTAATGGTATCCTGAAACCTGGTAAGATGATTGCTGCAACAGGATCATCGAAAATTCAGCTGATATTGCCTTAAAATTAAATACATTTAATTTTACTTAACATTTACTTTAAATTTAATTTTAAGTAAATACATTTAATATTAAGTGTGTGTGTTTTTCAGGCAGTGAAAATATTAATCTGGTTTGGTGTTTTTTTTTCAATGACAAAGCAAAGGTAACACCAGTCAAATCTTTAGAATGTAGGTAATGTCAGATATGTGTTGCTATGTAATTCATTTTCTGTGGATGATAATATGAGAATCAAATTGAAATTGCAGATGAACTACTGTAAGGAAAATACCTGTGGTTGTGTGTGCAAAATCTGAAATACTTCTCCCCAGCTCTGTGTTAGTTGCAGAAGTAAAATTAAAAGAAAACATTGAAAAATAAAAATAAGCTGTCACCGAGTGTGTTGCTGTATATGGTGCTATTGTTTAGTGAGCAACTTCCTTGGATTTCATTTCAGTCTTACTGTCAGTTTGTTAAAACTAAGTAATTTAGTTGTCATCTTACTCCTAAGTAAGACAATATATTCTGACATGTCTAAACTCCTAACTGTGATCTGACTTGGATAAATCTTGGATAATAGGATCTTTAAATTGAGATAAACTATGCCTAAATAAAATTCTAAACTTGCTAACAGATTCCTGGGAAATAATTGAAGGCACATAGCACATGATATATTCTTGTAGAGGTGCTGAAAAAGTTCTAAAGTTGTGTAATTTTCTGCCGCTCTCAGCTGTTCTTTCTAACTTGCTGAAATTCAGACCGTAATACATAAGATTACCTTCATTTTTCGGAAGTGTAAGGGCTTTATGAAAATAGGATATAAGTCAGTATTTGTTAATTTACTTCCTGACATCATTGTCAGTATGTCGTACTGTTTCCTGATATTTGATATAGATTTGGTTCAATAAAAAAGTGGGTTTGTGTTTGGGGGAGGAGGAAATAAGGCTTTGAGTAAGTATGCTTAGGAAATTAAAGTCAATGAAATTGTGGTCTGTATAGAGAAATGGAATCCTGGGGCTGTTTTTTAAAGAGATGCTGCAGCCACCACTTCAGTGAGAAGCAGCATGCCTTCCTCTATTTTAAAAAATGAACAACAAAATCTGTTTAATCAGTTTATGATCTAGACTCAGACAACAAGAATAATATCTGCTCTTGTTCTTGAAGTTTGTTGCTCTGTGTTTCATAGGAAGGGCTTTTTGTTTGTAGTATCTTGTCATTCTATCAGAGCCTGGAAGCTGGCATTTCTATTTGAAGTTGTGTTGAGGGAGGACTGTAAGTACATTTCAGGTTCATTTGATCTAAGAAAAAGTTCCTGCTCCACTTCAAAAGATGGGGAAAAAAATTGTCAGAAAAGCAGTGCAGCACAGATCTCTTCCTTGGTGTTTGATCTTGTTCAAACTCCCACTGGTTGAGTTGGCCCTAGTCTCTGTGCTGTGTAGTCGAAAGCAGGAATATGGAAAATGAACTCCTGATACAATGGTCTCTGTGGTGGGAGCACTTATCTGAGCACTTAGTTGCAGAAAATAGAGTGATTAAGCTGTGAATTCATTATTTACAGAAGAAATACCACCCAAGTGAACTTTACTTGGATACATTTTGCATGCACAAACACTGATTTGGTTCCTTTTTTTTAATAGAGCAATTTTTTTTTAAAAAAGCTCTACTATCTGGAGTACTTCTGAGCTGTTAAAGTAAATACATTAAAAAAATTATATAATACACAGATCCACGAGCACAGTTGTGTTTGTGAAACACATTTACACTCACACATACTTACAAGTCAATGCTCTTCAAAGTGGATACATTTGAACTAAGTGAATATAACCTGATCATTTTCCTTACAAAGCCAAAGCTGGCTCTTGCTGATAAGACTGCTGTATTAAATGGCTTGGGAGAAGTTGCTATGTGCAGAACTACTTAACTGAATATAACAAGCAAAGATGGAGCATCTTATTTACAAGAAGTTTCAGAAATGGCGGGAGAGAAAGATGCAGATAATACCCTCTTGTCACTAGGGAAAGGGTGGTGGAGCATGTTGTCTTTGTTCCTGCTGGAGTTCTGCATGTGATGACTTTAGGCAGTACAATTCAGAAGTATGCGTTTTCTCTCCTTACGCAGCCACTGTCTCTCCTAGTAGGTTAGACCTGGGTTTCTGGGACTGTGATCTCAGTGCCCTGGAAACATCCTGCCTGTTTGTCCTTGTGTCTAGAAGAATGGCAGTTACTGCAAGCGTTAACTGTCTTCAGTGGTGAAAATGAGTAACAGCTCCTGAAACTCTCTACTTTAGTACTTGCAGTAGGTAAAATTCAGTGGCAGAGAGTATTTGCAAGTAACTGCCACTCTTCTCTTCTTGGCTATTGGCAGCTTAGTACTCAAAACAAGCTTTCTTTTGAATCTAACAAAAGAGGAAAAGCTATAACAGTGTACTGTTGTTTCTGCTTGGTGGATAGATCACTTGGTTTACAATTACAAGAGTTTGCAATTACCCCTGTTCTCTTTCCAGAAACTGAAGAAAGGAAGGTGAGTGCTAGGCTGGAGTCCTGGACTGGCAGGGTTGATGAGGTTCTCAGTATCTTGATATCGAGAAGAAGAGCGATTGTAACTGAAACTGGTTATATAGGTGAAAGCAGTTTTAGAAGGCAGTCTGAGGAAAAGGATTCGCCTAATTCTTCATTTACAGTGGTGTTTGTGGGGGAAGTGGGATGTATCAAATTGATTATGGCACTTCCAGGTAAGTTATAGCCTTAGAATATCACTGTAGTACTCATACATTTCTATCTGTGTGTATGAGCTGGTTCTTTCCTTCCATGTTAGTGTTTTGAGTTCAGGAAGTGGTTTCAACTCTTGTAGGATCAATGTAGTGGTAGATATCATTCAATACAAGCTGGATCTTCCCAAAGAAGCATCTGCCTGAACTTCTGTACAGAAGTTACTCCACTAGGAAGTCAACTGAACTCTATCAGAGGGAAAAGCGCTTTCTTCAACACTTCTGATTTTGTTCCTATAAACATGGGTAAGCAGTGAATATTTGTGTGTTCCCATCTTTGATCTACTGTGTCAGCAATAAATCATAGAAGCAGGTCCTTTTTATCCAGAGGAAAGGAAACCTCTTGGGACATGGCAAAAATGCCATAGAGTAAATAGAGTGCAAGACTTCATGGGTCTTGAAATTGTTATCAGAATCTAAGGTGATAACACGGCCTGTGAATGAGACAATTCCCTGAAATTTACTGATTCAGAACTAGAGCATGGACTTGAAAACATGTGGAATGTAGGCAAGATGATTACTGAGGATTAAAGCATTAGATCTCAGCTTCTAGCTGTGTCAGATTTTTGTTCATGATATATATCAAGGTAATTACAGAACTAGCTATGGAAACCTGAGCATACAAAGTGATTATCTGTATGTAGATTCTAATGGCATGTAGGCAATTGTTGAATGTAGTTCTCCGTATCAGTGCTTGTGTGAGTTCAGAGCTAAAACCCAGTGTAGAAATGGATCATCTGTAAAACTAGCAGCTGTTCTCCATGGTTTTCCAAGAAAATTTATTTTGGTAAAAAGTCTGGCGGAGGGTGAGGAATCACAGCCTGCTTCATTGTGTTTGTGGTTTCCAGTTAGTTACTGGGCAAAACTTTTCTCTGAAGATTCTTACATGTGACAGCTTTTGCTTCTTCCCAGTTATGTCACTTGGATTCAGCTGTGGTGAAGAGATCTTGCTGCTCCATTTTCTTAATTTTTATTTTTTTGCTGGAGGTATATTATAGTTCAATAGAAGGTCTGTTTATGTTGGAAAAAAGGTTTTCCTTTATAAAGATGTCAGGAAAGCTATTTCCACTGCGTTGGTGCCTTCTGAAAAGTACCAGAGAAGTTACCTCAAAAGTTGGAGAAGGTTGCTAACAGCTTTCTGACGATGAAGTTGTGCAACTGTCCTTTTTGGTTGCAGCAGGTATAAATTTAATACAAAATTACAGAGAATGAATCAAGTTATAACTGTTAGAGGTTGATAGATGTAGCAGGGAGCATGTTTCCTGTGCAGAGATTTTTCCTGAAGTTTGAGCAGTGGGTAAGCAGGAGAGGGTATGTTTCTCCATGGGCGTGCAGACCTACATACTTAGCACATGTGTTTTGCTGCGTTGACCTCTAGAAGCCTGTTGATCTCAGTCAAACAAGGGACCCTCATCTCTTTGGCTGTGTACTGCTATGACATAATGCCTTTTGTTAATAAATTCCATATTTAGCTTTTGTTTGTGAATATACCCAGAAGAGCAGCAGTGCAAAAGGCTGAAAGACTGTGATTGATGCCAGGTTCATAGCCTGACTATACAGCTACAACAGAGACCCCAGGGTTTATTTTGATGTATTGGGTTTTTTAATTCACTCTCCATGCCCCACCCTTTGGCAGAGATAGTCAAGAAAAAGATGGATTGGGTTGACTTTTTCCCTGCTCTAGTTGGCATTTCTTTTTTTTCCCCTCCAATTTGACATCTGTCTCAAAGGATCTGCATATGAGAAGCAAACTGTCATTACCTTGATCCACAAACTGCAGAGAAAATCCCCTGAAAAAGGGGGAAAACACTCTTGTTATTTTTCAGCTTCTTACAGATAGCATTGCCCCCATGCTTTTTATATGCTGCCCTTTTGGATTTACATTCAAGAAGTTGTTCTTCTTTGTGCTTCTCATTTCCATGTCAGATCTAGGGCTTATATTTCATAAAGAAATAGTAGTTAGTTTCATAAATGAACTTGTTTTTGAATGGCTGTACTGAGCTGGATCAAAAGTCAGTGTAGCCCAGTGCCCTGGCAAAAAAGCATAGAGCATCCTTATAGGTTTGGTGCAGCAGAAGTTCGATGACCATGGTTTTATATCTTGAAACATATGTGCCCTGTAGGAAGAGCTGAAGGTTTCCTTGCACATTTTAGGCTACGTCCACATTAATAAGTGGTGTGGTGTAAAGGGAGCAGATCTACAGAGTATGAAAGACCTGCAAGTTGGTGTTGAGGACCCAGTGTTAGCCTTACACGTGTTTTGGATAGTTGTATTTCACACTTGCTAATGTCTGGTCCTGTGGACAGAATGCCAGTTAGTAGTTTGAGCACATCTGGTTTAATCTTGTCCAAAAGGAATTCAGTTAATACGCTCCAAGGCAGCTCTGTCATATGAACCAAGGAGCAGTAAGTGGGGATGATCAGTGAATTTGCTTCAAAAGCACATTTCTAATCTGAACTAAAGCATTAATATAGAATCTTCCCTTAAGCATTTGGAATCACTGTTCTTTTTTCTTTGAGACACAGAGTGACTACTGTGATGGCAGAAGCAATATGTTGTTAAAAAAAAGTCCCATTTGATTGCTAAGGCTTTTCCTTCTGTAATATATTGGATATTGCTCAGCCCCTAGACACTGCTTTGCTTATTTTTTTCCTTGAAGTGTGCAAAACCCATATGAGAAGAAAACCTGCACAACCTCATTTTGCCACCTGCATAAAGCTATGTTTCTTGCTCTTTAAGTTTAAGAATGATACAGAAAAATAAAATGGTAGGTTTCTTTTAAAAAAAAGGCAGAATTACTTGCCTGTGAAGTGACTTGCTCTCTGTCTTGAGAATCAGCCTACATGTCTGGATGGGTAAAATGAAATGAGAAGATTCCTTCACAAGAGCCTCAAAAAATGAAGCAAGGTAGCAGAGGACTAGGAGAAAACACCGATTCATTCCAGTGTATTTGTAACAGACTAAAATGGGGTGATTTCTGTTAAAATTCTACAACAAAAAGCTAAGTTACTCTTTTTTTCCCAGCTATAAAGTTGTTGAAATACCAGCTTTGGACAGCAAATGTTTTGGGGGAACAAGAGAGTTCTATAGCATAAAGGGTCCTTTTTGAGATGTAAGGAAGGGATGCTTTTATTATCAAGTTCTTCATTAAAAGTAATTTTTTAAGACTTCTGTGCATCTACAAGACTGCAGATCTGTTCAGTGTTTAATTTCTGGCTTATTCTACATAGGCAAAACGTTTAATCCCATTACGTCCACTTCAAATTCCCATTCTAACCTTAAAACATCTTCCTTTCTCTCTTCATTCTTCATATTGGTAAACAGAGATAACTGATAGTGAAAATCAACTGCAGTATGTTTCATTTCTTTTCCAGCATGTGGGCAGTGTGCTGTGGCTCTGCTGTTGCAGGATAATCAGCCATTCCTTCCTCTTCAGAATACTGAATTGGCACATTAATGTCAGTCTGTTCTTAGACCTCAGCAGGTACCTACCCCTACCCGCTCAAGGGCTGTATAGGATAGCTTTTGTAGCTATTAATCTTTCTTATATCCTCTGTGCTCTGCAGACCTCATGGAATAATCAAGAATAACACGCTTGCCAGTTTAAGGGTGGTATCACTAATGTTGAAGAGGTAGCTGTGATTTGACCTGGCTAAGTAATTGTACTGTAACCATTTTGGAAACAATACTGTTACCAAGTATAGAACACCCTCATATTCTTTAAATAACATTTAATCTACACACAGATTTTGTCACTGAACTGAACTTCATCAAAGAACTAAGTTATTTTAAAAAGTTGCAGCAGTGTTCCTTATTTTTCTTGTTCCATGTTGATAAAGTTGCAACATCTCAGAGTAAGGGAATTTTTAAATTGGAAAACATAGTCTCAAATAATGACCATCATGTTTAATCTGGCTTCTTGGTAGAGAAATAGGAATAAAATTCCTATTTCAATAAGCCTCCATAAAATTGTAAACATGAAAGTACCACCTTATTTTCCAGTTATAGAAGTCCAAAAGTCTGTATTTATAGCTTTGTTTTTCATATTTATTCTTGTTACAACACTGAATATTTTCCATGTTATTAAGACTTGGATTTTTTATTTTGTGGCATTTTTATTAGATACTTCATAAAGCTTTTGGGCTACATAATGAATATTTCAAAAGTAATCTGTGGCTTCATTAAATGTCTAGTGGCAAATGCCTAGTAATAAATACAACTTTTTTTTTCTAACCTACATTTTAATTCATTACAAACTTTTGAAGAATTTAACTTGCTAAGAATTTATTTTTAGTTCTGTTTAAAAGAAAATAAAAATGCAGAATCACAAGGAGTTTGATGTAACAGCAAGTGTGAGAGTTAAGCCAGAGGGAAGGTCAGTTTTCATGCAAATGGCTTTTGAAGTTCTAGATCGATAGCTGACATGTACAAATTGTGCCTGGGTTAAAGTAATGAAAAGATAATATATGATCAAACTTCATCAGTCAATTTAATAATACAATAGGCAGCAGGTGAAAAAAACCCCAACAAACCCAAAACCCCAAAGAACAAAAAAACCCCCAGAAAACAACCAACCTCATGAGAAACCTCAACCCAAACAAACAACAATCTGCAGCCACATCTTGGGGACGCCAGTCATAGTGGTTCCCTTCCTGTTTAATTGCAGTTGGTGTGTGGGATTCAGTCAAGAGCTTTGCATGTACTAGATTTGGGAGTAAAGATTGGGATACAGGAACCTTATTCAAGGTGAATCTGATGTTATCACAGTGAAGTAGAAGGGTGTGTGTGGTCAGATGGACCTGATATAATTTAGCTGAGAAAGATAGTTTATTATACTGTAGATTTGAACGCATGTGATCTGATGATATTTCTAAAGGGCAGAACTTCCAGGTGAGCCTGTGCTATGAAGGTTTATTTAGGCTGTGCACTGGTGATGGCTCCATCATTGCAGCTGTGCATCCCTGTATTTCTCACAGTTGTGAAAGGGCTCAAGTTCTGTGGAAATATTGAAGTTGCTATTCTGCAAAATAATATAAATACTGCATATATATTAGAATTAAGCACTAAAGAGCACAGTTTGTACAATGGGATAAAGATCTCTGGAATACATTTGTTTTACTTTGAGTTGCATGTAATGGGAATACACTTTATAATTTTAAGTGCATTGAATAGTTACAACTTTGACTACATTTGCCTAAGCCATGCTTATGTATGATTGGTTAAAATATCTTGCTTTGAAGTTCTATTAGATTACTGCAAAGGGAGGGAAAAAATCTTGCGTGCTAACATGCAGAAGTTTCATTGTTCTGCCAGAAAAATTACATCTTTGCCAAGCAAAATAAATCTATTTTGAAAGGAGTGTTGGAGGACAGAAAAATATTCTTAGAATAGCTAACTCATAGTTTCTGCAAGTGGATCTGGAGTTATGATCAAGTCGGTTTGAACTTGTAAGATATCATCTGCTACTCCTGGAATTACTGCAGTCCTGGATCTTGCCCCAAGGATGCCACTGTAATTAGGAAGTAGCTTAAACCTTCATCAAGGGGCAAACTTCAGAGTACCTGAAGTACACTTACTCCAATACAGTTCATCCTCTGTTCCTCAAAAAAATCCTGAGGCCATTCTGGGTATTGTGCCTTACTTTGGTTCAACAATATTTCAAAGCATCTTGTATCTTTCTGCAATTAAAGCATTTCATCATGGGAACCCACACTTCTCTTTGATTCTGCCATGAGTTATTTTCAAGACTATTTGCAGGTTAATTAACTTCTTTGCATATTGGTTACTTAGTCTGTAAAGTGCAATATTAGTTCATAAACACTGTGGAGGTGGTCAGATAGTATCATGGTGTCATTACCACTGTCATTCATCTGAGGTTTAGTTTTATTCTGCCTCACCCTGTTCTGTCTTTGTAAATGCTGCAAGTGGATCTTCTGGGAGTAGGTAGAAGGACTATGTCTCCAGTACCACAGGCTGAGAGGAATGAGGTGGGCTGCCAGTCTGGTGTGCTAATCACCTCTTGTCTTTGATCCATATATACCATAAAACAAAATTTTTCTTTGTCTCTGCCATCTACTTGTTCTATGTTATTTTAAAAAAATAATAAAAAAATCAAAAGTGGCAGTACATAAAACTGTGGGCTCAGGGTCTAGGCACTGTATTTCAGATTTCATCCACAGGTGGAGTAAGTGTGACCTGCAATTTTCTATTTACTCACAGATACTCAAGTAGTAAGATGCCCTCTAGTTAGTTATGTAGTTGTGAGCAGCTTCTGTTAATGCTTGGTTTGTCCCCAAAGCAACTCTAAATGGCTTCTTTCTCTTCCACAGCATGCCCTGTACATACACAGTTACATAACGTAGCTTCTGAAATACTTTTAAATTGCTTTTACTAGTTGTGACTTGGATACTACTAGAGACCACAGTTTTCAGTTTATCAGGAATAAAACCAAGAAGGTCTGTTAACTGAATTACTTCTTAAAGTCTACTAAAATGTTCAAGTGACTTTTAAATCTGGACTTCATGGTCTTTAAGTCAGTATTATTTTTTAGGCTTATTCTGTTGAAAATTGTTATACATAGCTTTGGAACATAATTTGGTGCCTACATATGAAGAACAAATTTTGAGTTCTCTGGACATTTTACAAATCTGTTGAAGTTTATGCTGAACTAGCTACAGTCTAATTAAATGTATGTATATATACACATCATATGGATTGTGTGTTACTGTCTGCATATCTTCCTTGTAAAGCATTATCCCCTTTTTAATTTTATGATTCGCAACTTTCTTTGCTGCCAAGAGGCTGTTTGAAAAATCTTTAGGAAAGAGGCTGTAAATATGTCATTACAAAACAAATCACAGGTTCTCACCCCCTCAAGGCTTCAGCTGAAAGGAACAAGCACTTTTAAGATGGCTCTTTTTAAAAAAAAATCATCCATAACAGTTAAATATAACCACTTTGATTACTTGGAGGTTAGAAAAAATACTTTCTTTTTTTAATCTCCCTATTACATGAGCCCCTTAAACAGTTTCACAAAGAGAAGAACATGCTGCAGAAGATTTTTCTTTTTATGGTAAGTACTATAGTGGCAGATGCTGAAGATGGAACTGGAGAAGCTTTGAAGTTTAAAAACCAGAGTCTCTACAATGTAAGCACAAGAGATATGCCCTTTAGGTAGAATTGTAAGCATCATTTCTCCTCTACATAGTGGTTACAGAAAGGCATGTATACTGCTCAAGTCCTTTGTAGAGGCATAAAAACTGAAAGGCAGCAGTTAGTTTTAAACCTTACTGATTTATTTTTTTGATTGTTTGTTTATGTAATTCGGATGGATGTACAAACCTCAAATAAATACAAGGCAGGCTAAAGGTCTGGCTATTGTAATACAAGCAGTAAAGCTGCTATTGCCAAGTTTTACTACAAGAGGAAAATGTAGTTATTGCAATGTTTACTACAGAAGAGACCAAAAATGAAATAAAGTGTTCACTTGTGTTTAAAAGAACAAACAACTTTTCTTACTTGATTTTTACTTTTCTTTTTTACACTACTTGTACTTCATTCATAGACTTTCAGTGCAGCCTTAGTTTAATGGACAAGATGCTAAATACTGTAGAGTGAGGGTCTGTGGATCTCCAGGTGCTTAGCACACTCGGTATGAGAGTGCTTCTAAAAATAAGTTGTTTACTTCAGTTCTGCAACTGAATACTTAGAGTCATCGCTTGCTTGGTTTTTCCTCAGAACTCCTGCTGCCTGTCTGAAAATAGATGAAAAATAAGTTATTTCATATTTTTATCATACATAATTTGAACATAATACTTCTATTTAAAGGTGATTGTTTATTACTCTTGAGAATTAAGTTGCAATCAGATAACTGGCTGTTTCCTTTGTGAGGACATCAGATAACAAAAACAGCACAACTACTGTATTTCTTCGATACAAAAATTATGTTTAAGAGCCTATATTTCTTGATTAGAAAAATGGCTAATTCTCTTAATTTTATTTCAGCTTTACTTTTGGAAGCTCAGTCAACGCCGTTTCAAATAACTCCTTCAACCATGGCAAATATAGTGAAAGGCCTGTATACACTACGACCAGGTAAAAAAGAAAAATGTTTCTAGGAGTCTCTCATACTGTGGTTATTATATGTTTTTCTAAATAAGTATGTGGTTGCTGTCTATCTAATAATGCACATTTAACAAACAAATGTGTGTTGTGTTCTGTTCGTCGTAATGCTTAGTTCTACTATGCAAAGGCCTTGGTTCTTCTTGTTGCCCATGTCTGTGACCTGGGTACCATATCAATACCAAACTAATTTAAAAAAAACAACCCAACCCTCTACTCTGGGGGCAGAGAGAACACCTATTTCTTTTGCTCTGTGGAAATAAAGAAAGAAGGCTGTCTAATAAGTTAGTTATGGCAGAAGTTTAGAAGTATTGAAATGGTGAAAGTTATATTGTAAGTCATACTTCAGCCAGATCTTTGATATGACTGTTTTATCTATGAAGCCATTACTTGGTTGGTATTATTTCATGGAAGAGCTTAAATTAACTTGTAAGTACATCATGACATCTTGTGCAACAGCAATTATATTGATAGGAAAATGATGTTGCAGATTCTAATCAATTTTGTACCAAGATCTTTGGTTCTGTAAGTTTTGGAGAACTGCGCAGAGCTCTAGCCTGTGTTTGAAAAGACTTTAGAAACAGGGAGTATTCAAAATAATCCATAAATAAATGGTACCTGCTTCCCTTCCTTTTGCAATACTGATACTTTCTTCTTACCTTGATGTGACTGAGAGGACTGTGTTGGAGCTTCAGTCTATTTTTACTTTGTAACCCACATTTACAGAAATAGAAATGAAGATGGGAGAGCTTTACAAAAAAAGCCCTCCTCTGTAGTGCAATGTTTAGCACGTATACACGCAAGGAATGTGGTGGACCCTCCATTTAAAAAATGCATGGATAAAACACTTTCAGTAAGCAAAGATTATTTTTACAACAGCAAAAATAACATCCTACCATCATTTTTAAGGCAATACTAATTTAATTTTTATAAACTGTTCAGTACCAAAGAAAGGACGGGTATATACGTAAGTATAAAAGTATAATTCTTCTGAAAGCAGCTCAGTATGATTTTGTTGTACTGCACTTAGTACTGTAGATGACGGACTTAGAATTTCCCAGTTGTCCATTTCAGATGATCTCTGTTTTGCTGTCCACTTCATAACACACCAGATACTGGTTTGGGATGGTATCATGGGCCTAATCAGGTTTTTGAATAGTTGTCTTATGTCTGCAAGATCTTTAAGTATAAAAAATGTCCCTACAATTTGTGATGCCTGCTTTTCCACAGCTGGGTGTGAAGACCTGGGTGATTGTCTTTAAGCTATTGCTTAAACAGATACACATTTGCTCTAATTACCTGCTTCTCAAACTTCTCAGCCTCTGAGAAAATGAGGAACTTTGCTCTTCTGGTTGGAATGACATTACAGGATAGACTTCTTGATGTAAAAGGCTGTTCTTCGGTGGTGCTGGTTTTTGAGGATGAATTCTGAAACAATCAGAGCAAGAGTGCCTCTGGGGTAGTGATGCTCACTTATTCCATGGGACATGCTCCATTGGATGTATCATGGGGACTGGGGAGCAGATAAGTGGGAAGTAAAGTAGAAAATGTGGCCAGTGGGAGGTGCTGGGGGATTAAAGCAGCGCTGGGAAGCATCTGTTTGGGCAGTGCAGGGAGCAAAAGGAGAAGCGATGCTTATGTAGCTGGTGGCCATGGGCTTTCTCTTTTCTTTCTCTTCTCTTTCCCTTCTTTTACTTTCTTTTCAAGTTAGAAGTACTTGATAGCTGTTAGACTTCAAATGTTGCCAGAAAATACTGTCTTCTAATTCTAGCTCCAGCATGCAGTGACTGCAGTAGAAAAGGCTGAAGCCTGGGCAGGTGCTTAGGCTGCTAGTTGGCCCAGTTGGATTTAATCTGAAATACTCTTTTCACCTCACCTAGTATGATCTTGCAGTGGCATGAAATACCCTACCACAGTATTTCATATTGTGAATTCCAAGACAGTTTATTAGCTTAGCTAAATTATTCAGTAGCAGTAGGGTTTTTTGTAAGTAACATGTTCTTCATAGTACCTTTTTTACTGTATTTCATAAGATGAAAAGTTCTGTTTCATGTCTGTAGAGTGTTGTTTGTTTTGTTGCTTTGCTTTTTTAGTTTTGTTTTGTTTTTTTTTTAATTTTTAATCGAGCGCTGTTATGATCTGTGGGATCTGTGGAACTACAGGCCTGTCAGCCTGACCTTGGTGCCAGGGAAGGTTATGGAGCAGATCATCTTGAGTGCCATCATGTGG
>JANZLQ010000100.1:35674800-35706436 GCA_026212715.1 Elanus axillaris | reverse complement strand
GGGGGGAGGAGATCAATTCTGTCATCATATTTAGGCTTCAAGAGATCTCAGTGGGCCCAGGGAGCCTTTCATAGCAGTTAGGCTGCTGAATGAGAGCATAATCTCTTTACAGTTTTTTCCTCCTCCTCTCAAAGTGGCTGGGATCTTTTCTGTGAGCCCTCCTGCACGTGAATGGTGTGGCTAATAAGCCTATTAATGAGGTTCCACAGCAGAGTGTGAATAGGTAAATAAGCCCCAATCTGTTGAGGTTCAGGAGCAAGGGCAGTAAAGCCATCATGAACTAAAGGTGACAGTTTGAACTGAAATAGGAACAACAGCTCCAGGTTTCAGGCAAAAGAATAGACAGACAAGGCACACATTCAGGCTCCTTCTACCCCCTACCGAGTCCTATTTTCTTTCCCATTCTTCCTCCTTTATAAAATGTCTTGAGTAGTCACCCATTTTTTCAAAAGCTCTTGAGACGTCCTTTTTCATCCCGGCAATGATACATCAATAGGGAGGAAGGAAAATGAGGACACCAATGCTCCTTTGCACCGCAAGTTTCAAAAGCAGGAACAGTGCTGTCCCCCCTCGCATATGGAAGCGGGGGAGGAGAAAGAAAGTTAAATTGAATCTTTCAGCCCTGCCAGCTCTTTGTCACTGCTGTCAGCTGGACCCTGGTCGTCCCCCCCAACTCCGCACGCAGTTAATGTTCAACGGGGTGCACGGGACGAGCGAGGGGCTCCAGCTGCAAGGAAGGCACAGCTGGGCTCGGCCAAATCTCCACCATGGAGCAGGCAGAGGTGAAGGGATGAAGTCATTTCCACCTGGCATCTCTTTTACCTGGCATGGGAAAGGTGAAGACGTGCCTGACTTCCTTCAGGTTGCTCCTGGGCCGGATCCGCAGGAGCCCAACTCAAGGGCTTTTAGGGATGAAGGTAGAAGGTTACACAGAAGACGAAGCGCTTGTGTCTACAGAGAGATAGGCAAGATAGGCAACCGATGCCTTCGAGTAATGTGGGAAAAGTCACCTTAGAAAAAAACAGAACACAGAGCTTCTGAGCACTCCTCAGTTCTACTCCTTACAGAGTCTCTGACATTTCTTTGAAGTGCTGGAGAGAGTAGCGTAGTGAGGGCTCCACGGAAGTCGGCTCCTCCACGGGAGCCCAGTGAGGAACAAGCCCCGGCTCCTGCCACATTGCAGACAGATGGCAAGGGAGGCCACGCGTACCGGAGGGAAGCAAATTCTCCAGTACGGGTCTATTCTCCAGGTGCTGGACCTGCTAACGTGTCACGTTTCTATCTCTCTGATGCAAATAGGAGTATAATACAGAAAATTAAATACATTTTTTAAAAACAGAAAGAAAACCCACACATTCAAGTTTTAGAGAACTATGGGGTGAGATCCTCTAGATCCTAGTTCAGCCACTCACATCGCTGAGGGTTCGCCTTCTCTGCGGACGACAATGGGAAGCAACGTTTCTTTCCTGTTATTCAAGCTGTCCTGTCCAAAATTTTTGCTTGACCGTGCTGGATACAATTAAATACTTGTCCAAGATTCAATTTTTAAAGTTCTTCTAAAGCTAAGTGCCTAAACCAAAACTCTGGCAGCTAAAATGTTTACCTGGTTTCCAAAGTATTTATGGCTCCCTTTCCTGGCAGCTTTGAGCTTTTTTTTGGGGGTGCCAAAGAGGCAAATCATAGGAACCCAATTCTGCAAATCTTTTTCTTTTCAAGGGTAGGCAAAGTTGCTCTATATATTCGTCAGTGTCCTAGGGGAAAGTCACTTCATATAAATGCAAACCCTTTCTAACATAAAAACTACTACTGAGAGACTTCCATCACTGGTCCTCACCATGTGTTACTTCAAGATGCTGCTAAACTGAAAAACTGAGATAAGAACTTCTTTATTTTAATGCCAGTAGTTCTAATAATTATCCATAAAAGTGTGGAGCAGATGGGCTACCAAGCTCTTTTGCAGCAAAACGTATACAGGAAGGAGGGGTCTGCAAGTTCACAGCCTATAAAGGGATCATTTTACTGGGTGTTTATCAACAAAAAACACTCATTTTGGTTAGGCCAGGGAATGTGGCAAATTAATTACTCTTGCCTACCAATTTTTGATCTCTCTCTGTGTTATGCAAAGCAGAATCTTCTAACAGATACTTCTTGAGGCAGTAAGGCCAAGTAGCTGGAAAAAAGAGATTATTTTCACTACTACCATGTCAGTGTCTTGTAACGGCTTTTTGAGTATCAACACTCCCTCCAGATTGTTATGCCTTGTAGCCATATAACCTTTCTGGTACTCCTGTCATTTTGTACGTCTTAAGGAAGAGATTCAAAATATATTTGTTGTTATTATTACACTGTTGCAAGGTATATTTAAACAGGAAATGTGCTGTGTTCTGAGCAGGGTATTACACTGGGATACTGGACATTTGATGCTTTCTGCCCTTCTACATCAGCTTTCCTACACGGTCCTGGGAAAGGCACTTAATTTGTCTGCGTCCAAGCTCTCCAGCTATGAAATTAGAATAATAGATGCTTCCTGTCTCCCACTCTTTATCCAGTTCATCTATTTAGATGGTAAGCTCCTCATCTCTGACCATGTTTTTATGCATGGCTTAGAACAATAGGACACTGATCTCAGCTGGAACCTCCAGGCACTTCCATAATGCAAATATTGAATACTAAATCATGAAAATAAAAGAAAATCCTCAATTTATTATGTATTCTCTCATAAAGAATTTGTCACACACTGTCCTGGTAGAGCACCTCTGGCTCTTGGGGAACAGTATCTTCTCTAAAAGAGTGGAAAGCGGCATCTGTTGGAGAATATCTTTTAACAGGGAGCTCCCCTAAAGCAGGCCTCAGAGAAACCCTGTGAATAAACCCCTTTTCAGCGCTGAGCAGGGCACAGCAAGACAGAGCCAGACTTACAAAAATGAGAAGACAAAGGCTGCAAAGACAATTTGTCTTTCTGTTACAGATCTTGGATATATTTGGCTTCTTGGCCCATGCACTTCTTATTTCTGTTTCCAGTTGATCAATACACGCTGGTTTGTTTTACTGGAGCTCTGTTGTCTAACTAGACCAACTGGTGGTTGTGGCAGCTTCCCCTGCAATGTTACGTCAGATCAGATTCTTCTCTGGTGACACCACAGGGTTCAGCGAATGTGCTCTTACTTTCAGGCACAACCTCAGAGCAGAAGGTGTGAAGTCGGGCTTACACCAGGGTTTTTGTTACAGTTTAAACCCTGGATGGGGCTGAAAACTATACGGCAGGGATCCACAGTGTAGGCGCTCTGTTCCTTCTGGGCAGGGTCCTGTGACCCAGCCGTCCCCGACCACCGAATCCCTGCAGACCCCTTCTGCTTCCCACATCCTTCGTTGCAATGCCAAGCTCCGCGTTTCCAGTTTACTCTTTCAGAGGCCAAGCTGCAGACACAGAGAGGCACAGTCACTCTCTAGCAGTTAAAAAAAAAAAAAAGTCATTTTTTTTACTTTCCACAACCCTGGGTAATAAAGCACTAAATGCCTACAACTATTTCCCTGCCTCATTCTTCTCATCCCTCCAACATCTTTAAGTCAGCATTCCCCAAGCAGTTCATATTCTTTCTTCTCTCCCTGTCCTTTGCACATAATTTCACTTCTCTATCATCTCCTACCATAGTTTTCACAGGAATTTGCTGCTTCCTGCACCTCTCCCTCTCAGTGAAAGCCATGTCCTTTATCAGCTCCAGTCCCCACTGTAAGATGACCTCCTCCTCCACTTTGCCAGGTGATTAAGGTACCCACAATTTCACTTGAGAAACTGGATTGCCTTGGAGAGGAGCCAGTGACCTGCCCAAGAAAGCCTCCACTAAACAGAGATGCATCGAGGCTTAACAGCCCTCCTTCATTTGTTAACTCTGTAACTGCGTTCACAAGCTGCAGTCCAAAAAATGGGATGAAAAGGTAATGGTCAGGCAGGTAAAGCCCAAACATAAATAGGGATTTGCTATTTGATACAGTCACGTGGAGTTCCTTAAAGAAAAGGCATAGGTTTTACCGTAGAAAGGTTTCCCCAGTCACCACACAGACCCAAACCGTCCTCTTTCCCTGCTCACACAAACCCAGAAGCACACTTTTCTCCTTCATTGTTTTGTGTTTTAAAGGGAGGGTTACAGGGAAGCTCAGTTTGCATGAAATCTAGACTTGCATTACTGAATATTCATACACATGTCAATGAATATTCATATTTGCATGAATATACAGCAATATTTCAGGGCTTGAAGACAAGGCTTGCCTTTGATTTAGATGGCTGAGTTGAGGTCCTAAAGATCCTTTCCCTCTCTTAAAGGATAGCAAAGGTCGTGTCAGTGATGGCTGGATGAGAAAAACCCAGTAACAATGGTGCAGCTCTTCTGATGCCAGCTGAGCAGAGAAACAGATACTGCCGGAGACTCCCAGGGCTGCCGAACGCCATGGATCAGGAAATGTTTTACATTGTGGATACAAGTAAGGAGGCCAGAAACTTGATTACAGGGGAGACTTAGTTAAATATTCACTGGGATTCATTATGTGAAAACCACTAGAAAGGAACATGTTTCTACAGGAAGGGTAGGGCTGTTTTATTCTTGCTTCTGTTGTAAAAGGCTACTGATGGCTGCGTACACCAGCTACCGTCCTCTAGTGGGAGGAATACAGCAGGTCTGTGTGGATGCGCAGAAACGCTTTTGCTGGTTGTTAAGGTTAGCTAGAGGTAGTTCTCCTTTAATTTGCCAAGGAGAGCTTTGTAGAGCCAACAAGACTTGATTATCTGACCGCCTTGCATTTGATGAGCAGGTAACATGAGCGTTTGGGGCAAGAGGAATCTTCTAAACGAGCTTTATAAAGTCTTAGCGCTGTCGCTTGTTCAGTTTGAAATAACCGTGAGTGCAAAGACTGAGAGCAAGCTGCACGAAAGCTTGGAGACTGAGAAAAACCATACAGCGCTCTCAGCCCAGCCCTGCCTCGAAAAGGTGATGGCTGGGTCCCTGATCACACATCCCAGCCAGCATTGATTTGACCAGATGCTGGTGAAACCGGCACACTGCTTATCCTACCTTGCAATGCTCGTTTTCCCCTCGGCTGTGAAGTGTTGAGTGAGCACCGAGCGCTCGGGGACCTTGCTTGGTGCTGCCTTCCAGCTGGCTGTGCACAAGAAGAAGTAGTGCTTCCTGGCCCCAGCCCTCAGCTGTTTGCGAAGATCAGGTCCTAAGAGCATAAACACAGGCAAAAAAAATAACAAAAAAATAGCAAAACATCCATCAGATCCCCCACGATGCTTCCTGTGAGGAAGCGGTGTGTGGGGGAGGACAGGGGTGGCCAGCTGTGCTGTCCCCTGTCCCACGCAGTGCTCCTCGCCCTGGGCACAGACAGGCAGCCCTGGCTCCTGGCTGGGGACCTGCAGGACCCTGTCCCACCGGTGTCCCCCCCATGGCGGGGCTTGCAAGAGATGGCCTCTTACAAGCTATCTCCTCTCCCCACCTCCTTGGGCTGGATGGGTCCCAAAATGTTGTGTCCCCTTTGAAAATGGCCATAGTGGTGATCAGTGGCAGATGATAAATCTCCCCAGAGAAGCTTTTTAAACAGGGCTCTAATTTTTACTGACATATTCAGACTCATTATATGCAAATAAGAGCAATTCAGCAATGAATCTGAAAGCAACGGATTTCATTTTCACCACAGAGGATGAGAATCCTCGGTTACAGAAAGGACTAGCACTAATAAGAGCTTTTTGCAGCACACAAAGGGTGAAATACCGTGTTGGCCAGCGAGGTGGCTCCATGTTAAAAACATACAAGGCAATTTCTCTCCTGTAAATTTTATTCCCTGAAGCCTTACATTCAGCAATCTACTTTCTGAGGGAAAAAAAAAAAAAAAGAAAGAATCAGCAGTCCCACCCTGCTCAGCATGTAGCAACAGGCTCCCAGTTAAATTCTGGAAAACAGAGGAGCTGAAACATTTTAAACAGAAACTACTGTGATCTCCAGCATACAACCAAGAGGGAGTGGGGGGAAAGCAAGAAGTGAAAAACTGAGCTAAAAGCAAAGGAGCTGCATTTGTGCTTAACAGGAAAAACATCATTTTCAGATAAGAAATACCACAATGTTTACCCCGTCTCCACAAACAAACAGGCAGCAGTAACTACAAGTCACTGGTCTCCTCCCGTGCCACAGTGGAGCCTGGGGGTCAGCGGGTCCCCTGGGATGGGGAGAGGCAGAAGAAGGGGCAAAAGGGAAAAGAAGCTGAAGGAGGGAAGGCAGGCGCTCATATGGTGCTCCCACTAAAACTGTCATGAAGCCAAGACATGATGTGGAAATTCAAGGTTTCTCTGCACACACCATGGCCTGCCTCAGGTGCCCAGGTTTCTGCTGGTTTGGGGGTAAGGAACAGACAGGTAAGGAGCATTTTCCAAAGGGACATGAAAAATGGGTTTAGCCCCCACTTTCCTCAGGAAGTGACTTGCAAAAGATGCTGGAGGAAAATCATGCTGTGATTCCATCTAGTTAGAGACATCCAGTTGCTTTGTTCTCCAGGAAAATCTGTCTGGTCCTTGGATATGTCACATCCAGGGTTTAGTACTGAGGCTTCCTTCTCTCGGATGCCAAAA
The DNA here is from genome assembly GCA_026212715.1 of Elanus axillaris. Taxonomy (NCBI): domain Eukaryota; kingdom Metazoa; phylum Chordata; class Aves; order Accipitriformes; family Accipitridae; genus Elanus; species Elanus axillaris. The sequence goes on along the minus strand of JANZLQ010000100.1, from coordinate 35,699,820 downwards.
AGATCACCAAAGAGGCCCAGGAGAAAATTCCTCCTTGTGCCTTGCATCCAAAAATCTGACAAATCTGTCACCCATTTGGAGCTCTTCTCTTAATAGAGAGAATGGAGGGAGAAGGAAATTAACTTCACCAGAGGAAAAAACGTCTTCCAAAACCCATGTGTCCATGTTAGAATCATAGAATCATAGAAGGGGTTGGGTTGGAAGGGACCTTTAAAGGTCACCTAGTCCAACCCCTGCCCGCAATGAACAGGGACATCTTCAACTAGATCAGGTTGCTCAGAGCCCCATCCAACCTGGCCTGGAATGTTCCCAGGGATGGGGCATGGACCACCTCCCTGGACAGCCTGTGCCGGTGTTTCACCACCCTCATCATAAAAAATGTCTTCCTTATATCTAGTCTGAATCTGCCCTCTTTTAGTTTAAAACCATTACCCTCTGTCCTATCGCTACAGACCCTACTAAAAAGTCTGTCCCCATCTCTCTTATGAGGCCTCTTTAAGTATCAAAAGGCCACAATAAAGTCTCCCCAGAGCCTTCTCTTCTCCAGGCTGAACAACCCTAACTGTGTCAGGTCCTGCACACAGCAACCCCGTGCAATGCCACAGGCCTGGGGAAGAGTGGCTGGAAAATTGCCTGGTGGAAAAGGACCTGGGGGTGCTGGTGGACAGCCGGCTGACTATGAGCCAGCAGTGTGCCCAGGTGGCCAAGAAGGCCAACGGCATCCTGGCCTGGATCAGAAATTCCGTGGCCAGCAGGAGCAGGGAGGTGATTGTTCCCCCGTACTCAGCCCTGGTGAGGCCGCACCTCGAGTGCTGGGTTCAGTTTTGGGCCCCTCACTGCAGGAAAGACCCGGAGGTGCTGGAGCGTGTCCAGAGACGGGCAACGGAGCTGGGGAGGGGCCTGGAGCACAAGTCCTGTGAGGAGCGGCTGAGGGAACTGGGGCTGTTTGGTCTGGAGAGAAGGAGGCTGAGGGGGGACTTATCGCTCTCTGCAGCTACCTGAAGGGAGGTTGTAGCGAGGTGGGTGCTGGTCTTTTCTATCAAGTAACTAGTGATAGGATGAGAGGAAATTGCCTCAAGCTGCAACAGGGGAGGTTTAGTTTGGATATTAGGAAAAAATTCTTTTCTGAGAGGGTTGTCAGGTATTGGAGCAGGCTGCCCAGGGAAGTGGTGGAGTCACCATCCCTGGTGGTGTTTAAAAGATGTGTAGATGTGGTGCTTAGGGACATGGTTTAGCAGTAGACTTGGCAGTGCTAGGTTTATGGTTGGACTCAATGGTCTTAAAGGTCTTTTCCAACCTTAAATGATTCTGTGATGGAGGTTAGTGTATTGGTTTGTTTAAACCACCTGCACGTATAGTAATGATTACTTAGTGAGTTTGCTGATTAAAGACTGTTGAAGCTTGGCATGGACCAAGTAACCATATGTGGGAATTGGATAAAAACTCATAATGTGCTTTAGCGAATATATTTAAAAGCATCCCTTTTTCCAAATAGAGATGAGGTTTAACATAACTGCTAGAACCTCTGGAAAGTCTGGCTTCAGAAATACTTGAGGAGTATTTATTTTTCTTAGAACTTCTTACACAGTTGCTATAAATCCCATTTTCATCTTTTGCTCAGTCTTCTGTGTTTCTTATCCTCAGCCTTCAAGCAACTTTAAGGTAATCTGTCTTGCTTCTGTAAGGCAATGTTCAGTGTAGTGAAAGTAAATCACATTTCTATCCTGAAGCTGAGCTAGTACAGGTTAAAATTATATAATGAACATTAAAAAGTGTTCGTCTAAGCTCTGGAAGATCAGTGAGAGAATTGCATTAATTCATTTGAAACGGGGGATGGAGAAGCAGGGTTGTATGGTGATATTACTGTGCTTTCTAGAAGTAAGGCTCAGGGAAGAGAGGTGCAAATTTTGTGAATGCACTTCCTGGAGTAAAGTGTTAGAAATGATCTGATTATCAAGGTGAGTTTGTTGATCGTCAGTACCCGTTCTTGAGAATGTCCAGAGACTCAGCAGGCCCTATGAGATGCAGCAAGAACTGAATTTAAATTTGATGATGAGATTGATGACCAAAAAAAAAAAATAGTAATTCTGTTATCTACATGTAGATGTCTAATTTTTAACAGTTTGATTATGTGTTCTACTTTAAGGCTTGGTTTCTGTGGTTTTTGGGGGATGCTTTGGGTTTTTTGTTTTTATTGTTTTATACTTCAAGATCCTAAAATGTATTTAAAATAGAGCAAAGTTACATTTGTCAAAGAGTAAAATTTTCAAAAGGTCTTTTCCACGTGTTTTGTTGTTGCTTTCCCTCTTCTTACAGAATGGGTACAGATGGCACCAGCTTTATTTTCTAAATTTATCCCAAATATTCTACCCCCTGCTGTGGAATCTGAGCTTCAGGAATATGCTGCTCAAGACCAGAAGCTTCAAAGAGAGCTTATGCAGAATGGATTTACTAGGTAACAATTCTTAGTCTTCAGTAGTAATTGTGCTGGACAGTGCTGAAATGTTAAAATGGATACACCTAAAAATACTGAAGAAACAATTTAAGAGTTAATAAAGAACCTTCACAACTCTGCATCTGAAATATGGCCTTATCTTCCACACATTTTGAGCACTACCAAGCCTGCAGATGGTACCAGAAAGTAGATGATCAGAAGTCTTGAGATACTTACATGAAACAGATCACTTACAGTTCATGCTTCCCTGTCTTTTGATTGCGCTTCTAATGAGTGATCATGCTCCTGTTCAGCCTTTACTTTGGCTGTTTATTTTCTATAAGCTGACTTTTTCTCATGATGCTTCTGAAACTGTCAGTTGATGACTTCTTATTCAATTTTCAGAGCTATTTATACAGTCAAGGTGTTTATTTTAAATAGGTATTTCTCTTCTGGCTATTGAATGGGGGCGGGGGGGGAGAACAAACAGTAAAAGAGATGGTGGAAATTTTTTGTAACCTATGTTGTTCACACTGGGCTGTGCCTGTTCCTCTGTGCTCTTCTATTTAACTGCCTGGACAGAAGCACAGTGCTTTTGCCACAGCAGTGTGCCACTTTTGCAATAGTCTGACAAACCAAGATCAAGGTGGGGAAGCTATCGTGCTCTGTTCCGAAGAGGTTTGTTTTTGCACGAAGGGAGTACATCGTTATCTTTCCTGTTACCTGTGTAGTGCTGAGAATCTGGTCTTGTAGTTTGAAGACCCACTAGATGTGGATATGTTTAGTGTTAGATGTACTCCTGGATTTCATACTCTTGTGTAGTTTTCCTCAAATGTAATCTCTCTCTTCAAAGCTTGGTAAATTATTGAGCTTCAAAACTCTACTACTGACCCAAATGCAAATGGTATTGCAGACTTATTCCTTGTGAGACTTTCTGTTGAGGAAAAGAATTTTTTGATAGATATGCATGAGTTAAGACACTAAAAACAAAGCCATAAGAGCTTGGGCTGAGAAAAGCAGTGCATTTGGCCCAAGAAATAGAAGTTTAAACTTTGAAACCAAGTAAGCATATATATGATGCTGACAGAAGATTGTAACGCGCAGAAAAAACAAACCCAGAACACTTTGGTTTTGTTTAACTTTCAGTCTTACTAATTCTGTAGGTGACTTGCAGTTCTGCTTGCAACTGCATTTCACCAGTTTTACGCTCCGTAGAGAATTAAGAATGAAGTCTTAAGTAGCAACAGTCCATGTCCACAAAAGCAAGTGGTTTCAAAAACATTTTTCCCTAGGTACCTGAAAATAAGACAGGCTTGTCAGCTTGGCTGTGAAGTTCTTTGGCTGGTACTGTGAGCAGGATACTGTATAAAAGGCTAGGAAGGGTAGTAGGAAGGATACTGACCATTGCAAAGGCAACATGCCTCTGTCATGCTCTCCTTTTACTGACTTGGTGGGATCCTTCAGAATATATTTTAGTGACTCCTGTTTTATGCAGAAAAGTAATTCTCTAGCACTGGAGCTAATGCAAATTCGTAGGAAACTGTTTCTGTCTTGTGTGATAGCTGGGGACAAAGAAGAGATTAGGGTTTGAGGATAGTCCTACATGGAAGAACTAAGTAAAAGTTCTCCGTCACATGTTGTTTGCAGAGTCTAATTCCTAAGAGTTTCTTTTGGCTTTCTGCAGTATGTGGTGATCTTGGTATTGGACATGTGAAGAGTTTTGGTGTGCCTTGTAGGTTTAGAAAATTGGCTCACCCTAGCCCATGCCTTTGTGCAACTGCTGTTTCTATGTAGCTTGCTTTCAATTTATTAAATAAAAATGCAAAGTAAAACTTTGCAGTGGAATAACTGATATGGTATTTAGTCTCTGATGAATGTGTTTTGCACAGTATGTTTTATATGGTTGTACTGTGAGGGAGTCAGTGCAGTCTGGTAAACATAGAGGTTATATAAAGTGTTAGAGTTGAGTCTATTGTCATTAAAAGGACACAAGGAAAACAAAACTCAAGTACAGGTAATATATTTGCTACGTGCCATTTTGCAGTGGTATTTGAAATGCATTTTGCCTTGAAATGTATTTGAAGATGCTATGTGCTTCTTCCTGTGTTATGAACATAGGTTATATTTATTTATAACTCTTCAGAATTGTTATGAGGTTATATTCCTACACATACAGATTTATATATTTATATGCATGAAAGCTTTGTTTTTCTCTTTTAGCAAGTGGTGTGCCAAGTCTGTTCTCTTCTGGGTTAGTATGAAATGTCATCTGTTCTCTAATTGCACCAAAAAATGGTGATGTCTTTGCTGTTGCATTTCCTGAGGAACACAGCACAGTGAGGTGTCTTCAGCAGTGTTAATGTCACGTCAGGCTTTGGTTTAAATAGTCAGCTTATCAACACTGTTAAATACTATTGCTGCAGCAAGTGGGAATACAAGCGAGTTCATTGCTGGTATTTCTCTTGTGAAAGACCTTAATCAAGGCATACACAGCAGATCCATCACCTTAAGAGTGGTTTCAGGGAAGAACACTTCATATTATTCATGGAAAAAAAACCAAAACCCAAAAACCCAACCCTATTTCTAAGAACTTCCAGCAGATAAATATGAAATTACAACTACTGTGATGAAAGTATATTGAAAACTCTCTTCCTTATATAACAGTATCAATAGCATATATATCATCACAAGAAACTTGTGAAGCAGGAGGATTTTCTAGCTTTAAGAGTTTGAGTGCGCAAGAATAAAAGGAAAAAAAAAAATGTTTTCCAAATAGATGGGAATTTGACTTTGGGTTTTCAGGAGCAATGATGTCAACCAGTGTTTACACAACTTTAGTTATTTATTTCAATCTTTTGCTTGAAGAGGTAATGCTGTCAGCCCAGACTTGCGTAGGGTCTGATTGTTGAGTTTTCAGGAGCATCTTACCTTTTTAGACTGATAGATGCAGCGTTTTCCAAATACTTCTATACAGTTTAGTTGAGGAGTTTGAATTAAGGAAAACAAGTTTATGCATGACTTAAGACCACACTGCATACGAGCAATTTTCCTCATCTTAGTTTTATAAAAATCAAACCAACTATCTTTGACAAAAGGATGAGCTAATTATATCTATAAAATACAGCTTATACTTCTGTTTTAGTAAATTGAGAATCCTGCAGTCATGTGTAATTGCTACCATGTTTGCATTTTGTTTCTGAAGTCTGTAAAAGTTGATGATTGTGTGGAGGTACTTCACTATTGTTTTCCTTTTTTTAAAATCATAGAATGGTTTGGGTTGGTACAGACCTTTAAAGGTCGTCTAGTCCAACTCCCTTGCAGTGGGCAGGGACATCTTCAATTAATTCAGGTCATCATGAAAATACCTTTCTTCCCCTTCTTTCCTAGAGGTGACCAGTCACGCAAGAGAGCTGGAGAAGAGTTAACTTACAGTAAGTATGCATCTAACCCTGCCCTCCAGTGTGCTACAGTCCCTGGCAGGTTGGACATACAGGTAGTGGTGGGCTTCTGGGTTCTTGGGGGATGGTAAGGTGTCAGAGGCTACATCTCCACATGCATCTAGCTGTCTGCCAATGTAAACTTTACCATTCTAAGTAATAACAGGAACTTCTTGGATCTAGAGCCTGGATAACTGTGCTGGAGTCCCACAGCCACCTGTAAGGTAGTAAGATATGCTAGCTACTGAGGCCAAGATATTTCCACTTAAATTTAAGTGGAAGCTGAGGTCTTGAGGAAAAAGGACGTAGTTGTCCCAAGTCATTGCCTGGTCAGGATACATAACAGGCAATGAAATGATGAGCCAGTCCACCTCTGATATGAATCACCTGCTGGTAATGCATGTTTCTGTCCATTGACAGAATGGAGAGTTTGGGAGGGTTTTTAACTTGGAACCCTCAATTAGTGTCTAATACAACCTGGGATCCACCTGCGTTGAGACACTAAAGGCAGTATTTGGCCACAAATGTTCAAGTCATGCAGCAGGGAAGTTCTCTTCCATTTGTAGATAAAGTCTCTGAATGCATGTTTAACTGTGAGGTTCTTCACTTTGTTACTCCCTTAATTTCCTGCCATATAGATTAGGGAGTAAGGGGAAGAGACACAGGGAGGAATGGTATTTCCACTCTCAGTTGGTTGCTCTACTCCAGACAGCCCTAATTTGGGTGCAGTCAGTCAAAGGTCCCATCTTCTCCGCTGACTAAATATTTAGCCAGGAGAGAATCTAGTCCCATACATTCTATGTTAGGGTTGAAGTACAAAGTCCTGATTGTCATTAAATAGGGTTGGAGATTGGGGAATAGTATCTGTTTCTGGTACTGTTGTTAACTTCAGTTCATTTCATTGCATTCTTTCCACCAAGTTACTTCCTGTGCATTCAGCTGAGTATGTTTGCTTTATTTCCTACCATAAAATGTTACACAGTTTTATGATGAACTCTTATTACAACACGAACTGAATGAATGGATGTTTACGTGGTATATCAGCTTCTGTTTACACTGTTAACGTTTTGCAGGCAACGCTGGTTTTTGGGCTGTTTGGGGAAGGGGGGCAAAGGACATAATGTGGAAGTTTAATATGAGAGAATTTCTTGAACTTTTTATGTAATTTCAGATGGTTCATCAGCTTGTGCAAGCTCCAGGGGGTACAGATAGTGAATATACTGGATCAGCTTCTATTCCTAGCCAGAACAGACACTGGAGGAGCGCAGGTGGTATCCGGAGCCTCCTTTGGCAACTGCTGATACTTGAGCTCTGACACGAACTATGCCTCAAAGAAGAATTTTGGACTTTCTTCTTTATATAATAAAATGTCAGTTGCTGCTACAATTGGGATGACTTTGAAAGACATGATTCCTTGGTCTAGCCTCTCAACAAGTTCATGTTCTGTGATTTTTGTGAGGAATGCACCTTGAAAAACAATCCTTTCAAAGTGGAAATGGGCAGCCGAAATCAGCAGCTTCCAAAAGCGTTAGAATGGAAGAATCTTTTTTGCACTCTTTTCTTAAATATTAAGGACATTCTTAAAACTAGTTAACACATCAGTGTATTAGTTTTTAAACTTCAAGGTATTTTCTGGAGCTTTTCCTTAAATAATAAGAATAAATTTTCATTATTTTGCAGTATTTGTTTATTAGTTTAAAAGTTGTCACCTTTTAAGAGTTGGTCCCATATAAATGTAACTTCTGTCAGGGAGTTTTAAATTCCAGGTTTTTCTTTTCTCTTTTTTTTTTTTCTTACTTGGTATTTTGAAATCTGTTTTCCTATGTGTTTGTACTCTGTGCCTTCAGCTTGTGCACTTTGCAACTTTATAGACCATATTTTGTTACTGCAAAATGTGTTCTTGAGGAAAAAACTTGATGTGAACAAACACGCTGCAAAGTTGCACTTTCTCTTGCATTAATGGGAGGTGAATTTAAGAAGGAAGGAAGAAAGGTTGAACCTATCACCATCACTAATAGTGACTTGGAAGTTTGTCCACTTTTTTTTTCATATGTATTAGTGTTTAATGCTGGGACCAACTCTTGTAGAACCCTTCTCATTGACTTTTCATTGGCTTCCATAATTGCAATAGATTGAGAGATGAATTCCGGACTGAATGAAATACTAAGATGTGTATTATGCTGTGCTATGTAGAAACGTTATGGGCAAAATTCTTCAGTCTAGTAGGTCCGTGCACAAACCAGATTTGCACTTGATTGATCAGTGAACAATGGTACCTGTCCAAGATCACTTTGTGGCTCCTGTGCCATTTCTCCTGCTTCAGGGATACGATGGGGGTGTGATAGTGGATGTGGTCAGAATCGGGGAGTTGAGAATTGGTGTAATGCATGCATGTGTACCCATCAGCCTCCTGCTTCCAGTCTTGTGTAAACTCAGCTGGAGATCCAGCTGAGCCTGGTTCCAAGAGTTCTGGACCTATGGTCTAAACCCTAATGATTGTGACATGGTAGTAGTATGGCTAATGCAATTCTTTCATGAGGGGAGAAATATACTTGAAAAAGCAGCGTGACTACAGGTGTGTGGGGTTGGTTTTTTTTTTATTACTATGGATTTATTTTTTATCACCTTTAGTTATGAAGAGAAATGAGTTGGCAATATAAAATCTTTCTGAAGCGAAACAAAAGTTTGTTCAGTTTTGTCTTGCACAACTCTTATGCCTGTTTAAAAAAACCCCCACAAAAACCTGACATGACCCCCTTTATGCTTGCATGAATTCATTACAAAATGCAGGAAAAAGATAAAAAATAGATGCGGCAGGGACAAAGTTTCTTTTTGTTTTGTAGCCAGGCTTCATGTAAATGAATTTAATTCTTTAAGTTTCACATCAGCCACTTTGGCAATGTAGTTAGTTTGGACGGGGTTGGGGGCGGTGAGGAGGGGAAGAGCAAGAAGGACACTGCTGTGATCGACAGATTCAGATTGATTTACCTTTACATTTCTTTGCATGTTTGCAAAACCTATTTCATTTTGAGGAAGTTTTTATTTTAAAAGTAAAAATGAATGCTTTAGTGTTTTATTTTCTATGCAGAACAATGCCAGCAGTCTGATCTCTTCCCCAATAGTGGAAAACCAAACCACTCTGAGTAGGGATTTCTCAAGCGTTGATAATATTTGCTTCAATTTTGCTACTAGTTACTTAAGTTGAAGCAGAATTAGATAAAAGCAGGGGTTTTGAAAATTTTGCCGAAGTATGCAGTGGAGAAGTTAATGAAGGCTGATAGGGAACAAAAATGATTTGCCAGCTTCCAGATTTTTATCAGTTTGGCTTTAAACAAAAATAAAACCTCTGATAGTGTCCTTAGCTTTAAAAATCACTGTTTGCTGAAATGATTTGGTTAAAGTTTGTTTACAACTTCATTACCATTCTAGTTTCACATAATACAGTAATCAAGCTCTGTCATCTTTGTCAAGTCATCACAATTTTTTTTCTGTTCTTAAAGTGGTTTTACTGGTTCAAGTTTGTAAATGTGCTTTTGCTTCAAGTTTGAGGCAAGGGTTCAACATTTATTTTACACTGCATTATGTCTGGGCCACAAACTTCTGGAACAGTGATTCCGTCAAAAGGTAAAACATTCCTGTCAGTGTGTTTCACTTCTTATGCGCTGAGTAGTGCTTGGATGCTTCTCAGTCCTGTGTAGCATTTTCACTTGGCCACCATACCTGAGAAATCTGTCTGTTAAGCACTGTATTATGTTGTAAATTTGGCATTAAAATTCCTGTATGTTTTGGCATTATTAACATAATGCTGAAATATTGTTTATCTGTTAGAAGACGTTATCATTGTGACTGAGCATGAAACAGAATACAGCGTACTATACTAGATTATTTTGTTTCTCTGTAAACTTGCATTTTACTTACAGTAAAACTAACTCAGCCAACTTGAGCATCGGTACTGTAAAGCCACAATTACAAACAGCATGATCCTAACTTCAGTATTTAATTTAACCAAGTAACTTGTGGTAAATCCATTGCATCTGTAGCTTACTCTGTTAAGATTAAGAGTAAAGTCGGTTATACAATGGGTGTCCTCTTTATGTTGCACTGGTTCTACTGCCAAACTTGCTACATTAAAATATTTTTAGATTCATTTCATTTCTTGATTTGGGAAGTTAAAATATTTAAATTCATCCTGCTGACTACTTTAATGGTAGGCAATTGTCAATATATGGTCAAGATAGTCTTTGATACAAATGATGAATGCGGGGGTCTAAATAGAGAAGTCCTCAGCTCTTCTATAGTTGGATCTCCATTCTGCAGTTGTTGAGGGAGTTTTTGTGGATGAATACTTTGAAGCAAAAGTTTTTGACTTTTGTCATTTGACAGAGATATGATCAGCTAGATTAATTGCTTTTCATTTTCCCCTGACATAATTGTTTACTTTTTACAGGTTAAAAACTAACCAAACAAAACCCACCCCACTACAAAGGCCATGTTCTGAGCAACTGAAAACTGTTTTTCATATACACTATGACAACCCTAGTGAAAGGACTGTTCTGTAGAAGTATGGAATAAACCCCAACTGCTTGAATTTGACTCCTGTCTTCAACCCAGCTCCAGTAGAGAGAAAACAAAGATTTTTGATGCCTTGACATGCACCAGATATCCAGAGGGCACTTAGTTCAGCTCATAGGGTGGACCTTTAGGATCAGTTGACCACAATCAAAAGGTACTGCTAGGGAGGGTTGATCACTGCTTGGGTTGGTGTACTTCCCCTTCTGCTCTGCTGGGGCTGTGTGATAACATGGGGATAGTCACAGTGCTGGTGCCATGCTAGTTGAAAGTTCCTTTTTTGAGGGTTGTCTTGAGTTGACAACTCATTAAACCTTAAATTCACAGCCGAATCCTGTAAATGAGTTTGTTAATGGTAGTGTTTGCTTTGCTGCTCTGAAGAGTTCCTTCACTGCTCTTAGAGCACTTCCTCTAGAAGCCTTTAAATGCACATTAAAGATCGCTGCACCTTTGTGGAGGTGTTTGCGTGGTGCAATACTGAGCTGCAAACTGTGCTTCAAACATTGTCACTGGGCAGGAAAAATACAGATGATCAGGCTTTATGTGTCCCCCATTCCTCTGGCCTGAGGGCTGTGCAGTCCAGATACATGTGCCTCGCTAGTACGAGGTGCAGCCTTCTCTGTGCTGTTCCTTTGGCCCAGCCTGAGCAGGGGAGGGTGGAGCCCTGCAGTTGCTTTGCTAGGCTGATGCATGCAAGTCATGTCAGTGCTGTAGCACGTACTCATGTCCAGTCATGCACACGCTCAGCACAGCGTCTGATCTCGGTAACTATTGCAACTTTTGTGAAAGGAAATGAGGTGTCAGTCCTATTCAATCTTTTATTTCTAGGTAAGACAGGAGAATTTGCACATAGTATGATCTTTCTTTTTAAAGCTCTCTTGTGAAATATTCTCTGGCTGGTAGAGGAGAGGGGCCTTTCCTCCAAGGAAAAGGACTATGGGTCATCTGTCTCTGATTTGTGTCTGCTGGTCTCCAAGGCAAGGTGGTGCAAGACAGTCAGTCGTATTGAGTGCACTATGCTTATAGCAACTGCAAGACTTAAATTCTGGATTTAATCTAGGATAAACAATGATCTTTTGGGTAGGTTTACAGACTTTGGGTATTGGTAGTCACAGAAGGTGTGAACCAGGGGTGGACTTACTCTGGCAGCTGTCATTCTAGTGATTACAGGTCAGAGGAAGTAATTTTGTCCCAGAGAACATTACTTATAGCATAAATTGGTGTGATACTGGCCCAACAAGATATTTTTAATACCTATAGCACCTCTTAACAGAAAAGGGTTGGAGAATCTAAATTTCATCTTTATCAGCACTGAAATACACTGGCTTTGCATGGGGAGCAGAATCACGTGGGAGGGGAAGCCTTACCTTCTGCCAGGAGGGGCAGATCATCAGCATTACTTCATTAGCAAAACAAGACAAACTTGCTAATTTGGCCTCAGTTGAAAGCTCCTCCATAAAGTGCTTTTTACTTTGCTAGAGGGAGTGGAAGGATTAAACCCATGTATCTTGACCTAACTTGAATGACTGGTTTAAGGAGATTCCAAAATTTCATAGGCAACGAGTACTCGGAAATCCCTTCGAGCTGTCTCTGTCCCTGGGATGCTCCAGATACACTTGGTTAATGTTCCTCTTTCTGAGCTTCTGCTAACTGATCTAATTAGCACAGAACAGGAAAGTTGACTCCCCTAATGATGACAACAGAATGAATTTAGTAATAGCATTTATTGCCTCTTTAGTATTGTTTTTCAACTAATCATTCCTTAAGAAAAACTGTTACAGTTTCTGAGGTGTTCTGGGTCATCACCAGTTTCTATTGGAGGGCAGCAGGTAATGTATTTGCTAGCACCATTTGCCATCTATCAGCAAAGCGAATGATTTTGTACAGAGAACAGTTCATAAATTAGTATCTTGGGATGGTCGGTGGATGTTACCCTGTGGACAAAGTGCGTTGTCAGCATGCTGCTGTCCTATAGAAGCATATAGCGACCAGCAAAGTTGTCGTGGTTTAACCCCAGCCAGCAACTAAGCACCACACAGCTGCTCACTTGCTCCCCCTCCCCAGTGGGATGGGGGAGAAAATTGGGAAAAGTAAAAGTCATGGGTTGAGATAAGAATGTTGTAATAGAACAGAAAAGAAGAAACTAATGATGATAATGATAACACTAATAAAATGACTACAGCAATAATAAAGGGATTGGAACGTACAAATGGTGCACAGTGCAATTGCTCACCGCCCACCGATTGACACCCAGTTAGTCCCCGAGCGGTGATTTCCCCCCCCTACTCCGCCCAGTGTATATACTGGCCATGACGTCCCATGGTCTCGAATACCCCGTTGGCCAGTTTGGGTCACTGCCCTGGCTGTGTCCTGTGCCAACTTCTTGTGCCCCTCCAGCCTTCTCGCTGGCTGGGCATCAGAAGCTGAAAAGTCCTTGACTTAGTATAAACACCAACCAGCAACAACTGAAAACATCAGAGTGCTATCAACATTCTTCTCATACTGAACTCAAAACACAGCACTGTACCAGCTACTAGGAAGAGACTTAACTCTATCCCAGCTGAAACCAGGACAAAAGTGAATTGTGCTGTGAGCTTACACCCAAAAAGCCTCTATGCAGTCCATTTCTGTGGGATAGCTGATGGACTGCAAATTCACATCGTGTCTTCATAGTAACCTGTTCCCATGGCAGGAATGGCTGAGCACTAACGTACGACTCACATTTGAAATGGGTCAAGGCATGAAATCATAAAATTACCTAGTTGTTAAGGTGCCTAACTTAAATTCCCTGTATGGTCAATGTGAAGCAAAAGATTCCTCCAGCAGGTACCACACAGCACTAAATAAATAGATGCACTTCAAGATTTCCATTTTGGGGTCTCTGTTACTAGCCATGGCCTGCTGGTACTTGAAACCCTCTTATCAAAGGAGCTGGAAGCAGAAATTGCCAGACCTGTCCTACCTGTGCCAAGAGCAGAAGGAAAACAGGTCTGTTCGGTTCTTTTTCTTAATGACTTTTGTATTAAGTCTTTACCGAGCAGGCACCTTGTTGCTTAGATAGCCTGAGATGTTCAAGGTACGCAGTTTTGATGGTTTAGTCTGTTGGAATGAATCTTAGGGAGAATTTCTTTCGAGCTATAGGTCCATTTCCCTTAAAATACAGAGATGCATCATACCTGGTGATTGTAATCTAAATAATCTCATTATCCTATTTCTTCCCTCAGTCACAACTTCTGAAAGCGTGTTCAAGTGTTAATATGCTTTCCATTAATGGCTCCAACCTTCTACTTCAGAGAATGCCACAGTTACTGAGTACAGATACGCAGGGGAGAGAGACCCATGGAGTAAGATGAAATTGTCATGCATACTTCTGTTTCATGATTCCCTCTGGGGATGTGTCGTGAATTGAAAAACTACACATACAATCCTTCACCTCATTCATGTTTTGGCATAATAACATTTTATTCTTTCTTTTCTAATAATTCCCGGCGTTGAATTTGCCTTTTCTTAATAACCGCTAACACTTCTTAGAGCTATGTGTTATAATCCCAAGATATCTTTTGTGGGTAATAGTAGCTCCTCCTTGTGAAAGTAAAATTAAAACTGTTTTCCCAATGCATCATTTTGTCAGTCAATGTAAACACATGTAATCTGGATCTCTTGCCCCATTGCTTAGTGAAATGAAGTCCTGTAGCCCTTTGTAGTCAATCCTCTTTACTTCCCTGGCTGATGGCACATGAACTTTGCGTTTTACTGTTCACCTCCTTTTCAGCTTTTTATGAACAGAGCAATTAGCATGACCCCAGCACTGTGGTATTCTGCGGGTGACCTCTCTGTTGTGAGCACTGTCAGTTCCTGCTCTGTAGCTTTCCAATGACAGTTTATTCATGTGGAAAATCTTCTCCATTATTTCATGGTAGCATTGTAAAGAGCTTTCAGCGAGAGAGCTCACCAGCACCCTGTGGAAATCTGTATCAAAGGATCCCACTTGCCACGTGCTTGTTGAATGATCTGCCCTATTGTAACTCAGCTATATTTGTCGTTTTATGAAGCTATGTATCCATGCTATAAACTGCTGAAACAAGCCTTCATCACTCATGTTTTATAGCTCACCGTTTTAGCATGCAGGTATTGCTGGACAGACTCAAGTGTCTGTACTCTGACATCACAGATGACAGGAGCTCAAATGGGAATTTGTGATGTCATGCTCTGATCCTGCTGCTGAATTGAGAATTATCAAGATGATTTCCTTGGGTAAAAGGAAACAAGAAAGACTTTTAGCGTGATAATATTTAATTTATTTTATTTAGGAAAGAGTTTCTGCAACTCTGCTGTAAATTCTCTGAACTCAGACTAACTAGTTATCAGCCACTTCATGATTTGCTGATATAGGACAAGCAAGCAAGCTTCTAACTTGCCAGGTCCTTTTGTCTGCTTGCCAACACAGCTACTCATCTTCTAAGAATCTACTTGCATCTGAAGATCCAAACTGAGCAAAGGAGACCAAGCAGAGCAGTCTGGCAGCAATTCAGCCATTCTGGCTGAGGTTTAACATCTGCAGTTGTTGGCTGTAGAATGGTCTCTTTCATCTACAGGGTGCTTTAACGCCTTGTTGTTGAAATTGCCTATCATCACACTTGCTTCTTTGATTGTTATATTAAAATAGACCACAGTCAGTGATCTGCAAATTTCAGGGATCACCTTTGAGGCATATTTACCAAAACCACTGTGCCCCTCCTGAAGCCTGTCATCTCTGGGCTCTTTTGTAAGAAATCAGAATTGTGGCTTCCTGTTTCCGAAACCTATGTGCGATTGGCGGGGCTGCTCCGAGGGTCTTGCTCAGCTGTGTGCAGGCTGGGTGCGCAGGGGTACCCGAGGCCCTCGTGCGTGTGCCCTGTGCGTTGCAGTAAAGTTTTTAATTGAAGGTGTAGTGACAGCGTGTGTATGGCCCATGGCTAACCTTTGGGATTGGTAGATGGTTTGCCTAATAAACAGGAAAACAAAAGATTGTCCTCTGCTCTGTATTTACACAAGTGAGCAGACAAAACAGCTCTCCCTTGGACTCTGGGGAAGAATGGAGTAGAAAGCTGAATCACACTGGGCAAACTACAAAACCAGTCTGCTGCCAGAGCAGTAGTGACTGTGCTCTTAGCTAAGAGAGGGCACTTTTCCACATGCTCCAAAGTGTAGAGCTACGTGCTGAAAAAAGGGTGCTGAGGAGAGAGGGATTCCCCAGCATTTGTGTAGGTACTGATGGTGGGAGAACTGCTAGTCACCGTGCCTAGGCTGGAGGTGTGTGTTGGGCTGGGGAGGATGTCACTGTTTGTACCACCAAATGGTGCTTGTGTTTCAATTCAGCAATTTCCAGGGTAGAACAAATCTCTGCTCTTAAATTGATGAAGCTACTCTGCAGCCAGTCTTCGGTTGTATTTAAAGTATTCCAAGAGCTTTACTGATTTTTAAAAGCATCCTGAAAAATAATGTATGTGAAGTTAGTTCCCAGTGGAGCTGAATGAACTTTCTGTTGGTCTGTGTCCTCAGAGTGACTTAGTTCAAGCTTACTTCAGTCTGATGAATTCCTCTTGTGTTGAATACAAGCAAATGCTTTGGCCATTATTACATTATTCTCTTTATTTCTTCTATGGGCTACATATGCACAACAAAACCCCCAGCATATCTGGCTGCTTTTAATTGACCCATTGTGGCTTTTTTTTATATCAGTGAAATCAGGGCTAATTGATTTAAAGCAGAAGAGTGATATTCATACAGAAGAAATAATTCTTCTCTTGGCTAGATAAATTTCAGAAAACAACTGGCTCAGCCCTAAATGCTAATCTCTGAGAAATTTCAGAATCCTGAAGAACTAATGATAAAGCTCCCAGGTCATGTTGAACATGGCAACTCATGAACAGAAAGGAGGGAACACTTCACCACTTGGAAGCGCTTGTCTTTGATCACATACTATGATTGTGCAAAACTTGTGTGTGCCTCTGTAGGCACAATTTCAGCATCTTTTAGCTTCTCCAATGTATTGCCTGAATTGTGTCTGAAATTCGTAGTTTTCCATGTGGTTGTCAAATACTGTCTCTATTTTGGCTATCCAGTGTCTTCTGACTTGGAGATGCTGAACACCTTCAAATCCTTGTCTTCCCTCCTGGCCCTAGGGCAGCACGGTCTTCGGGCTCCTCTGTGCATCTATAAAAGCAGATACTGTGAGGAGAAAGGATGGGACAGGACAAGACTACTCAGTTAAGGAAGGATGACAATGCAGGTAAGTGGTCTCTTTGTCCTGTTCTAAGGAGAAATAGAGTGAATTCCCTGAATTCCCCTTGATATTTAGTAATCCTGCCTGTTTTAACTGCTCCGCAATCTGTGCTTCTGGCTGTCCAGATGCCCTCTGAAGAGGCTTTGCACTGTGTTAAAGCTGCCTGTACCTCTTCCTTCTGAGCTGCTGTCCTTCAGCGCAGGTCAGGAGTAGGCTGTTTATCATAAGCAATGTTCTCCTGCAGCTGGATGAGGCTGCAGTTGTCAAAGCAGGTTTAATCTCTCTCTCCTGCATGGATGATGTACTGGCAATCATTTAGCAATGCTGCATTTTAGTTCTCCTTAATGGTTGTATTGCAGAAAAGATGAAAATATTGGCAGCTTGATGTTTCAAAACAGATTGAAAACTTAGGTACTTCCAGTGTCAACATAATAGGATTGGGGGAATGAATTTAAATATATTTAAATTTTCTACCAACAATTCTTGTCTGTTATTCTGTAGGTGTTGCTATGCTGTCAGTCAGGTTCTCCTGATTTTTGGGTTCCTACAGGTATGATTTTCTTCTGCTGTCTCTTTTTTATAGTCTCCTTCAGTATGTATGAAGTTGATGTCATTTGCAGGTGTGTTCTTTCTGGTTTTATTCTCAAGCCGTCCAAACCTGTCACTTCTTCTGCCTTTCAGTCTGAGTCAGAGCTGTCAGAAAGACTTAGTCCTACTTGGTGGAAAATTCCTGGAAGTTGAAGAAGTGAAAAACACCCGGCTTTCCGTAATCTGCCCAATTACTGAAAGATACTAAGAGGGATTCCTTGGGGACGTCTGTATATTTGAAGATGGGTTGAATGTGTCTAGCCATCAGGCAGTGCCAGCTGTTGCTTCAGTATGTCAGAGGTTTGTTTCACTGCATAGTAACATTTTTCTTGTCTGTATTTTAATAAGAAAATATGCTTTAAGTTTCTTTAAGTCATAGAGCTGTAAACAAAACTCACCCCACAAAGTGAAGTGGAGGTTGTAAGGAAAACAGTGAAACAAAAGGTGATGCACAAAATGAACGGTGAAGGATGCTGTTGTGCCCCCACTGAACTTGGCAGGAGTTTCCTCCAAAATACCAAATGCTGTTGTTTTAACTCGAGGTGTTCGTGCAGCCAAGTGCTCAGACATGCGGCTGCATCCACTTTTGCACAAGGAAGGAAACGGCATTCAGCTGTTCCTTAAATTATGCACAAACTGAGTAGGGATGTTGTATTAAACTGTGGCTTAAGTGAAGGATCCAAACATACAGAAACTGGTGAACAATAAATGAGGCTAGATGTTAGAGTCTACTTTGACCTTGGAGACTTCATGGCAGATCATTTCCTTTACCATTTCTTGGCAATACAAGTGGTCAGCCTGTGGTATCTGCCAAACAGTGTGCGTGATTGCTAGATGTTCTTTGGCTATTCCCTCTCCCCCTGACAGCAAATATGGTGCTGCTGAGGAGCAAATGGGGTAAATGCCTAATTGCTTTGGGCAGAAGAGGCAAACTTTGTCAAATCTTGTCAGGCCTCTAAGTGCATGGATAGATAAATTTCTCCATCAAGTAACAGAGCTGCCTGGCCTCTGGGTAAATATAGAGAAAACTGTGAGTTTGAGTAGCAACATAATATTGCACAAAATGTTGTTGAAGATCATCTGATCTAACATAGGCATATACAGTCCGACCTGAACTCATGCAACGATTGCTGAGGAGACCAAGGCCTCCTGGCACACTCGTTAAGAGTGAGAGCGTGCTGCTTTCTAACCTACCCGAGCTGGTGCCTAGTCTTAAAACAAAAATCCCAGTCGTGTGCCCATGGGAATCTTCGTTGCTGTCTTTCTAGAGAGCAGAAGCAGCGTGCAGAGCTCCTGCGTGTGCTGAGCCTGCATTGTGCTCAGCGTGCCTTCAGAGAGGAAGGATGGAGGAAAGCCAGAAATGTCAGTTGCATTTCTGGTACTGGTTTTATAGCAGGCAGACAGAAAGGAGACTGTGGTCACCTAACCTGACCCTGCTTGTCTTTCCTCTTGTCAATTATTCTGTTCCATGTGAGTGTGTGCTTATAGAGCCTGGAGAGAGAGAGCAACGCTGTTTGGAACAGCTTTATAGGGCAAGTTTAACGTCAGCTTTGCAAGTTTTACTGAAACTTCTTGCTGTTGCCCTTAACCCGGCCACATCATT
The DNA here is from genome assembly GCA_026212715.1 of Elanus axillaris. NCBI lineage: Eukaryota > Metazoa > Chordata > Aves > Accipitriformes > Accipitridae > Elanus > Elanus axillaris. Next base: position 35,680,924 of record JANZLQ010000100.1, on the reverse strand, counting down.
TCTGTCTGCAGAAATGGAGTTAGTGGCCCAGGACAGCTGGAGGGGTCTTTGTGTGGGGGAAGCTGTAGGTTTGGTACGTCTGCTCATCTGAACCACCTCAAGAGGCTCCTTGCAAGCCGCCAGATGCAGTGGCTGCCTGTGTGCTACGGTCCTGGGGTAGCCTTTGTAGACTACAAGGGCTCTTGTTATTGACATTTTTCTGTAGTTCTCAGCATTTCAGGTAATTTTCTTCATAACGCATCCCCGAACCTGGGAGGTGATAGTATCTCCTGGGGAGAAACAGGCACTCTTGACTTTGTGCGTTCGTGGAGGACTTCTGCTGGGGAGTGGGGATCTTAACCTGCATCTCCCACGTGTAACGCTTGTGCCTTGAAGCACCTGTCTTCTCTGTATGCTTCCCCCTCCTGCGCACTCTCAGGCCCACCCTCCCACCGCTGAAGTACTCTGGCTGGTGTTTCAAAATAATGTTCTTGAACAAGATCATCATTGGTCCCTTCCCTGCCCCCATCTCTTCAAGTGTAGTAACAGATACCTAGAATGGATGAAGTTATGAATTAGATTGGTGTAACACCCTGGCCCTCAAAAGGACATTGAACTCCCTCCGCAAATCACAGCTTCGATCCTGCAAGAGGGGATCCTCTGATCTCTGCCTGTGTCTTTGGGCTGCTATAGTGTGATGGGCAACTAAACCAACAGAAATTTCTTGTAATTGCAGTGACCACATCAAGATCAAAAGCTGGTTGTTCCCTTCTATATCAGGAAATGTATACCTTTGTGGGAAAACCTCCAGTGACTTTTGATAAATAACTTCATTGCTTTAGCATAAAGAGACTTTTTGTTCCAGTTGCAAGCTCTTTTCCTTTGCTTAAAATCAGATTTTGCTTGGTGTAATGCACTGAACTCCACAAAGTACAATTATTCACTAACATAAAAATTAATGTTAATGTTACTGTAATGCAATTTATGAACAATTTAAAAAACCATTCAGCACTTATATTTATGACAGAATTATAAGTTGAAGAAAAAATAAAAATCTAGCTCTGCTTTTCCTCACACATATTACTAGTTTGACAGTCCCTTGCACAACAATTCCACAAATCCTTCCAGAATAAGGCAAGTAGGAAAGTCCTGGTTCTGCCGTGATTGCTTATGTGCTGTGAAGCCAACAGGACTGCTCGGAGCATAGGGAGAGCGCGCGGATCAGGTGTTGTGGGCTCAGGTCCTGCTCACTTCCCAGCTGCTGTGTGCTGACATTTGCATGTACGGTGTTTCCAGGGTGAAAGTCTGGGCTGTTTCTGAGAGCTGAACCCACAAAGGCTGTAAATCCTAGTGCTGCTCCTTGTGCCCCCAGTTTTCTTTGCAGGTTGGCTTTTCTGGGCCGTCCTTGTTATCATGATACCAATTTATGCTTTGCAATCTCTCGACTTGCTCTGTCTCTGCTGCCCCTTCTCCATCTCTTTGGCCATTGAGGGAGTCTGGGGGTGTGAGAACTCCCCATGCCCTGAACTGTTGAATCTGCACAGATTATGGAGATCAGAATACAGTTTTTGGAGAGAAATTGCAGTATGGTATGGGGGTGAGAGGGAGGATGCCAGTGATTTTGGAAACTTGTATTTCACTTCTTGCTGCACCTCAGCCATACCCAGTTGCTTTGGTATCCACTTCAACTGCTAAAAAAAGCATCTGAGTATGGAAATGCTGCTGAAATCAGTGGAGCTGTGTCAGATATTGTTTAGCCCTCTTCTGTCTAGTACTCTAGATGCTTTTCCATGTATTGAGGTACTTAACTTTTAAAATGTGACTTTTAGTCATGCTAAGCCTCCAGTCCTCACCCAAGAAGAGGACATATGGCTTTTCCTCATCTCAGTTTTGGGTATTTCACAGAGCAGGGTACCTGTCTGTCTTCTTACCAGCCCTACTGGCTCTGTTTCGCCATAGATGATGCTGCACAGCGTACAAACGCAGGCTCTTCTTGCTTTATTAAATAATTTACAAGCTTGAGGTAGTCTTTGTTGGATTTTGACATCCCATCTGCCTTCCAATCCATCACATTGTCTGGTTTAGGCTGTGTGTTCCCCTGATGCACAGCAGGGTTTTGATGGAGATTGCACCTTCTAAATACTGCAGTAGATACAGCTGTGGCTGGTGCTGCTCGGTCTCTAGAAACAGTGCTTTTGGCAACGAGGTATCTGTTTCCTTCAAAAGAGCAGTTGCGTAGCACAGCTGGCCGTGTTCGATACAGCATGTTCATTTGCTGGAGTTGCCTTTCTTAGATCACATTTCCTCTGCTTTTCTGCCTCACAGAGGGATGCGGAGGTGGTAACTGCCGCCAGGTGAACAGATCCTCTCCTGACTCCGATGTTCCTCGTGCCGCTCCTGTGCTGCCCAGTGGTCTCATACCAATGCAATAACGAACAGTCATCTGACAGCAGGAGGAGGCGTTAAGCCATACAACCTGCTGCTTCCTTGCTCTGTGCAATACAGGAAATTAAGAGGATTGGATGTAATTTCTACTAGTAAAACTCCACAAAAGTATGTGAAATGTGTGGATGGGGGTACCAGAGAGGCTGACGGGCACATCCTGGTCAGTTCATGGGCCAGACCAGTGCAGCCTCTTGTTCTATAGCTGGGGGAAGGCACTGTATACGAAGCTCCTCCTTTCCCAGCTGGCACAAGGAAGGTGGCCGGTCCTTGCAGTGCCTTCCAATAGCCTGTGAAAGGTTTTTTGTTAGAGGTGTTGCATCACTTGATGTTCAAGGCCTGGTGGCTTGGCAGCCTTCCTGGTCCACATACCTCATCTGAGCACTCGTGGTAGTGTGGGTGGGAGTTTGAGGAGGTTGCAGCCTCCATAGCTCTGGTGTGGGGGGAGAAGCTGAAGGAGACAAAACCACAGCTTTGTGCTCATCTGTTGTGGCACTAAAACAAAGGAAAAGGTGGGCTAACCTTTGCATTTCTCTACCCTGAGGAGCTGGGACTTCCGAGATGTGGACACCGACAGAAGCCGGTGACCAAAGCCTCAACCAGTGCAGTTATCCCAGACAATGAGCATTTTCCTGAGATTATCCCAGACAATGAGTGGTTTCCTAAGACAAAGCACAGGCAGACCAAGAACGGAACTTGCCCAGGTGTCCCAGTGTCCTGCCTGCCACAGTTGGGGTTCTTGTCGCTGGTCCGGCAGTGCAGGCGCGGGGCAGCTTGCCCCTGGGGCCAGCCGGGAGGAATCCCTTCGTCAGACCTAAGTCATGTGCTTGCTGCAGCACCGTTGGATGAAACAAGCTCTCTGAAGGCTGACTGAGCCTTTCACGATGACTTTCTCATTGCACCCTCTCATTGCTGGATTTCTCGTTGCCTGTGGTATAAAAGCAATAGCAGGCAGCAAGGCTTCCTTGTGTCACAGCTCGTTGTTCCTCTTTTGTGTGAACTCCCTATGTGAAATTCCTGTTTGTTCTCTTGTACTGGTCCTGGGCTATCTTTAATGGTCTCTCTGTGTATATTAGCATCTCTAAGTGGTGCTTTTTATTCACTGTCAACTCTGCAAGCACACGATTGATGTTCAAAGGGATGATATTGGTGCTTCTTTTCTTTTTTTCTTTTTTTTTTTTTTGATCCCAAGGTGAGCTGGTTCAGGGAACTAAAACAAAGAAACAGCCCCGCAAAACCAGGGAAGTGAGTGGTTTTCTGCTGCGTGCCCTCCCTGAGCCAGCTGCCTGCAGAATCGGATAGATACCAGCACCTGTGCAGGAGAATGGCTCTTGGGAGCGCTAGTGCTAAAGTCACCTTAATAAATAAGACCCCCTTAACCACGGAAAAATCATGTTTTCAGGCTCCTGAGGGATTTCTCCATTTTTTGGTGGCCATGAGCATTGCTGCTTTTCTTAACAGTCACCTAACAGCTGCCAAGTACTATCAGTGACGATCTATGCAGTGTGTAATTGGTGACTGCTGCTCCAAGGCCTCGGTGCAAATATATCCTGTGCCAGCCTAACATGATTCACAGGCGTAACAGCACAGTTTGCTTTCTGTGGTACGTCATTGCCTTTTTTGACTGAAAGGCAGTCTATATAAAGATTTGTTTTGCAGGCATCTTTTCACCACAGAAAAAAAAATATGCTTCATCCATTATAACACTATCAGCTTGGAGAGTTTAAATTCCCTTTTGTACAAGACTTTTCATATATGTCTGTGCCTTGGTAACCACTCGCAGGAACTTTAAAACTGTCTGGTTGGATACCCAGCAATCAATCCCAGAAGTGTCCTTTTTGTTAGCAATTTGGTTTTGCTGAACCCATTTCAATACTTGCATTTAATGGGTCGATTCTTTTGAATTCATTTTACCAGCTCTCTGTTCACATTGCTTCCTTGTGAAAAGATGCTGTAAAATGACTTGTTGCAAAATCCTAGCCTCAGTAAACTTAATGTGCTTGATTCAAAGAAGGTGAGCAATAGAGCTGAGAGGCCTTGCCTTCTTGATTTGCATTCAGAAATACTTAATTGATTGGCACCTAGGGGATTGCCTGGCATGAGATGGCATCTATACTCCATTTTTTTTCATGGAATGGTCTGGCTTTTTCTCTAAATTCCTGAAATAAAAAAGTTCTATAAAGCACATTGCAATTCTGTTATTAGTAAATGCAGAACTATAGCTTTGACCTGTAGCTATGATCTTGTACAAACAGGCAGATGAGAATCATCAGACAGACATTTGTTTGATCAAAGGCTAGTTGAATGCTGCAGTGAAAATCCAGCATGATTTCACCTGCTATTGAGCGGTGCCCAAGTGTATACCTCAAGTGACAGCTTAAATAAACATAACGAGTAACCAAAGGCCATTAAGTTCTTCATGATTCAGAAACGTGTTGGTCTGCTTTAGAGATTTTACAATGAGCAGTCATTAGTAATTTCCATGAACTGTCTTTGGAGTAAACGTTGTTCCAGTCCAGTGTTCCTGATTTTGTAATGCTGACTACAAATTCTTCCTTTCTATTTTTGGCGTTTATTTAGTATTAACAAACTTCCTGGTCCCATGCCTTTTACTAAAGATGTTCTTAAAAAGAGTGACACAAATTACTGTTGGTTTCCCATTGGCTATGAATTCACTTTTCATTAGGAACTGCCACAAAAGCAGTGCTTGCTTTAATCAGCTCTAGTCTCGTTGTTTGGAAAGGCTTGCAAGGTTGACTGGCTTTCTCAACTTGATCTATGCTCACAGTAATGAGGCATCAGGCTAATGAGACCATTGCCATTACAATTACCAGCTTATTAAATCCTAATTAGGGACCCAATTCTGCTAGGTGCTGAGTGCTGGTTGTAAGTAGCTGAATATTTTCATGTGCCCATTTTTGATCTCTAGTTGAAAGCGGTACTTGAAGTGTATTGAAGCTCCCTGTTCACATATAAGGTCTGTTTCAGTGCTAATAGGGTAATTGACCCTAATGATGTTGGCTGGTGTGTAATGGTCAGGGCTGCCTTTCCTTCCTCTGAGAAGCTTAGCATCAATGTCATTGTTAAATGGGCTGTGATTCACACGGCAGAAGGCTGCATGGTGCTGAAGGACAATATTTCCTATATAATGTTCTGTGGCAGATTGTTTTCTGCACATTCATGCACTAGTGAAAGGAGTTTGCAACTTTATTGTTCATTGGTGCCAATTAAATGCAACCTCAACATTAGCCAGACATGCTTCCTCCTGAATAAACAACTCAATTCTGTCCTCCTGAGGCTGGACTTTTTTAAATGTGCAGTGTCTCTTTTAGAATTTAATTTCCAAATGACCTTCCCTTCTGTACAAGTTACTGAGCTGAGCAGGTAGTGTTGGTACAGTAACAGGGCACTTTCCAGAACTGCATTAAGGAGCATCTCTCATGTCTGCCATGGGCTGGTGGTTTTGCTATCGTTACTGTCAGGGTGTGGTGGGTTGACCATGGCTGGACACCAGGTGCCCACCAAAGCCGTTCTATCACTCCCCCCCCTTTGCTGGACAGGGGAGAGAAAAAAAAAAACAACAAAGGGCTTGTGGGTCGAGATAAGGACAGGAGAGATCATTCACCAATCACCGTCATAGGCAAAACAGACTCGGCTTGGGGAAATTAACTCAATTTATTACAAATCAAAACAGAGTAGGGTA
>JANZLQ010000100.1:35661150-35674700 GCA_026212715.1 Elanus axillaris | reverse complement strand
CCCCACTACCAAAACCTTGCCACAGAAACCCAGTATGCAGGGGAAGACTGTATGAACTCTTCTTGATTTTCATCTTGTGGAGATGAAGTTTTAGGCTCACCTTTGCTAGCCTGTGGCATTCGGCTCTTCATGGCAAATGTGTCTTTGCAGGACTTGAAGCCTTTCAGCTCAGTTTGCCAGCAGTGGCTGCTCCCAGGTTTGGAAAGGCGATGCTGCCTGGCCGGTACCCCCTTCTCACCCGTCAACCCCCAAAGCCTGAGCTCAGGGACAGACCTCTGGGGGTAGGTCCCCTACTGAAAAAGGACTGAATTTTGTACACCAGTCCCTATGTATGCCTGTGTGCATGCACACCTACGTGAAGCAGATTCTTTCCATCACAGAGCCTCTCCCCTATCAACCGAGCAGTCAGAACTCCTTGTGTCGGTGTGCAGACGTGACATTCTCTGTAGATGCTAGGTAAAATTAACATTGCAGCGGTCTTGTCATGCCCTAGTCTTTCTCATACCTTTTTTTATACTGTGCCATTCCTGTTTACCTCCCAGCAATCCCTGCTGAAGCAGCTTTCTGCTTTGTATATTGTACAGGGGCAACGCTGTTCCCAGCGATGCTGCATGAGTCTATGAGGCCAGATGTCTTGTACTGCAAACAGCTGCATAAAAGCAACCTTGTCCCATTTGAACTTAGGCTGGATTTCATCATAGGTATATTTTAAGATAGATGCCCTTAACTTTCAGTGCTGTCTTCTCACAGTGGGATCATCTGCATCTCTAAAATTGAGCTCAAATAGGGCTTCCACAAATCCATTGCTCCAAAATGCTGCCCTAATCACTATTGAAAAGCTAGTGAAATGGAATGGGTCTTATTTTTCAGGCTTAGTTGAAGTCATAAAACTTTTGTGTTGCTACTGTATTACAGAAGAAAGCTAATTCCCTGAGTTTGATCTTGGTATCTCTCACAGGGTTCTCCTTGGCTCTGAAGAGTGGTCTTGAGTGTCTGAGGTGCCTGGAACCAACTCGCAGTTTTAGAGGGTCGTTAACATCCTATAACAGAACATTCAAACACTTAGTATTAATCACTGGTTATTTTACTTGCCACATTAATTGGAAGAATGATGTCTTGTCTTTGTTAAGCTAGTGGTGAACGGAGTGCTAAATCTAGGAACCAAATTGCATTTCTTCTTCTTTCCCTGTCTGACTCCTCCCAGATTTAAAGATTTATTGCAGCTTTTAGCAATCCACATCATTATTGGGATTTCCATGGCACACGCCTTGAGATTGAGTTTTCTTCCTGCAGGTTGCTTATCAGCCTTTCCCTTTGCAGCTGGTCCTTCTGGATCTGAAGTCAGATATTTCACTTAGCAACCTTGCTAATAAGAAATGAGATCAAGACTAAGTGAGCATTTTCCATCCCGGGGACAACAAATTGACCCTTACTCACTATAAGAAGCAGCAAAAAGCAGGACTTTGGTTTTGTGCCATCTAGGCAGTTTCCATCTGGGGTCACATCAGACCTGGAGGAAACCGCCTGTTATCTAGTAACAGAATATTTTGCAAGGGTGTACTTACACCTTCAAGTTTCAATTTTAAGGTACTCCCTGAAGTTGGCAGTAAGGCAAAAGTGTGCAAAGCGGGTAAACAAATCCCTACCTTAAAAGACAATTCCAAAAGTTCGTTTCTCAGCTATTCAGTAATGGCAAGGGCTTGGGCTTGCCTATTTAGTTCCTTCTTCCCCCACAATGTGAAACTGGAACAAAGCACTTCGATGTTACTGTGGTAGTTGGGCTTTAAAGCATTCTTAAATACGTAGAGTCCTAAACCACTGGCACACAATATGTCAAAGGAGAGATTTTGAGCCACGTATATTCCTGAGAAAATCCAACTTATTTCCTGACTTGCTTTGAAAATAGTGATGTTCCTGGCATGACACTAACCCTACTTTCTGATTTCAATTTGAAAACAGAGGAGCAAAGATCTGATTCCATCCAAGTGAAATGTCACTGGCCCAACTGTCATGCTTTTTGTAGGATAGCAATGCTTCTTTCCTTCCCCTTCCCTTACATTCTTGGTATTCTACTATTTTGAATTAGCAAAGCTCTGATCTTAAATTTAGAATCATAGAATGGTTCAGGCTGGAAGGGAACTTTAAAGGTCATCTAGTCCAACCCCCCTGCAATGAGCAGGGGCATCTTCAACTAGATCAGGTTGCTCAGAGCCATGTCCAACCTGACCTGGAATGTTTCCAGGAATGGGGCATCTAACACCTCTCTGGTCTCTTGCTAGGCACTTGTGTAGAGACAGCAGGGGGGGAAATGGACTTAATGTACTCAAGCTTAGCCCAAATGATCCTCTATGCTGAACTGAGAGCTCATTCTTGTGTCTCCTTTGAGGCATCTCTTGCACTTAAAATGGTCTTGGGCTTTGAAGAGAGCTGCTTGATATGAAAGAGACTGGACCAAGGAAGAATCAGTTCTGGGTTTTGGATGCCAGCCCCACATATCAGCTTATCCTTGCCCTGTTCAATGGGACAAACACTGTCCCAGAGTAGGAGACTGAGCTGTGAAACACCAGTTGATTAGGAGAGTATTTTCTAGGTTTACACAGAGGTTACCTCAAGCAGGCAGATGATCTGCAGATGATCTGTTTTTTGTCTGCTTTTCTCCCAAACAGTCTCTTCTTGGAGCTCCCCCTTATGAAATGGGCTGAATGCTAGATGAATGGGTTCATTCTGGTGGGACTAAGGCATGAAATTGTTATGTGGCTCTGCTTGGAAATGTCATGGCTATGTTTGAAGCTGATATTACTGGTGTGATTACCTGGGCAATGCTGGCCTTGCAAGACTCTGGTCCCCAGCAGACTCTTGGTAGTCCCCTTCGATTATGTGAAATTTGGCCATGTCTCACATAATTCCTCTGCCACCACCTGTAAATCCATCCATTCCTTACTATGCTGTCTGTAACACTCACGAACTGCTTACACTCTTACCTATAATGTCCAGCAATTTCTCATGTCACATTCAGGAGTTTTCTACATCTTTCCCAGTTACCTTAGTCTCAACCAAGGGCCTCGGCAGCAGCCGACCCAGGCAGTACGGAAACACAAAGGTATGATGAAGCCTATTGCTGCCACAAGTGACCAAACCAGATTCACATCTGCTGTAGAGAGAAGTGATTCCCCATCCATGTAGCTTTTCATGGCATACCCCTTTGTGCGTCACTGTGGGACTTTGTCTCATAGTCTGCAGGAGAAGCAAAAGCAAAGCTCTTAACAAAATAGTCACAGGAAAGAAGATTCAAGCATGTGTATCTGGGGTGCTGTTATTCATCCAAGAGTTTTAAAGAAATGGCTAGAGTCTTCCAAATATAGCCCTGGGTTTAGTAATTAGATCCAGCAGAAACAATCTGTTGGATTTCGAAGCCTTCAGCCTCACAGAGGCATGTATATATTTGTATTGTTTTGAATCCCAGAGAAAAACTGAAGAGTCAGCCAGTGTTAGGCACTGTAGAAAGCTCTGGGAGATGGGAATCTGGGAGCTCAATCTCTTAATTACAGCAGTTTCATTTCCTGAAACCTTTATTCTCTGGCATAACTTCATTGAAAGAGGTTGGTTGCAATTAACCTTTAAATGCTTAGACAGTTGCGAGGACTGCTGAATCCCTTAATGCATTAAGAGATTAAGGATGCCTTTTGATGGTGGGAATTCAGCTTCTGGGCTGTCTGGGATGGGTCATTTCCATTGTCTGTCCTCTATTTAGATTTTATGCTGTATGCAGCTCCTTTGTACTTACTCATTTCCTCCAGGTCTCCACTGTCACCCTTCATCCATGCCCTTGGGCTTGTTGCATGCTGGGTCATGCATAAGTGGCTGCCATCCAGGACAGGCTTCAAGAAAATCTCTGGGCTTTGTTTTTATTGTTAGCAAGTGTTTCTCTCTAAAGACAGACCCAGATAGGGCACTGAACCGGAGACTCCTGAGCATGCTGCATCCTTTTCTATTTGCCCTGTGAACAACACACCCTCCAAAACCACACCTTTACCATGGTCATAAGTTCATAAAAGACTTCACTTCTTGCTTGAAAGAAGGCTAGTTACAGCCTGGCACGTTACGCTGTTCAGGGATACAATTCACCAAAATAAATATTCCTAAACTTCTCCGGTTTTCCAGTAATTTGACTGCAACAACTATTCGTGTAACACATTTCCTCCTGGCCAGGAGTGTAGCATTGCTGTTTGAGCCATTAATTGAAGACAGGAGTCTTCAGATATATCTGTTGCTATGTGAATGGCATATTCTGACTTTCACACCTCTTTGTGCATCTATTAAAGTGGAAGACAATAATTTTCACTATCTTGCACACAAGCTATGAGGCTTAATTTGTCACTGGAAGTGCTCTGCGGTGATTGATTTAGCATCCATGAAAATGTGTCCGTCTGCTGTATGTCTGGTAAATGTCTGGTAGCTCTGATACCCAGGTCTTGAATGGGCTCTTTGAATAAAGGAAAATTTTGCATGTTGGTGGTGGAGATGCCTTTGGCATAGCAGTTCAAAAAGAGAAAAGGGTAATGAGAACTTGAAACGATTGGTAAGTACAGGAATTTTGATCAGATGGATTAAGACAATTACTGATGGGATAATGGTCATTAGTACATTTTTTTTAAATATGGAGATAAATTGTTGAAAAGCAGAGAAATGTGCTGAGGTGAACAGGTATCTTTCCTACAGTGTTTATTTTTTTGCTGGTGTCTTTTTTTATCTTGGTAATTGTGATGCAAACTAGTTAGCAAAACAGACTGGCAAACTTGGGTGACTGAGCAGGGGAGCAACACGTGGGAGCAGGGAGAGGATGTGGTGCTTGTGTGTGCTGCTGGTGGGACCACCGCTGAAGAGAATGTGGCCAACTGTGTGCTTAAAATAAAGTAGAAAAAGTAGAGAGCGGGTAGAACCACAGACAAGAAACCAGCCTGGAAGCAAGAAAGTCAAGCAGACGTGTCTGTTCAGCTAATGGAAATTCTGCAAGGGCACTTCAATAGAGCATGCTAATGCCTTCTGGGAGATGGTTCTTGGTGTTAAAAGGGGTCTCTTATGTAGCAACAGAAGTAATAGTGAGAGGGACTGATTAGAAGTGAAGCCAGACAAATTAGGAGCAATTCCTTTTTAAGATATCTATTGCTGGAAGAAGCTGCTGGGAGGGTGGCGGGTTCTCTGTATCCAGATGTCTCTGTGTCTAGCCCAGTTCGTTGTTAAGAATTTAATCTTTTGCCAGATCTGTTCTGTACTTAGTCAGATGTGGATTTTTCCGTTTCCAGCACGGCAGGCTCGAGCTACGTGTAAGGGTGTTTCAGCAGAGACTGGGTGATCACCACCCCTGCCTGGCCACGGGCGCTGCATGAGCCCCACATACAGACCGGCTCTGGGGAACAGGTTTGCTCTGCAGCAATCCCAGCCCTCAGGTTTTAAAGCATCTCCTTAGAAAAACATCCTCCCATCCCAGTGGGCCAAAGCCAGGTAAAGCAGAAATTAATTATAGTGTGGCTTGTTCCTGCCCATAAATCCTATTGAACAAAGACATTTCCAAGAGGAATTGTAGATGCTTCAGTGAAAAATTCCTGTGATAGCCCTTTAGTGTGCTTTAAATCATATGGCAAATTATAGGCTTCTGCATAGGTCCAGGCGTTGACACATATAGTGAAATTGCTATAGGAATCATGCGGACTGTGATTAATGAGTTGTGTCACCTGGGTGAGGTGTCCAAGGCTGGTATTGAATCAGGTTGTTGATCCTTTAAGGTGAATTTCTTGTTACTGATTTTGACGCTGATAAATTTTTTTTTAAGGTAGAGGAGACAAGTGTGAGATCAGCCTGTTGCAGCTGGCTGCCTCCGCTGGGAATGCAGATCTGTGCTGAGGGGGAGGATGAGTTGCGCTGACATTTACATTGGCAGTGCTCGGTTTGGATGTATACAAAACCAGGATGGTAGTACTGATGAAGTCTAGCTCTGGTACAACGCACTTCAGAATAAATAGCTTAAGGAATGAAGTCAGTTATGGCATGTCCCCTGCAGTGGGGCCTGGGAGCCGATGCAGAAGTCCCTGTGCTGGGAATGGGGTAGAAGTGAAGAGTCCTGTGCCCTGGACAAGGATCTGTCTCCAGCCCCCGGGTGTGGGACCTGGAGACAAGCTGTAACATCTGACCTCCCTTTGTTAAGTAGGAAGCCCTCTGCGCTCTGTGCAGTCTGCACAGCTTTGCCGAGCTGGAGGAGAACCGGGGCTACTGCCCACTCCCGGGGTGCAGCAGCGACGGGTGCCCACCGGCTCCGCGGGGTGCTCGGCCCCTGGGGTCCTGCTGGAGTCTGGGTGGGTGCACGGGCAGATTCAGTGGCCTCAGCCAGGGGTGCGGCTGTCGGCAGCGGGTCTGTAACCAGTGCATGCTTTGGCTCTGCCTGCCGGAGTGGATTTATTCTCCTTCATTTTAGAGGGGATTCCTCAAGGGAGGGGATGACTCCCAAGGTGACAAGAGAGGAAATGGTGGACTACAGGTGAGGAGGGGAAGGAAGGACATAAGGTTTGATAGCTGTTTGCCTTGAGTTTTCCTTCCAGGCATCTAGTAGGAACTACAAGGGGAAAACAGATGGGCAGTGACTCTGCATCTGCCTGTTTTTCTCCCTCCCATCACCTAGGTCTGGCAGAGTGCCCCGACCATTCCAGTGAGCTCTTGAGCAACCACAAAAATCACAGGCAAGATGTTTGCCAAGCTTGGGAATGCATCCAAGCTCAAAGCAAAGGCCCAAGTTAGCCCCCAGGTTTCATGAGCTTGTGCTTTGTATCGGAGAAGATCATCTACTCACCCTTAATGTGAAAACATCAGCTTGAGCCAAATAGATGTAATGCCTCAAAAATCAAAGAGCAGCCCAATATCAATGTTGTGTACTTCTCCCTGATGAGGAAAGCCAAGAGAAATTGGAGGGTCCCCTCAGTGTCAAATCCAAGGAGTGGATTTGACTGCTGCCCTTCACGTGTGAGGGGATGCGTTTTCAGGCAGGGATACATTAGATACTGAGCTGCTCCCTGATTCTGAGGTGATGAGCCAAGCTCACAAAGTCTGGGGGAAATATCTCACTTAAAAGTTAAACACTTCACATAAACGTATGCCTGCATATGTAGGCATTGGAAAAAAACAAACCCTAGCCTTATTTAAAAACAAACAAATAAGTAAAAGCCTCAGCCTTTGGCAGTAAGGAATATTTCAGAGCCTGAAAGCAAGACAAACCTGGCATTTCTATAAGTCCCACAAGGAGAAGAAGTTGTGCAGGTTTATTCTTTTGCTTTGCATCTCATTTTAGTTTCTCATTCCTTCTGCATTTTCTGTGAAGTGTTCCGGTCGCTTGCCTGCCCTGGGCGCTCTCTTCTCCTGTTTGCACACATAACCTGGGGAATCTTGTATGCTAAGAGCTGTTTTCCCTAATTTGACACCACAGCCATGATCTTTGCAAATGAGGTGGTGCAATGGTGCATAAATAATCACCAAGATTTTCCCTATGATGTGCAGGTGGATGATCTGACCTTGCCCCGGCACAGTGTTCATCTGTGGGTGTTGTCCCCGTGCCCCTGCTGGGAGCATCCGATGGTGGCACAGAACTGTGGAGAGCTCCAGAAGGAACAGTTCCTCCGTGGGGCCATGGGGTGTGGGTGGGAGGTGGAGTGGGGGTGAATGGCTCTCCCCACCCCTGCGGGGACTCTTGCACAATCCGTCCCCATCGGTGTGCTCAGAGGAACCATGCCGGCATCATGAACACCCTCTCCTCCTGCAGCAGGAATAACCCAACAGCTTGGAGGGAAGCTCCAAGGAACAGCGTTCTGCTGTCTCTTCCTCTTGAGTCTTTTTATCTGTTCAAAACAGACACCCCCTCCTCTTCTTGACTTGCATAAGGGGGAGCATGGCATTGCACCGCCGGGCTTGGATAACACCACCAGCCCACGTCCTTTTGGTCCGATTTGGGCTTTTGTTCCCTGGCTGTGGGCTGGCTTTTGCAGTGGAAGGTGCAAGACCTTTTCCTCTTGGCAGTGGGTACAGAGGGCAGACCCAGTCTGGCCCGTGCTGGAGAGTGAAGTTAGTTCCCAAAAAGGGGATGAACAACAGAAGAAGGGGAGGGTTTTGTGCAGTTCACTTGTGCCTGCGGGCTTACCCTCGTGGAGCCAGAGCGCAGCTCACCTTTGTGGTGACAACAGCTTTTCATGCACAGGGTGGATCTTGCTTTAGCGTTAGGCAGCTTTGGCGTTCCTCTCTTCAAAGGAAGAAGCCAGATGAATAATTCCAGGATGATAAACAGCCCCCAGCTTTTGCATGCCGGCTGTGACTGGCTTCTGTCTGGGAGGTAGATAAGGCTTGTGATTTGGAAATAACCAGACATGTGAATGTTAGCAGGGAATGCTGATGAATGATGTTGCTTTCCAGATATTGTTTTCCTTCTAATCCTGCATGGCTTTTGGATGGCACTGATGATGAGGCATCTTGTCTGAACTGGAATTTACAGGGAATCTTCCTTCTTGGAACAGGCTGAAAATCCCCCAACTTTTGCAAATTCAGTGCAAGGTTTGCTTTAATTTTTATATTAAGTCATCACTATTTGTAAATGACCTTCTCTGACCTTGGGTTTTCACAAGGGCAGAATACATTTTTGCCAAGCATGTGGATATGGAGTCAATTTTCACAGCAGCAGGAAACTAGCCAGGGCTTGTCTAGCTGCTGGAAGCCTGCTTCATCGGGAAACGGGAGAGTGAGTATTGCTGATGGTCAGGCCTGAAGTCAGGCACAAACCAGTCCTTAGGATGCTGTACAGCTGCGTTTAGTATGAGATCTGCAGTCTGTCTTATTCTTGGCCGATGAGATGATTGGGGATGACAAATTTCCCCAAGGGACCTTAGCTCTGGTCCTGTCCAGTCTGGACTAAGAAGATAATAAATTTAAGTACTAATCCATTTAGGCTGAAAATGCAATTCCAGAAGAGGTTTGCTAAGTGCAGTCCCGTTCCATGAGAGCAGGTGCAGTGAATATTTCCCATATGTATTTGTAAAATCATTCTAAGTATATTCATTTATTTTTATGAGCGCTTGTCATTCCATAAAGTATGGTTAGCTAGCAGCGCACCCCTGCTAGACTATCTCTGTAGCAACCCTACCGAGCGGTAAGCAGCCTCATGCTTTTATAGGCTGATTAATGGCAGCGGGAGACTCCGCTGGCTTCTTTTGGGCTGCAAAGGGCACCGGTGGAGAAAAGCCTCTGGCTGAGAGCTGGGGGCAGGGTAGAGCCCTGGGGCTCTTGGCTCTTCCTTCTGCCTTCCGTCCCCTCACCTCTGCTGCAGGCAATGTTCCAGGAGATGTTTGGCCAAACCCAGGCTACCGTTATTGAATGAGAAACGTGTTGCGTTTTGGTAGAGGTTTATAGCCACCGCGCTCATCTGATCCATTTAGTTGGGGTGATATTCAAGCAGTGCTTTTAGATAACCAGTGAGGAAACTCTTTGAAAGTGGTTTTGACTAGATCTGGGTGACAGGTTTTCAACAGAGGGAATCGACCCAAAACCATGGATGTGAGCTGTGAATTTAGAGAAAGGTTAGTGAATTGGTTCAGTTGAGGGGAAAAAATAATCACTTTCTTATTTGGAAGCACTGACTTTCTTCTTATTTGAAACATTGAGGTTTTATTGAACAGCTTCCCTTATTTAAAATTTGATCCAACAGCAAATGTTAGTAAATGGATTTAAATGACCTTTCAAGTCAAACAATTTTGAAAGCTGACTCCAAGTGGAGTGTTCTTGTTTGCTTGTCTCAGTGTCAATTTGAAAAGAAAAATTTCTAGTTTGGTTTATTTGGAGACAAACCATTTTCCAAAGTCCATTCCCCGAACCTGAAAAATTCATCATTTACCATTTTAGTCACTAGTTGGAAAACAAAATTATTTTACTTTGGCTAAAGCAAATTTATTGGAAGTGCAATTTAAAAAGATAAGTATTTATTTTACAATTAATCCTAGGTAATTTTTACATTTCAAACTAATGTATAGTGATACTCTGGTAACGACGTGCAGTTTCCTTTAAGGTTACCTTAATGCCTGTGTTGAAATGGGACCTATATATTTTTTTAGACTTTAATGCTAATTGATAATTTACCAAGATCTTTCAATGACCTTTATGACTTGAAGCTTTCCAGAACTGACTTAATTAAAGATGAGATGGAATCAAAGTGAATTTTTAAAAAGTCTCGTTTATTATTCCTTATTAAAATTCTCCTGAATTACTCAGCTGTCAGAGATGGAATGGAATTTATCATTAAGTTATTCACTTAGATAATTAAATGAACCTGCAGCTTTAGTTGAAATGAAAGTGAAAAAAGGCAATAGGGTGCTACATGCGACAAGTTCGCTTCCTGGCAGACTTCTTGGGATTATTTAATTGTCCACCCATAGTTTGAGGAGGAGGGTTCATTGAGTTTCTGCTTTTGATATTTTAAATCTATAATAGAGTCTGCAAATACAAGAACTCCCAGCAGTGTTCAGCTCAGCTCTTCTTCTCTTTGTGTTGAGTCTGAAGGGGATTACAAATAGGGATTACAAGATGTAGCCCCTAATGCGTTGGTTATTCCAAGTGCACCCTAAAACACTCTTTCCTGCCCTCACCATCGCATTGAAAACTAATTGCAGAGAAATAAAAGAATGGCTGGAAAAAACACTGTGTGATACAGAGTCTTATACACAGATGCCTGCCTTGCTGCACATCAAGGACATTTTTGACAAGAGTAATTATTCAGTTTATGTTGCTGTGGCTCATAGTAACTGTGCTGGAGGAGGCCTTTGTATAGAGTGAGTACGATCAGCATTTGGCTGTTAGGATAATTCACAATTATTTTCACACCACCTGCTGGATTCATTTTAAAATAAATACCCTGAAATGTGAGGAAAGCCTAACCATAGAAAATCCCAACTAATGGGAGAAGAGAAGCTTGCAGTGCTAAGCCTGGACCCAGGGATGGTTTTGTCCATTAGTGATTTAGCAAATTCTATAAGAAGAGGATGGAGATGGTAAAAAAAATGGATGTAGGAGGGGCCATTATGGTGAAAGCATTTGTTAAAATCCCAAACCTGCAGCACTCCGTGCTTCCTAATCCTATGAGCCTGCTTGACTGTGGAGACCAAGGGAAGGCGGCATCCAGGAGGGAACAAAGATGACAAAGAGGCAGAAGCAGACCAAAGGCTGCCGATGAGAAGCCCCATGCAAGTTTGGTCTGGTTTGTTAAGTTGGTGCAACACTTTTGGAGAAGCTAGGTTAAAACTTAATTTTTTAAGAGGAGGCATAAAGCCATGCTCGCCCCACGACAGTGTGATGTTTGAACCTGCAGGAAATCTCAGCTTGCTCTCTGTTTCCTCCTTTTCCGTGGGAAGAAAGTTGCTTCATGCTGGCCTGTTCTGGGATCTGACTGCTTCCCTGCATGCCTTGGCTCAGCTCTGCGGGTTGATGTATCCTGGCAGAGGGCAGGGCAGTGCTCGCTTCATTATCCGCCTTTATCCACTGGTCCCGGAGAGGATGCAGCAGCCAGCAGAGATTGCTGCTCCCCCTCAACCGTGACATGGGCTGTGATGCTTTTCTTCCCAGCATCAGAAAACATGCAGCGCTTCAAAGCCGTTTTCATTGTGGTGGCTGTTTGAGGCTGGGCATCCATTCCCATTCGTGTGAAGCCGGCCAGTTTTCTGCTGAGTTTTTGTGTAATCTGCATTCTGCAGGCTCTAAAGCCAGCCTCATCAGGGTCTGCGTGATGGTGCCACGCTGTGATACAGGGAAGCCTGTTGAATGAGGTGGGAAAGGTCAAATCCTCAAGTTGTGTCCACACTGTGCACACAACTGTGAAAACACCTGCTACTTCAGGGATTAAATTTACCTTCTGGCTGGAGGTGAGGGTGCTGGGGGTGGAGGAGAGGAGGGTCCCTGGGTGCAGTATGCTGTGCCGTGCAGAATGTGACTGCGGAGAGAAAGCATTCCCTTCAGTCACTGTTAAACCTCCACCACTTTGGCTTTCATATGTGACTGCAAATTAGATACCATGTAATAAATCCTGATCTGTTTATCATAGAGCAGTTTCCAAACTATGCAGTCTTAATTTTAATTAACAGGTCTCGTGAAAACAGAAGCTTGTAAATTCAGTGCTCTCTTGGGGCTCAAGTGATTGAATGCAGTACTAGTTTCAAACTTCAGCAGCTCTTCTATTGCACCTGCAACTCTTAGATATTGCTTTTCCTGGCTGTGTTATTACTCTGCCAATGAATACTGTCTGTACCAACAAGTGCATAAAAGGAGAGACGTTATACTGCTGGCTGTGGCATTCAATAGACCTTTCCCATCACTAGGACCACTCTGAAAGGTTTAATAGTCATGCTGAAATATTTCCTAGCTACTTCTCCAAGTCTGGATTTTCCAAGCACAAAATCTAGTCTCTGGATTTCTCCAAGGATTCCTACTACCTCCTTCCACAAAAATGTTTTAGTTCTCTAATTATATGAAGGTAAAAATAGATATTCTCTTGCACAATGTTTGCTGTCACAGACTTCATTTCTAGGAGTCTCCATAACTGGTGGGTCAAGCAAGATTGATGCAACGTTGGAAAGCAAAGTGTACTCCTACCTCCTGTGCTCTCTTCTCTGAAGAGAAAGAAAACTCTTATTCAGGTTGTTGAAGGTGAATTAATTTCTCAGTCGCAGGTCAGATTTTGTTGATACTCTTTTTCTAAAGAGTGGGCAACCCCTGCAGGACAACAGGGCATACCTAACCAAGAGGCA
The DNA here is from genome assembly GCA_026212715.1 of Elanus axillaris. Lineage (NCBI taxonomy): Eukaryota > Metazoa > Chordata > Aves > Accipitriformes > Accipitridae > Elanus > Elanus axillaris. Next base: position 35,661,882 of record JANZLQ010000100.1, on the reverse strand, counting down.
TCATAGTTTTAGGGGTCTCATCATATTCTTCCTTGGAGATACAATTAGAAGCAAAATGTAAAGATTGAAATACATCGTTCTGGTGGTGACTTCCACACGTGTGCTCCTTGACTATGAGCAAGCCTGGGTAATTGCTTCTTTGGCTCTTCGACACCAGGAGTGATGCACGCTCATGTATACGTCATGCATCCTTATGAATGTGCCACGAAGCCCTTTGGCAGTCACCCCTAGTGACTTGCTCAGTGAAGGAAGGTAGCTTTGCATTTCTGATAGTGATGGACTGGTGGATATGGTTGAAAGAGAAGAATAAATCCTTAATCTCATAATCATACTTTGGTTTGCATTTCATTTAGGTTTCTTTTTTATTACAAGAAAATGTGTGTTTACTAAAAAGCTTGTGCTTGAGAAACTGATCTATCCACGTTAAACCCTCTGGGGAAGTCGATCAAAGGCAGGCAGGAGAGCTGCATGCCTACGTGTGTCAGCAGTCTTCCTCAGAAATCCCAGCCTATATGCTGAACTCATAAATTACCTATACATAGTGGTGTATGATTATTGATGCTATCTTAATTAATTTTCCATTATTATTATGATGAAATTTTTTCCCTTAAGTATTTTATTCAACAGTTTTACTGTGAATCAAGGTATCCTGGTGTCAGCTGGGATAGAGTTAATTTTCTTCTTAGTAGCTGGTACAGTGTGTTTTGGATTTAGTGTGAGAAAAAGGTTGAT
>JANZLQ010000100.1:35642034-35661134 GCA_026212715.1 Elanus axillaris | reverse complement strand
TGTTGCTAAGTAGCGCTTATCCTAAGTTAAGGATTTTTCAGTTTCCCATGCTCTGCCCATGAGCAGGTGTACAAGAAGCTGGGAGGGAGCATAGACAGGACAGGTGACCCGAACTAGCCAAAGGGATATTCCATACCATAGAATGTCATGCTCAGTATATAAACTGGGGGAAGTTGGCTGGGAGGGGCAAATTGCTGTTCAGGCATCGGTTCACAAGTGGTGAGCAATTGCGTTGTGCATCACTTGTCTTTTCTTGGGCTTATTTATTTATTTTTATTTATTTTATTTTATTCCTTTTCATCACAACTATTATTAATATATTTTATTATTATTTTTGTTAGTATGACATTTTATTTTACTTTAGTTACCAAATCATTCTTATCTCAACCCATAATTATTTACTTTTTTTTTTTTTCTGATTTTCCTCCCCATCTCACTGGGAGGGGGTGACTGAGTGAGCAGCTGCGTGGTGCCTAGCTGCTGGCTGCAGTTAAACCACAATGCAAGGAAACTGAGAAATTTGTGGGAAGGAGTTTGCTGTGGTGTAGTGTCTGAAATCAGCATAGGAATAGAAGACTTGATAAATAACAGCAAAGGAAATAAATAAATAATAATAAAGAGCATGGCTGTTTATGAAGAGTTAATGGAAAGCAGCTAAGGGGAACAGGGAAGGATGCTGCTTGATCCTTTCTTATAGCTTGCACCAGGAAAGAGAAATGTGTATCTGTATGTAGTCAGCAGATGTCACAGGCTGCAGCGGCTAAAGAAAGATGTTTTTGTGATTACAGCATTTGTGTTCATTTTTAACTCTTCTTCTTGGGAAAGGCGATTTGATTCAGGACTTACACCGGCTTGTGTCTGTTCCTCTGTCCCCAGCCTGCCCGCTGGCCCTCATCAAAACGGGGAATGCGCCGCAGGTTGCAACACGAGCCGGAGATGTCCAGCTCTGCCCATCCAGCCAGGCGTGATCCATCTCTCGGAGGGCTCTGCCCTCATCCCCTTGTGTACGAGACCGGTTTTCCCTGGAGATGTCGGGTCCATTTCCCGGCTGACAGACAGTCTAAAGTCTTTGTGACACGGCTGCTACCTTGTCTCCAGGTAACGCAACCTGCTCTTTAATGAAAGATAGTTGCATTTGCCTAGTGTTATTTGGCTTTGACAAATTTGGTGAACTCATTTTGTACAAACTCCCTGGGGACTCTGAGGATTTTAAAAAACACCAAAACCCCGATTTGTTAATTTTTCTGTCCTACTTCTAAATTTGAGTTGTTTGTGAAGTGATTTTTAAAAATAAGTACTTCCAAATGGCAACAAATCACTCATTTGAGTTAATTTCAGCCTCACTTAAAGGTTTGCAGATCTCAGGGGCTTTTTTAACAAACTTGGGTTAAACTAAAACCAGGTAATTATCACATGGCTTGAAATGTGTGTTGTGAGTGCCATGCAGATCTCTAAGTGCCCTTGAAAAACAGAAAGTATCATATATATATTTATATAGCCACATAGCTTCCACAGCCGGCTCTCTGCTCTTTAGCATTCAGAAACTAGCAGTTACTGTGTGTTCCTAGGTGAAAATGTGTCCTGGTGGCTGTAAAGGAATATGATTTGTGGCTGTAAAGGACTATCATTTATTCCTGTAAGGAAAATGGTAGTAATACAGCATAATATAGTGGCTCCATTTGGTTGTATCACAAAAGATTAGTCAAATTACAGATGTCATTCATGTGCAAAATGTACATAACCAAATTCAATGCAAATAGAAGAATGGTCTGTTGCCTAATTGAGGAAAAATGTGTCTCTATCAGCTTCCCTTTGTTCTTAAAACAGCGTGTCCTGGTATATTATCTGCTGCACCATGCACATGCTCCACGGGAACTTCACGCTGAGAAGCAAAAGACAGTCTTAGGCACGTGTTCAAATTGCTACAATACTATAGGACTTCTAGATGCTCAAGTAAAGTGTTATGGGAGCAGTGAAATCACAGTTCCTTCGCTTGTGTTATTCTAAGTGCCGAATTTCTAAGGAGAAGCCCAGGTCTTCAGCTTCGCCCTCAGCATACATCCTTCAGGCTGATTTACTCATGGCGACCCTGAGAAACGATGAAATTCCCCTGAACTCCGGCGATGGCAAGCACAGACATGCTGGGCTGTGGCCTGGGAGGTGGGGGCTGTGCTTGCGTCGGGCCCAGCCGGGTGCAGCGGTGCCGGCTGGGGACGTTGCTGTCCCCATCTGCTTGGTGCACAGCCCCACCGGGACAGCCGCCCTCTCACCTCTGCTGGGTAGATCTCCTGTGTTGGCTGAACCAGCTCATAAGGGAAGACCAGCCAAGCTGGCTAAGCTATCCCAGCTCATTAGCGGCCCAGGGAGTGGTTGTGTGATCGGCTCAGGGGCACCTGATGGGGCAGAGAGAAGCATCTGGGGGCTGGAGGTGAAGAGCGAGCATCACCACCCTGCTGAGGCTTGGCCAGACCCAAATTCAAGAAGCTGCCTGGGGACAGAGCTGAACGCTTGACCATTGCTCCTTCTCCCTCAGTAGTGAAGAAGAGCCCAGACTTTATTTTTAAACAGCGATGTGGAGTTTTAGTATTTTTAATATTTTAAAACAGCTTTGCTGCAGGTGAGGTGAGGACTGCCTTTCCTCTTCTCCCATGCAAGGTTTTGTGAAGGAACCGTTCTGTTTGCCACAGCATCAGCACATGTGCACATCCTTATTTTCAAAGGAGCAAAAATATTATAGGGTGTTAGTTGTCCTTTGTTCTCTGCAGATAGAGAAGTCGATTGCAAAACTATTACGATTATCCCCCATCTTAGCAAGAATTGTTGATCTCTGTTGTTACCCTCTGAGAAGCTCTGACTGTTGATTACTTCCCTTGAGAGTGTTCTTGGCCCACTGATGCATGGCAGTGTGTGTTATGCCTACAATCTGTTAGGTACGCATGAGCACCCAGAAGACAATAAAACTGCTCAGGCTGATAAAAAGAAGGTGTCTGAAAAGACTCCAGTCTTCTCTGCAGGCACCAAAAAGACAAGGATGGCTACTTACATATAGCAAGTGATAAGTGTACAGAGTTGGCTACGTAGTATTTATTCAGATAAATATGTCTGCCCTTTGAAGGCAGAAATGGCAATGTTAGCTGCTAGCAATCACTTAGGAAGATGATGTATTTAACAACTAATAAGGTTTATCCTCCCCTTGTATGTGTGCCAGAGTGACTTTTATTTTTTTTTAATAGGTGCAAACTGGATTCTGTGAATATTAAGGGAGTTCTTCAGGTCTTAACAGTGAAGTATGGTTGTAGAAGGCTGCAATCCAGCTAGCAGTGTAGTAGCGGTGTGGTCTACCGTGCCTGGCGATCTGCAGATTTGCATCTACTGGAAAAATGTAGGCATATGGACTCAAACTATTATACTCTGCACAACCATGTTGCTTAATGGAACAGGCTGGAAACTGGATTTTCTCTTTAATAAGTAACTCACACTTTGATAAAATGTGAGTTTCTAGCAGAATGAAATTCTGAAAACAGATTTCAAACTAATGAAAACATTTTGATAAAATGGAAAGGTTCAGTTGATTTTTAATGCTGGAAACCTTGGAAATTTCTGGATGAAAAATCTTCTGGGGGGAAAAATAAAAGTTCTCTGAAGGGGAAAAAGGGTTCATGGGGTTGTGCCATTTTTCATGTTAGGAAATTGAATCAGCCATAAAATTCCATTTTTCGGGATGAACTATGGAAGTTTGTATATGGAACATAGGCCAGAGCAATCTCTAATCTATGCCACCAGTTTACCATTTTATAGAGGAAAGCATTTGTATGTTTTGTGATGTTGGAGTGGGGTCCCAACTGTATTTTCTTTGACTTGTTCCTGTCAGGAAGAATAGAGCTTTTAATTAAAATGGCAGTGTTAGACTAGTCAGATTTCTATTATCATATTCAAGGAGCACTTTGGGGAGCTATAAACATGACAGGGTTGTATTAGATATGATTTAACAGAAAAGTACCTAACTTTCTAAGCGGTTCCTTTAGGTGTTTCAACGTGCTTCTTGGGTATTTAATAACTCTAGCACATCCCATTTGCTGCAGCACCAAAGGACGTGCTTTGTTCTGATATTTGTACAGCCCTTTGTATCTTGAATATTTGAAAATCAATTTTAAGGCTTTTGAAATAACTAATTGTTCATTATCCTCTTTTAATTCCAGCCTCCCCACTTCAATTTATGCTCTTCTGTGCTCCCCAAACCTCAGTAAACCCTGATCTTCCTGAGCCGAAGAGGCAAATGAATCCCAGAGCGGAGAGAGACCCTTGGCAGGGCATCCCCACGGGACAAACCTGTGCCACCTTGCCAGCCAGCAGCCGCTGAGCACCCCACAGCACTCCAGTGTCCCTCCAGGGGGTTGCTGAGCATTATTGAAGTACTGGAAGAAGCAAACCCAAGCCCAAGAGTACTACCTGCCAGGCGAGGCATGGATGCAGGAGAGGGCTCTGCAGAAAGGGGCTCAACCTAGGTCTTGGACTTGAACTGGGTCTGGGCTTGCTTTGGAGTAAACTAGGATTTGGGAGATGAAAGAGAAGATGCTCTGCATCTAATAGCTTGCTTGGTCTCGTCTTTGAGACAACAGGGTTTAAGAAAGGCATGATCTGGCTCCAGGCATGGTTCTTTTCTGTGACCAAAGACAACTATGGCACAGACCCAGGAGCAGAGCTGGCCCTGGGCTTGTCCCTTGGGCCTTCCATTGCCTGGAGACTTGAGCTTTCTCCAGCACCGGTACCTTGACAAGTCTTTCCATCCCCTTGTTTGGGTGTATTCAAATGAATACAAAAAGGCATACTTAAGCTCTGGAAATTGGACTGTTTTCTTGCTTTTGTATATGTAAATTCTAGATTAATCTGTTTACAAGTCCAAAATGACTCTTTTAGTTCATAGTATAACTGGGAGCAGAATAACTTCACATTTATTACAGGGAAGGTGCAATTAACCTAAAAAGCTGGCAGAACAACTAAATTACTGCTTCAACACATTTCGGGGTCCTAATAATTTTTTTTCATTATTAGGATCACTGGAGAACAGGATCCAGTGTGCTCATATAATTACCATCATGATCCAATATAATCTGAATAACCAGATACTGATGTCTATTTAGAGAGACCTATTTTAATTCTCCTTTGGTGACCTTACACAGGCACTCAAAAAGGGTATAATGAAGCAACTAACATATTTTAACTCCAAGTGTAGCAAAGTTTTGCGATAAGTTTAATTTTAGTGTTTCCATTTTACTGGTGTTGGAGGAATACTGAAACCTAAAGTGTTTTTAGGGAGAAATAGCAGCAAGACAAGTTCATTAGAGTCCTCCAGTAAGGATTATGGTTGTTATGGTTACTAGATTACCTATCTATATCACTACCCCATCAGAATTCATCCAGAGTCTCATCCCCACTGGAGGATGTAGAGTTCCATCTTACAAGATGCACCTCAGCAAAGCAGTACACCCATGTGTCATCATTCAGAAGTAAAAAGGTCCCGCAAAGGTCTCCTTTGTCGCAATTGCTTCAGCCTCCCTAGCTGTGTCTGTGGGCCCCAACTATGTTACTGTTATGACAGTTGATCGAAATGATACTTCTCAGAACAGAGCACTGTTTCTTAATAAATCCAAGAGCAGAATATGAAGGGTAAAAGTATAAACTACAAATCCCACATAAATATTCCCTTAGGAAAATATTTTCTCATTATTTTATGAAGAAATTTAGTGCATTTCTTGCCTGCACTCTTATCAGCACAGTTAAATGGGAGCCTTTGAAACCTATTTGAGCAAGAAAGATCCCCAGAGAAACAGGATTTTAGCAAAAGGATTCTTTTTAGCTTCAGCTGGGACTAAAAGAAGCTGGCTGCACAAGAACAGCCTGCGGAAAAGCTGCATGGAGGAGACCTCGAACTGTAATGTAAGTCTCAAATTGCTTGGAAACAGTGAGGAATTTAGGCAGAGAAATGCATACAGGACTTCTATTGCTGGCTCTTTTCTCTTCCTGAACTTACGAAAATCCTCCTCCTTCTCTCTGTAGGACTGATCTGTCGGAAGGATCAATGTCCTTTGATCTCCTGAAAGCAAGCCTTGTTAATACAGCCCTGATGTGCAAGCTGGTTTGGATTCCTCTACCTACATGTATACAAGTTTTCTTCTTATCTGGTATATTTTATCTTTAGAGTATTGTTTCTCATCTCCAGTGATTTCTTGGGCTGTGGTGATTTAACCCTGTCCTGACACACAGCATTTCAGTGGTTTCACTGGTTCACAAGTATTGAACGCTCCAGATGTGACTCCGCCACCTTCAATCCCTGCACCCAAACCTCAACCTCGCTGGTTCTGCGAGCCTCTCTAGTACCTTCCTGTAGGTGTTAAGTGAAGTCTTTACTCTTCCAGTATAAAAATATGAACAGTATAGCACTTGTGATAGCTGTCCTCTTATTTGTTTTGGATCAGCCTCCTGTTTGCATTTCTGTGTGTACCCACACCCCTGGACTAAAAGTTGCTGGTAGGAAACATGGGGCTGATGCCATTAGCTGAGGGACAACTGGGACTACAACATTATAGGAGGTGTAACAAGTGGCCTGAGGAATTAACAGTTTGTATCAAAAGAACCTGTTGCAAATCAGGTAGCAATCAAACTTTGTCATTTGGTCATCTGTTTTGGCTTTCAGAGGATTCTGAGTCTCTTCCAGGCTGACACAAAAGTTTATAATAAGGCTGACTGCAGAACAGGTATAGTGAGAGGCCCAGTTCAAAGGATTCCTCTTCGTGTGCATGCTGGAGTAATTCCTTTACAAACTGAAAGCCAGGATGCTGGGACATTACTCTGCAGGTTGATAAGATCCGTAGTGGGAGGGAATCTGAGAAACAGCAGTGTTCAGCCAAACCAACAAGCAAAATGCACTCAGCAGCCAGGAGTCCATCTTCAGAAACACAACTGAATTGTGAATGATGGTGAGGAGCCAACGCTTCAGCTCTTAGTTTAAGAAGCATCACCTTCAGAAGCATAGGTGCTGTCTGGCCATGAAATCACTAAAAAGCAATAGCTTGTACCTGGAGAAGTGCAGCCCTTGCTGACAATAAATAGGCTCTTTGCTGCTGCGGAAGTTGTATGGAGGCATTAACTGGTAATTTGTTTTGTAAGTTCCTTTGGGCAGTGGGATTAGGAAGATTAAGAATGAACAAATTAGAGAAAGGAGGCACTGAAGATGGCAGAGACTTTATTTTTTCAGCTTCTTATTCTGTTTTCATTACTTGCCTTTCTAATATGGTGATGGCTCCACTGCCAAATGGAATCTGAGGGAGGGAAACACAAACAAGGAGACTAAAGGGTGAATCTTGCAAGGAATTATGCATCCCTGTGGGCCACAGTGAAGTGCGTGGGTGTTCAGCATATTGCAAATCAGGCCCTAGAATGTCCCAAAGATGTAGTCTCATAAATCCTGTTTGTGTTCCAAGAGGGATATAAAGTGCATAAATAACACTGCAGATATTAACCAAATGATCTGGTTGTATCACTCTGATATAAATAATGTTCAATGTCATTGGGACTTTGTTGTTTTAGAACCACTAATTCATTACAGCTGTTTATCTGTGATTATTACAGTGTATAAAACACTAAAGATAGATGTGTTTCAGTGATTTTAATGTTTCTACAATGTAAAAGATTCAAATTGTGTATAAAAATTCGTGTCTAGGACATCTTTTTATGTATCAGATTAACTTTAAGAATCTACTTAAGTCTTAGTGATTTCTCTTGTTGATTCAGTTTCTGAACTCCTGACAGCCTGCATTACATAATAGATCAGAATGATGCCCTTAAATCATCTGTGTTAAGCAATGCTCCTCAGCTCTGCCCAGTGCTGTTGGAACCTGAGTACCTGAGTTTCTGAGATTTACTTGGATAACAAACAAGCTCCAGATCCTGCATCAGATAGGTGAAGACTGGTAAATGTGATTTAAAAGTAGAAGTAGGTAAATTACCCTCATAGGTCAAGTAAAATAAAAGAGTACTACTCAATATTGGCTGATATTTAAAATAGCTCCACACCCAAAACTGTAGTTCTACCAGCTATAAAATGTGAATGGAGCAGTTAATTACAAAATAAAAGCAGCTAAAAGCTGGTGTCATCAGGGATAGGACTTTCTGTGACTCAAGCTTGAATGAGGGAGCCAGAGGTATACATAATTGTTTGACCACAGCATGGAATCCCTAAGGATGGAAAATGCAATATGATGCACTTTCCATGAAAGCGTGTTAAATAACAGATTTGGGAATCCGTTGCACAACAACTGTAAAGTCAAATTTTGAAGCTGGTATAAGAAAATATTTTGTTGAGTAAGTCCATTCCCTCTGCCCCAGAATCTGGAATGATATTTTGGAAAGAGTTGCTTTCTGTATCAAAGTACTTCTCCCTGGATGGCTTCTAGTGCTCCTTTGTAATGGCTGTGCTTGTGCTGGTTTTGTTACTGACCATCTGTATTTCCATTCCAAAGGTTATAATAACCTAGCTATGAAATATCACTGCAACTTGAAACTGCTGCAGGTGTCAACTTAGAAATGCGTTCCCAATATGCAGAAGGAGAATTCTGCCTGTATGAGTTATGAATGCAGACATAAACCGAAGGGCAAACTTTCTTTCTTGTTTATTTGAATGGCAGGTTGCTGGGCTTTGACAAGAGTGATTCCCTTGAGTGAATATCAACAGAGCTGACTCTGAACTTCCACATGGCTGGAGCTGCACCAAGCACGTAATTTATTGGACTTGCGCTATCTTCTTCAATGCAAGGCAAACTCCTGGCATAAGCAAAGACTAATCCCTTTCCTTCCCAACTTCAGGAGTACATGGTTGGCTCAAATATGTGTATTACAATTGATTTTGGAAAGAGTTATTTATGTCTTGGTGTTCTAAGGCTACATAGTCTGTAGTGAGCTGTCAGACTATGCGAGAGGCTAGGCTTAGTTCAGGCAAACCTGAAGCTGATAAACTCTAACCTCAAGGAGGATTATTTTACAGCTTTATGACATTCCCTTGGCAGCCTTGTTCGTTCAGATTGACTGAGCTGCCTGATCCGCAAACACAGTTTTCACATCTCTGGCAGCAGACATAGAGGTTAACGGTCATAGTGTGTTGTATCTGTTTCAAGGTGTGCTGATGAGACAACTCAGAAAAACAGGTGTTTCTTGTATATAATATTAAATTTTGAAACCTTTTTGTTTACTGCTTGTTAAGGTGCCTCAAAGTTTGATCAATCCAAGAGGCACGATCAATTGCAATTCCTGCTCTCGGTCATGGTCATGCTCATGGGCAGGTCTGTTATATCACTGAGTTTGGCTTTGGTGTATTTTGTAATAAAGCCAGAAGTAAGATTACTACTGAAGAAAGTTCTCATCAAGAAGCTTGATATAATGGTATAACTATTAAATTCTCCCCACTCAGCCATGGCTAGGCTTTTATAAATTTAAAGTCTTGAGAATTTCAGCAGCATCTCTTTGGTCTCTCAATCTTTTTGCAGGTATAACTTCTCTCACCTCTTCAAGTAAGTGGGATCTTCTGGTCCAGCTATCCCTCACCTTCCAAACAAAGACTAACCCTGCTCTGTGGAGAGACCCTTGTAACTTAGGCATCTGATCACAGCGCTTGAACCTTGGATGTTCCTCATGGGTCCATGACGGTAGGAGGAACAGACCCCGTAGCTTTTTGCAAAGTTTTCCAAATCCAGACATTCCTGGCTTAGCTGCAACAATAAAATGATTTTATTTTTTTTCTTGCTCAAGTTATCTTCCTGTTCTGAAGGATTTTTGGCCACAAGTCACATGCTTCAAGAAGTCAAAGATCACATGTTGTCTACATGACTTCTCAGACTCCAGGAGTCCTTTCTGCCGTCAGCTTCTTTTTTCCTCTGCTGTTGATACAGCAAAAAGAGTTGCTTCCTTCTCTGAATGTCTGTTTTTTCTCTGGGAATCCCTCCCAATTGCCAATGGCTCTGCACTTTTTAACAAAAATTTTTACTCTTCTGAGGGGGTGAAAGGTTACTTCCATCGAAGAGAAGTTAGAGAAAACTGAATTTTACATAAGCTGCATGTAGTTGTTCTCCCAGGCAGGATTCACTGAGCTGCTAGCATTCCTTCATGCCGATCTAGACATGGGTAGACAGATTAATGGGTTGTGTGTAGCTTCCTGAGTCACACAGCAGCACATGCTAATTATAATATAGAGATGCTGCAGTTTGGACTAGATTGCTCAGATATCTGGATATCTGTTAATGTAATCCAAGTTCCATATTTAATGTCAACACTTCAATTAAAAGTGAATTAGCATGTCTTTTACACAAGGTTGCTTATTTGAATACAGGTTTGGCTTTCTTCAAAGTATACAGCAGTTGCTTTCTAAACCAGGGTATCTTGCAGTATATCTAAAGTGAGACAAGAGAGAAAGCCATAAGGCTTTTCCCTCACTTGTATGGTGAAAAACTGGTGGAAGGGTGAATAGAGCAGAAGAGGCAGCTCCTGGTATGGGTTCTGTTGTAACTCACAGCGGTCTAATCTCCAGAAGCAAAAATCACCTTCAGTTACCAGGACTGTTGGTTTTGGTTGCTTCAGCTCAGAAGTAACTTCTTTGGTGTTTTTTAACTTCAAATTTTTAAATTATTAGTGATATTATAGGTGAGCTAATTTTGCTGGGATTCCTTTACTCTCATAGGTTTTCCTGGTTCTCCAGGTCTGGTTAGAGCACAGGGATCACCTTCCTTTGATTGCAGGTTGTTCCAGGTCTAGCTGCTGCCTTTTCTGATAGGAAGCGTAAAAAATACTGGAATATACTGGAAGCGTAAATAAGCCAAGGTTCTATTCCCATACAGCACCGAAGTAACATTTTTTAATTAAAATATTTCAGTTCTCTCATGAAATCATTGTTCAGAAGAAGCCTACCATCTGCAAAACATTTTGATGAGACGTTATTTTACTTCAGGTTTCACAGAGAAGAGGGAAAAGAGAAGATATTTTCAGTTCTACAATTCCAGTTGGCTTTGAAATACTGCCAAGGACAGCAGAGCTAACACAAAATCCTTTGGCTGTTCAGAGGTCCAGAGATTGTTTTTGCCTCTCTTTTCTCTCTTTATGGTAATAACTTTACTTATTTTTAGGTGTCTAGATACTTATGAGTGGCTGTTAGCAAAAAAAAATCACATGAACAGACAAAGGCAAGGGAAATGAAGTGCTTTGATTGATGTTGGGAATTTTATGCAACATAGGAATAGGCTTATGTGTGTGGGTGTCCTTTGTCTCTAAACTTCAGAAATTGTTAAATATTTGACACTGTATCCTCTAAGACTTGCAGTTTGCCATCTGTTATTCATGCCAGATCATTGCTCATTTTAATATGGTTATTTGTTGTTACAAAACTGAGCCACAGTAGCTGCAGATTTAAGAAGTGCAAGTTAGAATGTAACTCAGTACTATGCAGAGTGGTAGAACTTTGCAGGAGACACTTATTTTCAGCTCTGAATTTTGGTAAAAAAAAATAATACTGGTTTTCTTTAAAAATACTTTGTACTGTTCCACTTCATTCATATCTCTGTCCTGTTTAATCTTTCAGTTTTTTTAATGTGAGTTGTGTTTGTGATTCCTCTTAGGATTTTTATTTTTTTAACCTAAAAAGGTTAGTTTTCCTGTTTCTCTCCAACCAATAATATGAAAATGCAGCTCTCCTTCTGTGAATTAGAAGTTCCATTGTGTAAAACCTGACAAGTACTGACACTCTGGACAACATGTTTCTGGCAAGTGAACAGTTTTCAGAACAACAAGAAGGTGAACAGCATGTGCGTTTCTGGAGCTGCTGAATATGAAACAGCTGAGAATCAATTGGGTCAGCGGTAATTGAATAATCACACCTAGTTTAGCAACCGAGAAGGTAGGTGTCTGATCTTAGCTGGTGGCCCAACATCCCATTAAGGACAGGGAGATGGAAAGAGAAAACACCACCAAAAAGGGTGTCTACACTTACTGCAGCTGGAAATGAATCACCAGCTCTTCTTCCATTGATTATAGGACACCTCAATAATTTACTGAGATTAGATAGCTACAGCTAAAGAGGATGAAACCCATTCTCTCTCTGTTGAGATTTATTCTGCTCAGCCATCCTAGAATTTATGTGAACTAATATAAATGAAAGGTGATAATACACTGCTCCCCCTTGGTGTCCAATGATGTAGAATTTAAAGCCAGAAGGGACCATTTGATCTTACTGTATGGCACGGGCTGTTAAATTTCTGGAGCATTTGCTATTCTGGACCCAATATCCTGGTCTGAACTAAAGCGCAATTTGTGGTTTGGGCTGAGGTGTGTGTTTCAGGAAGGCACATCAAGGCTTGCTAAGTTGATTGGAAGGAATGGAGACTGATGAGCATTTTGGAAGGAGTAGAAATGGTCTTGAGCATTTTGCATGAATTAACTCTTTTTGTTTTCCTTTCATTTAAGTTTGTCTGGCATCAGTTTACTGCCGTAGGCCCTTTCACTGCTTGAAAAAGGAATCTTCAGCATACGTTTCATACCCATGAAAGAATTTGTTGCTCTTTTTTTGTTTGTTTTAAAATTCAATTAACTCTGTTTGCAACATGGTTCTGATTGCTTTGTGTTACTAGCCTTATCTGATCAATGGCTGATACTCATTTCTGTTACTTTATACCTCTATGTACTCATGGAAATGCTGACTCTAAATGCTTCTATTTAATGATTTACTTGTAGATAACATGGTTTTTAGGTCTCTCATATGGCAGATTCTTCTAGTTGTTAGGTCTTGATTCAGTTGCCTAAACACTTTTTGTGTTACTTTCTTGGCCAGCAGCTGTGGCTCCAAGATGGGTTGGTCTCCTCTAGGTCCTGCATCCTATCTGCAAGCCCCACGTGAACATCTTAAATACTATAAAGTGTCTCAAATATGTTAGTTGCCTATGTTTAGAGAGCTGAATTGATTGCTTACTGTCATATAGCACTAGCTTTTTAACCATTATATCATACAGCCTTTAGGTACGAACGCAGCAATCGCATTTGCCTGTTCTGAGATGTTACCATCTGCCATCCGGTGAGGCAGGAAATGATTATGAGCAAAGAAAAGGAGATTAGCTTAAATCACCTCATTCTGGCCTTCTGTTAGGAAGTTATCTACGGTCTTTAGAAACAAATGATTTTCTTCTAGTACCCAAACCTTCTGATGTAAAACTGCAAAATTCTCTTCTACCAGACAGACAATTTCACTTTGTGCCTATTTGGGAAATGTGCTGAAGGAATAACAGTTCCTACTCTCCAGTTTAATTCGGTGGGCAGTGACAGCACCCCATCAGGGCTGCCCTGGCTCTCCCACATGGCCTAGTAAAACAAAAATTAAAAAATAAATAAATGTGCAGACGGAGGCAGGAAGGACTTTTGACTATGGATATAGCACGTGGGAGAAGGGCATGCTCTGCATCAGCTTCCTTCCCTACAGCCAGCTGGGGCCATCCACTTTGCATCGCTACACTGGCTTATTTGGAGGTCAGGAGAGAAAGAGGTTCAGTTCTTGGGCATTTAGGGTTTGCTTTCTCAGAGGAGCAAAGGCAACGTACATCGCTTGCTTGCAGCATGCCCAGATGCTCCGTGTCTTGGGTAGTCAGAACTGGGGAAGCTTAGGGTTTCATCCTGTCGTATGCCCTGATATATTCATGCAGACCAAGCCATGATTTATGGTTAATAACCCATTCCTTTTAGGAAAATTGCAATGCAGAGCATGTTTATTATTTTAGATATGGCCCCATGTGATTTGGAAAAGGTGTGTTTATTGTTAGTGACATTAATATGGCTGATACACCATTTGCTGACTGGTTTACATTTTCTGATGCGAAGGCAAGTGTCAGTCAAGAATATTTTTATTTCTGGCTGGTGTGGTGCTTCTGGCCAGTGCCGGTGAAGATGGCATAAAATGCAGTTGGTGTGGCTTGTCTTTTCTTGGGAGTGAGTGCGAGTGTGCAGTGCATCTGAAGCAGAAGAAGGAATATCCAGTCAAAATAATTTTCAGTGCCAAACTGATACTTCAGAGCAAACTCTAATGACCATTGAAAAAAGCTGCTATATGGATAAGATCAGATTAATCGTTTATGTCTAAATCTAGGAGCATGTCAAGTGAAACTAATATAAGCCCTGAATTAGGTCCTAGCCCTATCACAGCTTTTCATCATTTCCTGCTTGAGGAAGGCACTTACTAAGACATCATGTAGCTGTTCATGTTTGGCTCAGATTAATAGAGTTTTACAGAAAATTCTGTTGAATCTACATGCAGAAGTTTCTGTGGAAGAAATACATTTGTCAAGTGCTGTGTAAATCTTGGTTAGAAAATTTATAAGATATTCTTTATGATGTTCATTAAAGGGGGCTTATAAGAAAGATGGGGACAGACTTTAGTAGTAATGATAGGACAAGGGGTAATGGTTTTGAACTAAAGGAGGGCGATTCAGACTAGATATAAGACATTTTTTACAATGAGGGTGGTGAAACACTGGCACAGGCTGTCCAGGGAGGTGGTCCATGCCCCATCCCTGGGAACATTCCAGGTCAGGTCGGACGGAGCTCTGAGCAACCTGATCTAGTTGAAGATGTCCCTGTTCATTGCAGGGGGGTTGGACTAGGTGACCTTGAAAGGGCCCTTCCAAACCAAACCGTTGCATGATTCTGTGATTATGCTGCATAAGAAACATGGGTGGAAGAATAATTTTTTTATTGGACTTCAGTCTCATAGAGGTTACAGATGCATGAAAGGACTAACCATAATAAGCACATGCTGTATGAATATTTTAAGTCTGAGAAAGGATGGTTATCTTTTGGATGTCCATGGATAATATCCTGTGGATACCATGCATGATAGGGAAAAAATCCTGTTGGTTAATGTGGGCTGTATTTCTCAGTTCTTCAAATGCTTCAATGCATGGTCTATTCATGGATACATGATCATGAAAGTATGAATGTATGGAGCTCTGTTTCTCTCTTCATGTACTGCAGCCTTAGGCTTAGCAGTTATGTATCTGGACAATCTTCAGCTGTTTTTAGAATTATTTTCTACTTGAGCCTATTGACAGAAAAATAATTTTCCTCACAAAGGACAACTGAGTATTCTATGTAATATCTGGAGTTCTAAAATTATTTCTGTGCTTCTAATACTAACTAATCAGATATTGAAGTCTAACGGACATGATTTTCTCGCTCTTTGCTTTTTTAATGTGTGCAAAATCAGGGCTTGGATACCGGTACTTCAATAAATGCTGTACTCCAAAGATCTCATTTCTATTCTTCTGTGAATAAGACTAGAATCTTGGTCCTATTTTCTTTTGCAGTAATGTCCCCAACAGTGAGGATCTGATTTAAGACCACTTGAAGTCAATAGAGAGATTGTCATCCATTTCAATGGGCTTTGAGGCAGAGCCATAAAGACTAGCTGAAACAACTGCTAGCATTTCAGGAAAACCACAGGTTACATAGCTGAATTTGGCAACATGTAATTAATTACTGAAATTCAATATCATGTTGCACAATATTTGGCTCTTCACGTAAGAAAGCAGGGTTTTTTAATGTCTCTATACTCCATTGGAAGACATATTTTAAAAGTCATTGACATGAACTAGAAGAATGTCTTTCATTATGTTCAGAATTGACTGTTTGATTTTTTTATCCCCATCAGAGGATAATGAAAACAGCTGGAGTTAAATTATTATAACTCAAAAATATTCACTGGCACATTCCTCTCTGAATATGCTCTGCCTTGTGGAAATGAGTTGCGTGGTGTTGTGAAGACCAAGAACAATTTTGTAGCAATGTTTCTAAAGTTTTAGATGGAAAATCCTAACCTCCTCTGGTCACACAGTTCATCCCCAAACCTGTAGACAGTACCCTGTTGGTAACAGTATTTAGACTCATCAATATTTCCATGAAAAATGTCCCATTTACTGTTAGACTGAAAATCTAAGGTCAGTAGGTTGACAGGATATCTATTTGATAAGCAGTCTAACAAGCATGCAAAAGCCACAATAACTTCAGGTCCTTGACAAACTGCTGTCTAGTGGATTTAGCAATAGGAATGGTTGAAGGGCAAGACACGAGGACACCAGCAAATCTGGTTAATGGTTTGCAGTTGCTCCAAAATATAAAGTCATAAAATACGTTGGAGATTGGCCTCCTGATCTGCTAAATCTCAGCTTAGTGACTCAGACAGCAATGTTTTGAGGCTTATATGGTATATAGCAATCAATCTTCCAAAAGTTTTCTTTGCTTCCCTTTTACAGTCATATATTTGTATTCTTACAGTTATCTGAATTTCATTTAAAAAATGACTTTACTCCTCATTGTCAGGATGCTTGTCTGCTGAAGGCAGGATAATAGCATTTGTAATTTCTGTTGTAATGAGACTGAAAAGAAGGAAAAATGGGAAAACTATTGCAATTTTATATTTCCCTAGACATCCACTTTTATCTTTTCATTTTGTTCTTTAGGACAGACTCAGAACAATGCTTTTTATCTAATCTGTAGTCAAGTATTGAATGAATCAGTTGCCCCTTATTGATCAGTTGTTTAATCATATAAAATGAATAGTAGTCGTTCCTCCTCAGAGTGAAATATTAATAAGTATGAGAGAAGAAAGCAGTATATAGCCAAAAACCTTGTTGCCGTAGCAGCATACTGCTCGTCTGTGGATTTGCATGTTTTAGTCCTGTCTCTTGAGATCCAGCTCTAACACTTACATTTTCACCTTTGGGCTTGTTTGCTCTGTGGCAAACTGCAGTGATCTCAAGAGATATGCTTTGGCATGAGCAACTGCCCAAAACAAATTAAAAAAGCATTTTGTCTCCAAACGACAGGTGACCTCTGCCTGGGATCACAGGCTGACGGTGCCCAGTTTGGGGAGAGGCACTGACAGCATCCGGAACGCCTCTGCAGTAAGTTACATGTTTGTATTTCTGCATCAGGTTACCTCTGGATCAGGTCAGCTTCTTAACATGCTAGAGGAGGTTAAGTGCTGTATGAACTCAACATTAATTGCACAGGGAAACTGCAAGCCCCGAAGTAACCTTCCAGATGGGATCAAGTCTCGTACTACTTCATTTTGTACAGAAAAAAAATGCGGTAGAATAAAATGAAGTGGATGCAAGTAATGGATGGGGACAGTAGATTTAAGAGAAGACAGGAAGCTTTTTTAGATATAATCCACAATAAAGTTTAATTTTCAAAATGTATTTCTTTCCCTAGCTGTTAAAGAAACATTTGCTTTTTTTACATACAAAATCCTATGATTTAAAGGTTTTGAAATACGATTTTTGATCCGCAATTCTCATCTCAGATAGGTACAAAACTAAGCACATACTCCCGCTAAAGCTGTGGATGTTAGTGCTTCAGTGGACGTGTTCATCCCACAGGGTTCTCCTCGAGCCCTGTCAGTCCATGCTTCATGCAGTTTCCACGGGGACAGCTCGCTCTGATGTCCTTGCTGTACGTGGTTTTCTTCCATGCTGTGAAATATCCTTTGGTGCTAGCCTGTGCATCTAGGTATTGACTCTCCAAAGTAAAGTTTTCATTTCTCTTTTCTATATCATCAGTTAACATGTCCTTGCTCCAGTGTCCTCAGACCAGCAATTTCCTTTCAGGAATTACTGAAGACCTTTGTGATCAGCAAAGCTGTCCCACATTGCCTCTCCACCACAGGAGAAGGTGGACCATGGGGTATGCGCCATCTCCAGCATGTCCTCCCCACCATCGGCTCCGTCCTGGTGGATGGCGGGAGATTTGGAGAGTGTTGCGGAGTGTGGAGGTGACTAGCTATTCTCATCTCCCACCCAGAGTTAGAGCACATGGGTGGAACCAAGTCATAGGATATTTCTACCTTCCTTTCCTCAGTGCATGGAATATATTAGAGAATCTACACAAAATCCTTAATTCCGCACACAGTACTCAAAAAACCTCTAAAATGAGATATGTTTTCATTTGTTAAGGAAGTAAAGGTGTGAAAAATTCTTAGATTACATGAAAAATTGTTGAGGTGATGGTGAGGGGTGGAGGTTGTGGAAGAGAAGGGATGGATGGCTAAGGAATGAAAAGATTGTGATCCACAATAATGAATGCATGTTTTCAGTCTCCAAATGTACAGCAAACAATAGCACGCTGGAATAACAGATTACAAAGCGAAAGTGGATCAGATGAAAATAAGACAGATAAAGGGAAACATAAATAATTTAGATCTGAATTGTTGCCTGAAATGTGTTCTTCACATGATTTTTGGTTCCTCTGGCTGAACCTGTAGCCCACATGCACTTGCAGGTGCTTTCTACAGCATGGGGTCACTGGAGCCAGGGCTAGCCTGTCCAAGGAGGTTCTCCTTTAGGGACTCTCTCAGTCAAAATACTGTGGCTTGACATTGAAAGGAAGCACTCCAGAAGGGCATGGGATCCATGTAAAGCAAGGAGCAAGTTATCTGGAGGCTGTTGATTCACTGGGTGGTTTTTTTCCCTGTAGTTGAATGTTGGAGGTGACTGTCTCCATGACCCGTGCAGTTCTACACTCCATGTCCATGCAGCTATTTCTGCCCAAATGTAGTGCTTCATGCTCATCTTGTTTCAGTCACACATTATTTTTATCAAACCATTTCTCCAGTTTGACAAGATCCTTTTGTATTCTAATCTTGTCCTCAGACTTTCCTGAAGCCAGTTCCAGCTGGCTCTTGAATGCATTTTTATAGGCATCCTTTCTAATCTATCATCCAGGTCCATGCTAGATGTACTGAATGGGGCAGGATCCTTCTACTCCAAAACCTACTATGTAGGAAAAGTATGTCTGACAATGAATATTGCTGATTTTGCACCTGCTCTGTAACATTTTCATTTAGAGAGATCATGTTTGTTCAAGTGAAAGCCAAAAGTCCTAGAGTGTATGTGGTGTTTATTGCTTCTCCCTATCTTGAAAGCTTGTTACGCAGTCTGAAAAGGATACTTGTCCTGGTTTCAGCTGGGATAGAGTTAAGTCTCTTCCTAGTAGCTGGTACAGTGCTGTGTTTTGAGTTCAGTATG
>JANZLQ010000100.1:35595492-35641934 GCA_026212715.1 Elanus axillaris | reverse complement strand
GTTATCATTATAATTACTTTCTTCTTTTCTGTTCTATTAAACTGTTCTTATCTCAACCCATGAGTTTTACTTTTTTTTCCCCTATTTTCTCCCCCATCCCACTTGGGGGGGGAAGGGGTGAGCGGCTGCCTGGTGTTAGTTGCTCGCTGGCGTTAAACCATGACAACATTACATTGGTTTGCTGTGATTTATTCTCAGTAAGTCCTTTAGTTTTACTTATCTCCCGGTTTAACTCTAGGTCTCTTAACTCTAGGTCAATTCTTTTGTGCCTTTTTGTGTGCGCAAGCATGGCTGCAGCCATTCACCAACATGACGAAAAAAGTTTCTTGTTAGCACGTGTCTGACAAAGCACAGTAAACAAGGCATATAATTAAAATCCTGTTTGAACTTTGATCTCCCGTTCTCACTTTACTACCAGCAATGACTGTTTTAAAAGATGTTTTTCCAGTACTTCACAATATAATTAATGTTTTCCTGACCTGATTTTCATGTGTACCAGTATCACCTCCCACCTTCAGTCCAGCAGAAAACTGTTTTCTGCTCTGAGATTTCAGAAATCTGGAGTGGTTCATTGCGTACTGAATAAATCACAAAGGCGCTTTTTACATTTGTCCTTAATGTGGTGCAATCTTTATTCTGTCTGACCTTTTTCATATCATCTTACACGTTCCTCAACTTGTTTACCAACTTTTCAACATCCTCATTAAGTGTGAAGAATTGTGCAACTCCTGAGAAATGAATATTGAAAATTGCTTGAAACAACAGATGTGTTTCAAAGAGGAACTGGAACTGGTTTGCAGGCTCTGAGAATAGTGTGGGTTGGCAGTGTACATCCTATTCTCACGTTAGGCTATCATGTCAAATTCCCAGGCAGTGAAATCTCATCACAAGGTGGTGGTTTGGAAAACATCATACAAGCTTTTCTCTCATCAAAGAGCAGGTGTTTTCTACTTTTGTTTGCTTTATGTTCTTTCCCCTGAGAGACAGAAAAGAATATACTGTTAGACTATACATGATGTGCATCTGTGAACCAACTTAAAAGGAATCATGGAAGAAAACGAACAAACAAACAAAAAAAACCAGGTTAAGAAAACAGGAGAAATCGAAGGGAAGCAAGTAAAACAAATGCAGGAGGAGTGCAAGAATCTTCCCTTCTACTCATGTTCCTGGTAACAAACTTACTGGGCAACGACCAGAAACAGGGTAAAGTAACCCAAAGAGAAATACCACTCACAAAAGAAGACAAGATTTTGGAAGGGCAGGTTTGCCAAGGCTGTACTATGATGTTAGGACCTCGGAGCACATTACAGCTCCTGCAAAGAGAAACACCGCTACATGTGTGAGTGTTTGGTGATAAATAGCCAAAATTCACAAAGAACATGAGGGTTCATACTGGATGGGGAAATATAAGGAGGAAAGCAGTGTGGAGGAGAGAATAAAAGGCTTGGTTATATGCTGGCTGTATGAGTCAGGAGCTGCCCCAGACATGCTGAACTGGAAGCTGAAGAGTCTAACCAGGATACACAAAGATTTAGCTCTATTAAAAAATTAAATCAAGCATGAGGAATTTAAAGTCTGTGAGCTGGATGTGTTCTGTGGTGCTGCTTCAAGTCACTTGCAATCACGCTGTTATTAGCAATATGCAATGATACTTCAAATATGTATATTAATAAATACTTTCCTAAATGCATTTGAGAAAACTATGTAAGTTTCAAGACAAAGCTTTCCCAATGTGCACTAATACACCAGAAAAATGGCAGGGAGGCCAGCAAAAGTACCACTTGACAAGAATGACATGGTGAACAGTTTAAAAGCCTCTGAATGGTTCTTTGAACCAAGAGACCTAGGCAACAAAGACATAGAAATTCCGTAAATATTTTATTCCAGGACACAATGTTCTTCTATTGACAGTAATAAATATATGGAAAATAAACTTTGTAAAGGTTAGGTGGAAAACTATTCTGAGAAGGCGTTCATTGCAAATGTCATCTACCCTCATAACATTTCCAATTTAGGTATAAGGTTTTTATGTCCTTTTGGTAACAGTGTAAAAATACAGATGATTCATGTATCAAGATGTAGTAAAGAGAAACGCATATGGAATTTTAGACAAAAAAAGTTATTTTGGTTATTTGCAATTATGGGGCAAATTAAGTTAAATTGGGCCCAATCTGAAATCAGCTTCCAAACAAAAGGATTAGAGTCTAGATTTAAGTTATGTGGGTTTGCTTGGAAATAAGACCTCATCTGATGAAAATGTGAAAAACTCACAGTTTCTGCCAAAATTAAACTATGAAACAGTCGATTCATAGCAGTTAATGGGAATCATTACATTTTATTGCTTGACTTCTCTCTCCATCTTTTTGTCTCTTGAATCATTAAAAGAAGCCTATTTGAAAATGTCATATTGAAATCAATTGATTAAATCTGATTGTCCTTTTGTTCCATTGGTTGCCAGTGGAAACAAGCACATTTAAAAAGAGCCTCCGCTTACTCCTTACAGTCTATCTGACAAAGGCCAGTAGGGGTGATATACATTCAAAAGCAAAATGCATCCAGCTTTTAGCATTTTGCTGCTGAACAGCTTCTCCATTGCACTTCTTTCTGTCATAATCTTGGAAAACACCAGGGCATTCTAGCCAGCTTTTAGATTGCCTGGGGGATTCATTTTGTAATTGTCACACAGATTAGAAACCCAGGTGATGGAATCAACACAGGTGCCTCTTTGCAAATGATTTATGGAACTTAATTGCAATTGAAACCATGAAGGATTTTCACAACTTTTCCTTTGAAATCTCGTCATGGCAGCCAAATATTAACAAAATAACTCTCTTCCCAAATTCAGTATATTCTTTGTCTACTTTGTTATAAAATCATTAGATTTGGGTTGAGTTTCTATGTAAGCCTGTGGTCAGCTATCTGAATAGAAAATTAACAGGTTTGAGGACTGGAGGAAGAACAGGACAACCAGTAAGCCAGTCTGTTCTTATCTACCATGGTGTTCACCTAATGCCACTGTGCCTTCCCTTTTTTTCCTTATGGAGGGCCAGGACGCACAGAACCTACCAAAGTATACCCATTATTTCAGGTCCCATTGCTGAGTCTTTCCCACTGCTGGAGGACGGGACCATGCCATCACTAAGCTATCACCGGCCTTTTTTTAATTGCAAGTTGACGAGGCTTCTGTTGCAGCAGTTGGATTTGGACCAGGCCCTCAGGAGGAGGTACATGGACAGGAAACATGGATGCTCTTCATGTTGAGCTGAATCTATGTATTAAAGGGATTATATAATACAAGGTGGCTCTGTCAGCTGGAGGCAGTGCCTTAGGATTTCCCTTCAAGTTCTTTTTCCTAAATTTAAATTACCAGGGAGTAGCATGATGGGATATCCTGGTGGAATATTTCAGATTTGTGTGGCTTTCATCTTTTGGACATAGAAATTTGTACGGACTACCTACTACAGGCAGTACATACTACTGTTTAGGTGAGAGCCCAGATTTTTGGCAAAACTTTTGATGAAAAATATCAACAAGCTCCTTTTACTTCTCTAGCTGTCTAAACCCTTTAAGATCGCTGAATTCCTTGCCGTGTCAAAGTCAGCTGGACTTGGATGAGAATTTGATTTAGTCTCTTTCATGAAAGAGAACTATCAGTCAATGATTAGAGGACAGCTGCGCTTTGCTACTTGCATGTGCCACTTTGCATTGCATTGACTATGGTAAGGCCCAGGGTAGCTTAGCTGCTGGTGTAATCATGCAGGCGGGTAGAGGTCTGGGCAGCATTGCCACCAGCCACGCTTCTGAGGCAACAGCCTCGCCAGTGTGAACCTATTTAATTTCAGGACTGCCTGTGCTTGTTGAATGAAAAGACCAATGTTTATGCGTGTTGTTATATGGCATTTCTTGTTCTTACTTGGCATTGCTCACGTCATTTGCTTTTTCCCTTCAAAGACTTGTAGCGACCTGTTTTTGCTGAGGATTCATGACGTGAGGAGTCTGCTCCCCAGCGAAGCACGTGGCAGCTCTCTGAGGGCACAGCCCGTACGCTGCGGGCGCAGAAGCTGCATCCAGGAGAGGAGATTCTCACCCCAGCTCCGCTGACAGCGGTGAGGCTTTGTCAGGTTGCATCACGCAGTGACTGGCCTAGAGCTTTGGTTATAACCAGGATGGAGGAGGTGCTGCTTAGAGGAAGAGAGTCATTATCTGAATGATGCTTTGGCTCTGTAGGCATGACACCACTAGGGAAATTTAAAGTTAATTAAGGAACATGAACTTAGAGCACTAAACTCAGTGTCCTAAATCCCCCGTAAGCATCATTTACTCCTTATGTACAGTAGATCTATCTATATGGATGGACACAGAGTATACCGTACCAATGATGGCCATCATTTTAAGAGTGGAGGTTGCCAGGCACAGGGTGGGCTGGTGGAGTTGTCAGGGCAAATGCCTTGTTACATCCAAAGTTGATGTTAAGCAAGGACGTCCAACTAAACATGTCCAAGTTCTGGGCTGAAGGAGCCCCTCTTCTCCATAAACCCTTTTCCAATATTAGAGATGTCCCTTCTTTCATAGCAGTGAAAAAAATACAGGGAGGAAGAAAAAAGGAAAAGAAAAGGGTGGTTCACCTTTATCCTTTGTTTCATGAGACCATCTAAAAAGCATTGCTGGAAACCCCTGCTTCGGAGAGGTTCAAATCCCATCAAGGAGTGTGCTCAGGCTATAAATTAGATTACCTCATTGATGAAGAGATCCTAATCCTTCCATTGATGCTACTTCAGCTTTGAACAATACTAGCTCCTATGCATTTTAAGTCTTTCCATGTCAGAATACTGAAAGTTGCAGTTAGATGAGACTCAGTTAAATCCACTGTGGATTGAACTCAGTATGATCACAGCTGCTGGGAAGGTGCAGGCTGGATGTTAGAAAAAATTGTTCATGAGCAGGGTGCAGCACTGGGATGAGTTGTTCAGAGAGGTTGTGAAGTCCTTGGAGGTTTTCAAGCCTTCGTTTAAATGCAATCCTTGCTGAATGGGTGTACTGTGGGCAATAGTCTTGCTTCAGGGGGAGGTTTAATTAGGTGACCTTCAGAGGTCCCTTCCACCAACACTTCTGTGATGCTGTGAACAGCAGCCTGAAACTCAGGCAAGTTAGACTTATCGTGTTGTTAATACCTTTGCTCCTGAAAGGTTTAGCAGTCCTGGGTGAGCTGCTCGCGCGGGGCAGAGGAGAAGGTGTCAGATGGTGCCAGGGAAGGGAGGGAGCTGCACTGGGGATAGGGCCCCCAGGAGAGGCTGGGTGCTTGAGCGCCTTTAGCAAGAGGCTGGGATGGGTGATGAGTAGCAAATTTGCCACAAGTCTGGAGGGTTTCTTGAGAGCATGGGGAGGAGAGAAATTACTTGTGATTTTGAATTGAACTTAGGAAATACATGCTGCTGGAGGGGAAAAAAAGGAAGAGAAGGAATACTAAAAACATGTCTCTCCTCAGCATTTTGAAAAAGCTGTACTCCGGAATTGACCAAATATTTAATTTTCATGTCACTGTTTTTTTTCTCAAAAAGCAACCTTGACTTTTCATACTGACATGGTGTATTTTGATTATGGATGAAAAAGTGAAGTAACCCCAAATGGGAAAAACATTGGTCAGAATGAAATTTTTGTGGGGTTTTTTGTTTGTTTGTTTGTTTAACGCCAGTCATATCCCTCTTTTTTAAAAAATGTTTATCCTAAGCCAAGTTTTTAGAATAATTTTTTAGTTCTTCCCTCAAACTGAAAAATCCATTATTTATCCAGTGAGCAGGAACAGTCATCCTGCTGGGCAGTGTATTATGCTGCAACTCCATTAACATGAACTGTGAAGAGGCAGCTGCTAATTGGCAAAGCAGAAATGTGCAGGGCTATAGCTGCAGGATAGGAGGGGGTAGATGTGAGCAGGCAGTTGAGAGTACCAGCTTCATGGGCACAAAGGGTTTTAGTGCTCAGGAGCTGTTCCTTTACACCTACCAAAGGAATGCATTGGAAATAGATATTCCTGTATGTAGTGGACCTCTTTGGAAAGATTCGAATGCTGGGATTTGTGAAGGTATGTGATAGACTGACATTACAAGAGTCCAGTTTTGTACTACTACTACTACTACTACTACTACTACTACTAGTAAAAATAACACATATTATTTGTAGAGCTTTTGGCTAACTATGGATCCATTTAAGGACTCCATACAGTTCCAACTCTCTGTGGTGCCATTCAATAAATACATCCAACAGATAGGAAAAACTACGTTTTTTTTAACAACTGTTGCCAAACCAAAACAAAAACCAACACCAAACTCTAAACCCAACCTACACAGATTTCATAGTTGCACTGCATCAGGTATGTTGCACTGTTAGCAAAAAAATTCTACAGAAATATGGGCCAGATACACTGTCTGCTGTTACCAGTAAGAACGTTTCCATGACTAACCATGGATGTGGGATCCGATCCCATGCTTAGCTCATAAGGAGCTAGAATTCTTGCCTTCTCACCTTAAAATAAAACCTGCATAGTCCCTCTGCTGTGTGGTAATCTCCCTCTATGCTGAGAAGAGTTACAGATGCAGCAGAAGCAGAAGCACACAGACAAGAGACAGTTTGATGAGAGAAGTGTGTGAAGCATGCTTTTGGCAAGTACAATGAACACACACAATATTCTTAAATTGCTTCTGTCTAGCTTTTAAATGTGTCAGTACTTGTTCCAGTACCAGTCTTTTCTTTAGGAAATGCTCAGCTGCTGTCCCTGTAGTTTAATTTCACTCCCGAGCCTTCGTCATCACAGAGCCTTTTATTCCAGGTTCGATCTGAAATTGTGCTTGTGACCCAGGGATGTAGCATGTGCTTCATGAACATCTTTGCCAATGGCTTTAAATAGAAGTAAAAATTCTTAGCAAGATGCAAAATCAAATCCCAGGCAAGGAAGAAAGCATGTACATCAGACACAGATGCAGGGTTTCACTCTTAATGCATAGAGAAGTATATACTCCTCTTACTTCCTGAGGAGTATATTGTCCTCAGGAAAGAGGGGGGCTTTCTCTTTAGAAAGATTTGAAGCAACAGAGAATCCGTATTCTCAGAAAATAGCTCTAATATTCAATTACCTTCATAGCTAATGTTTTGTGTCTTATTTTTAGCATTAATTTATCTAGCTCCAGCTTTGGCCTCCAGCTCTCATTATACTTTTGGTAGATTAATAATCCCTCCATTATCAGATGTTCTCTTCGTGTCTGTATGGATTGGAACAGCTTCACCTTTTAACCTCCTCTTGGATGAACTCGTATTGAGTTCTGGTGCGTCTTTCATGAGAACAGTGAAGTCTAGGAAAAACAGCCCCAGAGTATTTGTTTTTCTGGCACTTTCAAGAGGGTATTGAGAAACTGAGAAAGAGCAAATAGCAAAGCAAATGCCCAGCACCCAGCCAGAGTGCTGTAAATGGCAGGAGTGAAGCAAGCACAGCCAACAGCCTGGTGCAGCAGGGTTTTGCTGGCTATTTGAGGGAGCCGGGTGCCCCGAGAAGGGTAAGCTGCCTAGGGAGCTAACCATTCACGTCAATAAATGGTCTGAGCAGTGGGGCCATGCGGAAGGTGAGGACAAGGCTGGAGAAACGTTGCAGCCAAGGACTGCAGCTGATCCATCGACAAGACCCATGAGAGCAGTCCCTAAACTAGGCTTTGGCTCTGCTGCTAATGAGGCTGGATCATTTGCTGCCAAACATTCCTCTCCCTTAGGATGATATTCCTCTGCTTTTATACCCAAGGATCGTGTTTGAACTCTAGCAGCTAGAAGCCACCACAGCCTTTTTAGCTGCCCTGTAGTAACTATGCATGCATACAGTCTTACTTAAGGGTGAGTATGAGACAACTATCTCTTTCTTCACTGTAGGAGCAGCTTTCTCCAAGTACTACTTATTTATACCCAGTATTAAAGCTGGTGCACAAGGCAGTTGTGCATCTGACAAGTGGTAATTTGGAATCTGTGGCCATTTGTGCCCCTACACTCTTAGCCAAGGCTGTAGGAAGGCTGGCTGGTATGCGTGCAGGGATATCTGCTTTTGTGTCCCTCTGCGATACATGTTGTCGTTTCATTTTCTGGTTGCATCTCTGCTGCTGCTCCATTGGTGCTAACCTATCCATGACATCTGCAATTTTATAAAACAACCAAATAAACCTTTCCCCTGAGATGGCGAGATAACCTTTTACTTTCTCAGATATATGTCATCTACATTTGAGCTCGCTTTCTACAGTACATTGGTTTTGTGTATATTGTGTTTTTTAATCCAAATGCCATGTGCCAGTACATTAAATGCTTTACAAAGGCTTATATACATTAGCACGATTCCTTCATCAGCCAAATTTGTAGTTCAGGAAAAATATAAAAGGTATTTGCCTGTGAATGTTCATAACTGCAAATATTTCTGTTCAAGACAAAATATATGGGGCTGATTAGAAAAGCCTGACTAAAAGGCAGTTGGAAGGGAGCAGATATGATGTGTTAGGAAGAGTGAACATGCTTTCTTAGAAATACTCCCAGCACTTGTGATTGCATTGGGTCTACATTTGCATAACAATCACCTTGTCTAGCTACTTTCCAATAATCTGTGTAGATGAAAGGGTGATTTTCATTTCAGTGTTCTCCATGTTACTTAATTTGTATAGTAGTCAATAGGATTATATTTTTTAAAGTACAAATGATTTTCAGTGTAATTCACTCCCTCTTTTTATTTATTTCTGTATTTATTTATATTAGTTTTGCTCAAGGACACTTTAAATACTTAGTCATCTTTTTGCAAAAATGAACAATCTTTATACCTGATTATACCCATTATACCTAATTATTATACAGAGCAGCCAGGGTTTAAAAGAAAAAGTGATGATAGGCTAATGTGGAAAGTATCAAAGAAAATCATCCAGTGTGATCATTGAGTCTTCAGATCCAACCCTTCAGAGGGTTCCTATTGATTATCCAGGGCTGTATATTGGTAAATTTGGTGCCCACCTTACTGGATAGGGCTTTTTCTACAGGACACTACTATGTGGCTCTTGACATCTGCTCTGTACCGAGTCTCTGCAAGCTGTGGATCTGTCCCATCAAGCTTTGTGAAGGCATCTATTGCATGAATAAAGGTGGGCAGAGAGTCTGGTTGGTATTGCGCACAATGTGATACCAGTGGGAGGAAAGTAATTCTACATGGCTGGTTATTCACATTGCAGTTATAACTCGTACTTGCTGTCCTGCGTAGCCTTAGTCTAGCTAATACCTTGAAGAAACAAGAAAGGTCTGTTCTCTGACAAAAGGGTCTGAAAAACCTTCCTAAAAGGTCCACTTATTTCTGGATGCAGATGAGCTGCAAGAGAGGGAGAGAAAGTAGCATTAGAAACTATTGTGTGTCACCCCCACCCCCCCCCCCCACCCCAAGGGATTTTCTCTTTATTAGTTGTCTCATAGAACTTTGTTCCCTTGTAGACGTGGTAGTTCCGTATTGCCTGTATCATGCCAATTGCTTCCTTTGGGAAGCTTATCAGAGTATACAGTGAATAGTTGCGTGAGGCCATATTTCAAGGTAGTGAAATTGCCATGGTCCCCCTCAATCTCTGCTGAAAAATTCCCAAGGTCGCATCCAGCCTGTGCTGGTTGTTAACACAGACCTCATCTTCTCTGTTCCCATGTGTGGAGAGGGAAACAAGCAGTGTGTCAGTAAGCTCAGCCAAGAGCTGGAGTTGCTCTGTGGCACAGTCCATGTCAGCCAAGCTAAGCATTTCACAGCTGGGAATTGTGCATAAAAGGCTCTTTCTCCTTCATTACTAATTGCCGCATGTATGACTGAAGCAACCAGCAATGCCACTTACAGGATGGACTCAATCAGTGGGGTCGGTTGTTATGAGATGGCTGGAATTTTGTACCCATTTGAGCTTTGTAGGAAAAGATAATTTCTGAGGATGACTCATGTTGGATCTGGCTGCAACTTACTGAAAAATATGTGTGTATGTGGGATGTAGCAAAAATTAGCTGGATCTATTGGGTAGCAATAGAGTATGTACAGGAAAATTGTTAAAAATACGTGAATGGCTCTCTCTAGTGACACCCCGAAATTTCAGGGCAACATGGGCAAATGATCTGCTCAAATAAACTTTTCCCAGGAATCAGTGAGCTGCGAGCACAATCTTCGGGATTTCAGTCTGGGGATCTTTATCAGAACTGCGGGCACCCCTTGTGCTGCTTTGCAAACACCCGCGTGTTTTATGCCGCTGTCAGAAAGGCACAAAGGACGGTGTCAGTCACGGTCTGTCCCCCTCCAGCCCCTGGGACTGCAGTAGTGAGTCAGAGACACAGTGGTTTGGGAACAGCCCGTGAACCAGCCCTGCTTATTAATCATTTTGCTTTTTGCAGTGTTATTTTTAGCTAGATCAGTTCTCCAATCGAGCTCGGCCGGCAGCTGCCCGAACGCTTTTCAGTGTCAGACCTGTGGGGCAGAAGCAAGGCAGCAGCAGGAGGCAGGGAGAGGAACGGGGAGCTACAGCAGCGCCTCTGCTATGTAAAGGAGTCCTGCATTTCGAAGCAAATCAACCTCTGAACTCTAAAAGCAGCCTTGACATTACAACCTGGTGGCTGGTTAGCTTAGCACAGGCATGTGGGCGTTTGGACCTGGGCATGTCCGTAATGGCAAAAGAGGACAAGTCTCTTCAGCTTCTGCGGAGTTGAGTACATGCCCGAGCTGGGAGGTTTTGAAGGAAGGAAGCCATACGCTTGTCATGCAGCCACCAGCGCTCCTTGGCTGTCCTTGCCTTGAGCTGACAAGGGAACAGAAACTGAAAAGGAAGCTTATTTTTTAAAAGACCCAGAACTCAAGAGCTTAATTAGCTCAATTCCTTGCCACCTATGGGGCTGGGAAAGTCAAATATGCAACCTTTGTCGAAGTGCACATTTTTGGAAGGACGTCTACTGTTTTGGTAGATTTATCAGAAGATCTGGGATCCCAGCTTCACAAGCAAAACTCCTGTACATCTTCAGAATAAAATATTAATAAATCCTTGTTCTTGTACTACTTCAAAGTAGAATATTCTGTGATTTATAGTTGCAGGGGTAAGTGCTTGAAGCACTCTCTCTGTTTAAAATACCAGTTACCCTCCTGAGGCTCAGGCAAAGGTAGACTAAAGACAGCTCAGGAATTCCTGACTCCTAATGCTGCTCTCTTCATTTGGCCTCAATTTGATGTTTTAATAGGCTAATATCACAAACAAATTCTCCCTAAAAGAGAAGATGGGGAATATACTTCTGTCTTGGTTTGTGAGTTCCACTAACACGTATTTTAAAACAGTTATATTCAGGCTTTTATAGTGTGATTATCATTCTGGAAACAGTTTATGTTGGAAATTCATTGTTGAAATATTAACTTTCCAGTCAACCAGTAAATAAAATAATCCAAGTGCTGTTATGAATAGTTTTAAATTACAAATGAGTTTAAATTCCAATAAATTGCCTAACTGGAAATCAGTGGCTCTGCTGGGGAAATGTGTGAATCTCACGTAGATAGCACTTGAACAAAAAGGTCAATGATGTGGTATGTTACTTGGAGAAGGAAAAAAAATTTTAAAATGTATTTTGTGTTTCCTTCTTGTAGTATTTATAGCTATTAGCACTAACTATGCAAACTAAATCAATATTTTTACCAGATCATATGCACAGAGTTTTCAAAAATATTCAGTTTCTTTTCATCTGAGATTAAGCTGCTGATCTTGTTAAGATGAATAATAGATGCAATATATTCTTACTTATTAAGTTATGAATTAATTAAGTTACTGCAGGACAAGTGAGAAGTGATCGTTGTGTGGAGAAGTAAACACCATTGTTGATTTTGGACGAGGCTTGTGGTAACTTATTGCAGTGCTAACACTAGCAAATCACTGTCCAGCCCAACACAGTTTCATGGCTGCCTTCTCCTGGTCTTTGTTGAGGGGGTGAAATTAGAAGTCAAAAATGCCGAGCTTATTCACATTTTGGTATCTCATTAGAGATGCTTCATCATTTGGAGAAGCTCTGACTAGCTGGTTAATGTGTTTATTCCACAGCATCCAGCTCCTGTGGAGAACTCTCTATAGCAACAAGTTCACCTGAAAGGACCTCAGCAACAACATTTGAGACTCTCTTATGGGAATTTATAGCAGGAATATTCAAAGAAAAAAAGGAAAGATTTGTAGGTTAAAATGAACGAACAAATGATCAAAGCTTCTGAGGGTCTCTTGAATTACTGATTTTCATTTTTTTCTTAAGCATCACAAGCTCACTGCTCCAGGCAGAACTAATTAACTAATGAAGACAGGAGAGAATTGCCAAGGAAGGGATGGAGAAGAAAAACTTATTAAAATTTAACAATAAGATATCTCTGTTTCATGTAATATCTGTTATGTTGATCACTTTTAGTGACAGCATCCCAACAGTATTTTCTTCTAATTATGCAGAAGTGCCAGGTACCGTAGGCTATATAGTCTCCTGTTTTGAAGTTCAAACTGTGCCTCTGACAGTGCTAAAGATTTTTTTTTTTTTGCTTGTTCTGTAGGTTAAAGAAGTCAGGCATTCAGACACAATCTCTGCCAAAAATATGTCACATTTTAATTATGCAGCTTTGGTTTTTTAAGTCTATTGCCTGATTAATAACTTCATGGATTCAGTGTAGCAAGCAAGCTGTGTGGTAGAACTTGAGGAAGCAGAAACTAGGAAGCAACCCATAAATTTATCAATCAGGCAATAGACTTAAAAACTGAAGCTGCTTTATTAAAATATGGCACTTTTTTGGCTGAGGTTGTTTTGGATATGTGATGAGTGGAGATCAGAAAACAATTAGACAAATTTGTGGAAGGAAACCCCATGGAACAAGCCTCTCTGGATTAAATGACTGGTGTAAAAGAGCCTAAAATGTTGATCGCTGGAAGGCCACCACAGAGAAAGCATCACTATATACTATTTTGGCTCCCTCTTTCCTTCTCCCAAGAGATATTACTAGAGATAGGCTGCTGCACCAGATAGGTTAGATGACCTAGTGCTGCTATGCTTCTATTATGCAATTTAAATTAATTTAGTCACAGACTTAGCTCATGACTCAGAAACTCACAAGTACTATTTGGGGGCAAAGAACAGGAAGTCAGCGTTGACTTGTAGTTACTATTCCACACCTCATTTGATAGTCATAATTTGCCCCTTTCACCTCCTGTTATGGGAATATTTCTCTATCCTTCCATACTAAAACCTTTCAAGTCTCATTTACATACCTGGATCATATTCCTAGTGAAAATAGGAAAAGCAGGTATGATTCTTGCTTTATATATAACACATACATCATAACTATATAGTATGTATATAACATAGTCGATTAACTGCATGATTCTTCATGTTCCTTCTCAAACACCTTTTTTTCATATATCATTTTGCCTCATTGCCACCCAGAATTATCCCTCTTCCTTATTTTTGGAGTTACTTCTATTTTTTTCTTTTCCAAATATGTAGATATGCTGTAGATAGCTGTGTATATGTAGATAACATCTGTTTAAAATAATTAGGCATCATAATGTTGGGCAGAAAGACCAAGCTTTCAACACCAAACTTTTATTGACTTGTAAAATTTAACAGCTGTGATAGCACAGTCCATCTGTGTGTGTGGGAGGGGGTTCCTGTGAAAGATTACATTATTTTGGGATTAGAAAATCTGAGAAACATCTGGTTAACAAATGTGTCCTGCAATAGTTAGTTCTTCAGCTTCTTTTTATCCCTAGCACTAACGTTAACGATACTACTAGACATTCCCAGTGCCAGTGGGTCCTCATGGGTTGGTGGTTACAGTGGGGAGCTGAGAGCAATGTGGTGGGCAGGTCGTAATGGACGTGAGTGTGGGACAGCTACTGTGGTATGGGAAATGTAAGATATGTATCTTACATTATATATGCTTTTCATGGAATAACTTATTAGATGTCTGGGATAATGAGGACCCTAAATTGTTTGCATGGCAGTCAGTGACAGAAAGTCTGTTGACCTGAGGGGAAGACTCCAAATGCCTCATCACGCGCAGGGACAATGCAGTGCAGACCACGTTGTCCCTGCCTGGTGTCAATAATACCCTACAAACAGCATGAGTCTCCCCTTTCGAGTCTTACAGCAGGATAATTCCTTCTTTGGCTAGAGTTAATGTCTTGTGCTTCCAGTTGAGTAATTTTAGACTCTCCAACTGGATAATTAACACAAATGTAGACTCGGAGCCACAGAGCTGCACCCATGGCAGCTGACTTACACCATTTCCAGCTATGCTGTCAAGGGTGGTGGTGGCTATGTAGCAGCGAGGCTATGGCCACGTTATGTGACTTGGAAGACTCTGTCAGGCTGATGCAGTGAACTGTAGGGCAGTCTATGGGGCTTCTTTTGCCCACTCCTTTGCACCAAATGCATACCTCCACTGAGACTTCCAGATCTCTTTCTTTGGCTTTTGGATGTGGTGACTGGTCTTTGATAACCTGATGCAAACAAATTGCTCCAACAGCTTAGATGTGTCTTTTCCCATGACAAGGATGTGTAGATATCCCAGTTTTTGCATTTCAGGCTCTCAAAGCTTTGTTTCTGTTTCACCTTTAATAAATGAGCAAATGCTTGTGATTGTTTCCTCTAAGCCCCATTGATATGAAGTATGTTTTTCAGCTGGTCACAGTTTCTGTGATCTCTTTGCTATCTTGTTTCTTCCTTGCTCCTTCTGCAGCATTTTCATAGCCTTCAAGCAGTGTGTAATTTCAGTCACGTGAAATGTCTGTGTATAGCAACCAACCAGCTAGACTGGATGGAGGCAACTCCTGCTGTACATGGCAGAAAGCAGAGTAACTCTAAGTGCAAAAAGCATTTCAAGTGGCTTAAAAATTGCTTTATTATGAATTATAGACTACTTTTGCTGTCCAGATAATGAGAAACACCATCTACTGTGATTCATTGTAGTCAAGTAGCATTAACTTCAGAGAGAAATGGGACAAAAGGGAAACTGCTCCCTTGGTAATGGGGTATTTTGTGTGGGCAAGCACTGTAGCTATACTGAATTACTTTATTCTGCTCATTCAGATCTGTCTGATGTTTTTGATGTTGAAGTTACATACTATATAGTAAAAAGTGACTTAAAGAGTGTCTGAGTAATTGAAGCAAGGAATAACAGCTGTTAATCAGAGAATATAATCCTAACACATATTAACAGCTCTTAAACCAATTAAGTTTAACAGAATAGCAGAAGCACAGAAGTAGCATAGAAATCCCATCCTTTCACAAATGGGGATGAAGGTTTTCTAAAGTGTGAAACCAAAGATTGACTCCTTGGGTGCCATTTTATGAGAGGCTGGTAAATTTGGGTACCCAACCATTCAGTAGATGAGCTTAGCTGTTTTATAACTACCCTCTTGCAGTCTCTTGTCCCACTGACCCCACTGGAAGCCCAGGGAGCTATATCTCACTAGGCTAAATTTAGTCCTTGTGAATACCTACCTCTGCCACAGATTATCACACTCTATTAATTGATGATCTATTTTAGCAGGAAACTCTCTCACTATGAAACATGAATGCCAAGAAGGCATTACAGCTTACCATTTCATTTTGGACGTGTGTGTTCAAATTCAGTCAGGTCGGTATGCTACATGATGTCATTTATTTTAAATTGAATTGATCAATAGAGTACATTAGCCACATCATTTTAATGTTGTCTTGGTAAAATTCTTGGCCTGTAGAAGTCAAGGACAAAAATCCTGGACATGGTGATGAGAAGACACCATGACATTAGCTCTTTTGCAAAATCAATGCAGCAAAATAAATGGCTTCTTTCCTCCCTTGTCATTCGTCAAATTTTGAACCACTGTCATTTGGACAAACATCCTCCATGTTCCGCTTTCATTTATGGAGCAAAGGCATTGCAGGGCTTACTAATGGGGGTTTAAGACCTGTCTCTCTCTCTTACTATTTCTTTCTCCTGTTGAGAAAGTTGCTTAGCTACTTCATATTTTAAGTCCTCATTTGCAGATTGAGTGGCAGCATTTTCCTTTTGAGTATGTTCTGAAGATTAAAATTCCAAATTTGAGGAACTTGGGTTTTCCACAAACCATGCCTAAGCGTGGGGAAAAAAGGCTAAATTCTTGTGTGTATAAACCAGATTAATATATTTTTTGGCCTCTATTTGTGTACCTTCTCTCTTTATGTATTTTGTTTTGCTTTTCAGATTCCATCAGCAAAACAAAATACAGCTTGTTGTCATTAAAGTGTCCTGGAAATTCATCCAGAAAGAATAACACCCCAGAGTCCACTGGTTTTGGCTGCCCTGAACAGAGTGGTCTGTAAGAAATGGTGAGAGCTGTTAGTGGTTTGCAATGCCCAGCTCTAGAGTATTGTGATTTTCTTTGGCAATTTCATTTTGTTTCAAGGGAAAAGATGCTCTTTTCACTATATGGCTGGGAAATATAAAGTTGTGGCCATTGCTTACAGCTCTCTTTCCTGAGACATGCATTTTTATTTTAAGTTAATTGATTAGTTATAATGATGGATGATGAGGACAGACTCAGGTTCACGGAGGGCAATCTAGCCTAGCTGGAGCTGGAGTTTACTATTTATTGGTAAGTAAATGGGCAGAACTTTGTCTAATGACTTGAACAAGTATATTAAGAGAATTGGACAGTCACAAAGAGTCTTGGGAAAACTGAATTCAGCTTCACTTATCCATATGAGTTAATTTCAATCATGGAGAGGTCCGTATTGAATGATTTAGACATCCCATGGTCTTTTATTTATGAGGTCTGCAGGGTCTATTATATTATCTTATAATTTCCATTCTGCCTCAGGTCAAATGCAGATTCCTATAGTACTCAGAGAACTAATAATGGGAAAGATTTGTTTCCAGATTATCCAAAGGTAGTCCCACATTAGAGAATGTTGTATTTTTTATATGTGAAACTAAGTCTGAGGAACATTTCTGTTTTAATTTTGTCTTTTCAGTGTGCTTTAGTTATTTATTTCTCTGTGCCTGAAATTTTTCTATAGCCTTGTAAATCACAGAAGAAATATTTGAGGGATTATTTTTCCTGTTGGGTAAACCCAGTCATAAATAAAAGGTTTACCTAACTTGTTTGTATCTGGATTTTTTTATAAGCCTTTTGTACAATTTTGATTTCATTATGGCAGTATGTGTTGTGCAGTCTAGCAGTACAGATCCACAGGGTTACAGCTGGGCATTATGTAAATACTATATTTATTTTAATGGGAACATATTATTTTTTTAATATGCTTTTGGAGATAAAAGGAAAATTCTCTGAATGTCAAATTGGCTCTGCTGAATAGTCATTTAAAAAGAGTGACTGAAAAGTGACATGTGTACCCTTTTTAACTTGCATAACATTGAGAGCCTTAGAAATTTTAGCATCATTCATGTTAACACATCAAAGTATTGCTGGTTGAACTCAAATCTCTCTGAAATGCTAATCTGCACCCTTAACTGTAGTGGTATGAACATACAGATGGTTCTTCTAATTACTTGGAAAAAGAAAAGGGGATGATTTCCTTTAATGATTTCCCCTTCTTTCCAGACTGAAAGCAGTTCCAGCTCTTCCCTCCAGCTAATTTGACGATTAAAAGATGCCTTTGTCTTGCTTTCAGCTATTGAGGTTTCATCACAATTTGTTAAAACATCCCTTCATGAAGTGAGGTGTGAACCCAGGGCTATGTAGGTTTGGTTCAGAGGTCATGTGAAGAGGAATTATAACCTTGAATATTTAAAGCCAGAATGGGGTTTATTTTCATCATCCCGTGTTACTGCACTGATGGCAAAGATGGATTTCTAGGGTTAAAATCAGAGCTTGAATTTTAGATGCAGAAGGTCATTGATCAGGGAATAGACCCCAGGTATTCAGGCTCCAGATTCATGGTTGGTCCGTTTTTCCCAAGGATACAAATGAAAAGATCTGAAACACATTTCTAGAGGTGTTAACTTCACTGCTGCTTTGTGGGGTAACACGTGCTTCAGAGGAAATGGAGGAAAATTGTCTGTGGAAACTTCCAAAGCTTTTAGTTTTCACTAGGGACCAGAACGAAGTTTGAGACTTTACAAACTCTGCCTTGAAAGATGAGATCCACATGCTAGAAACAGCTGGCATGATCACTGGTCTATTGGCCCACTACCTCTCTGTGCCTCTGGATCACGGTGGTGCAGTTATATGGGAAGATCATTGACGGGGATGGTCTCCATCCAGGTGGGTCCATGCCAGCCGTTGAAATACATGAGGCACAAACCTCCTGCTGTTGGGGTTCACGTGGTGCTACCTGAGGAGAAAGAAGGTCTTTGTTCTGCCTGGGAGCATGGCTAAGCTGACACGTGGCTGAGAAGAAGATGGGGGATGTGGGTACCCACATCACAATGTTTATGGCCTCTTTCTGTCTTCAGACTGCAAAGGTGAGTTTCATGTCTGCTGCCTTCTTTCAGCTCGGAGCCCTGTCTCTTGTGGGCTAAGGCTAGTTGGTGTAAACTGGAATAAGACTGGGTAGCAAAAAGGAATGAACTTGATTTCTTCTGGCTTGTCATCTGGATACAAACAGAGTAGCCCTTTAGCTCTGTTTTGAAGGTTGTGGCCCATAAACTTGTATAGAAATCTATATATCAATGCCAGTGTCATCCCCACAATTCCGCCAAGCATTTGATTTCATTCAACGTAGTATCAAGCTGCTGCTGTTATTTCAGGATTTAACAGAGTTTTATAAATTGCCATTTGATGGTGTATTTTCCTGAATATTCTAGAAGATGTCATGGGTACTTTTCAATTAAAATACTCAGTGGGAACAACAACAAAACAAAGAAAAAAGAATCGCTTAAATAAATATAGCTACTCTATTTCTTCTGAACTTCTACATACACGTCTTAATCACTCCCTATCAACAATGTTTTCTGTTCTGTTTTTGAGATGCACCACTTCTGTCCAAGCTATTCAAAAGAAGGGGATTTGGGTTCATGACTGTGAAAAGACTATTTCAGTGTTCAGAGAGGCTAACTGTGATGTTAGAATTCAGTGGGGTTTTCCCCTTCATTTTCTATTAACCAGAATATTGTATAATGTTTTTGCCAAGTAAAGCTGTAACCAGGCTTAAAAGCATTTTTCCCTACTAGAACAAAAAATAGGAACCATTACTGATATAGGATAGAGTTTTGGCTTTTTTGAAAATACAATAGTGTGGGCATCTTCAGGAAAGGCTTTGGAGAAGTTTGTTGCCTGGGGCTGTGTTTTATGATGTTGCCTGCCTGAATCTAGGCTTTACAATGTTGGAAAAGAAACAGGGGAAGGGGAGAATGTTTAATGAGAAATTCTTGCCTTACCTTCTTGTTCCTCTGGAGTGGTGACACCTCATGTAGTAATAGTGAAAGGTGGTTTGCCTAGGTAGGATATTAGCAGATCTAGATTCCCTTGTCAAATCTACCAGCAGTATCTGTACTACTCCAGGGTAAAAATTATCCAGCCTCAGCTTCAACCTCTCTAGTATGGAGATGACAGTGATCTTTGCTTGTTGTCAGAAAGAGATGTTCATTATTGTGCATTAAATGCTGTGGGATTCTTGGCTTCTTAAGTTTGCAGTGATTAAGTTGTCTTCTGTTTGGGCAGGTCTTACCTTGTTCAATAAGTAATGCTGATTGGGTGTCTCTCTGAACACCCGGAGTACTACTAGAGCAATAAGTTTAAAATAATAAATTAGTTCTATGTAGCATATATCAGCTCACTTCTATGGAGATTTTTCATTTCACTCTAATTAGAGGATATAGTTGTCATGATTCACTATTACTAGGAATGAAACATCTGAAACATAATACTTATGTTTCTTGATAAGAGACCATTATTCTGTTGCCAAGATGAAACAAAATATATATAAAGTGATGTAAGAAATGTAAACATCCAGGATGGGTAAAACCTCACAGGTTTCAGCCAAGCTCTCCTCATGTATTGTATAGTATCAGGAAGTACTGCACTTGAGCCCTTAGTTATTTTGACATTGTGTTGTTTTACTGCAAGTTTTTAGCAAAGCCAACAGAATGTAAAATTCCAGGTTAAGGTCCCCACATGCTTTAGGTAATGAATATGAAATCAACACACATTAAACGGTGGAGTTTGCTTGTTTAATGAAATGGTAGGGACTGGGTTGGTGGTAGAGTCACCTAGAAAGGAGGAAAGAATGTCCTATTTTAAAAAAAAATGGGGGGGAGGGGACAAATTTCTCTGCCTCAAGTAGCATATCTCAGAGCAGAACAGCCACAACAGAGCAGCAGTAACGGGACCACCTTTTGCTATCATTCACTGTCGTCAGACAATGGTCCCATCCAGCCCTGAAGTTAGTGACCATGGATAACAGACTTTTAGAAATCATGCAAAGTAAACCAGAATTGTTCTGTAGAACAAAAGTGTCTGTAGAAAAATGGATAAATTCTGGGATAGATATTTACTGTAGACATTGCATGTTCAAGTCTTCTAATCAATGGTAGTTCAGTCAATGCATT
Source organism: Elanus axillaris (assembly GCA_026212715.1). Classification (NCBI taxonomy): domain Eukaryota; kingdom Metazoa; phylum Chordata; class Aves; order Accipitriformes; family Accipitridae; genus Elanus; species Elanus axillaris. The sequence continues at coordinate 35,621,380 of JANZLQ010000100.1, read as the reverse complement.
CAGCTGGAAACAAGAGTGTTCATAAAATTAGAGCTAAACTGTGACTTGCTGTTGCTCATGTACTCAACGAAGGCCATACAGAAAAACAATTCTCCATCACAAATGCAGTCACAAAATGAAGAAAACACTTCTTAAAGTGGAATTTTAGGGGAAAGCTACTTGGAGACTAAATTCTTAATCTAATAGCAATTAGGTAACGGGATAGTATCCATGGGGAATGATAGGACTGATTAACATGAGCTGAGGAACTCTACAGATGGGGCTGGATTCCTGCTTGGTAAGACTCATTAAACAGTGGAAGAGTAGCCAAAGGAAGGGCTGAAACAGGTGAGCCAGAAGGAGTTGCAGTAAAGAAAGTCTGATGGTCTTTGTGGCTTCAAACTTCTTGTATTAGATAAAAAGATGGGAAAAAGCTAACAAAGCTAGAGAGAAGCATTCTAAAGAAAATATGTTAAAGAAAAGGGCAGGGGAGAACCTGAGCGATGTTGAAATCTGCAGCAAAATTCACGCTGATTTTCATAAGAGAATCTCAAGTCAGGAGTATTGCCATTTATAACCAGTGCTACTACATATATCAGAATAACATGAAAATAAACAACACAAGTGGTGTGTGGGGGTAGGTCACGGCAGTGGGAGTCATTGTGAAATGATCACTCACCTTGTATATTCTTCTAATTTCTTCCACATTAAGCCTTTTCTGCTCCATATTTTGCTCATCTAACAATGGATGCCTTTAATGGCTGCTGTGAGTGACAGTGAAGCAGGGAAAAATAAGCAGCCAAATTCTGCTATGGAAGAGAAATGGAGACAGAGAATAAACCCAGATGTTGAAGCATAGCTAAAATGGACACGATGTGCATGCACGCACACACATGAGTGAGAAAATAGTCCTGATAACAAATATAGATCTGTACATTTGGAGGGAGAGGTGACCATAGCCAGCCTGGCTGTGAATATGCTGGAAAATGTTTTATTTTCTTTTTTTTAAATATCGCTTCCTTAGTCTAAATGGAACTGTGCTGAAAACATACAGAAGACTTCATTAGAAGTTCTGTAGTTTGTTTTTTTTCTCCTGATATTGTAGGTTATTAAAGTCCAATTTCTCTTCCCCCCCCTTTTTTTTGAACATGAATTTGCATGATAGAGCAGAACAACGCATTGCCAAATAGTGTTCTTATCTCTACATAATGTTATTATGCAAACTATAATCAACCTAGATGACAGTCCTCCAGACAAACCTTTAGTATTAAGAGGTTTGAAAGCTCCAGGGCAGATTGTCATTAGTGGGATATTTAATTAAATAGAAGTTGAATTTTAGGACTTTATATAAACAACTAAGAACAGCTGGAATGATGCTGGTCCTCTGGGGTTTTTCCGTTTCTGTTTTGACAGATATTAATTGAACTCATTGCCCCATGAAGCCAGCAGGTTTACTTACGGCAATGAGGTCACTACAGAACAGCAGGTAGGTAGCAGTTGCTCTCTTCTGTTTTGCCCTTTTCCCATCACCAGGGTGGATGGGCACTTTGGGATAATGCAGGGAGCAGGAAATGCCTTCTCCTTCTTTAGCTCTGGGGGAGAGATTCCCTTTGGGTGTGGGGTTCTGTATAATGGCTGGCCTGCCTGTTTTTTCATGAATCACACCCCAAGCATTTTTGTGGGCAGAGTCCCTTTTGCCTGTGGCGCAAGAACTCCCAGGTGCAGGGGGGGGGACAGATTTTTCTGAGGGATCTGCCCTTGCCTTTCAGGGACCATCTGGGCTGACCTGCCTCATCACACCGCAGGGACAGAACCTCATCCAGGGCTGAAGCTGTAACCCCAACTCACCCCTGGGCTGCTCTGAGCTGGGGCGGGGTGTGATGGGGCAGGGCGTGGCAGGATGGGGTGTGGCAGGGTGTGGCAGGGCGTGGCAGTGCCTGCCTGCTGTGGGGTGTTCAGACCCCAGCAGCGTGGGAGCACGAAGGGGCACCGACCGATTCCCTGCTGTGCAGCGGCGATGACTGTTACCAGCTACACGTGGCCCTGCTGCTGCAGAGGCTCGCGCATTGGCGTCAGCTTTTCTCGGCGACCCTCTGCTCCACCAAGGTTAAACCGCATGCGTGACCCTGACTCCTGGCTGTTTATGTCTTCAGAGAACATTTCTAACACTAAGTTTCTCCAGGGCTCAGCATTCAATCTGCAGGTGTTTCAGGGAGCCAATTCCCACAGTCTGTTCTAGCTTGGGGCATGGATTGGTACTGCACCCTACATCCCTTCAGAGCTTGTGAGCAGAGGAGCAATGACAGTTTTTCTGGAGGAATTGTTGGATCTGATGGATACGCAAATCTGCTGTCGTACCTTTTCCTTTTAATCCCTCCTCATAAGAGGAACCTTTCAGCCTTTAGATCAGAGACATTCACATACCTTTTCCCAGATTATTCCTGACTTAGCTAAAAAAAAAAGCAAGCACACTTTATTGTGATATGTCAACACCATTGCCTAAAATCATAATTATAAATGAAGAAGGAAACATCTAGCTCTGATATTTCTGAAGGTTTTGCCCCACTTTTTTTTCTAGTGTTGTATATCCTGCCTATGGGAACTCTGAAGACAGCAACTGTCTCTTACTGTAACATAGTAAGCCTTTATTTCAGTGGTGGTTTTACAGAAGGATCTGTAATACAAATCTTAAATTCTATTGATGTCTGTCCAGACAACTGGGAGATGATCAGACTTGTTCACCCAGTCCCTATTTTACAGCAAAATTCTGCTTTAGCATGCTTGATCAAAAAATTCAACATGAATACCTGTTGAATCCTCACAGCATTTAACCTACTTATCCTGTGCTTAGAAATTTAAAACAAAAAACCCAAACCCAACCCAACAAACCCCCCAAAATCCCTCAAAACTGTACACCAAAACCTAACATTAAAAAAGAAAAAATCAAGGCAGCTTCTTTTTTGGTCATTAATTCCTGCCTGGTTTTGGCTGGCAAAGGAAATCTTAAGAGGATGGGAATGTGGGGGAAAGAAGCCTGCTTGTATCAAGTCTCTGGGTAGCAATCTTGCAGGAAGGTGTCGTGGGTTAAGCCCAGCCAGCAGCTAGGCACCACGCAGCTGCTGGCTTATTCATTCCCTCCCAGTGGGATGGGGAGGAGAATCGGAAAAAAAGTAAAACTCGTGGGTTGAGATAAGAATGATTTGGTAACTAAAGTAAAATAAAATGTAATATTAAGAGTAACAATAATAACATGCAATAATTACAATACTAATGAAAAGGAATAAAATTTACAAAAACCAAGAAAAAAACAAGTGATGCACAACGCAATTGCTCACCACCTGCTGTCCGATGCCTGAGCAGCGATCTGCCCCTCTTGGCCAACTCCCCCCAGTTTATATACTTTGTATGACATTCTATGGTATGGAATATCCCTTTGGCTAGTTCGGGTCACCTGTCCTGTCTATGCTCCCTCCCAGTTTCTTGTACACCTGCTCATGGGCAGAGCATGGGAAACTGAAAAATCCTTAACTTAGGATAAGCGCTACTTAGCAACAACTAAAACATCAGTGTGTTATCAACCTTTTTCTCACACTAAATCCAAAACACACTGTACCAGCTACTAAGAAGAAAATTAACTCTATCCCAGCTGAAACCAAGACGGAAAGCAAGAGCAGAGAAAGAAGAATCAGTGATTGTACTGATTGAAGTGCTTTGGGGCTGAAATGTTTTTACAGAGTGACTCTGCTGACCTTACCTTTCTCCCTACTTTGTAGATCAGCTGCTCTGAGCAGGTGCCAAGATCAGCAACAGTAAAAGTTCATCTGGCAAATATTCAAGTGCTGTTCTAGTTGATCTGCACAGGCACTAGTGCACAAATCTTCTCATCGAAGAACCACAGAGAACACTGGAAACATCTTAGGTCTTAGTCTTAGCTGTGACCATGTGTGTGGCTGTGCATATATATACATTTTAATTCTGTCTTTTGAACATTATCAATGGGAATAGTATTGAAAAAGGTGATAGCAGAGTTATTTTCAAGTATGAGTAAGTGAAGTTCAGAGTCTAAATCCATGTTGATGAATAATGGAAAGAAACCTCCTGAAGGCCAATCCACATGCAGGAAATCATACCACATGCATGTAATAAATGGGTCAAGCATTCTGTTAAAAGCAGGTGGTTTATCCCCCATAATACATTGATTGCTCCAAAAGCCAGCACTTCCAAGGGGCAATTTATTGCCCTCCCACTTAGAAGTGTTTTACTTTCCAACCTAAATTTGCTCATGGTGAATTTGTTCTTTCATTAGTACTGTTCCTTAGCTTAAATACATCTTTACCTGCCCTGGAGTTTACCACCCCCCCAGTGTTTTTAAAGAATACAGTACAATTCTGGTCTGGTGAATAGGCACTTATAGCAAGAAAATTGTCCAGAGATTGTAACAAAGTAGAGGCAAATTCACCCTGGAATCTGTCACAAAGTAGTAGATTTTCTTTTCCTTGCACTTTCAAATGCACTGCCTGCTCCTTTGTAGAGACCTGCAACAGAATTTACTCTATCCTAAGCCATAGTGAAAAATGTTTATTATCAGGTGACCTTGATCCTGTCTTTTATGACAAGTTTTTCCTCTGTAATGGTATCAAACTTTTTCCCATGCTCCTTTTGGTTTTCAGAGTTTCTCTGTGTAATTGTGTAGTCATCCTCCATATGGTTTCTGGTTCCAAACTTGGTGGTTCTATCAGATTGAGTCAGTGAGGTCCTCCTTTTTGTACTAACACAGTACAATGAAAAGAGCTACCAAGGCTGGTCAATTCCCAGCAAAGTTCTTGAGGAGCATGACTAGGTGCTGTCTTCTGGTGTAATTCCTTCATAAATGTTGCTGTTCTTTGCCTACCTCACAGTTATTAGGATTCCAGTATAGATGATGGGTTCTCATATCCTACCACATCTTGTGTTATGCAAACCCAAACTGAGAGGAACTACTACATATCCTATGTTGAGAAAAAACAGTTTAATAGCACATAGATGGAAGGGTCATTTGACAAACGCTTCTTTTGGTGTTCCATTCTGTCTCCTCTCTCTCTCCTTCCTCTGTCCTTAAATCTGGTCTAAAAACTACTTTAAAACTGCTGTCAGACTAAAAGACCTACAGTTTCTCATCACATCCCCTCCCTTCCTGTTCTTAAGGACAGGTGGCCCATTTGCTTTTCTTCAGTCACAGAGTTGTTGTGTTCCCGTGCCAAAAAGATAGGAAAAGGCCTTATTTCTCACCCAGCAGCTCCATGCGCTGGTTCTTGCAGAACCTGGCAGTGGGGATTAGCTAACTCCTGACAGTATGAGTTTATTCACTTCTGTGTTTGGCTTTCACCTTGTTGTGGTGGTTGTGATCCAGCACCTTCATTCTCAGGAAACCTCTTGTATTTTCCCTCAGTTTTTACACTGTTACCTTTACTATAGCACAAGATCTTTGTCATCTAAGGAACCAGCTCACTTTTCTCATCTCACTTTGCTCAGCAGACTAAGAATTCTGTGCATACAGAGAAGAGTAGACCCCCTGTTGTATACTTAACGTGCAACCTCAAGCATCTTTTGACTTAAACTCAAACCCCCTCTTCATTCAAATTGTTAAGTTCCTCTTCAGCTTTAATGAATTATTTTAAGCAATTATTTAAGAATTATTTTAATTTTGAGTTTGTCAAAGTTTGGTACCTTGAATTAGAGAAAAGCAGCAACACCAACCAAAAAACTCCAAGCTAATCAAACAAAACCCTTAGTTGTAGACATGGTTTGTAGAGTTTAGAGACTGTGATGTCTCAGTCCACAGCAGGGACAGTCAGGATGCATTTATATGATTAAATGACAGAAGGGGGGACAGGCTGACCTGTCTTGAGATTGTTGTGTGATACGCAACCTTGTTCCCTGGTTGGTCAAAAGAGAAATTTGCTAAAGGAAGCCCCAGCTCTACTTCATTCAAAATAGGCAAAGCCTCTATTTTTATTGTAGGATCTGCAAGAACTACCTGATCTGCTCTGCACAGAACATTCCTGGAAGAATGTGAAACTTTTTAAAGGAGTTCTGTGAAGCAAAAAAGGTTGTGTTTTACAGAAAAAAGACACATATCAAATAAACAAGAACATAGAAGGCTAACACCTGAAACTGTGAGACTTTAATGACAGAAGAAACTGCAAAGTCTAAATAATAGAAGAGAGGGTCTGCCAGCTTAAGAAGTGCTGTTGAGCTTTGTAAGTATATCTGCTAGGATCAGATCTCATTCCTGGATCATGCTCTTTTAGTTAGGAACTACAGGGATGATTAGACATGCATGTAAGGACCAGGGTGAGTGCTTTCAGAGGTTTACCATTTTCTGAAAGTCACATAGCAGCTTACAGTGTTTGCACTCAAAATGTCTGTACAGACGTGGACAAGTTAGCATAAGAGATCATGAAAGTTCAGCTGTGAAATATTTCATTAAGGTGTTGGTCTGGCTCTAGATATAACATTTTCCATTGACTCAAGGAAGACCAGGGTTTCAATTAGACACTAATCAGCATTCCTATGTGTGACACCCTTATACACTTGGAATATCAAAACAGTTCTAAGATGACAGTAATGCAGTTTCTGTGACCTTTTCTCTTTTAATGAGAAAATTTGTGTGTGAAGTAGACTTACACTCAGTTCGGGAAGGACTTTGTCATCTAGCCTAGGAAATTCTAAACAAGATTAATATTTGCAGTTTTAAAAGGGGGAAAGAGGATTTGGGGGTGGGGGTTAAATACTGAAATACTTTTTCTATTCAAGCCCCTATTAAATATTATCTTTCCAGGTCTTGGCTGTAGAGTACAGTTGAACTGAAGAAATTTTCTGCCTGAAGCCAAACCAAACATAAAGTCACTAACAGAAATAGGGTGGGAGCCTTCAAATAGAAGATGGTACTGGTTACTGGTTTCAGAGGTGAAGAAAATACATTTAAAGGTAAGAGAAAATGCAGGGAGATTGCTTGGTACAGCTTGAAATAAAAGAACCTCTAAGGTTACTTACAGTTTTTTGTGAGTGAGCATTTAGGTGACCTTGAAGGCTACTTTCAATGGTATTTTGTTTGGGTTTTGTTCTCACACAGCGAAGTATAACCCTTTTTCTCATAGGAATACAATGAGGATGTTTATTGGATCTACTCTGCAGCTCTTTGGAGCAAAACAGAAAAAACACTTTGTAAAAATGTGATTTTCATTTTTTATTATGTGTGCACTGATAATTATTGTGAGGCTTCTTTCCTAGCATAAGCATTACAATTCCAGTAGGATGTGGGTGGTATGAAGGCCATTTACATATGCTCCCTGTTCATTTTTCTGTGTGTTTTGGCGTATACTAGAGACCACATCCAAAGCCTACTGAAATCCTACTTCAGTAGTTTTTAAATCAGACCTTACTTTTCTCCAACATTAAGTGAAACAACTGCATTTATGGGTTTTAGGAATTACTTTTGCAGCATGCTGCTTATAACCAAATAGTACAGTTGCACTGGGTGGTGGAAGCAGTAGGAATTCCCTTTTTCCTTGCCTCTTTACAACCTCTACCCGCAGGTCCCTCTCCTAGTCTGGATTTGGGTATGTAGAGATAAATATGTACTATATTCCTCTGGGTCCCATCCAGCTCAGAGAGGTGAGATTGGACTCTGAAGTGGGATATAACATCCCATTTTTTTATATGGGTCATGGGTAGGTTACTACATCCATGAAGTGAAGGATGGCACTCCTGAGCAACACAGCTGCATGCTTGTTCTCCCCTCGGGCTGGACTTACAGCCGTATTCCAGTTCATAGCATAATCTAACCATAAACGCAGCAGCACAGAGTCAGCACTTACTATGTTTGAAATGCCCATCCATCATAAACAGCTATGGGAGAATGGCTCTGGTCTGAACAAGGGCTGCACAAGATTAGCTTTTGGGAAAGGATTATCACACAAGTGAAATCTATTTAAACTTTTTGTTTATGTCAAGTTAACAGAAAATCAAAAGAAGGATGTGGGCCTGCCCCTAGCCTCATAGAAAATAATGGGTTAATATTTCCTTAGAGTAGTGTAAGAGGTTAGGACATAAACTTTCCATTGAATTTGTGCCTAAATCTTCTGAGTACCTTGTAAAACCTAGGAATGTTCTCTGCTCTTTCCTTTGAGATGCCTCCATATGTTTACTTTTAAAGATGTGTAAACCCCACTGAAAATACTCACAATGAGCGAGCAAACATTGTACCACTGTTAGAAAAGAAATTTAAATAAAATAAGGTCCTTTATGCTATATACTAAATGCACATTTCTAATCCTAACTTCATTCACTGGGTACGTAGCTGAGTCCCTCTAGTGGCATCAACATTTATTTGGCTTCAGCACATTATTAAAATTCTATTTTACAGCCACATTATAGCAGTGAATTCACAGGTAGCTTTTCTGGATACTCTGAGGACTATGGCAAAGTGAATATTGGATTAGATACTGTGCAGGCTAGTGTTAATGAATGTAAATTGATTTTTAGCTGTGAGGGGCAATTATAGATGCAGTGGAAGGAGAAGGGGATTTTTGAAAGCATATTCAAGAACTAATTACTATTAGTAAGGAACACGCAAAGACCAACGTAATACCCAGGACAGCCAATAGGGATAAAAGCTTATACACAAATCTGTCATGACCTAGTAGTGAAGACTGTTTAAAAACACTGATCTCCACTTAGCTTGTAAATGCGCATCACCCTTTCTCACTCATATATTCTCTCTCTCTCTGACACACACACACACACATGCTCCTGGATTTGCAGAAGACAGACATCTAGGGCACTTCTTGGCATCCACAGGAAAATCATATGGGATTAAAAAACCACAGCAGTAAGTACTCACTGCATTAAATGTTTATTAAGTGGCATGCTGTCAAAACCTGGATTTAATAGTAAATACAGGAGGACTTTAATGGAAATTGCTTGTATTCGATTTTTCTTAGGTATTGCTGAAAGCTGCCTCTCAAGGATTACAACTTTGCCTTTTGCTTTTATGGATGCTTGTTTACTATCCATGTGGTAACCACTGGACAGCCAGTAATCCATTCATTATCCACAGTGATTGAGTGCAGGAGTACTGCAGTGGTAACTACTTCACTCAGCTGACGGCAGACGACAAAACGAGGGAAATGATGAATTCGGACAATTTAACCTCCCGAAGCTTCCTCTCTGCAATTCACAGCAATGCGAGCACTTTATTCTCAGGGCTCCAGTTTGTTCAGACCTTCAAGCCACTCATCATCCCCTGCTACTCACTAGTGGTTTTTATTGGTGTCATCGGGAATTACCTTCTCATTTATGTTATCTGTAAGACAAAAAAAATGCACAATGTCACCAACTTTCTGGTAGGCAATCTGGCTTTCTCAGATATGCTCATGTGTGCAACCTGTGTTCCCCTGACACTCGCGTATGCCTTTGAGCCCAGAGGATGGGTGTACGGGCGTTTCATGTGCTACTTTGTTTTCCTGATGCAACCCGTCACTGTGTTTGTGTCCGTCTTTACCTTGACTGTCATAGCTGTGGATAGGTATTACGCCATGGTGTACCCATTCCGCAGGAGGCTCACCATCCCTATTTGCGCTTATATCCTGGCTGCTATTTGGCTGCTGAGCTGTACCTTGGCTGCCCCAGCCTTGGTCCACACTTACCACGCAGAGTTCCCAGAGCTGGACTTCTCCATTTGCGAGGAGTTTTGGTTCCACATGAAAAGAGATCGCTTAGCTTATGCCTACAGCACTCTCATCATCACCTACGTGCTGCCTTTGGCTGTCATCTCCCTGTCCTACCTGAGAATCTCAGTCAAGCTGAAAAACCGTGTGGTCCCAGGCAACGTCACCCAGGGCCAAGCTGAGTGGGACCGAGCAAGGAGGAGAAAGACTTTTCGCTTGCTAGTCTTAGTGGTGGCAGCCTTTGGAGTCTGTTGGTTGCCTCTGCACATCTTCAATGTGATAAAGGACATTGACATCAGCTTGATTGACAAGCAGTACTTCAACTTCATCCAGCTGCTCTGCCACTGGTTTGCAATGATGTCTGCTTGTACCAATGCCTTCCTCTATGCCTGGCTCCACGACAGCTTCAGGGGGGAGCTAAAGAAAATGTTTGCTTGGAAAAAGAAAAAAATTGGACCCACTACAAACTGCATTATGGCCAGTGTGGTGCTGTAAATGAGAGCTGGTGGGAGTGCACCTCCTTTGTATGGTAACACTGTAAGTCATTTCCGTTTTTAATCAGTCCTGGTTCCTGACGTTTGTCCTCAGGGCTCAGTTATAACAACACAAGTCCCATGCATAGCTTCCCCAGCACCTCCACTCCCACTGGAGAAGGAGAAGCAGATCTCACATCCCTGAAATGTCTTTACCTCTTTGACAGGAGTTAGAGGTCAAGGAGCTGTTACCACGATAAGATACCCTTATGCAACTACAGGGATCCCTCCTATCTCTTTTGGATATTGCTGACAGTACAGACATGGGATTTGGGGACAGGGAGAAGCAAGGATGAATATGAGACCTAAATAACTCAGTGAGGAAGTGTTTTGGATTGGGTAAAAATTAAATCTGCATATCTACCCTGAGTCCAGTCCTTAGCCCAGGATCCAGGGTGGAGGTCTAACAACATTCCTGTAGTCCTCTTGGGTTGGGGCCATGCTGAAGAATAGCCTAAGGCTCTCTGAAATGCCCTTCCTGAGCAGCTGTCTCAGCTGTGGGCAGGAAACCAGGTTGGTAGGAGCTGCTCCGAGCCTCCCTGGGTGGGGTGTGCTGTGTCTGCCCTGCACGGTCCCCCCCTCACTGCCATCTTCTTGCCACTGGCCAAGTGGATGGAGCAGCAGCCTTTGCAGCAGGGCTGCTCACCTGCCTGCTGTGGCCAACCACATTGGGCAGGAATCTGTGCTTTATGGTTTTTGAACCCAGCATCACCATGCAATCCCAAAGCTCCTGTGTCTAGTGAACCTGCAGCACAGCATGTAGTAAGGTGAGATGCAGTATTGTGAGAGGGGAAATAAAACCGGAGTGATGTTATTTCTGAGGTGCAACTGCAATGCAGAGCGTGCAACAGCCTGTTTGGTGGATTTGCTGATGCTGTCATCAGGGATGGACAGACTGGAGACATAATGTGTGGTGGAAAATCATCCAAATAGGGGGACATTAAGACATAACACCACTTTACCAACATTGAATTGTGTTCTTGCCATTGTCTCATGTAACCCCACTTTGCTGACCCTACTGCAAGTCAGCTGCATTCCCAGCCACAGGAGTGGACGTCATCATAGCCTTGTCAGTGCTGAGATGCTTTCCACTCATTCCTTGAGAAACCGATTCTGATGCCTGGCAATGCTGCCATCGGCTTTGATGTCCAGAGACAGCCAGAGGCTTTGATACTGTCTTCAGGAGCTTTTCTGGAGGTGTCTGTTAAGAGAGAGTGGGTGGAAGGGGCTGTTGACATTGAGCCATGTATGAGCATTGCGTGACCAGCCAAAGACAAACCTGTCAAACGGATCAGAGTAGCAAGTGTTCTCTTTTGAAGGAGTCTTTTGGGAAGAAACAATTTCCTTCAACGTTCACCTTTCAATCAAATGATGGAGTTAGACACTATAATCAACCTAATGGTTTCTAGTTTTTTCCTCCCTGAACCGAAAATAACTGAGATAATAGATAAGTATGTGGGACAAAGTTCTGAAAGCAGACATTATTTCTGAAAAGGTTTCTTCCAGCCTGCTCAGCCAGAATCTGGGATGCCATGAGGAACTGCCTGACACTGAGCTGAGATCAACTGGAGAAACAGTGCATTCCAGGGGCAGTTTTGGCCATGGTCAGCAAGGGCATATATTCAACCACAACTGCACAAGGCCAGAAACATAGGCACTGCAAGGCAATGCAAATAGACAAGAGGGGAGAGGAAAGAAAGAGAAGATGGTTTCTCTAGTTTGTAAATGTACTCCTACTGTGAAACTGTAAATATCATTTTGCTCATCAGCGTTCAGTAAGCTTAATCTGGTTAAAAAAATACACAGATGCATATGCACACACTGGGAAAAGCATTGCAAAAACATTTGAAATCCCTTTTCACAAATTTCCTTAGAATTTCAAGCTGTTCTGCTGCTAGTAATGAGGAACTGGATATTAGAAATTGATTACAGAGACAATGAATCAAGGAGGTCCTTTTAAAGTTGGCATTACTTGCATTCACTGTGTGATTAAGTGTATCTGCCTTGCTTACCTTGATTTAAAGATTTGAATGACCTATTAAAGCATGTTTTGCTTTTGCTGAATTTTAGGAAATTGTTTTTCCTTCAAGCTCAGTATAGCAAGTTACTGGAATAACTGGTGATTTTGAAAAGGCAAAAAAATCCCTTCTAAACAAACCAACCAAATTTTATAAGCTTTTCAGCTTTTGTTTCAGAGCTCTTCTGAAGAGAACAGAGAGTAGGACACCAAAAGAGCACTGAAACAGCACTGCATAAAGCAGCTTTAAATAACAAGAAAATCCTGATTTTTAGAGATTTTTCTTGTATGGAATTATGTTACTTCAAGCTGTTAATTTGTCAGTTTGTAAAGGTTAATTAGCATTGAGATGGCCCATAATGTTTACAATCTCATGCACTAAATACAGACAGCACTGTAATCTTCTGGAGTGATCCAAAGCCCAGTGGAGTAACTGGGAAGACTCTTGTTAACACAGCAGGCCTGGGATAGCTTCCTTCTTACACATCATGTTTTTCCTCTCATTTGTCGGCACTGCAGTTTGGCTTATTAATGTTCTCTTGAATGTTAGTGACTGCAGATGGCTGCTGCAGAGAGCTGCACGAAGCAAACAAGAGGGCTTGCTCACTCCCCTTTTTTTTTTTTCTTTTTTTCCTTGAGACAAAAAATGAAGGGCTGTTTAGTGCATATATTGTTCCCACAGTGAAGGACACACTGGGAACATCTCGCTACCAGCAGCCTCTGGAGCTGCTGTTACAGCAATGCCAAGGTCTGTCATCTCAAGGAGGTCCTCAGGAGTGCCCAGCACAGCTGGTACCCTCGCTTAAGGGCTGCTTGAACCTGTACATGCCTTGAATCTGTCAGGACTTGCATTTGCACCAGAAAGCTCCAGAGCCTGCCGCTTGCTTCAGGCTCTACTCAGTTTTGCAGATGCGCTGTGAAATGATCTGCATTCCCCAGCGTGGGCTCCTGAAACTCTTCTCTCTCCTCAGCAGTCCCCTTGGCCCACCTCAGTGGTCCTGCAAGGCCATTTTTACAGGCTTTCCCTGCACGGTGCACAAAGGAGGTCCAGCTCCGAGCAGCAGGGCTGGCGGTCCCACAGGCTGGTGGGGACCGAGGCACAGCCGTATTTGCTCAGACCCATCTCTGAATTGAGCCCCAAGAATCTCAGCTCAAAGTAATTACTCTTTTCTCTGATATCCAGAGTAATAAACAATAATAAGATTTAGAGGCACGTTGGTGCACTTCTTTAATCCAGTTATGCAAATAATTATATTAAAAGCCATCATGTGAAATGTGTTTGCTAATCTCCACCCCTCTCTGGGGAACTGCTGTGGTTCTCTGAGGGACCAGGGATCATCACTACAGTATTTTTGGTGGTATAATTTTTAATTATAATTTAAGAAATCATTGCATGCTTTGATTTTATAAAGTAGCCCAGTTCAAAACTTGATGAACATACTAACTTCCCCTGTAGAGGTTTTAGTTGTTGTTTCTTGTTTACATTCAAATCCAAGACACACACACACTTCCAGGCAGCTGCTCTGCAGGGATGGAGCAGGGTTTCCGTCTGAGCTGAGGTATGGCAGGATGCTCTATGCTCCTCGTCTGCTGGGATTTCATTCCAGTTGTTTAAATGTACCACAAGACTTTTAGCAGATAGAGACCCAGGTGTTCTGCGTTTTACAGCAGTAAGCCCACGCTATTTATGATGGCTTCTCAGACCATTCCTACAGGACAGTCTCTGGTAAACACTTCCAGAGGTGCTACGGAGTTTGTACACATGCTCTGTGGTGGTGTTTTCAGGTAGATATCAAACGCATTAGCCAGCAAGTGGGTTATCAGAGCATGGTGAGTTTTGGGCTTTGGAAATGGAGGGCCCACTTAGGACCACACTTGTAAAAATCATCTGGGAGATTTCACTGGGGCCAAGCCTTTACAGCTCAGAAGCCTCTGCATATCTTAAATGATATGAAAGATTAATAGAGATATAGAAGGAGTTGATGGGGAGAGGCAGGGGAGAGTGAGATGTCTTCACTTAAAGTGAAGTGCACAGATTTAGGTAGCAGGAATCACAGCTTCACAATTTGAAATTGTTCTGCATAGCTGGTGGTAGGACTCACAGAGCATCATTCTAGCAAATACACTGTATTTCCAATGTTTACAGATGCAGAAATGCTTGACCAAACATAAGCTGCTCCCTGTGGTCAAATGTGGGATTGATATTAAAAGGCAATATACTTATGAAACACATAAAAAAGTAAATCAGTATTTGATCAGGAATTTAAAAACAGATTAGATAGATAGTGAACAAAGGTCACTAAATCTGAAATCAGGCAGCCAAAGAAAAGCAACAGTTAATCAAACCTCGGTTAGGGTCAGGCAGAATTGGTCTTTCCCCCACCTTGAAAATGGCAGCTCAGAGCAGTCACCAAAGACTAACTTGTTTGTGCAATGAATTGCTTTAAATAAATTTTCCTTATACTTAGGTAAAGGAAACTGTAAGAGCAGTATTTGTATCACATTTGGGGAATGGCAGTTTATCTGGGATGGGCAAAAGCAGATCCTGCCGTGAAGCCATTACTGACAGGAGCATGGTGAGTTCTTCCCAGCTGATGAGAGAAAGACTGGGAAAAGCTGGTATTTTTCATAACAGCTGAACAACAGATGCTCTGTACAGTTTTAACTGAGCAAATCTTGCTTGTTGAGGTGTCAATGGTGAGTTATAATTAGATGTCTAAGATTATGCAGGGTACAGATATAAACTGAAAATGGTACACCTGCAGCTGGGAAAAAAAATGCCAAATTGGACAGAACTGTACAATGCATCCATCAATCTGCCCACCAGCTGAGAAAAGGGCAGAGAGAGAAACAATGCGCTGGTGGTAAAGACACTGCTGTCTTCGCCACTTCTGTATGAAGAAATATAATTACAAATTTTTACCTCCAGCCCTCCCCTCTCACTGCCCACTATCTTCTTCTTTTCTCAGAAAAAACAGTTGGATTCCTCCTGCTTCCTCTGGAGAAAAGGTTGCTCAAGGGTCAAAGCAAACTTTTCTGCCTCATAGAAAGCATACAGAAATCAGCAAGGCTTTCTAAAATGGAGATCACCCTCTTCTTTCTAAAACTTCTTTCTGCAAGCAAAAGTAGCTAGTTGTGCCTGACACAGAGCCTCTGAACCTGACCATTTGCTGTGCAGGAGCAAACCTGGCTTGCCTGCCCCTAGGAACACTGGCTTTTGTGGTTGCATCAAGTGAATACCCCTCCCCATACTAGTGACCTCATTCTGAACCAAAATCATTGCTAACTCTGGTCCTTTGTACCTGATTTCCCTCCACATCGAGATGAGTGCTCTTTACTGAAAGTCCCAGAGAGCAAATGCAGATGCATCAAAGGTACCCTGCCCATATTAATGGGACCTTTCCTGCAGAAATCATTATCATACTCCCTGTTTCAAGAGCAGGTTTCAAGTACATTCGTACCGTGTACTGATATAACCAGATGGCACAGGCTTTCCCCAGGCTGATTTCAATCAAATTTTGTATATATTTCTCTGCTCTCTGCTCCCCCAGCCCTCCCCCAGACTTTTGAAACCATTGATCAACTAGTCAGTAGAAGCAGGAGCCTCAAGGTTGTTGAAATCCTAGTAGCTGTCTGAAATTAGGAAGAATACTAGCATTTTCTTGGTGCTCCCCAGGGAAGGAAAAGACATCTAAGTACTCTCTCCTTTAGGGATGCACCCAGGATTACATGGGGCATGGTGTAAATGGTTCAGAACTAGTTATGAGATGGCCAGGCTGCCTCCCTACAGGGCAAGAATGAGGGGTTAAGGGCATGAAGATCAAATATATCTCATTGGGAGTTATGTCCCTTTAGGATCTGAAATCTACTCTCTTTGCCAAGAAGCTGATAGGGCTGACTTTCTTGCCTGTCGTTGTTTACTTTCCCTTCCTCCAGCCTGCTTTGTCAAACTAAGTTAATGAAGCTAGTAATTGATATAAATAATAAAACACGCACTCAGGAGCTCCCTGCTTTGTGTCTCCAGCCCATTGGAAATCAATTTGGGATCATTGCTATCTATTTGCAGCTGACTGGGCTCTCCATTCATTGCATCTTGTTTATGTTAATTATCACCATTACATTGTAATTTCCTTGTGTTTTTTTCTCTGCAGGGAACATACAAAAGGAGATGATGGCTTTAATCCCTACATCTACATTTCCTACAATTCCTACATTTCCATTAGGTGCTGGAGATGTTTCAGCAGCAACTAGCAGGACTGCAAAGAGAAGCTTGCTGCTTTCCAGCACAGCGATGAGATCTGCCTCTCCTGCTGGGCACAGTTCTTGGTTTCCAGATAACGTACTGGAAAGGCAGTCTGTGGCTCACAGCAGCAGGAGGGTTTTTAGCAGTGTGGTCTGTGAGAGCCTGGTGATGTGTGTGGTGCTAAGGATTGCTCCGACGCAGCTCGGGATCCCCCCAGCAACATCACCAACAAAGCGATGGGCTCAGCTGGAGGCAGCTGGTGCTCCTGGCAGGCTGGGCAGCACAAGGTGTCATTGGTCTTGCCTATGGTTTCTCAGCCACAGGGAGTTGTGGTTGAGTTATCTCATCACACCCACGCCAAGACAGGCCAACGCTCTAGTGAAAATGTGCCAGCCAAACAACGTGGTAGCTGTGATGCGCTGTCACAGGTTGCCATCGGTCACAGCTCAGGTTTGTGTGACCAGCTGCGTTTCGGTGTGGGAAGGTGAAGCAATGGATTGTATTGTAAACCAAGTCTGTCTTGGGCTTGTGGAGGCAGAGCAAGAAAGGAAGAAAAAAAAAAAAAGAATAACATTTTTGGACTTCAAGCAAAAAATAACTATTCAAAGGCTAAATGTATAACTGCTCAGAGGCTGTGTTTCTGTATGAATGTAGGAGTTACTCAAGTCTTCTTGTGAGTGCGGTCCGTCACTTGCAGCATGCCAGTTCAGTGTATTGGCTTTATTGCATTTTTCCTCCCATCCCTCAGCCATACAGTGAGCTTGAACAGGGGCAAGCCAGGCGTATGCATGAACCATTAGTGTGAGGTTCACATATGCAGAGCCATTAGTGTATGGTCCAGAGACGGATGGGTTGAGGGTGGATGCACTTGTGAAAGGGTTTTTTAATAAAAATAATTGAAAAGTTGGGGATGGATGGGGTTCTGAGGCAAATGTTCAACCAACCCACTCCTCAGCAAGTGGATCCAACTCTGGAGAAAGTAAGGTGAAAATAATCTAAATATCACCTGCAAAAGTTCACTATGAGCTGCATCCTCAATTAGAAATTACTTTCTGAGTCACTATATACAAAGTATTTCTAATTAAGAAGACTCAAATTCTTAAGAAGACAAAACCTTCAACGCTCAGCTTTGAAATTATTTCCCCTCAATTATTGGATCCTTTTAAAATTCAACATCTGTTGTTAATATTATTAACTCATAAAGATTAAAAATAATTTTCAAACCATCTGAAGCACTAGACATAGCATATGGCAGACCTGTTTAATCTTAACAAGTCAATAATATTATCATTGTGAATCACTTCTTCATTAAAACATGTATTCAAGTCTATTGTATAAAATAACGTTTATTTGTAAAAGCCTTTTGTACCACCCATGCAATTGTCAGTTGCCACAGCTAATTCTAAATTGTTTTGATAGTACCTCCTCTTGGAAAATTGCCACAGACTGAGGACAGATGAAATGCAAATCACCACCAGTCAAACAAAGTTCTAACAACATCACCAACAAAGTGCAGGGAAGCTTCTGAAGACCTATGTTTTGCTGTAGTTACAAAAAGATGGGTTTCTTTATTTTTAAGGCATTGTGGAAAACACTGTTCCAAACACTTGTCACTCCAAAAAAAGTTGTACACAGGGTCTGGCAACATCTGCATGCTTTCATAGTTCGTAATATTCTTCCTTTATTGCTAAATGAAGAGATATGTTTCCCCATGAAACAGTTTAAAATGGCACTACCCACCTGTAAATGCTGCTGACTAGGGATAGAGCAAGGACATAAAAGAAAGGTCAGACTTCAGAAGTGGGCATTAAAAGCCAGACTGCCCAGACCCTGAAGTCACTAAATTATTGGATAAAGGCAACTGTGCATTGAAAAGCTGTCTTTCAACCACTTACTGAGAAGATTTACCTCCTCCTCCCTCATATTTTACAGAAAGGTGCTTGAATTTCAGGCTACTAATTTTCATGCAGAGACATCTCCCTTCAGCCCAGTATGAGGCACCCAATAGCAGAGATGCAGGGTTTAAAATCACATCTTCACTTTGCATCCTTAGTAGTGGCTGTTGCTACTTCAGCTCAGACAGCAGCTTATTCTGCACATTAGCATTCAACATTTTGGGGTAAATCCTTCTCCCAGTGCCTTGTACAAACAATCTGCTTGGGATGCTGTCAATCCTCCTATGTATTCACACAGTCTTATGAAGTTTAAATCTGCTTCGTGGGTTTAGTCCAGATCTGCTTTCCAAGGACTTAAACAGAAGTGGTAAAGTAACCAGCAGCCCCAGGCTAAATATCTTTTCTCTACATGTGAAATTTATTATCAAGCAAAAAACAACCAACCAACCCCCAAACCCCAACAGGTTAAAGGAATGGATTAACATAAAAAAATAAATAGTTCTTAAAATGCCTTGATTCCTGGGGATTAGGTGACTTTTAAGAGGGGTGGATGATGTTCTAGTGTTTGCCCACCATTGAAGAAGGTGAAGTAAGTGAAATATTTGGTAGGTTTCCACACCATTATGGGTTTGCTGAGTGATCAGAAAAGCACAGAAGATTTGCGGGCAAGAGGAAAACGCACAGGATTTTTAATGCTAAAATGAATTAGCTGGACAAGCTGAATCTGCAATATGATATTCAACAAACAGCCTAATTTACAGTGCTAGCTATGCTGAGAATAGAGGTAATTAGGCAAGCACTTTTGCTTCCAGTTCTAACATGAAGTATTTGAAAACAGGGGTGGAAGGTGGGTTGGGAGAAGGACAGACTGGTGCAAGAATAGTCTTAAAATTTTTGACAGCATTGAATAAAAATTAAATGGAGAGTGTCAGTACAGCTTTCTAAATCTGAAGCTATTCACATTCAAATATTGAGACTGGAGGAAATGGATAAAGGTGATGTACAGCTACATTAATTCTCACAATTCACCTATGTAAAAACAGTTGCAAAAATATCAAGCCCTACAGATTACTCTAAATTGTGGATGTTTGAAACATGGTTCTGCTGTTTGACTTTACCTTTTCTTGCAGAAAGTCTAAGCTCTTTGAGACAGAATTTTGAGCAGAGACAACTGTGTCCCTATTGTCTCTTCTTAGCTGGAGTCCAGAGAATTAACCAAGCTGCTATGATTTTCTGCTGTAGATAATAGTTCCAAAACAAGCTTTGAGGTGTCTCTCCACAAGATTTTAATTTAACATTCACAGCATAACCAGAGGATAGAAAACAACAAATCATGTAAGTAGAAACTCTTGCTAATGCCCCATTTACAGTAACTAAATATTTTTAAAACCAAAAGAAATGATGGAGGGCTATTGGAAGCTTTGAAGTACTCTGTTTAATCTTTGCATAGCTAGAGGTGTTTTCTATGAAACCACAACTCTTTTGACCTGGAATTTATGCCTTCTGTGTTTGGTTTAGGCAGCCCCAGAGCACTGATGTTTCCAGGGAGAGCAAATATTCTGTCCTTGTGAGCTGGATACTGCCACTTTTAATCGCTATGACATGTTTCAGTAACTGCAGGAACACAACAAGGAAGACATGACTTACAACAAAGTATGGCAGAGTTTAGCTATGCAGAAGTATGGTAATTTCTTTTATTAATGGCTAAGAATCCAACAGATACCTATTACCCACTAAATCTCAACCCTGCACATACATTTCCCAACAAGCGCTAATTATCCATTTGAGAATCCACCAGAGAATAATATTTTCATTTAGTTCAGAATAAGCAGCAGTGTGGATCAGCTGTCACTGAAAGCTATGTCACATCTGAAAAGCAGAGAGAAGCCTAAAAGGAACCCATAATGCCTCTATGACTCAGAGCACTTAAGCACTGCGATATGCCTGGTTTGAAATATCTCCTTCTTCTTCCGAAGTGTATTTGGACAAACAGTCTGAACAGAAGAAGAGCAAATACAAGTTGCTCCTCAGTGATCATGTGGAGCACCACCAGCTACAGTCACACTTTGGGCTGCTCTCATGTACCTGAGAAGCTTAGTCCCACCTCCATCCATATCAGCAGTAGTCTTGAGTTCACATCAGGACAACAGGAATTTTACAAGGGGTCCCTACCTTTCCTTTCTCCTGCTCTACACTAGTAGAAGGAAAATAGAATAGAAGTGAACTTCCAACCTGTTAGTTTTGTGTTCTATAATATTCCCGAGTTGCTCTTTTTTTTTTTGCTACAGAAGATCAGAAGCCCTCAGGATGCAGCAATATCCCCCTCCATGAACATTGTTCAGTTTCTAATAAATGGAAGAGCCCAAGATCTGAGATACCTTCTCCTAACAGCTACAGCAGATATGAGATTGGAGTCCATCAGGCACAAACCATGAAGCAGAGTATAAGTATACATAATTTTCATCCTATTCCAGAGCTGAAACAAAACTCTAAATCACAGCTAGTCCCTATTTCAAGTACTATCTCTTCACAAGAAACTAGCATCAGCTTCCCTTCAACATTCAGCATCAATACATTTAATAAAATGGCTAAATCTTTACTCACCATAGTATCTTCATAATTTATTCTTTGTTTCCCAGGAACCTGCTAGTCAGCTGTTTTCTCTCTAACTTTTTCTACATTAGAGAAATAGATCCTGTTTTCCCTAGCCCCCAGCAAACCTTACATCCTATTTCCTAACAGGACTCTTCCTCTTGATGAACACAGTGTCCTCCCACCACCATCAGTTGGCCCTCCAGCACCTGCCCCAGCCCAGCAGGCAGTGCTTTTAAATAGGGCACGCAGAGACCCCCTGTAAAACACTGGCAGTATTGCTGCAGGCTGGGTTGCATGGGAGTGTTTTATAGATAGTTCTAGTTTACAAAACAGCAAGTTTTACAAGGCTGCATTATTAGTAGATGCTATTACACAAAGTCAAGTAGAACCCACATATGTAAGAGGGTGATTAGTGTAACTATCTGATACTAATAGATAAGCCTAGTAAAACAGAAAAACAACCCTTCCTAATCTCTTAAGAAAACAAATACTGAAGAGAACGAATGAAAACTCATTAAAAAGATGGGGGGGCATGAAGGAATTGAGGTTCCACTTAATCTTAGACCTCCCATTTCTGCTGGAGTACTAAAATGCTATCCCCAGGTTGTCATATTCTTTCTAAATTTTCTAATTTTAATTGCTGTCTATTCTTACAGGAGGTACTGACAGCCCATCTTTTCGGTGCCTGCTGACCCTGGGGCTGTCTGGAGGAGGGAAGAAGATGGATCAGTACAAAGCTAGACTCATTCCTACTTAAAACTGACTTTTGCTGTAGAGTCTAGGCCAGCAATACAGAAGAGCTCAGTTTAACACCAGCACTGACACTAGGTGTTAGCTTCTTTTTTAGCCAGTACAATAAATGTAAGACCAAGGATCCCTTGGTGCCAAGCAACAGTAGGACGTGGCTGGTGAGCAGCAGAACCCCAGTGACTGGTGGGCACCAGCTCGCTCTCTCTCCCCAGCCTCTGCCACCCATTCACTGGGTGTCCATCCACACAGGGCTTTGTGTCCTGCCAGCAGGCTTTGGCCCCTGTCTGTCTGTACAGCTGTTCTCACTATTTGTGGGGCTGGAAATCCAGGTGGCTCAATTAAACATCAGGTACCCTGTTGTGCTAGTTACTGGAGCCTGCTGCCTGCTCTGAGCTGCCTTCTCTGAGCTGCCTTCTCCGTGGCACCTTTTTGCCCAAGAACAGTGTTCATTGCTTCACCTGCTCCTTGCCAGTCAGCAAGGCCTGAGCCTCCATTGCTGGAGACCGGCCTTGCTCCATGGAGGCCTGCTACCGCCGCGGGCGCCATCTTCTCCTCCCAGCACCATCACACACCTGACACCAGGTAAGACCGCTTATCCCAGACAGGTACTTGGCCTTTCATCGTCTCTTAGCGTGGCACCAGGGAAGGTCTCCAGGAAAAAGGAGAAATGATGGTGTCAGTCAGGGTTGCTGAGGCAATATTTAGTTACAGAAATACAAGAAGACTTTCCTGTCTGGTTTCCTTGTCCTTGGGGGGAGGGCAGAGTTGTGACAACAGGTTCACCGTGCATCCAGGTTTTGTGATGGTCTCTTTTTACGGACCATCCCCGCAAACCCGTGCTGTTACAGTGTTGATTTCCAGGTGTTAGCCTTGCACCCGTGCACCATGTAAAGTCATTGAGATGTCTGGAATAGCAGGCTGGGGCACGAGCCTTTTCATGGACTTCAGAGTTCATCCTCATGGTTTTATTAACTCCCTTTTTGTTCCAAATGGGTCTCTTGCTCCTGTTGATATTATCTCCCCTATTTCCTCTTTCACCAGCCATTTAAAAAGGGCAATCTGAAGATCACCTTAACTTCAGACTATGTAGTATGTCTTCTGTTTGCAAATCTTTTCAACTTGTGTAAAAAGCTGCAGGATAACAGGGTCCTGATGCTGCACTAGCTGGCATGCAGCCTCCCATCTGTATGCCTGTGAACTGTCTGAGGAAGAAGACAAATCAATACTAATTAATGGTCCCCTGGAAGGTAAATGATTGTTCACTCTGTGCAATGTAGCAAGGAATCCTGTAGGCTATTTTTGCCTTTGATTTATCACACCATATAAACAAGGGTTTATACATGTAGCCTGGAACCTAGAATCTATTACTTATAAAGGTCACAGCTTCTGTTGAGATAAAAGAGGCCTACAAACCTGGGAGAAAAGCTGGGGTTTTTTTACTTCCATGGATGCAGCAGTTGAGAGTGACCATTTCAGCTGTCTAGTTGCTAATTTACAGCAGCTCCTGAGGATTGCAACATACAGAAAGATATTCAAGAGCTCAGGTATTTTGTGGAGTACCTAGACTGACCTCCCATTTCCTGCATCCATCCCCAGGAAGGATGATTTTCTGAGGTTTGGCCTTCCTCTCTAGCAGACAGAGCTAGAACGAGATAGCTAGAATAAGAGAAAACTATGTTTAAAATCAGAAATGTTGGCTACTGAAGGTTGCCTCTCACAAGTAATGGCAGAAAGTTCTGGTTTCTTGTGCCTGTGCTAAAAGCTTTATGAAAGTGCTGAATCATTTGATATTGCACTGGCCTCATGTGCAACTCAGAGAGAAGGGTCAATAGTGGCCAGCTGTAGGAAAGGGATTTTTAAAATGTGTCAGACCTTTTAATTACAGATGGTCACTTAGCAATTTCAGCTTTTGGGAAATGAGTTAGTACCATTAGCGGAGGCAGGTTCTTCCTTTATTGCAGTCCCTTCCAGCAAGGTTTGTTCTCACAGAACATGAGCAATTTTGTTTAATTGCTCTGTGAGAGTACATGATGTTAGGAAATGGATCATTGTACACTGGCTCAAAGGTATGTCTGAGTCTTGTGCTGCATGAATGTCTCTTCTTTATAATCATACATCATGAGTTTCATTTGGAAAACAGTATCCTGGGTTGCAGGCATGATTACCTTCATTTTGCAACACCATAGGAAAACACGGGCTCATGTTCTGCACATGATTTCCTATAGTCTTGGATCCCTGGAGTGCAGTTAATGACTCCTGGCAAATGCACATCCTTCTGCTTGGTCCTGTAAGGTTTCATCCAGTGTTTCCATATAATTTCTCCAACTTGCCTAGCTGACTATTTTCTGGTCCTGTCCTTAACATAGGTGTATCTCCTCTTTAGTGTTTTATGGAGCTTTAACAGCATAACTTTCTATTGCATCTACCAGGTCATTAATAAAAAAATTTTTATTAGAGCCAGCTTCATGCAAGTTGTCTGAGGAGCACATTAATAACATTCTTTTGTTTTGACTATGAGCCACTGATAACTGCTACTTTTTCATTAGTTCAGCATGTTTATTCAGCCTGTTTGGCCTGTGCCATATCAGAGTTTCATGTAGAACATCCTTTTCTACCTTTTGAATGAGAAGGTCTTTAGAGAAGGCGTCAAAGCCCATTCTGTGATTTTAGATGATGTTTATTGTTTTCTCTCTATCCAGACCTGCAATCTGCTCATAAAAAGAGATGAGTTTGCTCTGAGAGGATTTGCAGTTGACAAATCCATTTCGACTCTTACTCTTTTCCTTGTTTTCTTTCATGTGCTCATGAAGATTTTGTGCTTTCCAAGGTTTTTCTGGCATTTGAAGGTAAGCTGACTGATAGACAAATCCCTGATTAGTCTTTTCCTTCCATTCTTAGAAACTGAATATATTTGCCCTTTTCCATCCTTCTGATGCTTGTTTACACTCCATGACTTCCCTAAGATAACCTCAAGTGGTTCTGACGTTATTCCTGACATATCCTTTTGCAGTATCCTGGGACAAAATCCAGCAGGCTCAGGCAGTGTGAAAACTTCGGAGTTCTCTTAAGTGTGCTGACGCCTCCTTGTGCATTTCCATGGAGAGATCCTACTGCTTTGCTGCAGCTACTTGCATTAGCCAGTCTTTGCACTTGAACTTTCCTCAGAAATACAGAACAAGACACAGAGAACTTTGGCCTTCTTGGCTTTTTGTGCTGATGACTTCCCTTTTTCATTTGCTAGTGAATCAATAATTTGCTTGGTCTCTTTCCCTCTGTCTCTGAAGGTGTCAATGTCACTGCTCTGCTCAATAAAAAGAGCTTAAACCTGATTCAGAGTTCTGCCCTTCTTCACCCAACTCACTTGCCCATTAAAAATATTTTCCTTCTTTACTGCACCTTTAATAAAAAATTTAAAAAGCTAAAACATTTGAATCAAAGGTGTTTGTAAGATTTTCACAGTAATTATTCCCTATTTTTTTCTTTCTTTTGAAGGGAATTTTTAGAAACTTCCATATCAGCAATACTGTATAAAGAAGGAAAGCAAAACCAAATGTCTTTCAAAAACAGGAAATGGGGAAGATTTTTAGTGTTTCTATTTTGTGTGGCCTGATCCTGCTCTCTTCAGTAGAAAATGGGGGGGGGGGGGATGTAAGAACAGCTTGGTTGCATTTATCACTCTGGTGCTGGCTTTTACTCGCAGACTGGCTGTGGGAGAAATTCAGGCACAGCACTCAGTTTGAGCCAATATGCCACGATCTGGCAAATATGCACAAACACCCACTGTCCTCATGGTGCTTGTAGCTGCCCTTCTGGCCTTGGCCCCCAGCAGCACTGTGAAAGACACTCTTCTGAAATGGCAGGTGAAAACTGAAAGGGGTAAAATACATGGATGGAAAGGGCACACATGGAAAGAGAGAGAAGATCCCGTTCCTCCCATTTACTGTTCAGGATCTCATGAAAGGACGCAGGTCCCTTGGCTCTGCCTGCCAAGGGACTAGTGGAAGATCAAGAGGTCTGCCAGTGCTTTGGCAGAGTATTGGGTTTGTGTGGCAAGGTTTTGGTACGGGGGTGGGGTTACAGGGGTGGCTGCTGTGAGAAGCTGCTGGAAGCTTCCCCTTTGTCCGACAGAGCCAATGCCAGCCGGTTCTAAGATGGACCCGCCGCCA
>JANZLQ010000100.1:35559912-35593854 GCA_026212715.1 Elanus axillaris | reverse complement strand
CCAACAAACCAAAAACCAAACCAAACCCCCCCACACCCCAAAACAAAAAAACCCCACCCACCACCTCACATTAGCTGTTGCCTGTTGGCCAGAACTCAAAATGTAATAATTTCATATAGATCTCTCATTTATTTTAGCAGTCTGAGGCTTTAGTTAAAATCTAATGCTATAAGCTAGAGTCCATTAGCTAACTATGGAAAAGGCATTTTCAGGTATACAGAGTTCAAATTTGCCTGAATTTTCACAAATGTACAAACTATGATGTTAATCTGAAAGTGAAGGAAAGGTTTAGGTCTGTCAGTGACTGGCTGTTTTCTGTCTAAGCACAGCAGGAACAGTTTACACCAACATAAAAGACCTACTGTTAAAATAGTGAGACATTTCCTAGTTTTCAAAGCTTTAGGACTGTGCCAGTATTTTAAGGTACTTTAAAAAATTTTATATACCTGTAATTCCCTGTATCACCTCAGATGCTCGTCAGGGACCTGGTGAAATTTCTAACATGAAAAGGAGGATTTTTTGGCCAGGCCTTCTCCCTAGGAAAGCAGACCACAGCTGCGCTGGAACATCGCACATCCCTGTGCTGTGCTCACATGAACCACCTTCATTCACACACAGCTTTTATCGTGCTCGTGTTCTTTTGCAGAGCTTTGTGTGTGGTGTGTGCGTCTGCTGGGAAGTATGAGCAATCAGTCTGTCTCTGCGAGTCAACTACGGACAAAGTTCCTCCAGTGGTGCTGAAGCGAACCCAGTGGTGGAAAAACCAGTGGTATTGCCCCAGCATCTGTTGCCAGCCAGCGTACAAAAGGGACTGAGCTCTTTGACTGAGCCGGTGTCCCCACATGTCTGTGGAGCTGGTGTACCTCAGAAAGTATGACAACCATTGCCAAGTCCCATTCTTCTTTTAGCTTTCTAGGGATTGCAGAGAGGACTTTCCTTCCTCCTTCTTTTCTCCAAACCTCCCTCCCTTTGGACTAGAACTGAGCTCTGAAGATCATGTATCTCCTTAAGAAAAATTGTTTTTTCTTTGGCTGGGAAATCTCTGTGTGTACATGATTGTGAAGTGGGTTTGGTTTTTAAAAAAAGCTGGGTTTATTTCATAAATTCAGAGATGGAAATAGGCAAGTGTTCTTGACTCTGACCATATTTTACTGTCACAGGCATGCAGTGTGCTTCATTGATTAAATGGGGGAGAAGTGTATTTTGTGCCTAGCCTTCTTGCAGTTTGGGTACAGAATTTAAAATGATCACCCAAGATACGCCTGTCTCCAGCAGGTGTCAGTGGAAGCTGCAGAATGGAGAAACCCCACCAAAGCCAAGCTTTATTCACCGCTCACTCCTACATGGTGCTCCCTGGTTAGGGGATAGAGTGAGTGCCCAGTTCTACAAAGAAACGTAATTGTAAGCCAGGATACTTAATTATCTTTTTTCTTGCTTGAAGTAGAGCTCAAAAATTTGCAAAAAGTGGCATGCTGTGACTGTCAGAAAGAGACAGTGATGAAGCAGGTGTTAAATTGTTTATTGAAGGGTCAATAGACATATTTTAAAAGTTTGAATTAGTGACCCAATTCACTCATATTATCTACGAGTTAAGTGTCACTGGCTTTACTCACAGGAGTAGTGCTTTACCCTGTGCTCCACAAACACTCAAAAGGGCAGAGATAAGGTTCTCTCAGTAGCTTAAATCCTGACATTTCCTAACATTTGAGTGCTTTAGATGTAACTGATGGAAACTCTAGAGATGTGCCAGTATGATGTCTACCTACCTGATGTCCTGCATCTCAAAGGCAGGGGATTATCACTTCCCCCCAGCTCAGCCTGCCGTTCCCACAAATTCCTAGCTGCTGTTTCTACGTCCCCCCACACCTCTGAGCACTAGCACTACTTGCTGCTCACATCACACCTTTCTCCCTGCCAGCTTCTTGATTCCTGGTGGCTGCCTGTAATGTTGGGTGGTCCCAGAGACGTGTTCCTTGAGCCAGCAAGGAGCTGGGGCCAAGGTATGTACAGTCGTGGCTTGTGCTTTGCTGTGAAAGCTGATGGTGTTAATTGGCTGGTGCCAAAAAGCAGCTTGGATACAGAGGTCCCTGTATGACTGCTCCCTGTCAAGTTACTATGAATACAACAGCAGAAATACACATTTTAAATTAGAATAGAAAGTAGCTGAATGAAGATAGATGAAGGTCAGGGTGGTCTTCCCTGCTTTGGCTCTCACTAGAGCACTCATGAGGACTTAATCTAATCAGAACTACCAAGATAGTTGTGCTGCCATACCCAGACAGCTTGTTGGGGGACTGGGAAAAAGGACACATCTGTATATCTGATCACAACTGCATGGAGATAATTTCTTTCTTTTTTTCAGTGGCTCTCCAAGCAAACAACAGTAGGTTTTCAGTAAGGCTGCTAGCAATTCCCTCATTCTCCCCCTCAAGCACACCACGCAGAATAGTGTTAGTTGACTTCCAGGGGCTGAAATCACGCTACACAATTTAAGGCAGTCTGCTGCTGAAAGCAGGAGCAATTTTAACCTTACAAATGGCAGGGTCCATTCTCGTCAAAACATCATGAACCTTTCTAAATCCTTTCTTTGCTGTTGTGTTTTACTGGTGACATAGAGTGGCAGCATAACATAATAGAGGTTTAAGAAAACACTTTGTACAGTATAAGTTCATTATGAAGACAATATTCACAAGACAAGAATACGTAGCTGTCACACATGAAAACATGAAAAATATTATTGCTACTTTATAAAGGACCTTGTAACTGGTCTGGGACCCTTGTGCATGGCCTGAGCTATCACATGGGTACCCTGCATGCTTGCAAAAGCCCTACTGAGGGCTGCTGCACAGGCACATGCATGTATAAGAACTCTGTAATGGGGTTAAACTTTAGTAAAAATTAATATTTAGGACAACTTGTTGCAACGTGTAAACATGTTTCCTTAGGTATTTATTTCCACTAACACTTAAATGCATTACAGAGTTCTCAAGCATTCATGGCCCTGCAGCATAGCTTCCAGTGGGGACTTTGCTGGCAGTCCCCAAGCTCTCAGAGACAGGCATGTGCCTACATGGGTGGATTATGAAGAAGAGCATGTAGGAGAAACTTTACAAGGTCATTTGCAAAGTAACAGCCACTTCTTCTATCTCCCAGTGTATAACAACTAAATAGTCTCATTTTAGTATTATCTTGATAATGAATAATGTATACTGTCCTTGCACCCTGTGATGTTCTCTGAACCCTCAGTTGCCTGCGTGCAATCACACAATCACACACTACTAATACAAAATTTTCTGTTGAGGTCCCCAAAAGAATTAGAGCCTCCAGTGACTGAAAGCAATGATGATGAATAACGGCTGAACAGACCTATAGCAACCAGCTATAGCATGGTGCAGAGCTGGGGCTTCATGAGCTTTGGTATAGCTGGAGGCAGCATTTTTAAAGATCTATGGCTCAGCTTCTTGACATTAGTGAAATATCCAGCTCCTGGGCACCACATTAAATTTGCACCTGATTCCAGCAGAGGCTGGGCTTCTGAATACTTTTTTGAAGATTGATGCCTGAATCCTATAACGCTGCTGGATGTATTTATTGCTACACAGCTCTGATACTCTGGCTTACTGGATCCAATAAGTGCAAGTTGCTAGAAAGCATTAGCTGACTGACTGAGCGTTGTAAGTTAATCACCCTTCTGAAAAAAATGGGTAATTGAATGCTCATTTGAGGAAGTAAGAGATGAGGAAATATCTTTGTCATCTTGCAATGGACAAAAAAAGCTTTATATTCTCTAATTTGCATACTGAGAACCTTCCACTGTGTTTTTAAAGCACTTATTAAGAGATAGCTCACTTGTGAAGAGCTACCCTCACTTGGGGAGAAATGTTTAAAATGCCAGCAGTAGCATTTTTATGAGACAATTTGAATAACAGGTGCCGCACAACATAAACATGTGGTGATTTTAAGCCACTGATGTGGTGAATTTCTCCAGAAGATTTTATTAAAAGAAGTTCCTACCCTATATCACTTGAAGATCATGATGCCTCAATGCCACTTCAAAGGAACATTTTAACTTTGTTGAATATTATCAAGGGGTGAACCCACCTATCTTGTGTGAATAAAACATTTTGTGTGATGTTTTATTAGCAAGTTCATCAACACACATTTGCAAAGCTTTTCATGATCCTCTATCAATTAATCCATTTACCTATTCAGAAAAGCAAATTTATTAAAACATGCATCCATTACTGAATAACGACACTAAAAGTCTTTAAAGACACTTGGACTAATATACAAAATCAGTTTCTATTAACATCAAGTATTGCAAAATTAAAAAAAAAGACTTAATATCCATTATCTTAATTTAAAATTCTCTAGCAAGAGAATCTCATGTTCATTTATTCCTAGATCTATAATCAAAAGCTCCAGCATAAATTCTTAGCACCTTCATTTCTATTGTATTTTATTCATTATGTTGCATCAGAATTCAGAGGAAGAAATTATAGGTGATTCTTGATGTATTATGCAAACATTTTTCTTGAAGTAGATTCAATGAGGGTTACAAAATTTATCTTTAAGAAAGATTCAATAAAGTATATGAGGAAATAATTTGGAGTTGACTGTAAATAAGAACCATTCTTACCATCATGCAGGAAATTACTGAAATCTATTGCTGTCACCAGTTTCCGTAAAACTGAGGAGCTGGTCTGTTGGGATTTTGCATCTAACGTTGT
This sequence comes from Elanus axillaris, assembly GCA_026212715.1. NCBI lineage: Eukaryota > Metazoa > Chordata > Aves > Accipitriformes > Accipitridae > Elanus > Elanus axillaris. Next base: position 35,589,124 of record JANZLQ010000100.1, on the reverse strand, counting down.
CTCGGTATATCCATTGGCAGCCTTTACTTTTAAAACAAGAAGGCCTCTTTGTTAAAAATGGCAATGTGCCACTTCCAAGGTACTAGAGATTTCTTACAGGCCCCTTTCCAGTGGTAAAAGGGATGGGGGTTTTGGGTGACAAAAGCAGGGAGAGCAGCTGTGGCTTTGGTGAGCAAGGGTCGGTCAGCGAAGGGCTGCTCCTTCCTTCAGGAAGGTTCCACATGGGAGGTCCTACACCTGCAAACACTGGACTGTGTTGCCAGGGCTTCTGGGCCTGAAGTAAAGGCACCTGGACACCTCCGTGGTGTCATCATGTTGGGGAGACTAAGAAGCTGAAAGCTTGACATCATTGTATATACCAGAGCTTTGCAGACACCCCCAAGCAGGGAAGCAATTCTCTAACAGCAGTCATGTGAATCACTTACTAAAGGCCATATCATGAGTTTGAGAAAAGCTTTGCTCAACACTACGCCTACAAATCTCTCTTAGTCTGGATGGGATGGGGAGCAACGTGACTCACCCAGGGAGGATCTTTGCAGGTGTGTTGTGTGTCCAGATAAGAAGGACACCATAGCAGCCAACGTTGAACAAGTATATTATAGATGATACCAGGGGCAGTCACCCCTATGGAGCTGCTTACTGGAATTTTTATGTGGCCAAGAGCCACAAAGCACATGATTCAGGGAGAGAAGGCAACAGGAAACCCTGCAGGATACTTTGCAGGTGGGAGGGGAGGGGGGAGAACTATATCCCTGAGCTCCCCAGACTGCAGTGTGGGCTGGGATAGTGGGCAGCTGGATCCGAGATGTGTGCTGGGGTTCGCTCCAGCAGTTCCCACTTTGTGACCCTGGCCAGGCATTTGGGCTAGTTGGTAGCCACTGTGTTGACCATCTGACACAAACCCGACCTGGAGAACTGCCCTGGAACTGCTAACAACCAAAAGCTACAAGCTGGCATCCCAGCAGTGAAGATGGAAAATAGACACAGGAAAAATCCCGGCTACTACAGACAGTTTATTATGAGCTTGTACCACTTTGGGTTATGAATGTCACATCACAAAGTGATCTGCTGCTCTCATTTTCTAGCATTCAGTTGTGCTCCCATCTACCTTGGTGAGATAATCAAACCATGTTGTGAGAATAAAATCCAGCAAGGCACTGTGTATATCCACATGTTTAGGGAAAACTATTTTTTTTTTTAAACATGTGATGCTGATTATCTGCAGATACTTGATGTGCTTGTGATTTCAATCAGCATTTTGTTCATTCATTGCCTCTTGGTTTATTGATTTATAAGCCCTTTAGAATGGTATGATTAGTGCTAGCATTTTATTCTCAGTGGGGGTAAAATGGTATTTCATTATTACCGTGTTAGAAGCTATTTCAAACTGACAGTTTGTTTTGAAACTGGGCAAGAGAAGTGACATTTATATTTGGAAGCAGAAGACTGACATAGAAATTATTCTGAAACATAATTACAGTAACAGCAAATGCAGAAGATAGAAATTCGAGCTAGAGCTTCTGGGGGCTTCTCTGCCACCGGTAACTAACTCCTGCTCTCTTCTCAGCTCAGTGTAATGAGACATAGCGGTGGTCCCTGTAGGCATTTATAGTACATGCAGGATCAAGATTTTTAAGCATTTAGGCAACTCAGAACAGGGCTGTGAGTGAGCATATAAGAAGGCAAATTCTTGTTCTACAGCCTGTCCTGGCTATCCCAGAAAGCTGCAGTGCTATGACAACACCCTGTGCTGGAAAAACTGTGGAGAAGGTTAGTGCCAGTGAAGCAGCTGCAGTCCCAGGGGCATTTATGCGCCTTTGCATTTAGGCTGATTCAGGTCAGTATTCCCCAGAGTACCTGCGTGCCCGTCTGCTCCAGCGTCATGGGTGGACGTGGACCTCACTGCAGCCAGGCTGGCCCTCCATCATGGCTCTGCATCTCCTGCGTCTGCTCCAGGCACTTTGTGAGTGCCCAGAGCTCAGCTTGGGATCTTCCAGAAGTCGGGCTGACTTTGTGTGCATCCTGGGGTTGTTAATATAAGCCTTTCCAATTTTTTTCCCCAAGCTGAACATTTATCTTGCATTACAAAGATGTCTTTTCTTTCCAGTGCCCGTTCTCCCATACTAAAAGAGGACTCAAGAAGATTTTAGAAACCGAGTTGCTGGACTTAAAAAATACATTGTAGTAGGATTTTTTTCCAAAGGATTTTGATTTTTATTGACTTACCCTCCATTACTGAGGTCTAAAGCAGAGGCCAGGGCTGTGCTGAAGTGCTGGAAGTTTCTGTCTTGGCACTAGAGCTCATGAGACAAATTTCATACAGAAGTTCTGTGCAACCTAGTAGGCATGGTATAAGGAATACACGGACTCAGAGAGCAGCAGTGAGTCAACGTATTACATGAAAACAGTTGCCAAACATGACCTGATTTGTTGCTATCTTCTCTGGAGTAGAATGAGAATAAAGACAAATTTAGCACTATTGCATTTTTGTGTGTTGCGTGATTTTTACAGTTATTTCTCAGAGGTATATAGAACCTGTTGCAATCCAGTTTTTAATATTTAATATGTTGTAAGTAGATTAAATAAATAAAATGTAGGGACTGAAAATTCTTTTACTTAAATGCATCAGCTTTTGTTTGTGTAAGACTGAGAGCCTTAAACTATTCCAGTAAGTATACATTTCTGCTTGAACTTGCTTGAAACTGCAGTATTATTAAATTCTTAGGATGAAATCCTAGCCTCACTGAAGTCAACTGGAGCGCTGCCTCTCATTCCAGCGGGACTGAGATTTCAGATTTCTGCATGGTGCACTATTACTTTATCCCTCCTGAGCTGCTGTGTTCTAGTGGCAAATCTCATTACATTGCACTGTTTCATATTCCCTTCTAATGAATGAAGTAAAATGTGTATCCTTTATCCACACATACTCCCTTCATAATAAAGGAAGGCAACAAAAACCAGTCATTAAAAATAAATGTCCAGTTTTATCTGAATAACACAGAGAAGGTGGCACAATGACTAGACACAGAAAAACATGAATATAAATATATTCTCAAATGAGACTAGAATTATTCAAGTCCAGTTGAAGAACAGTTGAAGGAAGCAGTATGCAATTAGATACAATTATGAAAGATATACAGGAAATCAGAGCTGTTCGTAGATATTTTTCAAATTAACGTTTGTCTTTCATTGGGGGAAAACCTTTAACTGGAAATAACCACCAGAATTATGCCTTGTCAAGCAAAATGCTGATTTCTTCTTTACTGGGGAGGGAAACAAAAAAAACCCCTCGCTAAAGTGGTTTTGGAGGGTGAAAGAGTCAAAGACTGAAAAGTGTTTCTTTTTTCAATGAGAAAAATCAAAATTTCCATGAATAACATCCTGGATGAAATAGTAGAACTTGTCTTTATCCTAATGATGACATCTGTTTGCAATAACACTCCATGCCAGTAAACGATGTTATTTTAACTAATCTATTGGCGTGGTGATGAAAGTGACAGTAAAATGTTGATATGGAAGCTAATTTCTGTGTTTGGCCTTGAGATCCATCTTCACAGACACAGAGTGAGTGCAGAAACTATTTTTGGCAACATCATAGCAATCCAGATTTAATTCTGACACTTCTCTGCCTTCCTGAAATCCAAGGAAGACATCTGGCTGCGTTTTCTGTGTATGTTTGTGAAGTGCCATTGAAATCATTTGCATCAGTAGTGAATTTGGAGATAGAAATGTGACGAGAAGGTGCATATGAGGAGGAGGGGACCAAAAGCTTGGGTTATGAAAAAAAACAGAGTGGCAGCCCTTCAATGTATTATGTGCTCACTGAAAGCTGGGAACAAGATGTCATTCTGAATGTATTTCTGTGAACTTTTAACTTTGTTTGGTGCTTCTACGTTGTTCAGACCCATGTTTTATATGGAATTATGCATATGCATGGCATGCGAGGAACGAGAGGATGGCTCTGCCTGATTCCCAGGGGAGTCCCTGCAGGAGGCGTTTGCAGTCCGTGCCACGGGTGAGCTTCCAGCAGCCCTTTAAAAGAATAACTGACTTAAGTGTTTGTGAGTTATCAGTTAATTTAATGCTGTTTAGGGTGGCTAAAGACTCCTCATCATTTTTTGGAAGCTAGAAATGTTTACTTAAGCAAAAATAGCTCTGTAGGCTTTGTTTGCAGTCATTTAGCTTAATAGGCCACCGTCTTATTGTCTTCCGCCAGAAGCTGAGCTTTTCAGTTGCTCGCAGTGTGCTCAAGTTGCAGGCTCCCTAAAAGAAAAAAAAAAAATCCAAAAAAAAAAAGTAAAAAATAATAGTGCTCCTCATCTGCCGAGATAATTGCGTGTTAGCCTCCTGCAGCAGCAGCCTGGCCAAGTGGATGCAGGCATGCCTGTGCTGCGCTGCCTGCGCAGGCCGTGGCCAGGCCCAGACGCCTGCCGGCACACATGGCGAGGCCGCGAGGCATGGCGCCCGGCGGAGCCGGCGCACACGCCGGCGCAGGCAGGCCCCTGCGTGTTCAGGCACACATGGCGCGGGAGCCCTGCTGCCAGACGCGCTCGCGGAGGCTGTCTGCAGCCTGCCCACAAGGCAGCCATGTGGGTGGAAGGCAGGCGAGCGGTGGAGCAAACTGGCTTATGGCTGTTTCGTTTTGGAGACCACTTTTTCCAAGCGTCCTAAACATGGGCCTTAATCATCAGCACTTCTGAAGCACTCATCGTTCTTGTATCCAGGCAAGGAGCCTTGTTATTACCCTTTGAGAGATACCACATTCCCTCATTTCCTATGGAAGGAGGCCTGCCAGCAGTATCAATACCAGCACCGCTCGGTTTGTTTCAGATTAAAAATGTCCCCGGGGGAAGATCTATGTGCATCTTTGGTGGGGTCTCAACACAGTCACAGGAATAAACTCTTGTACTGGGCCACCGATGGTTACCTCCAGGGAATGCGTTGGTGGTCACCTTTACTGAACGCCCTGCTCTGCCTTTGCCAAGAGGAGGCAATACTCCGTGCCTGAATTGAGAAACCCTCCCTCTCAGGCTTCTGGTTGCTAAAATGGCGGCAGAAGAGGTTACTGTCCTTCACTGGCTGCCCTGAACCTTCCTCTGTGTGGGGGTGGATTGCGGTGACCCTGCTCCCTGCTGTGGTGGCTGCCCCTGGGTGGTACGAGCCCGACTGGCTCCGCTCCAGTCTAATGCTGGAAGAGACGCTTGGAACATAAGGAAATGCAAAATATAGTCTGCAAGGCTTTCACTGCACCACTGCCCACACCCCGACCTACTCTGAGCTACAGCTCGCAGACAAGGAGAGGGCAGGGGGAACAGAAAGGAAAAGCTGCCTTTTCAGCAAAAATTTCAGTTTGCCTCCTGTATGTCAGAGAGTTAGGAGATGCACGTAGCATAAGTACCTATACTCCTTAGAGGGATCCATAAGCACTACACGCCAGGACTGCTTGCGCAGGGAGACCAAGGGATGTTGCAGTCCAGCTCATGTATGAAAAGGCCAGTCACTGAGGGTGAAGAAAATACTGTATAGATGTGATATCGCAAGTTATATAATATCATGGCCAAATCTCTGCAGCTGGATATCATCAAATCAAAATTAGAAACTCATTGGAAGCAAAGGACAGTCTTTGCACAGATTGCCTATAAATCTGCAATAACTAGTTCTCCCTGGGCGTAACATCAAAAACATTTTTTAGTGTCTCATTAGTAAGAAAATTTATTGCTCAACTATTGAACTATGTCGATTTTTGAAAACATTGTGTGAATAATTCCAGAAAGCATGTGTTTGATTTGTATTCATTTTGTGCCGCTGGATAGAAAAAGTGGCTTTTCCCCTATGATGAAATGACACTAATCATGAAATTAAAAGGTGAAGCATGTCTACAGTTTCAGAACAAGGTAAATTTTTATAAATATGCTAATGCCCTCCCTTTCCCATAAGTCAAACTAATGTTAAGGAGTTCATACCCCAACTGAGCTTAAAAAAAATAATAAATGGAAGGCCCAATTACAGTTCTGTAGAAGGGAAAAGAGCTCCTCCCAGCCCTTATTATTTTTTCTTTGTGCTGCAGTGTGTTTCCCAGCTGTGTCTGTTGGCCAGTTTTGTGGCTCAAATAGCCTGAAAAAAAAGATTGAGAAACAGGGGAGAAGTTTAAATAAAACTCAGCATTGTCTGCGTAGGATGGATGGAAAGAGTTTACAAGTACCTGTTAGGTGGTGTGGATTTATTGAAAGTAATGTGTGTGCATGAGTTGGGTTAAACACCGCTAAGTGCAGGCAGAGCGCTGTATTTTCTCATGTCTGAGCAATAGGGAGGGTGGAATGAATGGCTCCAGGGAGATTCACGAGCGCGGGCCCACGTGTGCAAATGTCCTTTAAACCCAATGAGGGCTTAGGCAGGTGGTCCTGCACCCAGGCAGCTCCCTCAGCTTCAGCAGGGCTGCACGCGTGAGTGTGGGTGAGCAAAGCACATGAAGGCACCGTTACCCTTCACCAGCATTCCTTTTCTAAATTTTCCTCTGCAAACAAATGCTTCTCAGCAGGCCTGTAAAGTGAAGGGAAGACTCTGAGCACGAGGATTTGTGATGCCGTGCTGGACCTGCATGTCCCTGGGGCCAGGGCGCCCGCGCAGCAGGGGCAGGCAGGGGCACTGCGGGGCTGCCGCGAGGTCTGGAGCAGCTTTTGGGGCAAACCAGACTGGCCAGAGGCTCGGCTGGTGTTCAGGCTTGGGTTTAGCTGGCGAGCAAAGCGAGGGACAGACAAGTTGTGCAATTAAATCCCCCTGCCTTTGGAAATGTAACCAGTTGATTGTTTTTATCATGCTGTTAGCAGGGTTTCTTCAGTGCCTTTGCTTCGGCCCTGTGCTCCCCCTTCTTGCACAACATGCTCCATAAATGCAAAGTAACAACCATCTCTTACATCAAAGAATTTATACTGTGGGAAAAAGAAAGAGAAAAGAAGAAACTGAGTCAGAGGGGCCAAGTGATCTGGTCAGGGTTACTCACACCTCAGCAGCAGAGTCAGAAATAAACTCAGGCTGAGGAATCACAGCCCGATGCCCACCAGACTGTGAAAAGTACAACTAAATTCCCAGCTGTCTCTGCAAAGCAAGTTCTTTTTTCAGAATTGAAAAATAAAAGAAAAGAAAGAGCTGAATCTATGTAGCATTTGTAGTATATAATTCCTTCTCGTGAAATAGTTTCAGCATTGTCCAGTCAGGGAACTGGGGAAACCACAAAAAAATAGGCATCGCTATCGTAAAGCCCCATTCAAATCTGCGAGCCGCTACTTCTAAGCCCTGCCCTGTAAATGGCTGTACCAGCATCACCAGTGCAGACGAAGCAGCTGGCAATTAGGAAGGATTGATGGGGCAAGCTGAGCGCTTCCTAAAGAGGTGTTGGAGGCTGGTGGCATGGCTGTCCTGGCTCCACACCACGTCCTGGCTGGCAGAGGTTCTGCAGTGTGGGTGGGCTTCGTCCCAACTTCTGGCCTCACCACCTTAAGCACAAGCAATCCCGACCCTGCAGACGTTTCTCAGCCAAGACTTCCCACTGGGTACTGTTGTTCTGAATGAGGGGTGCCTTCCCCCATTCCCAGGGGCACAGGGAAGAGGGTCCCTCCCGGAGGAGGTGAGCCTCTGGCTCCAGCAAACCTCCCCAGAGCACCTCTCTGGCTTGCCTACAAAGGCCTCCGAGCTGGGCTCCAGAGGACACCAGCAGCCCTCCCCCGCTGTCTTCCAGCTGTGTTGGGAAATCTCTTTCCCGAACATTCATGGGAAATGAGAAAATACAGGCACAGCCCCAGCCTTCAGTGGAATGAAAGTGAGCCCCCCCGCGACCCCTCTCTCCCACGCCAGGCCCCTCGAGCCCAGCTTTATGGGTGAGAAGGATCAAAGGGCTCCAACTGCTCCCATATGGTAAATGGCCCTATACGTTTTGTATAATTACACACAAGCATCCCCACATCCATGTTCAGTCTCTATTAAAGATTGCTGGGTGACAGCCAGTGCCGTTTTCCCAAGGCAAGAACATCTCCAGACGTCACAGCGGTGGCGTCACACTCTCGCACGCATGTCCCAGCAGCCGAGGGGCCAGGGCACCCACCTGGCCATGGCACGGGATCCCCTCCACTGCCCATCGTCCTGCCCTGCAGAGCTGGGATGCGGGAATGCTGACGGGCAGTGGAGACCTTCCTTGGGACACCAGCTGGGAGACGTATTTTTCAGCCACAGGGTGGCATCTGACGGATGCGTTCATGGAAAGTTAACGCTGCTCGGGTGAATTTGAAGCTGACCTTTTTAAAAATTAATTTCACTTTGTTAATAGAACTTCCCAAAGGGGATGTTTGCTTTTTATTAAGACAGAAACAGGAAGAAAATCAGCCCATCAGTCACTTGGTTTAGGCTGTTATGTTCCTTTTTCAAAGCAGACACCTGTGCAATGGATGCACGGGTGTGCATGGCAGCCCTCGGGGCAGGGTCTCACCCCTCTTGGGTGTTGGGGCAGCACTGGTCACAACAGAAACATCATCTGCAGCTGGAGGCTCTGGAAATATGAGTGCCAGGTCATAAGAAACAGCAGATTTGTTCTGCTTTTAAAGACCAAGCTCTCTGAAACACAGTCCTGCCTTGCCAGCTGGGTAGAAGGAGGTAGCTTTCTTTTGGCACCAACGTGGAGAGAAAGGGAGGGAGAAGTGGATGAAAGAGGTGTGAAGGAGGTCTAAGACTGAAACACGTCTGATTTTTTTTCCTTGTGTTCAAACAGCAGAACTTGAAACAACTTGGAGATGCAGAAGGAAGCACTCCTTGGTGCCATAAGTGATGTCGGACTAAGCTGGAAGGGGCAGGAAATCCCAGTTCCCGTTTTCAGCCTCATGTTGAAGCTTCGTGATGGCCCCCGGAGGTGTGTGAGAGTGTAGGGTCCGCGGCCAGCCTGGCCACCCACCACCTCCAGATTGTCCCCTGTTGCTTCCAAGGCCAGCACTTACCAAACATAAGAGAAAGCCCATTTTAGCAGAGCCATCTTGCCTGGGCAGGTCTGTCCTGTGGCAGAAGGACACTGCCTGCTGTTGTTGCAAACCATAATTGCCAAGCTGCCTTTCTTGATCATCATTCTGGGCTGGAAATGGAGAAGCTTCATCACTAATGGTGTGAGCGCTCAGCTCAGCCTGACTTCATTTCAGGCAGGGCTTTGGGGCATACGTCACTGCTGGATGCGTTTTTTGCTAACACGCACCATTGCAAAAGTGGCACTGGAGAGTCCTAGGGTAAACTGGTTTCTGAGATGAAGCTCAGAGGTTGACACAAGGATTCACATGAACACCCAGGCTGATATGACAGCCTCCTTTCATAATCACAACCACTATGAAACTTGGGTGTTTGATTTTTTTTTAACCGAAGAAATTCCTCCCTCCTACCCCTTCCAGCTATTGTTACCTTGAGTCACCTCCTGCAGAAGCTGGTAGCAGATCTTGTTGAGGATTTTTCTTCAGCAAAATGGTTTCAAACAGAAAATATACTGGCAAGGGAACGCCTGTGCTTTGTGGTGGTCTGCCCAGCTAAGAAGAAAAAGCAACAGGCTTTTCATCAGGAAGATTCCTCTGGTTCTCAAGTGGGTCCCTGGTGCCATGACTACTTCAGGGATTGAGTTGCTCACTCATTTCTGTGAAGGGCTTTCTGCAGGTCGCCTTGATTCTCTACAGGGCAGGCAGTAAGGGACATTTTCCTTCTTTGCTCCCTACTTCCCCTATTGTCTGTTTGCCGGCTGCTGTGGTTTGGAGTGACAATGCTGAATGGCAATGTTGATACCTGGTTTGCATCCAAGCAGTCTTTTTTTCAAGTAATTAGTTTGGGGAGTAAAAAGCCTGTGTTGCTGTGCTTTTTCAGGGACTGGTGGGTTAGGTTACCTGCTGAGTTAGAGAGGTTACCTGTTTGGTTCTTTTTTTTCCCCCCCAATTCTAGACTTGTGATAGCCTGGGAAAAAAATTGCCTTTATAGAGGACCCCTTTAAAAACAACCACGGGTGCCCCCACCTTTCTCTGCTCAATAGCCCAAGGGCAGACTTAATTAAAAGTTCCTTCAAAATATACTCCCTACAGCTCTAAGCTACTGTGTTTCAAAAACTCTGGTGCTGTGCCAAAGTGGGAGCAGGCATATATTAAAGTGACAGGTACAAAAGAGATTGTTATATTCCTTGTGCTCCCTTCTTTTCTGATCCCTCTGTGCTAAAGTCCCACAATCTAAACATTACTAAAAATAAAGAATAATAGCCTTCTTCTCCCTTGCCCATCTAAAGAAACAGATTATGACTTAACTTTGCCTTTTGCAAGTAGCCTCCTTGGGCACAGGTTCCCACTCCCTGTTAAGATTCAGCCCTGAAGCCTTGGGAATGTTTTCCTGGAAACAGCAGCTTGGTCACACTATGTCTCTGCTGGCAGTGTGTCCCATGAAAGGCTGCCACACTCTCTGCGCAAGGACGATGAGGTTAGAGCACATTGATATCTACCAGCTTTTTGTTAGTAGCCGAGACAATCAAAGCCTCCTTGTTACTGGGATACTCTGAATTTTCTGAGTGCATCTATACACATTGGCCTTTCTGCTAACAGCACGTCCAAGGAGCCACTGGCTGCAGCCTCTGCAGTAGCCAGCAATGAGAGCCAATACTGGGTTGAGAGACAATGATTTCAGAGAGAAAGGTGGAATCATCACTTTTCCAGCCTATGACAGAAAGCTAATGACAGCTGTCGCTAGGCAGTAGGAAGAGATAAACATCCTTCTCCGAAGACTGGAGAGAAGGAGCATGAGTTGGAGCACATTAAGTTAATCTAACAGCTTGGCATGGACTAGCTTCCCATTTTCACAGTAAGTGGGAGCCTTATTCTGTCAATGTGCTGAGGATTTTATTTCTAGAGATTTATAGCCACAGGTTCTGGAGTGCTCTGTAATTACATGAGTTTACACTTGCAGGGACAAAGGCTGAGTAAATATTTTATTAGGCAATTTTTTATCTTATTGAAACTGAATACACATGTGATAATTTGCCTGGTGAATGGGGGCAGGATAGTGAAATAAATAAGATAGTTTACACAGAGCCTTGTTTGTGGGCTGCATGCAGAATCAGCGCCACAGGCTGCATTACTCCCAGTGCAGGTACAGCGACTGACACCCACAGCCAGCACGAGGGCCTGACTGCTGCCACGCAGATGGGGCCACTGTTGGGGGTGAAATGTGCCCATCCCAATGGGATGAAAGGGACTCGGAAAGCCTCCTGGTACAGAGACACTGTCCTGGGACTGATGAATTTGTTACAGAGTGTCTCCACCAGCTTTTGTCTCTTGACCTTTGTTTTCCTTAAGATACAAACACTTTACTCCACCACTCAGGCATTTGCAGATGCTGGAGCAAAAAGGTGGGAAAAACTGCAAGGAGAACACAAAAAGGTGAAGGAGAACTTCCTCACACAGCCAGAAACATGCACACACTGATGGCCCCTCCGAGGCCTGCTGGGTACCTGCCGCCCACACCAACATAGGCTAAAAGAACCAGGAGCCCTTCTGTATGGACTGGTTGGTCTTCAGCTGTATTCTGATCTTAACGCCACATGTTTTGCTCAAATTGTTCCTTGTTAGTAGCAGTAAGGAGCCCCCAGGACCACTCAAAGGACACAGAGCAGCGAGAGTCCCAGGGGGGTACTGGCACTGCTGATACGCAGCTCTCCATCACACTCTCCTATTCATTATGATAGAAAAAGAATATAGGCTACAGCTTTTAAACAGAACCTCCTGTTACTGCAATTTTTTCAAGGTTTCTCTGCTGTGGGATACTCCAGCTAGTGGAGCAGATGCAAAATAAATTCATGTCGGGAGTGCTGTACAGTCACCTGTGGCATCGATTCACAAGTGCAGCAGATTTATTTCACTGCAGTGGAGAAAGTGTGGCAAAAATTGGGGCTCATATCCAAGAACACACAAGCAAGGCTGCTCTGAAGTTTACTGTTGGCCCTCACAAAGAAGAGAGTGTGATGAAAGAGGGAGATTTTACAAGAGAAACAATTTTGTAGAAGTTGTTGAAATTAAATGGTCATCATTGTCAGGTAGGTAAGTGGCCCTGGGAGGCAGAAATGGATGGAGCCAGCTGGGCTCGCTGCTCTTGTCCTGGTCTGCCCAATGCTGCAACCAGGAGTGATGGATGAATTTTTCACTCTGTCATTTTTGGCTCTCTGAGAGCAGATTCCAACTCTGTGGCTCTGCTGGCAATGAAACCATGCTCGTACTGCCACCATACAGCCAGGGAGACATTGGCATCGGCTTCTTGGGGCCGCATGTGCTCAGATGCAAACCCCAGGGTCCGCTTTGCTCCCCCAGACCCAGTTTGTCAGCAGCGGTGGGGCAGAAATTTGTGTCGTCCACCCCTGGGCTTCTCAGGAGACTAGACTCATGATGCTGGTTTACAGTGCCAGGGGAAACATGGGGCCTCCATCCTATGGGATTCATGCTGGTCAACATCAGAGCCAAGTGACCCTTTAAAAAAATGTTTCTTAAGCACAAGAAACCAGTGCAACCTGCCCTGTGCCCCAGCTGGGGAGCGGGGTGCTTGGCTGCCTGAGGGGGGTGCAAGTCCTCCAGGGCAAGGGTGGGGAAGAAAGGATTCCCACTTCAGCAGGCATGAGACCCTCTTCAGACCCCTTGAAGAACACCAAGGTGTTGACATGCCCTTTCCTCTTAGCCATTGGATTCTTAAAAAGAATCAAAAGCAGCTGCGGTCCCATGGAGAGGTTACCACGGGAGTCCTCAGCCTTTTCCTGGCTGGTTTCATCACCGGTTGGCCTTGCTTCCCTCAAACAGCAGCACAGAGCTGCCTCCTCTTATAAAATCTGCCCCAGCCTGAGAGTTAGTGTGATGATGCATTCTGGATACGGCCCCTCTTGAGGGCCTACTGCCTTACTGTCTAGTTTTTTGGGGTGATGCAGGGCTGGCTGTTCACAGCAAAGTGACAACCTGTTAGTCTAATTTTGTGACTTACCCAGCCTCCACTTGCAGCCATGGGACCAAGCCTCATGCAATATTACAGATGTGATCCAAGTCCCACTGCAGCCAACAGCCCACTGCTGTTTGCATTTACGTCATATTTACATGAACGTAGCATGGGCAGAATGTGGCCGGCTTGGGAAGATGCCCGTTGATTTTAAGATGACTTACAATGAAGAGTGAACTTCCAACAGCTTGCTGATGCGCAGGCAATAAACTATTGGATATGGCAGTTGTATGTGAAACTCAGCTTTGAAATTAAGGTCTTGGTGAAGAGGCATCAGTATAAAATTTTGTAGCAGCAAGACATTTAATAAACATATTTGTAGGCACGTGTAATGGATAAAAAGCAATGCTTCCTATAGCATTTCAGAGATTCGTATTATTATTCTATTCACAAACAACTGCAGCCTGTTGTGTGTCCCACAGCACAAAATTTTCTAAGAATAGTCAAGGAACCTTAGAATTAATTTATAAAATTTGGTAATCATTTGCAACTTCATTAAATGCTCAGATGCTTAATAATACATTATTCTTATCTTGATTTTAAATTTTAATTGCATGAAGTTTGGTCCCGCAATAATTAACACATTGTATATCCCACCTAATTCATGAACTAATTGTCATTTCCTAGTTCTTAATGTTACTTGCTAATTCTGCCAATGATAAAGAATTTTATGTCAAAACTCCAGAGTAAGTGACATTCTGCATGCACAATAGTGACAAAACAAGTTCATTTACTGCAAAGTTGCTGAAAGACAGAGCTTTTTTAATTGCATATTTGTTACCTTCATTAAAAGGTAAGTGGCTCTTCAGTTATGTATTTGCCCATTTCTTACACATTAAAAAAGTGCTAATGAACGTGATTAAAATTAATTGAAAAGGTCCAAGATCTGCAAAGAGATTCTAACATCAACAGACTTCTAATTACTGCTGAAAGATGGACTTAAATAGAGTTTAGCAGTAGACAGAAATTCATTTTCTAGCTGTGTTGTAAGGAACGATACGGGGAATGAAAAGCAATCCAGAACTGAAACACCTGGTCATGGATGCAGAAAATGCTGAGTGTCTGGACACTATTTCCTCTCACTCCTCTCTGCTGATAACCGTTCTTCCTGCCCTCCGTCCCCTGTGCTGGGCAGGCTGTGTTACAGCTGTACGGAGAAGAACAGGCGCTTGCCTGAAAAGCAGAGAGGGGAAAACTCCAGACTGCCCCAGCCTGAGCGTTTGCTTAGCAGACGGTGTTGCGAGGTATCAGAGAAAGGCTGAATTTTAGGCAGGTTAAGGGAAATGCCCACTAGAAGTGGGGGTATAGGAATGAGAAGGGGAACCCAAAACTGAGGCGCTACAAAGAGAAGGGGGGAAGGACGTAGGAGAGGGCTGGCTGCACGGCTCTGGGGACAGACTAGGGAATACTATGAGTGGGGAGGTCTGAAGCCTGCAGAAAATGGGCTGTGGTGAAAATCTTGATTTATCCTACCCTGGGCTTTCCTGGAATTCGTCATAGCGCTTTAGGTCACCCAGGACGCTGTGGGAGGACAATCCCTGGCGTTTGACATTGCCAAGGTGAAAAACACAGCTCACTGCCGGATGGTTTCAAGCAAGGCACGGTTCAGAAAGCTTTCCAGCTATCAGGCACGTGTTGTCCCTGCTATTTGTGTGTTTTCAGCAGTCACAAACCCCACAGACCCAGTAAAAGGAGCTCATTCCTCCTCTTGTTATGCTCGTCAGCAGTAGTGTATCTGTCTAAGGTGGGAAGATGGTACATTTATGTATTTATAGCAAGAACAGGGTTGTCTTAGATGACAGTCTCTCTCAAATGTAACAGACCGCTTCATTACTTGAACCACACCATTTATAGCTGTCCCTTTTCTTTTGCACTCCCTCGCTATCCATTCCCATTAATCCAGGGTATTCTAATCTTATTAGAACTATTTTCTTCATCTCTGTTAATAGCACACACCACTTATCTTGCCACCACTATATAAATGTAAAAGAAGAGAGAAACATATGAGCTGTTTTAATTTTTTTTGTTTTGATTTAATTTAAATTGCTGAATGAAAAAATAGCTTCTTCTAGTAATTCTGCTGTAACTAACTCAGTTTGATATTGGTTCTATTAGCCTTCTAATAGCATGAAAGCTAAAAAATTAAATCGTTCCACTTCCACATTCATAATTATGTGCAATTAAAATCTTTACATACCCAAAAGTCTTATATGAAGCCCTGAACCCTTCAACTGTCACTCTTCATTATCTCCAAGCCTAACAATTTTACAGTGACACATTGTACACAATGAGATGTGCTAAAGAGGAAATACTATATTTTACTGATGTATGTGTTCTTTAATTTCTCTGAATTAGCTTTTTGATATGGATGCTAATTGTTTTCTTTGAAAGGAGTCACCACAGATATGTGATTTCTCTATGCCTGTTGCGCTTCAAAAAAAAAACAGTTAATTGCAGGAAACAGGAATTTCTCTCTTTTTTATATATATAAAAAAAATCAGCTGCATATCAAAGAAGTGAATCTTAATCCAACTTTCTGATTGTACATTAAAAAGAAACCTTCAGTGTTTGTGACCAGCACAGAGTATTTGGCGACTTTTGATGTTTCCCCTTTTCATTTATTCATGAGGAGAGACGAATAATTAAAACAGGACGTTTGGCAAAACCAGTGTGCACACAAAAAATATTTCCATATGAACTTCCAGCTTCAGCCCACGATAGTCTACGAGACACGTTACTGCAGGATTGTCCATATGGCAAGTGCATATGTAACTCTGAAACCATAGAATTGGTCGAGACTTGGGATCCTGCCATCAGGGGCTGACAGCTGTTACTGCTGTATAAATGCAAATGCTGAGGGTGGATGAGACAAGTGTGGCAGCTAAGAAAGGCTGAGTTTAGACCCAGTCCTGGGTGTGATGAAGGCCATTGATCATGTGTGCTCACAGGGTGAGTGGCAGATCCTCTCTGGATCTCCAGAGGAAGGTGGAGTGAGTCGCCGCACTCCTACATGGTTATGGAGGGGAAACCTGAGCTGCAACAGAGAAACATCCTTCTTGATGGAACAGCAGGTTGCTCCACACACGTTAGAGAGAAGGTCCTCGTGAAGGAGAGGCAGTGTCTGGTCTGTAGTTTCCCTCAGACTACTCACCAGCTAATTTTAACATTTAATCTTAGCCGCAATGCTGCAGAAAGTGCTATTTTTCATCCTAAGTCTCACACAAGGCTCATTTGACTTCCCTCTCATTCGTTAGAAGGAAATATAGAGAAGTGACAATATACCAGGCATATCAAAAGGTCTCAATCAGTCTGAGCTGGTCTCCTTTGTTTTGTGAATCTTCAAAGGAGCTCATGGCTTTTAATCGTCACATCCTGCTCCATTTCACAGCTTGGAGGATCCTGCTGTTGAAAGATATCCTCTCACCATATCTAGCTCGGAAATTCCCCACTGACTCTAACAAAGGTCTACCTTCCTGTTTGCAACATTGATAAACTTATTCAAAATTTTTAATGCAACTTCTGACCTCCCATTAACTTGTGCACTGGTGTTGGAATGACAGGTAAAAAGGGCTCCAATTCATGCTCAATGTAATATTCGGTCACTGTATATAGCTGTCTCTTTAACATTTCCTACAAATGCTTCTCATCTGTGCAAATTACACGCATTTTGTTTATGTTTTCATACCTGCAGTCATGTTTTAGCTTCTTACACAGACAAAAAGGCTTCCAAAATGTGGCTGGTTTGTGCTTGTCTGTGTAAACCTTCAGGATGCCTCTTGAAAACTCACTCTAGTTTTGCTCCGTCTCCTCTTGGAGTTTCACCTTCGCCTCTGCATTTCCTGAAGTGGAGTCTGTGGTTTATGAATCGTTTTACTATGACTTTGTCTTGTTTTCCCTCCAGAGCTGTGGTCTTTGCTTACATTCTCTGAACGGCAAAGCCCATTTGTTTCTTTTTAAACTTCTGTCAGCTTAAACTTCCATCAGCCCTCTTCTCTGCTTGGGGTCTCTGATCCCCGCTCAGACCTTATCTCAAATTAGGGATTCCACCAGCTTCTGCAAAATGAGGATCAACTTAAATTCTTAGATTAGGTAAAATGAATAATTAAAATAAAAATTCTGCCTCTCTTTTGCTCTTCCTTACCTAATGTGAGGATCATCTCCTATTTCTGATCTGAAAATGTAATTTTAAAAGCTAGCTTTGTCCACTGATGTTTTTCATAGCTTCACCTGCACAGATTTCTTTCTTGAACATTTTCCTGAGGCCCATGGGCACTTTGGACGGGGTAAACTGCTTACAGAGCTTGGTTCCATAATCCCTATATACTCTTAGGGTGTATTTAACAGTGTGGTAGAAGGGCAGAGGGACATGCACAGCGTTTCCCAGAGGCAATCTTCTCAGAAATTAATAAAACCTCAATAACATTTATAAAATTAATAAGCATTGTCTTCTTTTTCCCAGACTCCCCTTCCTCATCTTCCCAGAAAATTACAGCCAATAGCTTTGAGCAGATAAATCTTCTCCTGAAATCGCTAGGACAAATTCAGCAGAGCCCTGCCAAGCCATGGCACGGGGCAAGGGCCAGAAAGTGTCAGAGCTCATGCACCAGCGATGCCAGACCTTCAGAGGGTGCCACTGACTTCTAAAGGGGTCAAAGGACCAAACTGGGCCACCAAGTGCGAATTCCCCAGCCACGAGCTCTGTTCTACGACATGCCCCGACTGCCCATTCTGAGCACAGGGGACACAGATCCGCCACCCAGCAGAGAAATGCCTCGAGGGTGTCTGCACAAGGAGTGATCTTCTGGCATTTTCTTTTCCACAGAGGCTTCCCGAGGGCGTCTGTATGGAATACTCACTCACTCTGCTTATATTGTTATCTAATATAAATAAGTTGATTAAGTGGCTTGTTTAAATTGCATTTATCACATTCCATCCTTGTTGAAAAACCCTCTTCAAAAATCTAAGTGGCTGGAGCATTTGCAGAGAAGTGTTATACTCACAAGAGTGATAATGAGTTAGATGCAGCTGGGAATCAGGTATATGAGAATCACTGAACACTTGGCAAAGGTTGTTATTCCCTTTCTCCCCCTCTTTTCCTTCTCATGATTGAAAATAAATCAGGAAAGCTATTCGTACACCACAAACAGAAGCTTGTTTGTTTTGATATATTTTTTGTTTTTTACAGAGTTCTTTCAGCTTGTAGGTCCTTATTAATTTATTTTTTCTGCCATCTTAAATCAGAGGAGTATCTGCTAATGCTTCTTCATGCCATTCCTTTTTGTGGAAGTTGATTGTGTCTTTGACCCTCTGCCTCCACACAGAAACCTCAAGCATTGCTATGAAAGGCTTTTCTCAGATATCGCCTACATTTTTGCTATAGTTTGGACTACATATATATTTTTTTCCCACTTTCTGACTACTGTAGTGGTCTTAAGCAAGTGGAAAACAGCACAGCCTCCTTGTACAGAATTTCCAGGGACAAGCTTCTTTCGTGGGTAGGCTGTAGCTTCAGTGCTGTACCCTGGCTCTCCTCCCTCCTAGTCCCAGATGGCTGGAGGCAGGAGGAGGCAAGAGCATTGAACACTCAGACAGCTCTGGGCTGAAGGGACATCCTCTGGGTCATTGTCCACTTTGGAAGATAAATGAGAGCAGATTCTTGGTAGTCTTCTGAAATGCTTTTGCCCAAAGCAAAAATGATGAATTTGTTTCCAGCAGCCCCAGAATACCTGAAATAACGTAAACAAGAATCATGATTCCTCTAGATCCACTGATCCACACGTGTGGTGAGAGAGATTTAGGATGATTTCTTATGTAAACCGGTCATTGCTGAGTTTTAACAACCTGGTGCAGGAATAGCTGTTTCATTAGTCATGTCCACTACGAATGAGTCCTCACAGCAGCTACAGTCAATGGATTATACAAGTGCCACTCAGTACCACGTCTTTTCATGGGGGTTCTTTCTTTTTCTTCCTGCACATTCATTTTGAAAAGCTTAATATAAAGATGAGGATACAAGAAAGAAAAACAACAGCATAAAAATCTGCTTTGTGTTTCTGTCGTGGTTTAGCTAAGCCCAACACAGCCACTGGCTCACTCCCCTCTGGTGGGATGGGGGAGAGAATCAGAAGTGTAAAAGTGAGAAAACTCGTGGGCTGAGATAAAGACAGTTTAATAGGTAAAGCAAAAGCCACGCACACAAGCAAAGCAAAACAAGGAATTCATTCCCCAGTTCCCATGGGCAGGCAGGTGTTCAGCCATCTCCAGGACAGCTGGGCTCCATCACGCCCAACGGTGACTTGGGAAGACAAACGCCATCTCTCCGAACATCTCCCCCTTCCTTCTTCTTCCCCCAGCTGTATATGCTGCACATGATATCCTATGGTCTGGAATACCCCTTGGGTCAGTGGGGGTCAGCTGTCCTGGCTGTGTCACCTCCCAACTCCTTGTGCCCCCCCCCAGCCTCCTCGCTGGTGGGGTGGGGGGAGAAGCAGAACAGCCCTTGGCTCTGGGCAAGCACTGCTCAGCAGTAATGAAAACATCTCTGTATTATTAAACACTGCTTTTAGCACAAATCCAAAACATAGCCCCATTCTAGCTACTATGAAGAAAACTAACTCTATCCCAGCCAAAACCAGCACAGCTTCCTATTTCTTGTTACTGTTAGTCACTCTGATCATATAATCAGCTAAGTGAAGTCTAATTGAATGGCAGATCAGCTTGGATTGCAGCTCTGTTGCTGTACTACCAATTTAACAAATAGCATTTTTCCTTCTAGCAAGCTGCTGTATCAGCTTGGTAGCAAGATGTCACACAAATTTCTGCTATGAAAAAGACTGCTCATTAGTAAAAAACATCCCAGACAAAAGCAATACATTTAGACAACATTTATGCTTCAGTAACAAAGAAATCCTATTGCAGGCTTAAGAAATCAGCTCAAGAGTTCCTAGAAGTGTTTTGGGTTTTCACAATATTAGTCTAAAATCTGTCAAATGCGTTTGCTCGCAGTTACATCACTGCCACGCCACTGTGTTGAAGCACGTAAGACTTGGTGGGACAGACATCCAGGATTCACTACAATAAACAACTAAAGCATCAGAGAGACCTGGGAGGACCACCCAATTACTGACAACTGTCAGCATAAACAGAAGTGCTGTGTAAAGCTGTAGTTCTGGGCCCACAACTGCCGTAGGCTGAGCAAGCAGAGGCGAGACAAAGCTGCGGCAGGCTGCGGATGCTCACCTTTAGGAATCAGAGTCCTCCTCTACGCTCTGCCTGTGAGGCCAGCTGGATGCTTCATGTACTGCTGCTATGCACTGGGGTAGTTTGTTACTGATTTGCCCTGGAGATATATTAGACAATTAGGTCCCAAACCACCCTGTGGTTTACAGGTTACCTTCAGCCTGTGCATCTCAAAATGCCTTCCCCAGTGTTTTACTCTGATCGTTCCCCTAATATGGGATATCGACTTGGAGCAAGTGCCTGAATGGCCCCAAGATACATCAAAATGTTGAGTACGTAAGAAGTATCTGATGGTGTGGTCACAAACAGTGAACAGCTATGGTCGACTCCACACCATGAAGGAAACTTCAAACTCATCTCAACAGGCCTGCTCAGAAAAGTAGGGCTCTTAGAAATAACCCTTAACCACAGCGCTGCAGGACCTAATGCTGCTATGGATGGCCAGGAGATTCCCTACTGGAACAATACTGGCAACCAAGAAGAAAAATCAAAGTTCTGCATTTGGTGGTTAAGCTGAGACAATTCTGTTGGACCCAAAAGAAAAGATTTGTTTCTATCCTCAGGTTTAAAGGAATGAGATTTATTTTTCTACACAAATCGCCATTTTGAGAGAAAAAGTTTTTTAAAAAATCTAAAATAATTTTTTAACAAATTACAGCTTTATTTTTTTTCTGACATGTCACTGAATCTAGCAAAATCACCACTATTTTGTGTTTTCTCAGGACTCTCAGTTCCATTGATAAAAACTGAAGGGCACTGCTAGAAGTTGCAATGAACAATTCCTGTTTTTTTCCCTTAAGAAAAGGATGAGTAGATCAGGTGGAAACCCCTGGCAGGAGGAAGAGATAGCTCCTGCCCTGGGGAGATACAGAGTCTGGACTGAGAAGGCATTTCCAAAGCACAGGTGAAGCAGGCAAACAAATGAATTGAGATTCTGCAGCACAGCAGATGCCATGTAGGAGAAAGTGTGAGTCAGCAGACAGGTGGAGTGGGACCTCTGACACATTTCAAGATCAATTTTGTTCTTTTCTTGATATTAAAAGTCAGAAGAGAGCTCCGTATAGCTGCAGCAAGGCTCCAGACCTTTAGATTTTGAAATGAAGTGTTTGTAGATTGCTGAAGATCCAAATTATGCCAAAATTATGTTATCGTACTGTAATCATCTTGTTAGCTGCTTAGAACATTTTCTTCATTATCACTTCATTCATACTTATGATGATGAGCAGATGGTACCAATGTCATAGCACAGCATAAATCACTCCCAAATGTTGTTTGAAAACACAGTCGGAAGGTGGTAGGGACATCCTCCTACTGATAAGCCTGGTTCACTCCCCTTGCTGTAAGCGGAATTACAGAAACCTGGTTTGCCACTTAAAATCTATGTGCTGGCTGCTGGCACCAAAATACTGCAAGTCCTGTATCAACAGAGGTGATATGGTCATTTAAACTGAGCACAAAGTATACATTTTTTTCAGCAAAGACTGATGAACTTAAGGCATTTCCACGTGGATTATGGTCATTTCAATCAACACAAGAAAGTCATAAAGAAGCCCCACGTGTCCAGCAGATCCTGTTCTTACTGAAGGAGAAGTCATTGCTGGTATCCATACCTATACCTCATCCTCTTACATGGAGCCTGCAAGGGAAAAGTGTTTTAAAGCAGCCTTGCTCTGCTGTGGCAGTCCTGCACCAGAATAAAGTCCTCAGTAACCAAGGAAATGGTGCAACTGGAAGTTGCCCGTTGCAGTTTTAGATGGCACCAGTGCTGG
Organism: Elanus axillaris; assembly: GCA_026212715.1. NCBI lineage: Eukaryota > Metazoa > Chordata > Aves > Accipitriformes > Accipitridae > Elanus > Elanus axillaris. Next base: position 35,567,090 of record JANZLQ010000100.1, on the reverse strand, counting down.
AGCTGGCCCTGAGAAGAGAGCAGTGGGAGTACATCCCAGGTGCTCCCTGCACCAACAGCCCAGCTCATGGTTCATAGGGTGAATCCAAAGCTAAGGTCTAATCCAGATGCTAGTGCCCTTTCCAAAAAGGATCAGCAATTCCTGAAGTATCCCAGAGTTTTATGGGCACGCCAGCCCTCTCCCTAGCAAGCAGACAGAGACCCACAGAGCTGTTTGTTTGTGACTTCTCCCTCTGACTGGTCCTTTCCCCAGTTCAGGCAGGCACACCACAGCAATCAACAAAAGGGCCAAGCATGCTCAGAGCAAACACACTGTAATTTTACTTGGAATCAGAGCAAACACACTCTAGACCCAATCCCCAAATCCAGGAGAACCAGATGGAGTTGAAACCCAGAACACTTAAGCAAGCAAAGATGCACACACACACACAAAGCTCCATGAAAGCAAAACAACGGCTACCAACAGGGCTACTCATCCCCATTATAAAAAAAAAATAAATATCAAGACAAATAAGGACAAAAAAAAAAACCACCCACTTTTCAAACTTACACAAAATTAATTTTCAGACTCCTTCTCAATCCTAACTCTGTCCCCCACCCTCAAGCTGTACCAAACATGGAGCTCAGCCTTTGATTTCTACATGTAATCGACCTTAGGCAGGCTAAAAGAGTGATCTGATCTCTACCTGCAGCACAAGGAGGGTGAGGTTTGTCACTGCACGAGGTAAGGACCCCCTGCTTAGGTTGTTAAAAGTATTTACATGCCTAATTTGCCTTGATTCCCCTTTGCAAATTTGGTTCTAGCTCTCAAAAGAAATTTCTCCCATAAATCTTTTATTAGCCACTAGAGGGGAATGTATAACACAGTGAGAAGGGAGAGAGTGACACCACATTAAAGTTGCAGCCAGTTTGCTCACTCAGATGAAGAAAGCATTTAGTGTCATGTTGGGTCTTTACAGTTTCTAGGAGCTAATTTAGCATTTCTCAGGTGCCTTGTTATTTTACTCTTTTCTGTCATATTGATCTCTCTCACCTTCTGCCAGTTTAGGGTAGTTTATGTTAAAGTCATGGACTCTTCAGGTGAAAAAAAGATCCTTACAGACACTTAATTTGATGATTAATACCCTCGTAAGCCCATAAATCATGCATTTGAGAAGGCGATCTCCACTGAAACAGTCTCCCATTCAAAATTGTTTACAGAGCATAGCAAGTACAGCATTTCTATTCCAGGAGTAATGTTGACATTTCAGCCTTTCTCTCCATTTAAAAGAGGATTAAAAAGTAAGATTCAGATTTTTATTTTTTTTTTTTATGGAATGAAAATTCCACATTAATTCCAGTTAGGAAATGGCAAACAGATTCATTTGGATGGTCTTCTAACAGAATGAAACTTTCAGCAATTTTGAAATTGATGGGATTTTTGCTTCAGTCACTGATAAAACAACTCTAAATGTCCTGCATCAAAAATGTAATTCTTTAAAGTGTATGGGAGCCAGGCACTGCCTTGCAGGAGCTGGGATCTGCTCTTCCCTATAGCCTAGACTTCCTAACCAGGCCACAGCTTGTATCATACCCCGAAGTCCCATGATCGCTTGACATTACATCAATCCAGGTCAGGAAAAAATCAGCACATTGACTTACAGTCCTCTTGGGAATGAGGACAATGAGGTTCTGTATGGGTTTATGCACTGTATAATGAGTCAGCCATTCTCCTTCCCTTACTAACGACTCCGTGTGAAACCCACGTCCTGGGTTACATGGTAGGCGAGCAGCTATGAATGTCAGGGCTGGGGGTGCAAGCAGTCTGTAACACTGGGAGCCGAATTTCTATTGCCATATGGCAAAGGATCATAGGGAAATTCACTCCAGGAAAAAAAAATATCATTAAATGATTTAAAACATGTTTCAAGTCAAATGAAACAGTTAATTCCATTTTTCTGTGGAAATTACAAATATTCAGTGAAACAAAAACTTACTAATAGAAAATTCTGAACTGGCAGTAACTGCATTTTTATTGGAAAAAAATTACCCTTTAAAAAAAATTTTATTTATCATCCTGATAAAAGATTCCCAATCAGCTCTGGATATTTGCATCAGAGATTTACATTTCAAATATGTCTTGTTTGTGAGCCAAATTTTTGGCAGATAGGAATTAGCAGATTCGAGTCAATACAGCTACAGAGACTGACAAAGAACAAAAAAAAAAAAGAAAATGCATCTCTACATTTTCAAATGCTCTCTCCTGATAGCATATAGATGGATGCCGAATTAAACTATCTGTTCTGCAAAGAGGCTTTCATCAGAACACTAGAAGGTCATGCTATTCCTTCGGTCTTCTCTCTCCAATCCTTGAAAATCCTCATGCATGTCCTCGAGAAGATGTGGAGCTCCCATGCATTGCTGAAGTCGACTCCTATCTACAACCCCCTTAGACATAAATCCTAGACTTACCCGTGACAGCCACAAACTTCTTCAGCCAAATCATTGTGGGTGTGATGCTGAAGATAACCGGTTCATGTTCACCGGTGGTACTTTTGGCCCAACAGAACCTTTGCAATGCAAACAAAGGCAGATAGTTGACTTTGGACCAACAGCTTTTATATTCAGAGCACAATTTGTGAGGAGATTAAGGCAGAAGTTTCAGATGTTTCTCTCAATAAACATAGCTGAAAACTACCCATTGCAATTTGCCCTATTTTAGGTCTATCTTCTGCTGGGGGCCTGATGAGACCATTCCTGTGGTTGGTGACTAGCCTCAAAGTTAGACCAATTCGTATTCTGCTGATACCAAGGAAGCACAATTAGAAATTGACGCAACAGCAAACATGCACTTAGCTAAATTTATCACATTTAGTGTGATTCCCATAATAAAAGCATGAGCCAGCATGGGGAGCCTCTTTCAATTTACACAGAGAGACTTGGGGTCTCCTGACAGTCAGAACAGAGCCAATGTTTCTGAGTAAACTTTGTTAGGAAAACAGATTAAAAACTCAAGAGGTTTAGCTAAATCTTATACAGGAAAACACCTTATTACCCTTCTGATTTAGAATCATAATTTAGTGCCAATGAATAATACATATTAAGTGGCGATGAATATGTCTGTGTAACAAAGTTTGTAATTAATTTTTTTCTTTTATCTGAAATATGCAAAATTAGCTGTTCTCTTCTGATTTATTATTGTGACTAGATGTGCAATAGATGCTACAATCAAGTCTTGATGGCTCATTAATGAGTCATTTACTGAAAATAATCAAGTCTCAATATGTAAATTCTTTTGGTTGGACACATTAGCCTTGTCATATTGATGTGCCTCTGACTGAAATTTTGTCACATCTAGAATTAGGTTTCAGGTTTTAAAATAGTAGAAATAAGCCCCTCTGCATTTTAATTGCTTTCAAAGAAAGCAGGAAGATATTTTCTTAAAATCTACTATTTTTTTTTTTAAAATGTGCTCTAAAATCTACTCATTCTGTTGGTGATCATGTATAGAATGTGAATATAAAAGGAAAAAAAAAACCCTCCTATCTGAGATGGATTTGAGACCTCACATTCTTTGGGCCGTCGGGCTCAGGAGCAGATGGACACACAGACAGACTAATGCTTTAAAGACTGTCCTGAGAGATGATTAACCCTTCAGTTCAGACCCATGGCTGCTGTCACTTCACGTTTTCCTTGACCTGTGACCAGGATCAGCTGGATCACAGAAGGATAATGCTGGGTTACAAAACCAGGAGTTCAGGTTTTTATAATCCCTTGGAAATGTGAGTGCCGTAGGCAGTCCAAAACTCTTAGTAAATGTGACGCGTGGCTGTTATCCTAAAGACCAACTACCCAACTGTCCATTTTCTGTAGCCAAAAGAGAAAGCTGTTCTTCTGATGCATTACCACCTATACTTGCTGCTGAATTTTTTGCCTTGTTTTACCTTCCCTTAAACCCTGTCATCCCCTCCAGCCCAGCACTCCTCCCTCTCTGTCCCAAAGAAGGGTTAGCATCCTGACCGTGATGCTGGGAGGGTGTATTCCTCCAGACAGCCTGTGCATCCCCACGTATCTTACCTGAAGTGAATTACTATGTGTGAATTCTGTGTGGGCTGAAAGTGAAAACCTAAGCCACATTCCCTTTCTACTCACTCTAGGAAAAAAAACCCACCCAGATTCTTACAAATTGCTCTGCAGGGATTATTTTACCTTTTTAGAACTTAATTTGATTTTACCCCTGACACAATGTTACTGTTTTTGACAGTTAAACTTTCCAGTCTGCTTGTTCCATATATTTTAATATCCTGTTACCTCTGGTAGGGAAGAGCTAAAATTTCATGCCAGATACTGATGGTGACGTGGGAAGAGATTTTTTTAAATTTGCTTAAAAAAATAGAAATAATTACCTCTATCAGCAGCAACACAACTTCCTAAGTGACTACTGGAACTAGCTAGCGAAGCAAAAAATTGGAAAATCAAAGAATACAGCCCACTACCATACACTCCCTGCCCCTTCTCTACCCAGAAAAATGCAGATTTCTTATGAGGATCTCTGCTTTCCTTCCACTCCAAGGCAGCGTGTCAGTAATGGGAGACAAAACCTGATTACTGTGAAGTGCTTGTGTCCCCCCAGTATCCGGGTTGTTATTTTGCGAGTTGCCTTCAAGGTTTCCACCTTCCAAAAGACAGTGTTAAACACAGGTTTTGAGACAGTTGCATCAGGAGGGTTGGGGAAGGAGTTAGATCTTAACGTACAGCTGATGACAATCTTGGCTCATTCTTTGGAAATAAAATGATCTGGACAGGCTGAGGCTGTTATTGTACAGGCAGGTAGCGAGCAATTTGCCACACGTTTAAGTCAAATTCATAATGCTCGTTATTTCATATGGAGCAACAGAAAAAATCCACATGATTTCCTGAATGAGTTGTTAGGATGTTTCACAGATGGTGCTAGAAAGGAGACATTGAAGTCATTTGCCTAATGCAATTTCATTACTAGAAATTTTAAGAACATCCCATCTCAATTTACTCCTGCCTCTCAGATACAACTCTTCATTTAGTTATTTGAAACTAGTTTATTCAAGTATGCAGTGACTCTGGGACATTTGCACAGCAATGTCAGATGCTATCTGGGAAATAAGTAGTACATTTTCAGGCTCTGAAAGTAATTTTTGATGACACCCTTAAATCAACTTCATGGTCAGTTTTCTCATTTTGAGCAAGAACTGGGATTCCATTGTGATAACCGAAGGCTGCATGTTACTTGATCTATGGTAATGTAGAATAATTACTAGTCCATTGCACTTCATTACACTACTGTAATAGGCAGCAGGTCAGTGTTTGAGCTACAGCTGCTCTGAAAATTGAGCTGACACCGATACTATGATAGAAGTGATAGCAAAAGGCTCTCATGCAAATTGTTGAAATTAGCTTCCACTCAATAGGTTCTGAAATGCAATACATGACTCTGGTCAGGGCACCTGGTTTTGACTAACATTTTTTTTTTCATGAATACAATGAGATGGTCATGAAATAAATTAATTGTTCAATGCAATATGCCTTATAAAAGGTCACTGAAATGCCAGAGGATTCTAAATACCACAGGACTGTTGGACTCTGGCTAATAACATTCTCTAACATGTCATTGAAGGCTATCTGGTGGTGGTTTTATTTTATTTAGATGAGTCTCACAATAACTTGCAAGCATTCTGCTCCCACATTCACAGGACATTTCATTGCATAAGACACCTCTACTTTTTATCAATGCACTTCATTTATCAAGCCTTCAGAGGAGAGCAGTAGGCAGAGGCTATGAATGACGAGGTGTCTTCCTTTAACAGCTAGCTGGAACCTCTGCTGCTGCACTGGATGCCCCATGCAGTCAGTCTTCTAGAGAGGCACTGGATGATCCTCCCTTCAAGTCAGAACCTTGCCATGAGGTCTCCAAGGAGCACTCAGGCTACCATACCACCAGTTTGTTTGAAACACTTCTTACTGCTATTCGAAACCAGATGTAGGTGTTTTTAAGGAAAATGGAATAATTTTCCTCTGAAACAGATCTTAATCAAACTACCCATCTCAATACATTGAGTTCTGCTGGAAAACAATTGTCCAAGCTGACATACACCAGGTCTCCACTCTATGCTTATCCATACTTACAAAAAGACAGAAGCTTGACACTCGGAGAAAGAAATCTTGTCATACCTCTAGAGTAAAGCCCTACATTGCCCTCACTATTCCTCTGTAGGTGTTTTCTACACTGAAGCCTCCCTAACCACACACCATGTGTCTCCAACAGAAATGGTTCGGTACCTTCATCTACTCTGCGACACGGTGAACTCCACTCTGGCACACATTCCCCTGTGTCCCTGAGGAGCCTTGAATCAAGTCAGGAGATCCCCAGCAGGCACCTTCCTTGCTTCTGAGCTAAGGCACTATATTAACTGTGCTGTTTCTGCCTCTGGCATTTGGTTTTGAGTGTGATGTAGGCAGGCCTCTTTTTTTTTCCCCACAAAAGATGCCTAAGTTCGGAAGCAATCCTTCAACACTTGCCAACGCGTATTTAACAAATAACCATGCTGCTTTTTATATGACTTGGAATCATTTTAAATGATGTCTTCGCTGAAAATATTCTCTTGACGTTTGTATTTACTAGCTTCAATATGTACACAAAAGGATATCATGAAAGTATGGACAGACATCTGAAATCTTACCCATTAATGCACTGTGCACTGCCTATAGATTGTGCAGTTTTGTCTGTATCTTCCCTAGCCTCCTGGGGGATTATTGCTAGAATTGACTACCACTGTTTGTTTGAACTCTTTATAAATTAATAAAAAAATCAATACGTGTTTGTAAATGCCAGCTAATCACAAGTAGCTTTGTACAAATTAGAGCAGGGATATAAGAAGAAAGTAAATGGACAATGCCTGTGAGGGTGAAAAAGTCAACACTCAAAGTTCATCTGCTACCTGAATGATTCCAGATACATTCAGCCCGTTCCTGTGGTTTTGTTATTCATGAGAGTTGGAGGAGGAGAGTAAAGCAAACATAGCCCATGCTGTATGGGCAATGAATACAAAGAGCCACTAAGCCATGAGAGTAGGAACACTATCAGACACAACTGGAATGCTGGAAAATTCATCATCTAGATTTCAAAATGGAAGCAAAAAAAACCCCAATCTTTAACACCCCCCCCCC
>JANZLQ010000100.1:35543611-35559812 GCA_026212715.1 Elanus axillaris | reverse complement strand
CACGCCCCCACCCCCCCAGATTTCTGGATTAATATCTGGGAAGGAATTATCTGTTAGGTCCAGACTCATTGCTTTTCTACCTCAGGAAACTCTTTTCTAGTTTACCTATGGTAACTATGGTTTAACTATGTTAGCCAAAAGTGTCCATAAGGTGGCATTCACAGTTACTATACTGTACAGTTATTAGAAGATTGATGTATTGCCCCCAAAACGTACATGGGTAACTGTGATGCTTTACACATAGGAAAAGAAATGTTTTTGTGCAATTCCTTGTGAACAGATATTCCCTAGTGTTATCACATTCAAAGAATGATAACCAAACAGAAAATAGAAATTTATCATGCCATCAGCTGGTAATCATCAGCTTTGCTTCACCTAATTCAATGAGATCCCACGGAGCTGTGAGTACATTTGCTGCCAAGTGTCAATCCCTTGCAAGAAAGATTAAGTTGTATGCAGCCAACTCAGCGGAGCTCAGGGCAAGGAAGCAACCTGGGATCTATGCATCATATAGACTTCATGCAGGAGGGATCGACTGGGCTCCTGGAATATCAGATCAACTTGGAAACCAGGGGTCATCCTAAGGAATCCAAACTCCTTTGTGCTTAAGCCTGCTTGGCTGCTCTCCTCAACCTGGTCTGCCACTTCACAGATACCACCAGCAACTGAGTGCAGTAAGTAGAACAGGGGGCTTGCTGGCTAAAATACTAATGTGTATTCCTTCAGGATGCTGATGGACCAGAAGGAATAAAGCAAAATGGCTCTGTATAGACATCCTCTGCATCTGAAAAAAAATATTTCCCACTTTGAGTTTTGTGAGGTTTCTGTTTGGCAAAAGCATTTTTCCCCCACTATAATTCCCAGCTGAAAGTGTGTTCAATTTTTATTTTTCCATTTCCCCAGACAAGAGTTTTACCCTGTTATTACTTTTTCTGATTGACATAGTTGTATACTCTAAAAATCCTTCAAACAGCTTTTTGTGAGGTTTTTTGTGTGCTTTTTGTTTTCAGGTGTTTCCATGATGGTAAAATACTGTCTGAGCTGCTCTGGGAGCTGCTATGCAAGACATGCATGAAACTTCAGTTCACCTGCTTTAGCTGTGAAAAGCAGTTGCAAAAGTGGTTTCCAGCACCGACAGACAATCCTGTGAACACATCCAGAAAACTTGCTGTTTTGGATAAATTGCTGTTTTCATGTACTCCTTTTTCTCACAGTAGCCATCCTTTCACTGTGTTTGTTCTCATTTCAAATTACCAATTGAGCCTTTCATCTAAAATACGAGGGACATTACCAAGGTATTAGTAGTTAAGCTGCTTTGTTAATTACAGCCAGGCTCCTCTTTTTCCTGCCTGTCAGTTCAGCAGCAACAATGGTGCCAAACGCTCTCCAGCCACCCTGCATCAGAGGCTTGTGTTCACGTAAATATCTCTGCTGTCTGAGACTTCCAGAAGTTCTTCCAACTGCTGGACAGGCAGAAGACCTGCCAAGGTCACACAACAGAGCAGCCTCTCCAAGCTGAACTTGCCATCCATTCAAGTGGAAATCTTTGCAAAGTTGTGATCATCCATGTCATCACTCTCATGCCTTCTCCAGGTCTCCACACTTCCCTCAACATAAAGGGACCCTAGCTTTACACTATTCTCAAGATTTGTGTACATGCTGAATTTATAAAGGGGCATGATTATATTTCCTGTGTTGTTCTCTATTTCTTTCCTCATAATATCCACCTTTCCATTTGTTTTGACTGTGGTCTGGCATTAAGCTGGTATTTCCTCAAAACTACTCATTATAAACCTAACATTGTTTCTCCTGCTTGCAGACAACCAGGACTTCATTTAAGTATATGCAAAATGAAGTGTTTTTCCATTTTCATCATGTTGCATTTACCTACATTGCATTCCAACATGCATTTTCTTCCCATATCACTCTACTGTTGATAAGGTCCTTTTGCAGCTTTTCACAATCAACCTGCATCTTTACTATCCTGAAAAATTTAAGTATCCTCAGCAGACTTCACTAAGACAATTGCTTTTTTGTAGCTAATGCTGACTGCAGGTCACCTCTAGACACTCTGGGAAGCAAAGAGGCCCCTGGATCATGATCCAGCAGCCCTGAAGACACTTGTGGCTGCTCATCCTAAAGTTTGTCCTAATGAGAAATCTGCCTTAGGACAGCACATTCACGAGAGTATCCATATTTAAAAGGGTAGAAATTTTGCATGGTACTGCCATCTCCAGTATTTATAAGACTTAAATAAGTCAAGATATAAACTTTACCTCTCTAATGAGTATTTTGGGTTATTGCTTTTATAAACTGCAAATATTTCTTATGCAAATAACAATGTAATTATCTGCAGACCACATCTGGTCTTTCAGAAGTTTCACTTAGTGATTTCAATATCATTATAAACAAAAATAAGGAAACACAATTGTATATACTTTTAAGGAAAGCTCACACACACACAAATGAAAAAAAAATGAACAAACTCTAATCTTTCAGGGCCAAAAGATAGCTAAGGAAAAAAATGAAGCCAATGTATTTTTCCCTTCTGTAATTCTGTTTGTGAATAGAATGTAAATCAAGTTAGCTGGATAATTTGCTAAAACCCATGGATGCAATAATTCTTATGTTGTTCTAACAGAGAAAGAAAGTAGAAAATGTTACAGGGAGAGACAATATGCAATTATGTATGAATACTAACACCCTAAGGGACAAATTACCAACAATGACAGTAAAATACTGCAGATTTCTTTTTGTGTTACAGTATAATTGACTTATACTCTGACGAGAAGAAACAGCTTAGCTTGGAGAAAAATTTAAAAATACAAGCTATGTATTTGCTAGAAAGTATATAGTCACTTTGTTTTTCCACTTTGCTTTACCTGTAATATTGATTACATTATTTTTATCTTTTCAAGAAATCATTAATCATTCTTAATGATATTAATTATGTGACTTCGATTATTTAATCAAACTTAGTCAATACACTCAATGCAAACACTTTTAAAATTGTATGTGGAAAACCTCTTTGTAGTTTAACTGGAGAAATAAATCTTTCTCTAATGACTCACATGAGCTGAGCCTCAAGGGGCTGTTCCCGTCCATCAGTGCTACACCTTGTAGAATCTGCTGCGTGGCACGGGAGAACAGTAGCTGATGTAACTTGATAAGCAGCAACCTACAAACACCAATCTTGGGGCAGAATCAGGACTTTAATTTGAATTTTATTGTTAACCTCAAGGAAGATTAAAGAAACACAGTCAAGGTTGGCTGCTCAGCATCCAGGGTACTTTTTGAGTTCTATTTGCAAGGTCCACATGATTAGTTTTCAGATTCCCCCCTACGCCCCTCTATAAATGCTCTGATTATTCTGTCTCAACTCCTTAACCACCCTACAAAACCAGATGTTTGCAAACAACCTTATATTTTACATTTTTAGAGGTGATGTTTTTATAGATGAAGCATAACTGGATGTGACTACGAGTAAGGCCTCCAAAGAGTACTTAAGAAAACAGGAAACCCTGGCAAAGACAGAGTAGTTTTGCTTGCAAACCAGTTTTCATAGAATCATAGATTATCTCTAGTTTGAAGGGACCCATGAGGATCATCAAGTCCAACAGCCTGCTCCTCGCTACACTATCTACAACTAAACCAGATGATTTCTTAATTGTCCAGATGCTTCTTGAACTCTGACAGGCTTGGTGCTGTGACCACTGCCCTGGGGAGCTTGTGGAAGGTGTGGACTGTGATGAGGTTCCCCCTCAGCCTTCTCTTCTCCAAGTTAAACAAACCAAGTGACCTCAGCTGCTCCTCATAAGTCTTGCCCTAGAGACCTTTCACCATCTTGGTCACCATCCTCTGAAGACACTTTAGCAGTCTGATGTCTTTCTTATACTGAGGCACCCAAAACTGCACACAGTACTCCAGGTGGGGCTGCGCGTACCGGGACAATCACCTCCCTCAACCAGCTAGCCATGCTGTGCTGTGCTTGATGTACCCCAAGACATGGTTGGGCCTTTTGGCTGCCAAGGCACACTGTTGACTCATGTTGAACTTGCCATCAACCCAAAACCCCAAATCTCTTTCCAGAGGGCTGCTTTCCAGCCTCTCATCCCCCAGTTTGTATGTATAATCAGGATTACCCCATCCCAGGCACAGAACCTGAACTTGCTCTTGTAAAATTTCATATGGTTGATATTGAATATAAAAGCTTCCACTCAGTTAAAATTACCAGAGGTAATTTCAACACAGCTGTCAAGCCTATTTCCTAGAAATGGAAGTTTTTCATAATGTGCTTTTACTGAGATTGAAGGAAGTAATTTCTGATGAAATTTCTTTGTACGCAGGTATTATCGAAGAGAGGTGAGGCTTGACATTTTGCTGAGAAGGTATTTCTCAGGCTGTCCTTATCAATACCCTGCTGGAGATGGCCCCCTTGGTGTAGACTGGGGTAGGTTTAAGACTGATATCAAGGTCTGAATATGCGGGACTAAGAGCTGAGGCAAAAGGCATGGGGTGCCCAAAAGCTGTGGGAGGTTAAGAAAGAGAAAGTTTGAAAGATGCAGGAGGCCTAGAAAGATGTGAAAGCCAAAAACTTGTGGGATGCCAAAGAAAGAAGTATGAGATACCAAGAAAGAAGTGGAAAGCCCAAAATGCATGGAATGAAAAATATGTGTGGGAGACCCAGACAGAAACTGAGGCCAAAAAGGTGTGGGAAGACAAAGAGGTGTGGGACAACAAGTCAGATGGGTAGGCCCAGACAGAAATGGAGGGCAAAAAGGTGGTGGTGGTGGTGGGGGGGGGGGCTCCAGAGAGAACTGGAGGGCAAAAAGCTGTGGAAGGCCAAAATGGCAGGGGAGGCCCACAGAGAGGTCAGGGAAGCCAAAAAGTTCAGGCCAACTGGGCAAACTGTCAGCTTATATTCAGCTGGCTGTCAACCAGCACCCCCATGTCTTTCTCTGCTGGGCAGTTTTCCAGCCACTCTTCCCCAGGCCTGTAGCACTGCGTGGGGTTGCTGTGACCCAAGTGCCGGACCCGGCACTTGGCCTTGTTGAACCTCATACAATTGGCCTCAGCCCATCAACCCAGCCCGTCCAGATCCCTCTGTAGAGCCTTCCTACCCTCAAGCAGATCAACACTCCTGCCCAACTTGGTGTTTTCTGCACACTTACTAAGGGTGCACTCGATCCCCTCACCCAGATCACCAATACAGATACTGAACAGAACTGGCCCCAGTACTGAGCCCTGGGGAACACCACTTGCGACCAGACACCAACTGGATTTCATTCCATTCACTGCAACTCTTTGGCCCCAGCCACCCAGCCAGTTTTTTACCCAGCAAAGTGTACACCCATCCAAGCCATGAGCAGCCAGTTTGTCCAGGAGAATGCTGTGGGAAATGGTGTCAAAGGCTTTACTATAGTCCAGGTAGACAACATCCACAGCCTTCCCCTCATCCACCAAGTGGGTCACCTTGTCATAGAAGGAGATCAGGTTAGCCAAGCTTTACCTGCCTTTCATAAACCCATGCTGACTGGGCCTGATCACCTGCTTGTGCTGTACGTGCCACATGATGGCACTCAAGATGATCTGCTCCATAACCTTCCCTGGCACCAAGGTCAGGCTGACAGGCCTGTAGTTCCCCAGATCCTCCTTCTGGCCCTTCTTGTTGATGGGCATCATATTTGCTAACTTCCAGTCAGCTGGAACCTCCCTGGTTAGCCAGGACTGCTGGTAAATGATGGGAAGTGTCTTGGTGAGCACTTCTACCAGCTCCCTCAGCATCCTTGGGTGGATCCCATCCAGCCCCACAGACTTGTGTGGGTCTAAGTGGTATAGCAGGTCACTAACAATTTCCCTTGGATTATGGGGCTTCATTCTGCTCCCCGTCCCTGTCTTTTAGCTCAGGGCACTGGGTACCCTTAGAACAACTGGTCTTACTATTAAAGGCTGGGGCAAAGAAGGCATTAAGTACCTCAGCCTTATCCTTGTCACTGTGTTTCTCCCCACATCCAATAAAGGATGGAGATTCTCCTTAGCCCTCCTTTTGTTGCTAATGTATTTATAGAAACATTTTTAATTGTCTTTTGATCTCTCTGTAAGGCCTTTCTACCCTCAAGGGAGTCCACAGCTCCTCCTAGTTTAGTATCATCGGCAAACTTACTTAATATACATTTGACTCCTGCATCCAGATCATTTATAAAATCATTAAAGAGCACTAGCCCTAAAACTGAGCCCTGGGGAACCCCACTGGTGAACCCTACCAGGCTGAAGTAACCCCATTTACTAGATCTCTTTGTAAGTGACTCCCATCAGCCAACTGTTCACCCATCGTATAATGCACTTGTCTAGCTGTATGCTGGTCATTTTGTCCGGAAGGATACTGTGAAAGACAGTATCAAAAGCTTTGCTAAAATCCAAAAACCCTAAGTCTACTGGCTTGAAAGAATCAAGCTACATTGGAGAATTACAGCTGTCTCCTTGATATTTTCAAGGACATTATCTTTCTAAAGGATGGAGGAAGAAAGGCAAACATATTTTACACCGTTAAAGACAATTAAGTTCAAATTAACTAGAAAGGTTTTGAACTGCAAAATGGGGAACTACATTATGTAATATCCAATGCAATATGGAAATTAGCAGGGCTTAGTCTAACCTAGGGAGGTATAAATCATTGAATGTAGCACTATGCTGCATAAGCAGGCACACTACCTCAGAGGACTCCTTACATTAATTAATTCTTTTTCCTGGCTCAGCATCCATCATTATGGTGGAGAAAAATGTCAGTTTGTGCAAAATATCCCTCTGAATCGTATTCTGTCAGCAAAATTTGCAGAAGAAGGATATTGATGGTAACTCATACACCATCTGTAGGCAAGTCATACTGCTTAATTCAGCCATTGTAAAACTATTCAAGTCAAAACTGAAAAACACAATCATCTGGGAGAAAACAAACGGATAAGCAAAGAGTTCTCTTAATACTCCTTGGTAGTGAGGTGTAACGATGATTTAACAGTCTCCTCACCTTTTTAATATATGATTTGACAGCCTCACCACTTTTTAAAAATATTAATGAACTAATGCAGACATTATGTCTTCTCAAGCCTGGCTCCAGCTGCATCAGTGGGTAAACTAGAGAGAGTGCATGAGTTGATCTACCTACAAGAAAGATACTGAAGAGTGACTTTGGGGTAGTGGAAAATGTAAGGCATCAATATGTTTCATTTTCCTCTTTGAGGAGTAGAAGGGAAGGGGTGCCACTGAACAAATATAATGTCTGATCACATGGAGAAGATAGATTTTGCTATAAAAAGACAGGGATGCTGCAGATGCAGTCCCTATAGAGGAATTATTGTGGAAGACACTGAACCTCATGATACAATAAGTGCAAAGTCCTGTGTTAAAAGCCATGCAAGTTGGGCAGCATAGCAAAGGGGACCAAAGATCTATCAAAGCTACTCTTCCACGCCTGTGAGCACCAGCCTTTGGACTTGTTCAGGGGACAGCAAACTTCATTTTGCTACATCTCACACAGGTAATGGTTCATTCTGAACAGTCCATATTTCCTTTTTTCTGTACAGTCTGCTAATGAGTGATTGATACTTCCCAGTCTACTGCAGCTGAGGAATATTATAGACAGTGCAGTTTCAGATAGAGTTAAAAACAAAGTACCTGAAGGCAATGACCAAATGTATGTGAGACCTGAACTGACAGGGACTCTGTTCTACTTGACCTAAACTGTCAATCACTTCTGACCCTGGACCTCACAGTATTATCCTTAATAGATCCTTAGGGGCTGCTCTACTGACTTCCATAGCCAGAGCAATTGGAAAAGCTGTTTAGATCTCAGGATGTCTGTCAGTTGTAGGCATCCCATGCTGCAAATATTTCTGTTAGTACCCAAATACTTCTGTTAGTACCTTGCACAAATAGGAGGTACTTTGTCCTGCTCCCAGTTATGCCATTACTCTACTGTGTCATGTATACCCAGTATAGCTGGAGAGTAACAAAGCTTTGAAATTATACTGCCAATTTGGTTGCACATCTACATCTATGAGTTGTCTGAACAAAGAAACAGCTTACCTATTCTCTGAAGAAAGAGCTTTGCCAGTTGAATTGGTCTCATTTCTTCTAAAGAAATTTCTTTCTTTCTCTCATTTCTTCCACCACTGACTGGACATCTAATTAAGGAGACTAGAAGAGGTTTTATAGAGACAAGAAGTAAGCAAACTTATAGCCACTCTTGCCTACAAAGACATTAAGTGTTTTCTCACTTGGCTTGCCTATCCAGTTTTAGTCAATATGCTCTCTTCCTCAGGCATGGGGAAAGACAGAGATTTTAACCTGATAGTAGCACACACAGTGTCTGAGAGCAGATTAGAGTTAAGGAGAAAGTGATACAGGTGACTTCTTCAGAACATAAATAGTTCTCCTGTAACACTTAAGCCCTTATCAGATTCAGGTGCCTTCTCTCTGCCTTTGACCTTAAGCCCCAAGGAGATAAGATTTGATGACTGCCTCCACAGCTAAGCAAGATGTTTACCTGTTATATTACATATGCTCTGCATATACATTCTCTTGAGTTCAAAATGATTTTACAAATGCTAGTAAATAATTAAAGTCTCACAACTTCTGAGATTAGGAAGTGTTATTATCTTCATTTTACAGATAGGAAAAGAAAGGCTTTGAAAGGTTACATGATTTTATTCCAGAGGTCACTTAGGCTGTGATACACAAAGGGCTCCCTGGTATCAAGGCTGTTCATAAGGACTCCTACACTTCACTGTTAAGGTGTGGGACAAACTCTGATCAAGAGTTGAACTGAACTTTAATATGCTGAGCACCTAGCTATAAGTCAGAAGATTAATGCTGACTTAATTATATCCAACATGTTTAGTATCATTTCATAGTCTAACGCTGATGATGAGTGTCTGAAATTTCTGTTTTTCCATCCTCTTACTTTTGGGCGACACTAAAATCCCCTTACCACCTGGTTAAACTGGCAAATATCAGCTTAAACACCTGTGTTCCTGATACATCTATTAATATCACAGCATGCAGCACATGCCAGGTGCTTTAGTTTGAGAGGCTTGGGATAGGGATTCAGTCTAAAATGATGCTGGTCTCATTAAGACCATGTTTTCCTCTTTCTCACTGTGTTCCTCTAATCTTCTTACAAGGCAAACAAGCCAGGTGTTTTCCAAGTACTTGTGAGAATACTGTACTTTGAATTCAGCTCCAGATGTTTATACATGGAGTTTTGTACAATTATCATATTGTTTGTGTGATGCATAACTTAAAGAGGGCCAGCTGAGAACAAAATACATCCCTTTCCCTCTTTCACATACACCAAAGAGTAATAAGGATTTTGTGAAGGTTAATAAGACATTTCAAACATCCTCTGAGGCTAGCAGTGTAGCCATTTAGTAACTCTCAGTTACATCTTAAGAAATACTTTTCCATATATACAGGCTGTACTTTCACATAAAGACTATTTAATTTTAAGAAAAATATGAAAAGAATCCAAGGTGGGAAGGAGTTACATGGAAAACAAAGCTTATGTGAATGAGTTGTCACTCCAGAATGAAGCTAAAGGCTGTCCAAAAGTTGTGTGAATACTGTGCTAAGTCTCTCATTTTAGAAACATTGTTGGATAACACGAGCAGATTCCAGACTAATACAGCAGCATATCCCTCTATCACACAGCTGCCAATTCCTAGCGAATTCTGCAATATAGTGACAGTAATGGAAAGCAAAATGATCTCTAAATAATGGTTTAAGATGGTTACTTGATAAAGGGCACTGCAATAATTATGATCAATGGAGCATGGATTCAATATATATTGCCCATTTAGATGCACCAGATTAGCTTAACAGCTTTCTTTAATGTTCTGAGTATTTTTTTGTGTGTGTGTGCGCGCGCGTGGTTGTGCATGTGTATATGAGAGGGACCGCACTGCACATTTTGGTGTATTCCTCATTACTTAGTATTTATCAATGTAGATGAGCACCGTGCTCTATGGGAAAGTGAAATGTAAAACTATCAGTTGCAAAGCATAAAGAGTTGTGGGTTTTTGTTTCTGGAGACAACTATTTTATGTTCTTAGGGCAAATAACTGCAGAAATAGTATTTATATCTTTAAAAAATAACACACACACAAAGAAGCAGATAGAAAAAAATGTGCAGTTGGACTGTGCTTTTTGGTTTCTCTGGACATACTGAAACACAGCGAAGGCTTGAGGAGAAACAGAGGCAGTGATAGGTTCTGACTCGCACGAGGAGGATCTAGGGATGCCTTGCAGATTCCTAAGTATCTGATTTGCTTCACAGGATGAAAATACAAGTTTCTGAAATAAAACTCTCTACTCATTTTCAAAGCCCAGAAGGAGTGATTAAATAATCACCTCTAGGACAGTTCCACTGCCTAAATATTTTACCCACTGAATTTCCATGGAAGGTCATCTATTTGTTCCAGCGTTACATGGAACTGACAGTCGGGCTGTATCATGAGGTTGTATAATATGCTTTGGTCAAACAAGTGCCCTCATTTACATAGATCTAGTGCAGGAGCCCTTTCTGCTCCTCACTGGCCATGTTAGTGCAGTATGAATGCCTCTCAGGTTCTAAAAAGATGCAGAAATTAATTATTCCTAATTTTGCCTGAGAAACTGAGGCATAAGTGGGATGAATTTTTTCCAGAGACATGCAGGCACTGGTCGAGCTGGGAACAGACAGCTGAGTTCCCACTTTCAGCCTTATGCCTAACCACTGGTGTACGCTGCCTCTTACTATGCAATGAACTAACTAGCAGTTGGGGTTTTGTTTCAAACCGAGGGAAGACATAACTCTTCTGTCATAGCTTTGACAAATTTAGGACTGTATTTTGACAGGGCACAGAAGTGCAATGGCAATTGTCACAGACTGTATTGACAACTAAAGAAACACGGCTATTTTTAAATTGTAGAGTGAATGCAAAATCTAACTCCTATGAAGCCCAGGAAGGCTCCTAAATGTATATACACACAAAAAACCTCCCTGAAAACCCACTCAAAACCCCACACTAAGGTTTTGGATGTTTTGTTTGGTTTTGTTTTCTCTATGCGGGTTTTTGTTTGTTTGTTTAGGCTATATTAAAAAATGCTGCATCTAACTTTGATTGGCTCCGTAAGATGTCATGCTGAGCGAGAATTTTTACAAGGTTTATTTTTCCATATATTGTAATGTATACAAAGGAAAGCCCCATCAGCTGTCACCTAGCAAGCGAGCCCTGCTGCTGGAATGCATTGCAGTGCTGTGCACCGCCACTGAAATGATCCGCCTGATTCTCTGCTCAAGACGAAAAGCAATTCTGCAGGGGTGATAAAATGCACTGAGTCCTGTCCTGAAGGTGACGTAATTCTTCATGTAGATCAGTTCAAGGATCATGACAGAGGACCAACATAATGATTTCATTTCAAAGCTACCATGGGATAGGATTTGGATGAAACCTGCCACTATATTTAGGGAATGTAGTTAGGCACAAGCCTCTTATGGCATTCACTCCAAAATAATGGGCAAAGTAAATGAATATTAAATGCAATGCTTTTAACTGTAGCACCACATGCTGTCTCTGCTTCGTGAAAAATGATGGTGATTGGTGAAATGATAGTAATGTGTGATATACAAATATTTTGGGTGAAATATATAATCAGTTAATTGGTTTATTAAATTATAAAACCTTTGTTTGCTTGAAAGAGCAATAAAACTAACTGACTAAATGAATATTCGCCCCTTTGAAGACTTCTTACATTAATTATGTTTATGCATCACTTGCAGCAGTAATGTTAGACAAAGGAGCTTTATCTTTATATGCCATAGCTACATTGTATTGTGGTACAAATGATGGCACCGACTTTGTGTCTACATAATTACTGAAATCTTATCCCTTTTGTGTTTGCACATCATTTTCAGTTTTTTGGAATAGTTAAACTCCATTTTACTTTTTAATAACATTTTAGAAATCATTCTGATTCAGGTAAACAGAATTTGATTGCTTTGATGGATTGAAAATGGTTAGCTCAGCCAGAGCTTATTTGATTTGTTTCTTCAGGGATTACAAAGAATAGGATTTTATCTATGAACTGACAAAAGAGGCAATCTCTGCATTTTTGCCTATGAAATAGCAGATCCACTAAGCCATTGCTCCTTCACATAGTGAATGTATTAGTCACGGGGTTGCTTTTTATTCATTTTCAAAGTTTTTATTCCACATTGTATGGGGTGTCAAGCTCCTTTGTTCTTAAAAAAATTAATCTGGAAAAATAATACTGTCAAATGGAGTTTGGGGAGATTCAGTAGCCCATTAGATTTAAAGCAGATTTTAAAAACAAACTCTTTCGCACCAGTAACAGACATCTTAGACAAATGTTCTTCAACTAATGCAATGGATTTAAAAGCCTGAAGTACCTGAATGCTAATTACCTGCCAAAGTTCAGGCTGAGAGTTCGCCTGCGGGTTTCCTGAGAGCTCAGTCCCTGACCCAGTCAGATTACGTGGTTTTCCTGGTACTACTTTTCATTTTATCCTGTGTGACATGACATTTGCAAAGCAGACAGCATCAAGAAAATGTCAATATACGGGATAGCGATAATACGAGACACACTGGATGATGTGTTTGCAATTGGTCTTACACTGGCCAGTGCATTCGCTGAGTCCTCTTCAGAGATGCTGCCGACCACCTTGGGGCTTGTGCCCACTGGGTTTAGTTCACGGGTGAATGGATTGTAGTACTATACTCAGAAAAGCACCGAACAATTTTTCAGGGAATTTCTAATTTATAAGCTTGGTGTTTGTCTCACACTGTCTCAGGGGAGAAAAACAGAAATGTGAAGTAAGTTGGTCCTTACTCTGAGACTCTGCAGCCAGGTATTGGACGATGCACACTAAACACATTTCTATCCAATAACCCTCTGGGTTTGGGAGTTTTTTTCCCTTTATTTCTGTTTGGGGTAAGGAATAGAGAGAAGTTTAGTCATTCAGTGTGCAAAATATTGAAGGGCACATTCAATTTTCAATAAGAACTACCCACTTGCTTAAAACAAAAGTTTTGATAGGCTGGGACCTCATGTCCTGACCGTTTCCAGACTTCATCCCCATGCTCTGACTATTGGAACACAGCAGGAGTTCCTGCGTGTGCTTTAAAGCTCAATTAAATTTGACATCATATACAGCCTACTCTCAAAAAAAGTCCCTTAACAGGAATAAGGGGATGTTCTTTCTCAAAATTTCCATTTGTGGCCAGACATGATGGGAAATGTACAGTGTGCTACTTAAGTATCATACTCATTAAGTATGAGGTTTTAGATTTGCTCCGTGAAATTTAACAGGCAGTTTTCAAGTGCCCCAGATTAGAAGACCAGCTCGTGGAAGTCAGGGCTGGCCCATTTTCTTCTTTGATTTGCACCATCTGAAAATTTGGCCCAGCATCGAGTTGTTTCTCTTCCCTTTAATACACAGATATAGAAAAAGCTACTGATTCTGGTAGCTCTGGTTCTGGAAGACATCCTAATACAACCAGAGATGACACCGGATGGTGTGTGGTTTAGAAATGAATGCAGGGAGTCCCGGCACACCCAGGGCTCTTGTTCTGCTGCTTCTGGTTTATTTCAGTTAAACATGAATGCTCTCTTTCCAAGGTTGGACATAAATAATTTTTTTAATTTGTTTTTTTGTTTTTTTTATAATAATACTCATTCTCTTGGTTACACAAGAGAAAAATGTTTCATATACCTCATTTTTATAATTAGGTGCCTTCTTATGCTGATTTATGACTTATTTTAGCTTTTACCAGTCTGTTTCTGACGGCAAAAATGATAATCCATACTCCCATGTAAGCTTCAAAGAAATGCTGATAATCCTCTGTGCCTGATCCTGAGACCTGGCAGCAGAAAACTGGAGGAGAAAACAATGTACTGAGTAACACCACTGAAAATCTCCCCTGATTACTGGGATAGCACTCAGACCCCTAACAGCATCTCTGACATTGAACTTCTCTCAGAACTGTTGATAAGACTTTGTCTTGCCCACTGTTACCAGGATTCAGTGGAGGCTGCTGCTTCTGTCAGAGGGAGGAGTGAACCCTCACTGTCCGTTCGACAGCATTTCTCCTGCACGACTCCATTCACAGGGAGTGAAAGGTTCACTGCGAAAGAGTTAAAGCCAATTGCCTTTTCAAAAGCAACAGCCTTGATCGTGCACTTTATGCTGTTTTACAAGGCCAGGTGAGCTCATTCATGAACATCAGTCAGTTCATTGCCAGCGCTCTGAACCCCCTCTGCTTTAACCTGAGATCTGAGTTGCATACTTCTTGGGCTTAATCCTGTATTTAATTAAGTGAAGGTCAGGATGAGGGTCAACTAGACTAGTGAACTTAATCCAAGACCCACAGGTTATACAATAGCTGCTTTGGGGAGGTATAATTGTAGATAGGAATCAAGAGAAGAAAAGACAATATAATTGAACAAGTTATACGATAAAGAGGAGGGGAAAAGCAGGAATTTTTTTTTTTCTTCAGACTGTATGGCACTGGATGTATTTTACAAGAGTAGCCACTAGATAGCAGAATGGGCACGATGCTCTGGTACTTTGTTGGGCCAAATGCAAGACAAACAATGCCGCTATCCCGGCAAATACAGCGTGCGTAACTGTGTTCAGCTGGTACCGCTGTTTCACAGGAGAGAGGGATTTTTAAGTTGCTATTCCACATGTTGCTTCCTGCTGCTCTGATCTTAGTCTGAGCATTTTTTTCCCTGTGTGCTGAAAGAGGAGTTTATTTTTGGAACAAGTGACCAACCCTGACTTTTGTTCCAGGGAAGACTTTCTTAAGGAGTGAGCTGATCATGGGCAAGCCACTATGGGTCACAACTTTAAGGTGACTCTTCTTCAGAGGGAAAAGGCTAATTAACACAATGAAGCTTCACGTGGGTCTTTTATTGCTGGCCCAGAGAGCTGCTCTGGATCAATCCTTCTTGGTGCATCTAACAGCACAAGATCCTGTCCCAGGCAGCTTCTACAGCACCAAGTATCTGAGTGTAATATTGATTAATCAAAAATTGACAGTAAACCCTCTTTACTTGATGCTCTAGGGTTATGCTCCAGTTTAATTAGATAATGATAATGCTTTCAAAAGGCTAATTTGGTTGTCCATAGGATATGTTCTGAACCAAACCCCCAAAAGTAAGTCTCCTGTGTTCAAAGTTAGAGAGAAAGCTTCTTCAAACAGTTGGGTAAGGAGAATTTCAGGTGGGTTCCCAGACAGCTGCATCTCTGATGAAGCAATAAAAAGCTGCTGCAGCCACATTACATGGGTACAGATATCTCACAGTCTTGTTGTGAATGTTTCATTCATGATCTTGCTGGGCTTGAAGTTATGTCACCATACTTTTGCGAGATCTAAGTTACAAATTACTCTTTCTGTGTACTGGTTGATGGACTCACCCAAGTCTGCAGCACAGGGGTTTAGATCTTCAGGAGGGGGGTAGAGCACTCTGTAAGAGGAGAAAAAAGGCTCTCAGAACACTTACAGTGCTCCATGGTTCCCACCACACCGTGGCAGCCTCATGTGATGACTCAAACCCTCATCTCTAATTCCTATGCAGGGATACCTGCTTGGGGAAGTCTACAACTTAATTATGTAAAAACATTCCAAGATACCAATAGTAATTGATCCTCATTACAGATTCAATTTGTCTGCAATTGTTTTAACTAAATAACAGAGCTGTTTTTCAGTTATAGCAGATGAGGGGAGGGGGGGTGGAGACTTAAACAAGGATACACTTTCTAAGTCATTGCCTCAAGGGGAAAACAAGATTTTTCCAGAAAAAAAAAAAAAGTGTTTTAAAGTAATTAGCTCCTGGGCTGAGATATTTTCAGCCTGCTGTGAATTTTTATGACAATGATGTTAGACTGCTGAAAATATGGTTTCCTAGTGTATCTTGCAGACTTTTAACTGTGACGTGCAAGCAGTATTACAAGAGTACTAATTATGTATCTGTAGCTATATATACACAAGCACATACATCCCCAGAAATTTTA
Organism: Elanus axillaris; assembly: GCA_026212715.1. NCBI lineage: Eukaryota > Metazoa > Chordata > Aves > Accipitriformes > Accipitridae > Elanus > Elanus axillaris. Next base: position 35,543,740 of record JANZLQ010000100.1, on the reverse strand, counting down.
TCCTGTCTCTTGCCAGAACTGAACCTCTTGTGCTCAATGAAAGAATGAACTGCATTGCACTGCCTGGCTTTTTACCATTTCATCTATTTAAAAATGAAAATAAGGCGGGGGGGGGGGGGGAGAAAATAT
>JANZLQ010000100.1:35487694-35543511 GCA_026212715.1 Elanus axillaris | reverse complement strand
AAAAATGAAAATAAGGCGGGGGGGGGGGAGAAAATATCCTTATTTCAAGTGTGTTGCTCAGTGAATAAGGGACCTGGTGGATCTCAGAGAATTAGTTTTCAATGCCATCTCATTGTTTGACCCTGAACTAGGTGTATTTCCTGTCTCAATCTTAGCCTCCTGGTTTGCAAATTGGGGATAATAATGCTGAACTCATTTGCAAAATGCTTGAAAGTGGAGCCAGAATCAGACCAAATGCTCTTATTTGATATGAATCATGTAATCCTATCTAACAAGAAAAAGTGCTGTGTTGGACCATCTCAGGTACCCAGTCCTTTCAGTCCTGAGCTGCAGCCGTTTTGCCAAGAAGCGCCTGTCATCCCCAGCGTGACACTGCTCTGACATCCTCTGCCAAAAGCTCACCTGGGTCTCTACAGAGGTCAGTGATAACGCTCAGACATCCTCAGTCCTCAGCCCCTGTTTCTTTCCATGGCTTGAATCCCAAATCAATCGTTCTGCATGCAGAGTAGGGGTGACTCAGCTTTGTCTGTGTCCCGCCAGCAAGGGTTCGAGGTCAGCAGCTGTGTCAAGTGCAGTCACAGCTGGAGTTACGCTGGTGGCCACGGGGCTGCATGGGCAAATGCAGCCCCACTTTGCCAGTGTTTCACCTTAGGCTGAAATCTTTAAAGGAATAAGAGTCACTACAACAATTATTCCTTTTTTTTTTTTACAGTAAGCCAAAAAGCATAGTCTAATTAAAGAAACAAATAGGTGGATCAGTCACAGCAGCGCCTTTCTCCTAGAACAGCTTTCACACCGTCCATACTCACCAGTTCATATGAAGTACAAGCCTGCAGATGACACCAAGCATCTCCAGCCTAAATGAGAGAACTGTAAGGAGGAAATAATACTGTCCTGCCTGCGTAATTAGAGAAGCTGACATGTGAATCATTGTTATAACAAGTTTAATTATAAACATGATTAAATAGGCAATTAGTGCATATTCTGCCCCGGATAAACAAAATTAAATTCCTGCAATATTAGCATCTTCCACAAGGTTTATTATTAGATTACTGTAAGTCATGTGGTACAGGAACATTTTCATGTCCTATATTTGTTGTGAACAAACAGCAGTTTTTATTTCCACTTGACCAGATGTAAAGGACAAGATTTGCTGCTCCTCTAAACTGCCAGGATCTCTGGAAAAGCAGCATCCCATGCATTTTAAAAAAATGCATCTTATAAAGCAAGCCACAGACGGTGCAGGCTTTCCAAGTTTACCTAATAACAACTCACCACACCTACAGCTGGCCCTCGACAGAAACACAAGGATCCAAGTGTACGAAGTCCTAGGCAGGCAGCTCTCATTATGCTCTCCTGTGCCTGCCAAAGCTGCTGGTATGCTCCCAGCGTAGCAAAACAAGGGCATGGCAAGGTCAAAGCTTTGGGGAAAAACTGCTTTGGATCCAGGGATGGAACAACTCAATTACAAGTAAAATGCACAGGATTTTCACTGAAAAATCAAAAGGCTTTTTAGTGGGTATGTTTTCCTTCCTGGCATGTATATCTCCCATGACAGCCTATCAAGAAAGGTAGTAATACCTTTGACATATAGGCAGTCTTTTATCCATATAGCTCCAGAAAACTGTATAAATATTAAATACATATAAACAGCCTCTTTTGTTACTGAGTAGTAGTTTGAGGGTGTTCCGCAGGAGACAGAGAAAATGCTGAGTGTCCATCCCTCTGGAAACCAGGTCCCTGCAAGAAGCTTCCAGTTAGGAATGCAAAATCATGAACTGGTTTTAGGAAACCTTGTAGCTCTTGTTTTCAGATAAGAAACTGGTAACAAGAAACTGGTTATCAACTCCAAAAGGGCTTATGCTTTTGTTTGCAGCACAGTCCCTGTCCATTTTTACTTTGGCTTTCCTTGAGGATATCTTCTATGTTTTCCCAAGTGTCTGAGGAATTTAAAATTCCATACATTTTCCCATGCTTCCTAGCCAACTGGGATGGGATTTCTCACCAGTCACTGACTTGAAAGTCTCCAATAAATGTGTAAAGGGGCTATACGTATTCTTTACTTGTCCTCTCCCAGGCCCACATCCTCCTTATGTGAGAACCTTTTGGGGCACTTGATAAAAAAGAGGCAGCTGCTACAGTAACATTTAGCTGTAGCATCACATCCAGTGTTATTATTCCTGACTGTTGAGATAACCTAGGTTCTCTCTCTGTATGTCTTACTATTGCTCTGTGAATCCAGAAAGGATCCACAATAAATTGATATACCAGCCATATACATAAATCTGTCTCAGCAGAAATCGATTCAGCAAATTTTCTGCAATAGTGAAGTCTACCTCACCGTCCCTGTACATTGTTCATTGTAGACTCAGCTTTTGGAAAATAAGCAGCATTTATATAAGGCAGACTGTTATGCTGTGCAGTTAACATCTTCAGCAGTGATGGAATAAGCAAGCAGCTGGGTCATGGAGTCCAGGGAAAATCTCAATTTGGATAAGAAATGGCCACAAGTAATTTTAGCTCTACACTGCCACAGTCCCTTACTCTTTCATGAACGAGGCAATCTTCGTCTAATACAGCATGGCATTCACATCTCATAGGATACATAATGGTGTTGATAGCATAAAAATTTTTGTGTCTCTATCTACAGCTGTTAGTGATGTTGCAGCGTGTCAATTCTGAGGTGGGTGATATAGGCAAATTGCAGCTTTCCCCCAAATAAAAGTGAGGGCCAGATGCACCTTTGCCGATCAATGGACTCTGTCAGTTGCTGGAGCAACACGGCGGCGTTGGGCTTGACTGGAGGGTCCGTATCAGCAGGGAGTTTTGCGCTGGGCACTTGAGATGAAGGTACATAATATCCTGACCTTTGCTGACCAGTGCAGTGTATCCGAAGTCGGACAAGGCGGCAAGCGTCCCTGCTTTAGGCACAGCTTGCGCGCGCGTCTGCTGAGCACCAGCACTGTGCCACCCCAGCGCGAGCTGGAGACCAGCATAGGTATCCGCACCAGCCTAATGCTGACCTGCTGTACAGGGATGAGCTTCAGGATGATATAGTTGCCTTGATGGCCACTACTGGGAGTCAGGCAAAGAGCATTTACTGATTGAATGGGCCTGCATTAGGCATGCATGCAAATCTATACCAGTAATGGCTGCAAGATCAGGCACATACTATTTTGTGCAAAGAAGTAGGTGACATACTGAGATATGCCTCCCAGATGTAGAAGACAGACAAGCATAGACCTAACACATGAGAAAACCTGCCTCCTCTACAAACCACTTATGCTTAGCGAGCCCTTTATCACATTGTCAAAATCAGCACCAGCTTGAGCTTTCTGATATCAATATAACATTAACTTGTCTTGGGTCAGCATTACCTATTAAAGAGTGGAGAGGTATTTCAGAATTCCCCAAGACATAAGCACACTGAAAAGCCAATTGAATCCCCAAATATGCTTTTCCTCAAAACTAACAGGTGTACTTTTCTTTCTCTTATTTCTAATTGAACTTCTTGGCATTCTAGTCAATGCTCCGTAGTATATTTTGGAAAACAATAAATCCTGGTAACATGAGACCTTGCTACAGTATTTCACTGTTAAATCTGTGCTGAGATTTGGGAAGAGTGTACCAGGGTTATGTGTGCTGAATTATGGGGTGTGTGGATGAATGATTTTTCCCCCTTCGCTTTTTCCATCACAGAATCAGCACATAGTGAAAAATCTCAAATGAGTCAGATTCCTACTGTGTCTGCCTTTGAATGCTCTAGGAGACAATATATTTTGAATATATTTTAATCTTTTTTGAAAGTACTTTATTATTTGCAAGTAGAGAATATTAATGTTTTATTTTATAGGGCTAATCAATGTTGATTTTCTTCAAAATGTAATTTTGATGATAGTGTGTTTTCTCCTTAAAAGCAAGTAATTTCACAGAAAAATAATTTTAGTTCAATTCCCAAAGAAAACCTGAAGTCTTTCTTGTAAAAAAGTTCTGTTTATAATTTAAAACTATTTTCCTAATTTCATACACAATTCTTGAAAAGCAAAAATATTCTCTGAAACTTTTCTTCATTGAAAAAATCCTCTCCATTTTCACTGGAAATGTTTGGGGGAAAACCCACTTCTGAAAATTTAATTAAAATCTTTGTGTTTAACATACTTGTTTGCTTTACACCCCAATACTTTTCTGTTTAATTATTATATCATTGCTACTGTGACTTCCTGGAAAGCAAGCAGGATATTTCTGATATAATTAATATTTCGGTATTCAGGAACTGACTGAACTTGTCTGAAATGATAGATTAATGAGAAATATTTTGAAGAAACAAAACAAAACAAAACAAAACTTGGGAAGTTTCAAAATCTCATATATATTCTTAAAGACCTATTGAGGCATTTTTATATAATAGTGGGTTAAACATCATTGAGGTCTTAATCTCACAAAGGCATAATGAGACAGCAAAGAGTTATTCAAGACTCTGCATTAACAATGATTAAAAACTGTGAAATTGTATTTAATAGTTTATAGTCTAAATTTTAACTATAAGATCACGAACAATAATTCTTTTTTATTATTTTTTCCAAATTAACATGACTATGCTTCAAGGAAGCATAATGATTTTCCTCTCTATTTCTGAGAATATTGTTATGCTGCTTTAACAGAATGTCCTAAATGAACGTAACTCTTTCTGTCACAGACTTTAAACACTGCCCAAACTTTTTACCCCAAGCTGACCTGCAAGATCACCTGTAAGCTTTTATCCCTCTAAAAGGCTTTATGATGTCAAGAACAGCACCGATAATAATATGTTGGGTTTGTTTAACCCTGAGCGTTTTTGGCCATTTACAGGGTCCTTCAAGTTCAGCCGTTAACACTGCAGCTTGATCATAGGATGGTTCTTAAAATGTAGCACTACTGGGAAAATAGCACACATTCTTTCCAAGCCTGTACCCCATACCTTAGTTTCACTTATCCACTGACATTTGATGTAAAAATTAGTATATATATATAAAAGCTTCAATTTTGACTTTATTCTTGAAAGTTATGCAAAAAGTACATGGTCTAGAAGACCAGTTGCCAGCTGTAATGTAAAGAAGGATACTACGGAAACTGAGAGCTAGTTATGGCAGATACCCTGTCAAAGGAATGATTTATAATCTGGAAATACAAGCAGTAAGAGAGGCCCACCAGCTAGTCCTGTATCATCTGAAGCAATCAAATCCTGCAAATATAAAGCAATTTAGTATTACCATTTCCAAGTGCTCCCCACAATAAGGACTCTTGTATGCCAAAGTTTAATATTCAGAGCAGAAACCGCAAACTCTAACAGCCACTTCTGGTCAAGATAGCTAATAACAGTTCCCAGGCAATGGCACAGTTGTAATAGTATTGCACAAAGCAGCTGGGGATTTACTTATATGTCAGCTTGTACATCTGAGAACTAGAAAACGATGGTCGGTCAGACATCCATTTGCTTTATATATTGATATAATTTCATCAGAATTTATGATGTGGGAATTATTGCACTGGCAAGAAATGTAATCTAACCTTCATCTCGCACAATGTAGTACCGATATTATATTTTTGAGAGAAATATACTGACTTGTTGAATCAGATTACTCCAAGTGCATTCCTAATGGATTTCAATATTCCCTTGTATAAACCAATGGTATTTGCTTTGTATTTATTACATTTTAAAAAAAATATATACAGAAGATAAAACCTCTTCTGACACCATATATTCTTTCATTTTGCAAACTACAAACATACATTTGTTCATTAATTTTAATGCCTAAAATTTTCCCTGGGTAACAGGGAATTTACTCAACTACCTGTAGTTCAACTACACACTTTAAATGTATAGAGAATTTTAAGTCTATTGACAACTGTATGCTTTTCTCCTTCCTCTCCTGGATTAGACAGCTTGTCCTTGCATATCTGTGAGGATCAGATGGTATAATTATTTGTGCTGGGATATTCTAAAGGCTAGGGTATGCCAGTGGTAGTAGGTGATATATTTTGGATATTCTTTATTATGACACCTCTCATGTACCAGAACTCCAGGGAATTTCATCAAGAGATAAAACTTGGATCAGTCCTGAGGCTGCTTTATATCATGAGTCAAGAGTGGGGCAAATAATAATAGTAACAAAGATTTATATAAAAAAAGAGGGAGGGATTTTGGGAGCTACTCCCCCCAAACTGCTCTGAAAAGATCTTAAAAAACCCATGAACTCCAGTCCCTGCCCTACAGTTATATTATCCCCAAGAAAGGTAATTATTTTCAAACCCATCCATATCACGACCATGCCCACTGCTAAACCATCTTCTCCCAAGCTCCAATTTGCTAATAAAAAATACTGGCAAGTGCCCCAGAGGCGATTCATCTCTGCTGGTGCAACATCCAGCTTGGTGAACACCGTATGCTGGAGCTCTTGAGAGTCACCTCCTGGGCAGGAAGCCCTCTGAGCGAGTCAGGCCAGTTGGAAATAGAAGTGCACAAGAACAGAGCGCACGACGCCTGCCAGCTCACTTCAGCACCACGCTCGTTCCTGAGCAAGTCCTAAAAGAGGCAGGGATGCTCCGTTAAAGTAAAGGGTGAAGCACGGGGATGCAAAACTGGAAACAAAGTTTTGAAGACATGGAACAAGAAAACCTTCTCTTCTGGGGGTTGGAGCTTTATCCTCAGCTGTTACTCCATAATTCCTGTGCAGATAGTGAGGGAACAGTGAAGAGTGAATGAACACTGAAGTTGAATGGCGGCAAATGCTCTCCCAGACAGGATCCTGTCACACAGAATTACCTTTCTCCTCCCTCACAGTACATGACTTACACTCTCTCTTAATCAACAGCTACTGAGTGGAAACGGTTCCCCTCCTACCCTATTTAGAGAGCTCCTCGGTCTTCTGGCTCTTCAGCTAGCAGATTGTTTTCTATTCCTCTTTCATTTTATTGTCCTTCCCTCCTGCTGTAGTGATCAGACAAGACAGAATAGGTTAGTATATCAATAGACATGCAAACTGCTGTGCATAGTATGTAAATATTGATATTAGGAATGGGGAGACTGAATTAATACCTCCACACACTATTAGTTCCAGGGTACTCAGTCACGTCCAGGCAGTTCTATAAACAAATATATCAAAAAGAAACAAGACATTCAGACAAAGATCCTGTTCCTTATTGTTATTTATCCTTAAGCACAATTAGAATCAGAAGACAAAAACTGACAATCTACCCACACTTGCTGGTGCATTGTGCTGGAAAGTGCATTTTAGTTGGAAATACCCCTCCTTGTAAAGAGCATCATATTTTGTATGGTCTATTCAAGCCAAAGTTGTTTTAGCATTGACACTGGGTTATTTTTTGTGATAGACAATATAAAACATTGTAATGTGAGAGCATTCATTAGAGCATTTGTAAAAAATTCTCATTGTGAGACCAGAAGACTGCAGCCCATCTTGTTATTCTCCAATTCCCCTGCATTCACTCAGCTGATAGTGCCAGGGCTGATTTGATGATTCATGATCTCCACACTGAGGAACTTCATGAGATGTAATGCTCATCAGAGTGCAGAACTGAAACAAAAGTCAGATCACAGAGATGCCTGCCTTGCCAGGTTTCTTTGGAAAAAAAAAACCCAACCCAAACCCCAGAATCTTTGATAATGAAAATGAAGATTCAGCAATCTCCCCAAGCAGCCTAATGTATTGCTATTGTAGTTTTCCTGATGAATATAGCTATATAGGACATACAGCTACACATTAAGTCCATTACTTCTAGAACAATCCAACATAGCCATGGAGAACACAGGCTCCTTATATGGCTTAATTCCTTTCATCGTACAGATTGTACTTGCTATTATGCAAAAGGTAAGAGTGAGTTAGTGTCACTTATTATTGGGAATGCTGACTTGCTCAGAAATGATTGCTGCTTTGAAACAGGTCTTTGGGAGAAACAGTTTTTCACTGTAATGTTTAGGAAAGACATACGCCAGTGATTTCTCCTGGATAGGCTCATACTCCATGGCCGCTCTGTAGTCATGCAGAACCACCACCCGAATGCCAGCTCTGGCTCTGTACAGCACAACCCTTTTTCCTAACTCCTAAAAAGAGCATATAGGGGATACGTGTGAGCACCCCAGGTTGAGGGTTTCTATTGAACAGACATGTTATGCGAATGGGTGAGACAAACATATTCAGTGAGTGCTTTACCATTATTAAGTGGCAAAGCCATTATTACAGAGGCAGAATGAGATGGGAGATGCTTGTAAGTACAGCATTCCCTGGGCACAGGTGGCAGTGCTTCAGAATAAATGTATGGTGTCTCCTGAGATGGTCATTACTGTTTCACTCACCTGTTCAGTTATCGTCCTTTGATGTTCATTAGAAAGCGGCATTATTTAATGATGCAGAAGCAATTGTAACACACTGAGCTCCCCTAATGTTCGGTTGGGTAATTTCCTGCTTGCTTCACCACACAGGGTCTCCTCCCCTTTGCTCCTGAAATACATGTAGGTAGCAAATATCACCATCCAGGACTAAGGAGTCTTGTTTTGATAAAATTTTCCCTGGGAGGAAAAGCTCTGTGTTATCAAGCCCACTTGCCTAAATCATGGCTAGTATTAAATACTGCGCTTGGAAAAGGTTTCAGCCAAAATGAAGGGAAAAAAATAATGGTAGAGTTTGAGTGTGCAGTCACGTGACTGCATCTGTCTGTGTTTTAGAGAGGCAAGGTTGAGGTATTACCTAAAAGCTTTCATTTCAAAGCAGTGTAGTGAAGCCTGAAGGAGCACTATTTTAAAACAAATCAGTCAGCATTTTATTGGTGTCGGCCTAGCTTTGTACTAAACACTCAGATTAATGTTAAATCACAGCTCAGGAATTATTCATGAGATCTCATACAATGTAATTGCTGATTTTGGCATCAATAGTCTGTATCCCTTTATTTCCTAGATTAGCTTCCCTTCCTGAACTACTGTATGTCATGCCAGAGACAATGACTTTATATGACATATTTAGGAAAGAGGGACCCACCTATTTTACATAAAACAACGTCTGAGGAATGTACCCTTATTGCCAAGATGCCAGTCTGTGCTGACACGTTCCTGTGAGAGGCAGAGCCTGCTGGGAGAGCGAAGAGCACAGCACTAAACGTCTCCTTTCAAACTGTTGACTGAATGGTTAGTTTTATTCCAAACCTTTAGAAAAACTAATGAAATTACCCTTCACCTATCTTTGAGGATTAGCATTAATGCTCAGAACAAACTGCATGACTACTAATCTCTTAATGTCCCTAAAGATATGTACAAAATGAAGTTTATAAATAATAAATGAAACCCAACTTTTCCTAGAAATACGAAGTCATCCTGCTCTTTGCCTCTCTCTCTGAGAGTTGTGCACTCTTGTGTGAGGTCGGGCTGATATAGGGAGTTACGGAAAGGTGCTTTTGAGTGTGGAAGTCAATGAGCTCCATGCTTTGGGCCTCCACCACTTTTTTCCTCTAAAAATACTGCCTTTTCTTTCTACAGCAGCATGTTTAGATCTAAATATCTTCAACCACTCCCCCCTCTCATTCCTTCATGCTCCAAATACCTGTATCACATGGGTGAGCAATGAGAGCAGGAATCCCTGAAGACGCAGAGTATTTCATGCTCAGGTGGCTACGTCCTGTAGCTGCCAGAAAAGGAACCTACCATGCATGCCATTTCCTCACATCCAAATTTTCATGCAAACAAAAAACCAAACTGAAAACCAGACTTAAATTCTCTGAGTTGATGAGAAGAAATTGTTAAAATTTATCAGAATTCATTGCAGGTACTACAAGCAAAAGAGGTTCCACAAGCAAAAGAGGTTCCCAAGTGAGAAACCCAACTGTTGTTCTCTTAGTTGGAATGCAAACCCAGTATGTTTCTAAATGATGATACTGGAGGGATTAGTCACTCTGATTTTCCAGTGCCTTCAGTCCGCCCACTGCACTTCTACCCTTGCTTATAGTTTCACACTTGCATACTTGAGGATTTTATTATCTACTTTTAAAGATGTGCTTTTTAGGCTGTAGAAAATTACAGATTTTGAATTTAATAGTTGAAGATTTCCCAGGAAAGCTGGTCTCTGACCTCCATCCCCGGGGGTATTTGTTTGCTCAACAAGCACACCTGAAATGTATTTATCGCACTTGCACACAGAGTATAGCAGACACAGAAAATATATAAATAACTATTTCAGAAAGACTGCGGCAGCATCACTTTGAACTGATCGGAATGATACATTTTAAGACAGACCTGGATCTGCTGAAATTTGCTCACATTTTCAAGTCCCTATCATTGCAGGTCTGACATAGTCTGCCGAAGTGTTCTTCCTAGGTCATTAATTGATTTATGTTTTCTCCATTTCTAAGAAATCTTCACTCAACGAAATGTTTCAGGCCAAGGATTTTGTCCTCTTGAAGGACTAACTCATGGAAGACTTAAGATTCAAGCCTCAAAAGATACTTAGCTACCAAATTGCCTGACTCATGCACTTACTTTTTAATCACTGAGCCCTCACAGCAAAATTAGGAAATCTAAACTAGGCATTTAGGTTTCACGTCCAAAGCAGAAGCAGAATTAGATGCCTTGTGGAGGGAATGCACAAAACCAGTAAGCCAAGTGGTGTGTCTCCGGAGTTGGCAAAAGAGGCATAAGTTTATCCAAAATCTTTCCCTGTGCCAAGGGGGAATGACACTTTGACATAACTGTCAAAAAAAGTGATCCACCATCACCTTATTTTTGGGAGGCTGCTCTAAGTAGGTAAGAGTAGGGTGTCATCATCATTTTGCTCCCTCTAAATTAAACAGCTGCCATTACATATATATGGATCTGGCTTGACATTTATGTCTACTGGGTCAGTTCTCTCAGATGACAAATATGGAGAAACACCTAACCTATGGATCCCAGTTGAGCCTGGACATTAGCCGAGGACTGGCAAAAATCAGTATTCTATGCATGTAGTAAAGCAAAATTTTTCAAACATTGGCAACTGATATCACATAGACACCCACAGGACCTGATACTACTTACTTGGTTAGACAACAGTGGTATGATGATACAAGATTGTTTCACTCCTGAAGAAAATTTGGTTCCTTTGATTCTTTAAATATAACCATGGGATGAGAAAATACTAGTGCTGCTGTTTCAGACCTAGGTTTCCAACAGAGCCTGTCCCAAAATCTCATTTGCTTTCAGCTGTATTTGGACACTTAACTTGAGGCCCCAGAAGCATAAAACCCTGTTGAGTAGGGTTTGTATGAACTATTATAAGAAAATTATATTTATTCATGATAGAAGAGCACACTTTGTGGATAACATTGTATGCTCATACAAAGTACATATATCAGAAAGTCATGAAACATTTTTTAAAAATACTTCCCAAGCGGTCATTACTGCTTGAAAGCCAAATAGTGATTTTGTTAAAATAAACCAGACCTATTTCTGAAAGTTGTAAGACTCCCATAGGCGCTGAGAGGAGCTTTAAGGACTCGGAACCCAGAAAAGCAACAGCACTTATTTTTATGCTCATAATTTTACAGTGGCCAAATGTACAGTTTCCTAACTTTACAAAAATACATAAATTAATACTACAAAATAAAAATAGTATGATCCAAATTACCTCAAGGCTGAGATGCCATGTGCCTAATTTCAGCCCAATTTTCATGGCTATGTTATCTAAGCCTGCATATTTATAATGGAACTACTGACAACCCCTTTTTCATAAGGAGACCCTCCTGCTTTAAGGCCAATATAAATATAGTTGGACAAATTTGGTATGCAGGAAAACAAACATCAATAAAGATTTTGATACACAGAATAATATAGAAATGACAAGGTATTTTTGACTCAGTACAAAGACATGCATTAATCTGTAAATGATTACATTTCTATCTGTGGCAGAATGGTAGTGTGGGGCATATGAATCTCACCTTCAAAAGATACTCTTTCGTTCTACAAAAAAACGCCGGCAAGCACAGGAAACTTCAATCAATGCCTTATATTCGAAAACTATGACACTGTCAAACTGGTGTCATTAAAGCTAACTAACCATATTAAACGAATATTAAAATATAGGTTTCTTTGCATAACATAATGAGTAAAACTGCTTTTAAGTTTTTCCCTATGCTTTGAGGTGTAGGTGGCATTTTCATTCCAAAACTTTGAAGTCAGAACAAAATGTACAGGTAGAGGGTACTAGATCAAATAATAATCAACTTCAAAAAGCATTTTGGCTGTTAGATGTCCCAAGGCTAATTTCCTCTAGACATTTTAAATGTAAATGTCTAAACTCATTTAAAAATTGTAAATTGGTCTAGGTTCAATCAAAAACCATCCTGACACAGAACAGGGAGACTGGGCTAATTGTCATTTGTTTGTCAAATGAATTCCATTTGGAAAGCAATGAAACCTCCAAGCTAATTCTTTTAAGGTGAGCTGGTAGTTGTATTATCAGTTAAATGCAGTAAAGTGGATAATCACATGATGATAATGAAAACTGAACCTATGTTAGCACTCAGGCTTAGTCTGCCACAGGGCATATAGTGATGGAACTTAAGTACTGTAATGTTCCATTGGGCACAATGGCACCAAGTCTGCTCTTTAGCCTTACAGACACTTTCTTTGCATTTTAAAAAACTTTATCAAAGCACCGTGGCAATGTAGAAAATGTCAAAGTGAAATGCACTGTAGGCAAATTGAGATTTCATTAAGTTTAAATTTATTGCTTTTGACTGATGTATTACCATGCTTGTTAAGAACCAGTAATTTGGAATATCTGCCTGCCTGGTAAAATAGCTTTGTCTCCTTGCGTAATACTTTGTATGGACTTTGAAAGACCACAGTAATTCAAAAAAAGTGTGGGTTATTTTATTTTTCTAAAGAACAATTTCAAATATTTTAAGGTCCCTGACCTAGTGGATCAATAGACTTATGCATGTGTCCCAAGTGTGTTGTTGGTGCACTCAGTAGAAAATTACAGCACTAATATGTTATTTTTTTGCCTTGGTATAACATCGCAGTTGCTGACAACAGAACCTTGGGAAGCACTTAACAATTCTACTTGTTCTGCCGCCCTCTGAACATTTATATTGGAAATAAATGAAAGTGTTTATGAGAGATAAGGAATCCAACAAACTGGTGGGAGACTGTGCAGATGCATACTTTTTAATATAAATATATATACACATAGACATAAATTGTGCGTATATGTGAGTTTGTGTATAGGTATATAAACAGACAAAGCAGAGATACAGCTGTATCTGTATCACGGCAGAACATGTACCGGTATTCTCTGCGTTGCACAGTATATATGTTGTTTAGTTTGCAGGCTTCAGCTATGGCAAAAGCTACATTTTAGATGTTGACATAAAATCTCTTGATGTACTCTGGTGCTTTGCTCACCTTCAGGAGAGGATTGAATCAATAGTGTAGGACTAGCACAATTTCTGACTGATGAGGAAGGTTAGGCCTTCAGGAACAGATTACTGCCCTTGGAGAGAGACCTGGATCAAATTTACTGTATTCCAGATATATTTATTTACACTAGGTGCCAGGGTTTTATGGCAGAAGTGACAAAGTTTGTGAAACCCAGGAATGCATTATCATGTTATCTGGTATCTTAGATGGACAGTCAATATGAACAGACAGTAGACACACCTGTCCTGGTATCCAGTTCACCAAGTAATGAAATGGAAACAATGAAAGTCTTTGAACAAACAACAGACATTTGAGTCTTTGGGTTTAAACAAGAGGATTGTAGAACTGCAATGGGTTTCTTCTAGTGCTGCCAAGGCAGCCATATCTGTATTGGTGCCGACGCCGAGAGTCACACAACAAAGCTCGACTTGTGTCTGCCCATGTGCTTTCATTCTGCACAGTATGGATATACGTACGTCTTCCTGGGGTGGGAGTGAGGGGTGAGGGAAAGAAGCGAGTTTTAAATCACACCAATTTTACCTACACATGCAATGAAACTTCTGGTTGAAAACCGAGGAGAAAGTGATGGGTGGGATTCTCTGGATTTAAACTGCATTTTGGTTTTGCCATTTAAAATTAACACTCTGAAGATTAGGGCAGTCTGTGTGAATTAATTGAATTAAGACACACAAACGTTTGTCACCGGAAGCAATCTGCTTAACCCAACCCCAGTATTCAGCTTCTCTCAAACTCTCCCTGACTGTGACTGCAGATTGACCAAAGCTGGACACGGCTGCATCTGCTGCGTCACAGCCCAAATTCACCTAAGAGAGATTTTCAGCAGGGGCACTCACCCCTCTTTCCAGGGGAAGCTCCCAAGGCTTCCCTCTCCTCCGAGGGACAGGCTCTTCGCTCACCGGCGGTGCTGAGCCTCAGCAGGGAGCTCCCAGGTCCTGAAGAGATCCATCCATGTGCACCACAAAGTCCCAAGAGAAAAGAGAACCCACCAAAGGCGGGTGCAAGTCTCAAACCCTACTTAAAAATAAAGGCTTTCTAGTTTTGTTCTTGCACATTGTACAAAGGCTACACCAGCGCTTGATAAGAAGGGTGCAGAGTCAAAGTAGGAGCTAAGGTAAAGCTTTTTATTTGATAAAACATCTGGTTTTTTGCTTTAAGACACATGCGTGCAGCTCTCTTTGAAGTCCAGAAGAGCTATACAAGCCTACACTTGAGGGCAGAATTTGGCCCAATGTGATAACACAGGAGCTTGTAATCTGAAAAAGGAGCGTATGTATTACATTTTGAAGAATTTGTGGGTTAACTCAAATTAGCCAGGAAGGACTAATGCCTCTGAAAAATTCTCCCTTTCAGCAGACACTTCAGAACACTGTAAGAATTACAACTAAACCCCACCTTTCTGCTTTCTTTTAAGGCATTGGACAAAATTTGCATTTTGGAGTAAGCCACTAGCTGGAGCTAAAGACCTGTAGAGCAAATTCAAAGGAAAAAAGAAAGGAGGGGGGGAAATCCACAAGCATGAGGAGAAATCCAGACTTTTAAAGGCAGGCCTAGAACAGGTTTTTGATTGAGTTGTGCATACTGGCTGTCATCTGTTAGAAGGACGGAAAGACCAGCCTAAAAAATGAAAACATCCATATGCTTGAGTTGATGGCTAGCTGAACTAAACTGGAGCAAAGTCTGATATTTAACAGCAGAATGAATCAAAACAAACGTATTGAAAAGAGCTTTTTAAAAGCACCCAAGGGAGCAGTGAAACAATGAAAGAAAGGAAAAGCTGAGATACTAAAGAAGTAATTAAAGGCAAAAAATTAATTGTTAAGTAGTGTTTGGAATGGAAAGGGAATTACCTGGAAATACAGAAAGCACCTAACAAACTCTCTGATCCATTTAATTACTGATATTGCAAAAGCTCTTCAATATGCAGTTGTTTAAACAACATCTGGGAAGATGCTTTCATGCAAGCTAAAGAAAAGATCTCTTTTTGTAGATAAAGATCAGTTTATCTGTGGCAATCAGCTACAATATATCAGGCGGGAACTGAGCACTCCCTGGGTTTGAAGGGTCAAAGTAAAACAGAGAAACACAAAGAATATTCTGCACATTCTCCTAATTCAGTGGCACATAAGCAGGATTTGATCTTCCCATGTAATGCGTGGCACTGAGATGACTTCAGTGAAAACGACAATCACTCTGAATCATGCAGCTGCAAGCAAAACGTACTGCAATCTTTCACAACCTTTCAAAACATCACCAAATAAATGCCTAATGTGCCAAATGGGATGAAAAGGGCCAGCTTTCCCTGCAAGCTTCCACAGAAGAAAAACAGGAGTAAAAGGCTACTGGGGAGACAGCAAACTTTTCTTAAGTTTCTACTTGCGCCTTTTGTACACTCAGTTGCTGCAGGTACTGAGGCCGGCAGGCAGGGCGCTACATCTGGGGGAAGCATTTATATGCGTAAGTTGAATGTTTCCACAAGGGTTACACAGGTCAGGCTAATATCATGCTGCCCTTGCCACGATTCAACAAAACACGTAAATATGAATGCAGATTTAAACACTTGCTTAAGAGCTTTCCTGGAGCTGGCTGATAACAGCTTGTTAGTCTCAAGCCAGGTATTGAATGTAAGGCTTAGTTAGTTAGTATATGGAGGCATTTGTTTTCTCACAGTAAATTTAGCTTCCGTGGGGTCACATATGTGTCACAGATATGGCCTGTTAATTTCCCCACCATGATGATTTTCCTCATTGAAATAAATCCTGTTCTTTGACCAACTGGTCTTTACTGGATTCCTAGACGCAGTTTGCATAGGCAGCACTTACATCAGCAGCAAAAGCAGCTCCCAGCTTTCGGCAGGTGCTAGTAAGACATTCCACCCTTTGACCAGTGGTGGCACGTTCTTTTGAACCAGCCATGTATGACTAGCTATTGTCATCCATCTGCTTTAAGGGATCAGTTTTGTTGCTGTCTCGCTATAGAACTGACTTCAATAGTTTTTGTGTACGTGTGATCCCGCCAGAGGCAACTCTCACCTTCCTGGGGCTATATTTTATATGACATTCTCCTAAGGTTATGCTGTTCTGAAATTCTTAGAAGTAGATTTTTTTCCTTTTCTCCAAGGATAACAAAATAAATCTGTAAAGCTGCAAAAGCACACCTTGAAATTAATAGTCTTGGTGGGTTTTACATACACAAGTATACCATATCTATTTATTTCAGACTCTGCATTCATAACATCTAATTATATTGAATGTGACATAGTCTTTTAATAATTTTAACATGCAATTTAATAGTGGTTTTATATACACTCTTTCTTGATTCATAACACTAACTCCAATAAGCACAGATAGCTACTATAACTTGAACTGGACCTTTTTTTTCACTCTTTAAATTTAAACAGAGCTGCTTTCACATGTGAACATGAGACTTTCTTTCCTGACTCAGGATAGGATTTTTTTTAAAAAGCAGTTTCCACTCAACTACTTTTGCAAACCAATAGCCTGCAGACATTGTAAACAGCTATGTTTTCTCAACAATACCGCAATTTTGAGCAGTTATCCTTTTCTCTGAATTGTACAAAAAACTTTGAGTCAACACCACCTTCAGAACTCTTTTACAGCACTATGCCAAGTGTATTTACATGCTCCTCCATACGATCCAGAAAGAAATTGCATTGTTTCACTGCTCTAGGCAGCATTGCAAATGAAGCTTTTATATTGATATACTTAATGATTCAGAAAAGTTTCTTTCTGGGTCACTTTGTGGTGTCTATCATTAAGTTCTGAAAATCAAGACAGAGTAAGACGTAAGAAACATAAATAACTCTGTGTGTATTTATGTATGTTCTACTTGGATGCATGTTTGAAAAATTCAGCCAGGAAAAAGTACAATATTCCTGAAGTAGTGACTGCCTTTATGCTATTGTACACACACTTTAAAAAGTCCTGCATCGGCCTGAATTTAGAATGGAGCAGGGCAGACTCAGGCTTACTTGAGTCCAAAACCATCTCTAGTAGTGAGATTTAAAGAGCTGAGCGGTAAGCTGAGAAATTTAGAGAGCAGGTAAACTGAGAGGAAGGAGCCTTGCTTGCAAGACCAAGGAAAACACACAGTGACTCCATTTCCCTCTGCCATCCTATGCGCCCTTGCATGAATTCGGAGTCCACGGGCAGCTGTAGTGCACCCGATCCTAACCCTCTTGTGTAATGTCCTAATACAGAACGTCCTCAAAAGGAGAGGTGCAATTCTTTTAAGCTCTCTCCTTGTCAGTCCTGTCACACCGATACCACGGCCTCAGGACTCCTTGGAGTACGGATGGAAGATGACACGACAGTCTTTGGGGTGTGGGTGGGAGATGACACGACAGTCTTCGGAGAGTACGGATGGGAGATGACACGACAGAAGAGAGTTGTGCTACACAGAAAAGCAGCGTATCGTGCTAGGAAAGCAGGTGAGGGGCAAACCTGTAAGGACGGTGTTTGTTTTGGAGTGGAGAAGCAGCAGAGGGTTCAAAGGCACTAGGCACAGCATGTAAAGGAACACTGAGGGCTGGCTGGCTGGGGAGTGCCTCTACGGTAATACCGTATCGCGTGTATCCGTAAGAAATCGCACCTATCATACAAAGACATTTGAGTCATTTACATAGCCTCATCAGCAGTGCGAAATGGCTCCTTGTGGAGTCAGACATTTGGAAACAGATAAAGCCCGTAAAGAATGCTTCTTTTCTCCCTAAGAGATTAATGTAGACGTGAACACATTAGCGCTGTTTAAGGGAGAGTATTCTCTTTGACAGATAACTGGGATTGGGAATATTAGATTACCAAATAATGGACCTTTTAAATTCTGTCATCATTACTTATCAGGTACATTAGTTTAAAACCTGCAATTTTGAACTTAGCATTATTGAGCTTTTCAAAGATTAAATTACTGAGCTTTTGTTTGTGAATGGCTCTGTGAAATTTCCTGAAAAGGATAGTCCTCGTCCTTCATTGTGTAAATGTGAATGCCAAATAACATACTTTATTGATATTTACAGACATACAAATGATAGGACTAATGCACCTTAATGTCTGTCTCCCTGAGTGAAAAGGCAGAGAGCATTGTTAGATAATATGGTGCACTGTATCTCTTTTGTAAACCTGTTTGGAAGAGTTAGTCTTTATCCGTGACCCCCCCCCCCAATTCCCTTTCTGAAAACCTTATTCTCACAAGTAGCTTCTCACAGGCAGGCTTGCAGTGCAGGCTTCCTTCTAAGGGTCGCTTTCTTTTACTCATTAGGTAGACCAAAACCCACATAACTTCAAGGTACAGGGATGGCTTGCTTGTATAGGTTGGCAAGAGAGCCATCCATGTCCAATACAATAAAAAATTAACTATTTATAAACACATCCACAATTGTAGTAGATAGGGAGGGTAAAACCCCACATTCATTAGGTGACCAGGGGGTTTAGGAACAAAATACCCTGCTGTGCTGTTCAGATTCCCAGCTGCCTGTGAAGCATTTTTCTCAGTAGCTTCAGGAACAGGGCGATTCTGCGAGATCTGTTCTAACAGCCGTCGCAGGGTACTTGACTGCTCTGATGATACAGGTACCATCCACACCCTGGACATGGCAATCTGTGACCTTCTTCCTCTTCCTCATACTGAATTATGAGATTGAGTCTTCAAGGCAGGCTTTTCAAAGCTGAACGAGGAAGTTAATCTCACAGATCCCCTAGACATGTAATGCAAATTGGGCATTTTCCTTCTGCTAACACCTTTGAAAACTCCCACCGAGTTTCTCAGAGTTTGGTGAGAGCAAGACTTTATTTTTTTCAAACTTTTCCAACTTTTTAAGAAGCCAATAGAGTAGTGAGCCAATGAATATGAAGAGTGATAAACTACAGGCATGAAATGCAATAGGCACATGTTTGTGAGAATATGTTTGTTTAATGAGGTAGGTTCAAATTATGCTCATAAAACAAAATCAGAGAAAAAGAAAAGATACACTGTAAATATCCCCAACTCTCCACTAGACCCCAAATGTAGGTACCGCCTATGCCCAAACAACTCAAAACACTTGGAAACAGTTTAAACTATATTTTGTTTTGGTTGTTCAGTTTTCATGTTGGTTTTTTTTGTGTGTGTTTGTTTGTTGTTTTTTTAAATTACCATGTTTTTTCTTGCCTCTGAGATAAAACCTGTTATATTTGGGAGCCAGACTTCAAATAGATGAATGCTCTGTATATGTTAAAAGAAAGAAAATTATTTCAAACCCAAAGTCTCTTCTTCTGAATGATGCTTTCTTCCCTCTTCCCTCACAAATGAAATTTACTTTCAATTCAGATGCAAAAAACTGGACATCTATTCAACATATCAATTCAGCTAACAGTGAGGAGCATACTCTAGCTACAATATTCATGAATTGCTTATCACGCCAAGCCTAAAAGCCTTCCAAACTCTTGTATGTTCTTAGGTGTCTTTGACACAGAGAGAAGCTTCATTGTTACACTTGGATACTTGTAAGACTTGCAAAGTATCACACAATCATCAAAAAAGCAACCAGGTTACTCATAAAAAAATGAGTTTCATTCTCTCCTCAAAATGTTATTACTCTTGTTAGCACTGATTGAGAGTGGGAAGGATCAAAATAATATACTTGCACTTATTTTTAATTTAGAGCAATTATGTTGAATTTCACCCAAATTGCTCCAAGTTTGAGTCACATAAAAAAAAGACATTCTTTTCTACAGATTTAAACTGCATTAGTTATTTATTGGGTTCCTAAATCATTGACTGCACATCACTCTGTACTGGTACATTTTAAAATATATTAAGCATGTGCAAACAAAGGGAAAAATCGAACCAAAATGAGTATACTTATCTATTGGCCATAAATTAACAAAGCTATCGATAAGAACACTAGATTATGAGGCTGGAGACATGAGTGCATCATCTTTCTGTATGCCTTAAGGGTTATGGGTGCTTTAACAGCTTTGTGCAAAATGAAATGAGTCAATATGGCTCATTCTAGCCAAGGCTAACATCTACTTTTATATTGGGGAGCAAGGTGACTTGAAGACCCACAAATGCTTCTTCTTGCCTTTACAAGCTTTTTTCATTATGCTAAAAGCTCATTACCATTTTAATTTCTAGATCACGATTCTCATTAATTGCTACTACTAAAAAAAAAGCTAAGGTTTGAGCTGTGTGTAGTGCTAGAGCTTGCATGACCATCAGGATTGGTTCTTTCCACAGCGTATGGGAAAGTACTCAATGGCTCAGCTGATTAGAGTATACTGGACTATACAGAACCCCAAGATAAGGGTAACAAAACTACTTCCTCTCAGAGCAGTTGGCCATGAGGATTTTTGCACCTTCCTCTAAAGACACAGTTAGAAATGAATCCTAAGATCCATCACGAGATGGTAAGATCAGTAAGCTGAAACCAGTTTTCTCTGGTATCCTCCTTAGAGGGATAAGGTCTCAGTCCCACTGGTGGTGAATGTCTTCAACTTACAAGCAAGCAGACCTGTTTGAAATGAAACCTTTTCTGTTCAAGATGAATGGGAAAATATGCAAACTCCTCAACACGATCTTGTCCAAATTTAGAGAAACCTCTTTAAAGAGCACATGCTTGTAATCATCCTACTTCTACCATCCCAGAGCAGGTTTTTAACCATTTCAAGCAATATTCTATTGTCATGTACAATGTGACAAACACTCAGCACCATTTACACAGGCTAAAAGACAAGATCATCTCCTACCCAAGGGGATTTCACAATACTTCAGTGAAAACAATGCGAAAACAAGGAAAGCCCGCTTTTCATTGCTGTCCCTCCTTCGGCCTCCTCCTCTTCCAGTCTGACAAATCTTTACATACAGAACTGATCAAATGAAGTCTTTAACCTGAGGTCAGCTGCACACTGTCCTTGCAGTGCCCAGCAGTAAAAGCCTTTGGCTACAGATAGAATGTGTTCTGTTGCATGGTGGGCACCTCATATGAACAACAGTGACGCTGTCGTTATGTGTAAGGCACTAGCAATGCTATTTATGCCTATTAATAGTGTTTCAGATAATGAACCACGAACGTGTTTTAGTTTAGGACACAGAACAGAAAGATTACATACTAATAGCAACAGCCAGGAAAGAAACATGATAGGCAGGGACAAAGAAGAGTAAACAAGAGAGACAGAATTTGAAAATGGCAAAGATGCAAGCAAATATTTGTGCAGGCTAGCTAATGTCAACCTGCCTCCGCGGTGCTGGGGCATGTGGCCCTTAAGAAGGTCCCTAAGCCCCATCCTGCCTGTTTCTCAAGGGGAACAGGCTTAGCCAGCTAGAAAATGGCCAAGTACTTTGGGGAAGAGGGGATATTTTTCAGACACATGGTTTAGAGTGGAGTCCTCAAAAACACACTGGAGGCACTTGAGATTGTTAAATACAAAAACTTAAAAGCATAGCTGCTAAGGTGCTGTGTCGGATAGAAGCCTCTGTGGTGAATTTTGAGGGAGCAGAAATGTTGACACGCTTTCCCTGAAGTCTTTGTATTTCGTGAGGTGTAGAATTAAAATCCAGCTAAATAGAAATATTGCACCTGAAAAAATAAAGTTCATATACATTCAGGCCTCAAATGCCAGTGTTTAAAAGCTCAGGTAAATGGGAAGGCAAAAATGGAGCAAACGTTATTGGAAGAAAAGATGCAAATTACAGAGTCTAATCTCTCTGCAGTGGTCGACACACTCACTTTATCTGGTTTCCATCTGTCATCTGAGCTTCAAGTTTACAAGCAACTTACTGTCTGTCCTGAAATCTACATCACTGATGAGGCATTCAGTTTTCTGTAGTGGAGAGTCTCCTCCACGGAGATAACAGGTCTTTTTATTTGGGGAAAAAGGTAAGGGAATTTATTCACAAACATACTGGAAAACTGAATGCTTTTCTGTCTGTCTTTGCTTTTCAAAAAATACCACATTTGCAAAATTTTCTCCTAGCACAGTCTGGGAATACAATTTCCAAGTTCAGAAGAAATGTTTTCAACTAAACAGAGTTTGTTTCAGATGATGGTGAAAAGAGTGCTGTGAATGGAGCTAAATGGAATTAAAAAGAGCTAGATCAACAGTCTTTTCCAACTAGTTTTTCTATAAGTTTTTTTCCTGGTAGTTCATAAAGCTTACTTTTAAAGAGTCTATTGCTTTGTTAAATTAAAAAAAAATAAAAGCATAGCTGCTAGAGTGCTGTGCTGGACAGAAGTCTCTGTGGTGAATTTTGAGGGAGAAATGTTGACATTTCTGAGTACTGAGCACTGTTCATATAGTGAATTTCAAATGCTTCTCCCCATTTTACATGGGATTTAATTTCAACACAAAATCTGTTCTATGCTTGCAATAAAATGCCAGGAGTAGCAAATCTGGAACCAGTCAGTACCTGCCACGAGACACAAAGACATAAAGTCATGCTGCCTGCACTGTGGATATCAGGCATTTCTACCTAACTTCATCTCCTGGGTCATCCCATAGAGTGGGGAAAGGCAGAAGTGTTTAAAATCAGACTAACCCCTAAAGTCAACTCTGCATGGAATCCACATTATCTTTGTGATTGTCAGGTAAGAAGGACCATAGCTGATTTGGGTATTAGTTTGGACATAAAAAAGCTGAATTTATACATCTGTAAAATGTGTGAACCTTTCTATTTATGCGTGCATACTTTTGCAAAAAGAAAAATCACTTCTGAAACACAGACCCTCTGTGAGCAGGCCCCTGATGACAAATCTGAACACCTCTAATTAAATCTGCTGGTGCTCTTTGTCCACTTATTAAACCACTTAAAAAAAAAAAAAACTAGAAAACCAAAGTGCTGAAAACTTGAATAAAACAGATTAAAACTCGTAAGCCCTATGTGCAACAGGTGTTAAATCTAAATGCAATGAGCATTATGTTACCACCTGTGCTCATCTTATTCTGGCCAAAACAATATCCTCTGCAGGTGTGCCGGAGAAGTAGGAATGTAACAGTGCTTTAGAGTAAGGGGAGAAAGTGGCAGCTTTGGCTGAGGCTTTCACATCAAGTCTGCAGTCAAAGAACATTCACCTGCATGCCAGAGGATGACCAGGTCTGTATGCAGAAATTTCTGGGAACCACATGCAGGCGTGAATACTGAGAAATACCTTTTGCTAACTAGGTTTCTCTGTATACTGCTGCTCATCCATCTGGAAATGATGGCATGTGCCAATTGCAATATTTCCTGGGATTAATAAAAGGATCAATTAGACAAAGAGCCTTTCATATTTATCATATTCATCATATTTATGAGCTGATTCTGACATTTCTTTTTCTTTTCACTTTTTTCCTTTCTGCTTCAGTAGTAGCTGAAGATTGCTGATGAGATAACTGCTTACAGTAATTCAACCCTTAGCTGCTCCCAGCGGGTAAAGTTCAAACCCAAATGAGATGGGTTTGGATAGAGAAGTAATAAATTTCACTGGTGATCTTGGTTTCTCAGCTTCTGTGGAGCACCAGGTCCATCAGGAAAGCGCTCCTTGCTCCATGAATTCATGGTATTCCTTCTTCATCAGTCCAATATTCATTAAAACTATGAGTGAGACCCTGGAAGACTTTTCTTAAACCTTCTGCATTATTTCCTGTACAGGGAACATGCCATTTATATACCTCTCATTCAACTGAGAGGTTCACAGTAACACTTCTCCACAGTGACCTGCATAACTTCTCCACAGCTCTTTGGAAGGTAGGGCATCCAAATCAGGGGGTGAGATATACTTTGAGCATTTGCAAGACTTTGTTATTCAAAACACAGTTTGAAAATGGCTGTAGGAATTTAATTAGAAACTTCCATTAGGAGATTAGATGACTAGAACAAAGAAAACCAGTGAAAAGGCTTCTTATTAAAACCAGTAGCACTGCAGAATATTGATAATATAACAAAGGAATGAGTGGATATGCATAGCAAATTATTAAAGGTTACAGATAAATGTCCAAAAGTTGCTTAGTTTCTGGTTATCCCAGTATATACAGAAGCCACTGAGACAAGATGACACATAGTCCCTGCCCCTACAGAACACAGTGGCTGTGGACAGCCAGAGGTATTAGAGTGCAAAGCTCAGCAGTGCTCTGCATTAGTTGTTTGCATCTTTTCTGCCCTACTGCATAGATGAAGCATGAACAAACACATACAAGTCCACAGGTTGCAGCATGGATTCTAGGCACAAAGATTAGTAAATGTAAACTCCTCTGATAAATAATCATGTCTGGCAAAAGGGGAGTTTATGCCTGGAAAAGGACAGGAGCAAGAACAGTCTCAGGGCTCTGTGACACTGCAGAATCCCTAAATACCCTTGCTGGGCAATGTCAGCTCAGGTGAGCCTCAGTCCTAGGAAATTCTGCCCAGAAAACTGTCTTGATGGAGTCAGAAACTTTCACAGGGAATCGAAAAATCAATAAATTATTTAAGATCAAACTTGGATGCAATTTGAGTAAGTTCAGCTTCCTGGAACTCAGATGAGTTGTTGCCACTCGTGGTCAGGTCTTAGCGTCTACTTACTCAAAACTGTCCTACTGTTTCCATCCAAGACTGGTCCATATTCACAGCAGCCATCAAACCACAACTTCTTGTGGTTCTGCCCTCTACAGAAATCTGATCGGTGCCTAGTTTTATAGTTTATGCAACTAGGAGCCCAGTCTTACTTAAATTGTTCTTTCTGATACAGTCTGGCCCACTTTTGAATCTGCACTTCAATTTTTCAAGACTTGGCCGAGAGCAGTCAATGAGTTTGTAGTACGTATGGAACAAATAACTGAGGCACAAAGCATCTTCCTTTTCAAAACAGAAGTGCTACATTTTCCCAAGCATCAAGTGTAAGCCTGTTGGTTATGTCTATACGACGTTGCAATATTGAGCTAGCCCAGGGCTAATTAGCCAGCAAAGCGCTATGCTGATGTATGTATGTAGCTGTCAGTGTCCGAGTTAGGTCATGCAGAGTTTGATCAGGTATCTTTGCATCATACTTCAGAAAATAGAGAATGATGAATTGTAATTTTTACCAGGGATATACAGAGTCCATTTCTATGAATACAGGTGAACATGCACTCTATTATTGCTTGAGAAAAACCTCCTAAGTACCCAAGAGAAAGCCAGTACATGAGTAGGCATGCAGGCATGCACTGCCTCCCTAAGCCTTCTCACAACCAAAGATCCTCCCATCTTTTTCACATTCCAGTGGAGTCCAGTGAGCCAGCACAAACTGCCTTGTGTCTCCCTGGGCCGCTGTAACAGGCTGGGGCAGCTGAATAGTCTCACTTTTCAATTCCAGACCCTTCTTAATGAGACTAATGTGACTTCAAACAAAGAGCCAGCTTTGCTGAAGACTAACAGATCTACACTTACTTCAGGATTAGCCATACTGGAAACCAGGTAATACCTACCATCCTGCGAATGTGGAAGCCAAAGCAGCACAGCTAGCAACTTGACAACTTTTGTCTACAGAAAAGGAAGTAAACCAATAAATTCTCACACAAAGATTTACAGAGACAAGTTTCCTCTTTGTTAGACAGCATTTTAATGGTTACCAGTTACTAAAAGGTTAATAAATTTGAATATTTCCAAGAAAAAGTAAGGGTATTACAAGATTAATAGATAGCTAGATGGATGACTGTAAAATACTAGAAAATTGCTGATTGCTTTGCTAAAGGGCAGAGGCAAATTACAATCATTGTCTTTTGTTCTTGTGAACCCAAGGCATATTTTTTTTTTTTGTACTCAAGTTATTTTAAAATGAACCATACAAGAAACTATGATGTCCCAGGAAAAAGTGAATATAACCCAGGACATTTAAATGGGTCATAAAGCCATGCTGAAGCAATACTAAACCACCCCAATATATTTGCCCATTTCACATGCTTCACACAGTCTGGAAAAGGCTAGAAGACATGTGTCTTTTTAAGAATCCTACAGTATCTTAAGGTCAATGTTATGGTAACACAAGCTCCCTCCCTTTCATCTCAGAAAGAAAATTGTATGGCTACTGCAAGACAAAATCCCATCCAGTTCAGTAGTACAAAAATTTAAAAATCCATTCTTCTACACTCCTTGCTGATGAAACTACATGGGGTTACCTGCTCTAAAAAGCAAGGAATAAGGATGTGAAGCACGTAATGGTGGCAGAACAGCTCCAAAACAGACCTTGCTTGGTACTTATAACAAGTTTCCATAATAATTTTTACTATCCTAATGAAACAAACCAACCCCCTCAAATACAAAAGTCACAAATCCTTCACCTTTTCAAAAGCCTGTGCTGGTCCTGAAAAATTCTTTTCATAATACTGTGACCATGCCTTTCAGAAACTCGGAAGAAGAAACAAACTTCCCTTCTGAAGAAAAATTAAACCATCTCCAGTCTGTGAGACTGTTACACAAAAAAAGTAGAGTTGCCTCAGCTGGATTCCCATAGTAGTTATAAGCTTCTCATCCTAGCAGCAATCTGGACCAGAATGCCTTTTTTGTTACACCCTTGTTTTGTTGTGAAGAAGTACAATGATTTCATGCAAGACTGTAATAAATTCCCGGGCCCGGCACCCCATTCTGGCCACAGCCAAGGCCTGCCTTGAGTTGGAGCTGAGCAAGAAGGCTTTGTCCTGTGGTCTCCTCAACCCCCTGCTCCAGCAGGAGCCTGGTGACACTGGGAGAGCCTGGGCGGCAGCCCGGAAAGGCTCTCCTGATGATGACAGTCAGGCTAAGAAGGAGCCTGGTGCAGAAGCAAGGGGTCTCCCTGGGGACAACCGGGATCTTTGGAAGTCAGCAGCTTTGGGGGCCTCTTTGGCTCCTTTCCTCCTTAGGGAAGAGCTCCTTGAAATTCCACTCAAAATAACTCTAGCGTTCCCCCAACCACAAAGTATCTGCTTTAAACTTATGTTTATATGGTAATATTTAAATTATAAAGCACTAGCCTTTCACCTTTAGGTTCCTGACTGGATTCAAACCCTCTTCCTACGGGAAATGAGTTTGGTGGCCTAAGCTGAGTCTCGAGTAGACAAAAGTCCTTATCTCTAAACTCCAAACATAATTCAGCACAACATGGCATGATTGGAAGTCCCTGCTCAGGAAAAGACAAGGAATGAGCTTGTGTCAAAAGTAAATTACCTAAGTAATCAAATCAATACTGAATTCAAAGTGGAAATATCAAAATTATCAGGTGGTGCTGCGGAGGCTACAAAATTGCTGTTTAGCACAATGTTTTCTAGCTATATTCAAAATGAGAAATGTCATTTAGAGCAGATAAACTACAAAAAATGAGGTCAAAGCTGCAAAGAAGCATAAGCTGAGAACCTTAATAAATTAAAAAATTTCCTTGAATAGCACCTTATCTCCCTTGGAAGAATGCATACAGTTTGGAACTGTGTATCTTCCCTTCTCCCAAGCACGAGGCAAAGAACGACCATGATCTGCATCTCAGATACATTTGAAGATGGCTGAGTATGGGGTGGAAATATCATTGAGAGGTGAGTCCTTATGCAAATTTGACAAGTTTAAAATTGGACATTGTACATCATGGCAAAATAGCTACAGATGAACTAACATATCTTTAAGTTTAAAGAGATTAAAGAAAGTACAGAGAAGTGCAGTTCTCCTCTCGGGTTGGAGGGGATAAAAACATGTAACAGACTGTGAACCTTTTCACCTGATGATGAAAAAAGAAAAAAAAAAGCAGCTCTTAACAAAAAAAAATTGTTACGTTGTGATCCTTAAACCATCTCCTGGCCAAGTTAATGTGACATTAGATATTCACTTCTTCCCTGCCTGCTTGCTTTATAGTCTCTACCCTTTACTCACAACAAAATGGATGACAGTTTCATTACAGAATGGCATCACTTGTCGAACTTTGAATTACTGATCATAAAAATATCAGTTATTCTTTGAAGGATTGTTTGAGCACTCTTTTTTTTTTTTTTTTTATCAGCATTACTGTTCAGGGCAACGTACACAAGGGGTTGAGGGGGGAAGTGATGGTGGAAAGAAATCAAACCTGGCTGAAGAGCTATGAGTTTGCAATACCCTACCCATACAAACAAGCTTCTATCGCAGTTATAGACAGCAGAAATAAAAGGGAGCTTTTTGGCTCACAGCTATAAAAAAAAAAAATTATCATAGTGATGAAGTTCCTCAGCCATCAACAGAGCTGTGATAACGCTGTTTGATGATGATTTTCCCATGAATGTTAAACAGCCGCCACTGCGGAGGAAAAGGAGCTTATCTGCACCTAATACTGATCTCTAATTCCTGCCCTTCTTGAACCATCCATTTTCTAACAGCATTAACTGGCAAATTTACATCCCATCTTAATGCTGCTAAAGAGGACAGGAGATGAAGAGTAAATGACAGCAGTGTAATGAGGATGGCTTTTTTCTCCTTTCTCTTTAATGGCTGAAGATTTACACAATTGTCTGTAAGCTTATATAGAGAGCTTACCTGAACCTTTTGCCAGCATGGATTCAACTTACAGGAGCTTTTGTTAACTAAATACACATAAATATTTTTAAGGAGGTTTAATATTGTGACTTCAAAGAAAGCTAAAAGACAGGATGAGAAAAAATATTTTTTAGCATTTTGATTATGGATAAAAATTGCTAATATTTATTTCTTAAGCAGATGCAGTCATATTTCCAAAATACAAAAATCAGATTTTAATAAAAATTCTTTTTCTGCTAAAAAATACTTTTTTTTTTATCATATAGAAGAAGAATCTTTTTTTCAGGTTACAGAATCTTAGTGAAGAATTATCTCCAAAACTCAGAAATCAATGGTTATCCAAATACATTATGTAGAGCTGTGTTTCACATGTCACCCACAATATGGATTGCTTTCTGATCAAGTACGTTCCATCAGAATAGAAGGCGCTACACTGCATGGCAGAAAGGAAAGTAAGAACGGAATGTTCTAATATAGGAAACCACAGCAACAATACTTGGCCAGATTCAGTCAAAGTATTTCTATACATTCAGATGATAATTTCAGTGGCAATTAGAACCAGTTCAAGATGTGCTGTCGATATTCAAAAGGCTCTTGGTCTAGCTCAGGCTTTTGCTCAGATACAAAAGACTAAATTTAATTAGCAAGAATTTTTTTTAAGATAGCTTTTTTTTCCTCAATTCTTAATTTACTTCATATATATTATTTCTCCAGGGTGTCCAAGAAAGGCTGTAGTTGAAAGACAAAACACAAAATATTGTTTAGAAGTCCAAAGGTAGAGGCTTCAACTCCCACTCCATGAGTATAACCCAGGGCAGCATAGGTGTCTGAAATAAATGCAAGACAGGGAACTTGCTGTTTTTCAAAGACTTTTATTGTAAGCTATTAAGTTTACTCATCAGAAATTTCAGTGTTAGTTTAATACACATAGCCACTATTTCCACATCAGGCATGTCACGGATATTTAATACATACAAAATAAATATGTATCTATTAACGTATGCATATCTATACATACCTACACATATTTAAGTATAATATCATATCAAATACATATGACAAACATAAACATCTAGCATAATAAAATATTCAAAATTAATTTTTATTCTTCTTTCAG
Organism: Elanus axillaris; assembly: GCA_026212715.1. Lineage (NCBI taxonomy): Eukaryota > Metazoa > Chordata > Aves > Accipitriformes > Accipitridae > Elanus > Elanus axillaris. Next base: position 35,513,479 of record JANZLQ010000100.1, on the reverse strand, counting down.
CAACATTGGTATACACTTCCCCTCCCTTTCTCAATGGGAAAACTGTAAATGTACCTTTAGGAGGGCTTCTTAGCAGTCCACTGCCTGTCTACCCATACACCTACCATTGCTCATCTAACGAAGGTTCAAGAGCCCTGAACCATTGTTGTTTGAACAACCACTGTTGTTCCCATTGAAATGAGAAAAGAGAGCAGTTCCAGGCCAATTACTATTGCTATGCTGACCATCATGATGTACATTCCTGGAAGCACATGTATCTCAGAACGCAAACTTTCTTTATGCTTAAGATAATATTTGGCATTTACATTTATAAAACATACTCGTCTAAGACTCCAGGGCCTAGAGTTTCAAAGAGGTGTAGATTTCTAAACTGCTTTACTACCTTTGATTATGTAGGCTTATATTTTGAGGACATTAAGACATGCTGTAGGTAGAACCCAAGACATCCAACACACAGTGTACAGGACTGATTAGTGAATTATATACTTTGCCATGGGGTATAAATGAAAATTTGGGTGGCTGTCTTCTCCTTCTCTACATTAATTCCTTGGTACTAAGAGGCTGATAAAGTAAGCTAATTTGTAATCTGTCATTACTGTCCAAAAATACCATAAACAATTTGAACTTCAATTCAATGTAGTCAGCCCTCAACCCCAGCAAATTGGCCATAACTTTCTTCTAGCCTTTTAAAGACACCTTAACTACCTGCTATAACTAGATCTCAGAGAGTCAAATAAAAGCAATACATACCCAGAATAAATATGTTCATCTGATTACTTCTGTTTATTGATCAATTCCTACCAGAAAACCAATTCTTTTTGCAAATGATAAGCAGTTTCAAGTTGAATGTTGCCATGACCCAACACTAGATTCTCAAATCACTAATGAAGTTGTTACACAGAAGTCTGCACATAAGAAACAGAGAAGCCTGCATTTTGTGATGTATAGATCAAAACCAATTTCAGAGGCTGGAAAGATCTGTATAAATCTGTTTTGGTTTTGATTTCCCTTTGAGCATCATCCAAGCCTTCACTCCAGTTGGCTTTTTGGCAGACAGAAGTGTCCTGTCATGGACTAGTTTACCTCTTCCAAATAGGTCTCAAATTGAAATACTTTGCCTGTCTTTCAGATATGAAATAACCACATGCTTATTAATCCAGCTATCTGCATGACATATTAGTACTCTCCAATTTAACTTTCCTGGCAGGCCATCCTTATGTATTGCATGCAACTTCCTGAAAGAACAAGGACACAAAGGAAGAGGCCTGAGCTCAGAAGAAAATGAGATTCTTAATAGAGAGCAGGATATAGAATGGACACTGGAAAAGAATCTAGGAAGAACAACAGGCATTCATGTCTCACTATCTCTCCAAGGCTATAATCCTGAAAGTATCTCACTACAGCTAGGTGAGAATTTTTTACAAAATGCTATTTCCACTAAAAAAAAAAAGTGCTCTTTTCATGAGAATCAAAACATTATCATTTCTTATAAAACCAGAATGAAATATATCCATCAGGCAGAAACCCTCTGAAATAAATGGAAGAGGTTTGGGGTTTGCTTTTTTTAAAAAATGAAATTGAAACTGATTCATTTAAAACATCTGAATTACTCTTTCCACAAATCACTGCAGTATATTATGAACAAAAACTCAGTTCAGTGTTAAACTACACCATAGAAAACATATGTTTTGTCAAAAAAAACAAAATGAAAAAATTTAAAATTTTTTTAATTCTTTATATAACTACCCATTACACTGAAAAATCAGTCTGATATAATGAATCTAGAAACATAAAGACTTCAGCATAGTAGATACTTCTGTTTTCAGCCAATTCTTCCACATGTGCACACACACTTAGATCTATGTTTAAAACTGGTTTACACTTGGCTGTATGGCAAGAAGGCAAAACCCAAGGTCAGCATGGCAGTGTACCCAGTTTTTATTTTGCTGCCCACCATAAATAAATATAAAGCTAAGAAAGAAAGAAAACTGGTGAAAAACCTGTAGAGGTCCACCTTAAAGATGCAATATAATTAAAGCATCATCACAAAATTTCACCGTCTCCTCAAGTTGCAGCATGTACCATCAGAATCACTGTTGGCAATGCAGAACACCAAGTGTACCAAAACTGTATCTTATTATAAATTGCAGATTTTTTTGTGTGCATATAACAAACATTTTAGCATAACAGGACACAGTAAAGATGCACCTTCAGGGGTACTTCACAAAATATTTTCTCCTCGGCTGCATATTTTGGAAGAGAGGGGACAAGGAAATAATGGAGGAAGAAATAGCGACAGAAATTAGGGGTTTATAAAGAAAGTGCAGACACACCCTTAAAACAAAAAAAGCCCTAAATGCCATCCAAATTGCTTGAATACATGATGATGCCCCAGCTTCTTTTAACACTAAGCCTTACAAAGAGAGATGGGAAATATGATGTGGCATAACTCTGCGTTTAATCAAGGTGAATCCCTCTCTGCTGATTATCAAGTGAGGATAGATTTCCTGCTCCACTCTCTATCCTTATACACGAAGAAAGATACTGTGACTGATAACATCTAAAACCATAATAAGAAAAAGAGATTATGTTAACTGTTGCTTAAGAAGTGTCTTTGTACCAGAGAAACAAACAAATTGTCAGCTTTAAAAATCAAAGGGCAATTTAATGTTGCAGTTCTACAGGAACACAAAAGGACTAATAAAGAGCTGCCTCCTCTTGTTGCAGGTAGATCACAAAACTCTCACTGTTCTGAGCATGTCAGCAGTGGCTTCCTACTACGACCACCTTACACCAGCCCTGGGAATACATGGCTAACTAGCTTTATCTTAAAAACTGGATTATAGGCTGGCTATGCTGGCTTTATTATTGTACCTGAGTGAAGAAAAATGCAAGACAGCTATGCTTCTGGGAAGAAAACTTTCAACATTCCTGAATATGCGAGGTCTGTTTTTTGTATGTGATGTAGCTCTTTGTGCCCTGCCACCCATCTGGAATACCAGGCCAGAGTTCCCCCCAGAGTACAGTGGTACTAGACTGTATAATGGAAATGGATTTTATCTGGCAGAAAAAATAAGCTAAATACAGAATGAACAGTCTGCATTGGAGACCCCTAAATCAGAACCCAGAACAATACAAATCCCAATATGCTTGACTGAACTGAAAATCACTTCTCACGTAGAGGCTGTTCTGGGGAATGTCTGCGCTATATTATTGCATGCTTGAGGAAGCCAATGAACTGGATCCCACTGTAGTAAGAAATGGTTCTGACTACAATGAAGCCAGGAAGTGATTTGCAGGTGAGAAATAACAGTGACTGTCCTGTAGTCCAAGACACTGCGAGGACACCGCAAGATGACCCTGAGCAAAGTGTGCAGTTCATCTCAGATGATCTCCCTGATCTTTGTCTCTCCTTCCCACACACTGGCGCACAGATGAGGATGTGGATGTCCAGAAAGTTCAGTACCATCAGTTTTACAGTTTGTCATTTGATACAGCCCTAGTATGCCCTAGAACTCTTCATGACCCTTGTGTGGCCACCCTTACTTCTACAGTGTGTTAAGATATATGCCTGGCCTTATTTTGAGAACCAATAAATTCATTTCAGTCAATATGGTTAGGAAATAAAAGAAAAAAATGAAGAAAAAGGGAGTCAAGCCAAAGAGTAACTTTATATCTAAGCAGCCAATACTGGACATCTAGACTTGATCAGATAGATGGAAGCTGCAAGCAGCAAGCACAACGAAAGACAGGCGTAAATATTAACCAGCCTCAGTTAACTTTTTACACACAAACCCCATAGCATTTTGTTTGTAGCAGCAGACTTACATTCATTTTTGTGTGTCAAATTATGATGCTTATAATGCGGTATAGTGAATTCAACCTGTGCAAAATATCACCAGTGGCATTTTTAAGTGGTCCAGTTTGAAAATGTGACCCTTAGAGACTTGATGGATAAAATTAGTCAACTCTGTAACTTTTAAAATAGCTCTTTTCTAATTAAAGTATGATGAAGCTTTCAGCCTATCTAGCTTGGGATGCAGAGTGCACTAGCAAACCAATTAGAGATAGTGGCAAAAACAAAATGGTGTCACAAAAAGATTTACCACATCAGTCCCTCCAGTAGCTGTACCATTTCTGCTGATAAAGGTGAAACAACAGCTACTGCTGCAGCTAAGGCTGAAGCTAATGTTAAGCTGACAAATCAACTTTTAGAGTCTTGGGAGATTCAGCAGAGCTATCAAGAGGCACAAAGGCTACTAATGCTTATGTCATACTTCTCAATTCTCACATTTTACCCAGGAGACACCAGATTTTTTGGCTTAAAAATTTTTTGATTTTTGTATTCTCCTGGGCAGAAAATCAAAGAGGCCCATTAATTCAATAAGAATTTCACATATCTCGCTGCTTGATGTTTTTTTTCCACAAGACTCACACTGTTTGAGGTTGAGAAGTATGCTCTACTTTGATAATGACACCCTGAAGGATAGCAATGGTAGAAAGATGAACATACAACGAAATCCCAGCTGCTGCTAGTCAACTCAAACATTCAGTACATGTCAATGCTTGAATTCAGGTGGAGAGACCACCATATATCATTACAATGCTATGCAGGGAAGCCTACATAATAAGGCACAAAGAACAATTTGGCCAGTGTTTGAACCTACATAGCACAGAAAACAGAACAGATTGGTCTGACTCTTGTAAGCAAGCATACAGCTAGTAATGATCTGTCAAACATTTGCACACCTTGTGGTAATCTGGTTCACCACTTCTTAGAGGACATGATTACACGCTTACTTGAACAAATCTCCCTGGCTGTCTAGTGGTGAGCATTAGTAGAAATGGGAAGAGACAAACAGATATGATGCTACAAAAAGGAAGAGCAATGATTTTTATGACAGACTTTCCTCATGTTGTTCCAATCTTTCATATCTCAAAATGCAATGGCAAAAAACCCCAAATTTTTTAAAACTTGAAGTTATAGACAAAAGCTAAAAGCAGAGCAAGTGTTAGAGGACAGACCAAGGTCTTGCAAGTAAAGTACTCTCTTGTTAGGTTCAAATTATGTTCCAAAAACCCAAAGAATACAGCTCCTTTGTGGTCAAAAGCACATGTGTTTGGGCACTTGAGGGCAGAATTACTAGATCTTCTGCATACAATGTTTTATCAAAACAACCCAGCGTACTCTGTATTTACATTCAATCATATTCCATGTGGCAGAATGTTCATAGCATGAGATGAGTGGTAAAGACCTAGGAAAAGTATGTAGCTCAGATTTTAAAAATCTATATACAACTTCAAACAAATCTGTTCTCCTTTGCTTCAGTTACAGATAATTTTGGAAAGAAACACTATGTGCCTAATAAATATATTATTCAGAAATTAAGGTGAGCTATAAAACAGAAATACAGATGCAAAGTTTAGGACTCAGTATCCCAGTGTAGTTCATCTGTAAAGTTCAGATCTGAAACTTAATTCAAATTGTATGTGGGTGGCTCTTCAAAGCCATAGATTTAATTCAAGCTTAGCTGCAACTTTATTATAATGAAGAAATAGTAATTAAAAGACTAAGTTAGCCAGAGGAATTGGGAAAAAATGTAAGGCAAAGCATAATTTTAAGATGTAGGTAAACACAGAAGAATGATGTCTAGTTAATTACATGCAGGAGGAAAGAAATAATATGAATTAGGAGCATGACATTATTGAAGGTAATAACACCCAGTAATACATCATAGATTATATGAGATAAGTTGAAGAAGAGTAGAGTCTTTACAGGTGCAATCAGAAAGGTTACAATTAAGTAACCACCATATAGTCTACCATCTATGGATGTGATATGAAAACTGGCCTGGTTTTAGGAAATAGTATAGGGAAGGTGGTTGAAATCCTGTATAATCACCACTCGGTTTTTCAGGGGAGGCAGAACAAAAGCTGACAGAAGGTTTTCTGACTCATTAGATTAGCAATACTTGCAAATCATAGTGAAAACATCTGCATTTGACACAAGATGATGTACTCATAGTGGAGGAGACCTTTGGAAACGGAACCCTACTATTGGACTTGGTACTGGAAACAGGAACTAGAGGGGGAGAGTTCCTAAAGTCTTAAAAACTCAGAAAAAATATAAATTATCCAAATTAAGATTCAATTTTCAGTCTGCAAATAACACAGGAAAGACATCAGAAGAAATATTACTAAATGTCCAACAGAAATACATTTCTAATTGACCGAAGCCATTTTGCCTTTATAATGCTGATACCTGTATTCCTGATTTTGTTTTACCAAAGACGTTTTCTAAAACTGTCAGTTTAAGCAGCACGCGCAAAATACAATCTGTTTTTTCCTGGGGCCAGCGTTTTTTTCTGGGCTCTGAAAGCATAGCTCTGATACAAATCTACATCTATGTGTGCCTGCTGCATTAGTGATCATACGCAATGGCCTGTCTGCTGTGTGAGATTATGGGGATACTGCAGGCAGGGGGCAAGGGATCAGCCAGGATGTGTACAAACTTCAAATTGCTGGCTACACCCCTGACTGAAGTCTACATAAATTATGTCCACCACGTTCCCATCATTTATTTCTTTTGTCATTCCTTCAAAGAACTCGGTCGTATTCTGTCTGACAGGATTTATTCTTGGTAAAACCATTGCTGATCTTCTTTTAATAACCCTTTCTCCTATAAATACACAGCACTTTCATCCCTAATGATTGATTCTCATATCTTAACTTTCAGCAATATATCTGAGGATAGCTATTGAAAAGCAAGTTTCATCTGCCAAGGCAAGTATAAAGATGAACTCAGGTGGCCCTATGCTTAAATGTCTATGTATCTATTTATCATCTGCTAAGGTACAAACAGCTCATCATTACAACAACAACCACTGAAGACGAAAATGGTATCCTTCACTCAGTCAATTCTAAAGCAAGAATCCAGTGTCTGGAAATACCAGTGTAAGTTTTTTGAACAGGAAAAGGAAAAAACAACCCTTTGTCACATTTTTCTGTGAGAAAACCATTTCCCACCCTCTCCATCAATACATGTCTACTACAGCTAACATATTCGTACTAAAAATGTGACCAGTTCATTCTAATACAGACTCCCAACTTTAATAGTTATGGTTGGTTGATTTCCTCCTGTTTTAAAACATAGAGAAAAAAACATGGTATCTGCTCTTGCTAATACAAGTTTGCATGCCTGTGTCCACTCTAGAACTAGCTAATGCAATTCCATGTCAGCATTTTGTAAGTCTCACTATTGCACTGATGAAGAAACTTCAGTTAGTCTGGAACTCAGCTGCTGAAATTTTGACTGACACCATGCATGAAAATCACATTACTCTGGTTGTAAAAAACCTTCTCTGGCTACCTGTAAAGTACAGGATTATGTGTAAAGTCCTAGTTATTAACTTACAAGTCCTTAAATTGACTTGGGTTTGAATACCTCAGAGACATTCTGGAACCATACATCCCCAGTCGTTTTCTTTGGTCTCAGTCAATTGGATTAGTTCTTTTTGGCTGAAGACATTGAGCTACAGGGCATTTTTAGTATTTGCTCACTTCTCATGGAATTCATTAACCATGGAGGTCAGACTAGCTGACTCTCTAACATGCTCTAAATCTGAACTTAAGGTATACATTTTCAGATTGCTTATTAGGATGTATAAAAGTTATATGATTCTCTCTGTTAGGTTTCTACAGTCTTTTCACATATGTACATATCCATGAGTGTCAATAATTCAGAGCTAGAATTAGTCTTGTCTCAGGGTTATTTTCCCTCTATGCACTGCAAGAAGAAACCACTTTGTATTATTGCAACTTTTCCCAATAACTTTGCAAGGATCTGCAGAGAAGAGACTTGGCAGATGGAAATCCAATGCTTAGACAAGACATTCCTATTTTTAAAGCACGTTTGACAACATGATCTAGATCAATACTTCCAGGAAGCACAGCAGGTGAAATAGAGAGCAACTCTCTAAGTGTTTTTAAGTCTTTCATTCACATATTATGAGTATTTGCTTTTGTTCTCTGTATTTGCTTTTGTTTTGTATTTGCATTTGTCTTCCTTTTTCTCACCAGTACACACTCAAAGAAGCTCCCTTGGTTTTAGCTGGTCTGCACCACAGTAAATGAGCACTGAATTCAGACATTAGATCAAATTAAATTCTGATCTAAATAATTAATAAGACTAGATCAGATCATAATTTTACTGTACTAACAGGCATTCTTACCAACCCCTGTGTGGTGTGATGATACCTACATCCCACAGTGGTACTGCAGATGGACATATTCTAAATTATAAAAGCATAACAAACTTAAAAGGTTGACTAATGAGATGCACAGTCTAATGGTATTTGATTTGATCCTCTGCCTGTGTCATAGGGGAAAGTCTTAACTAGCTATAGAGAGGATGACACAATCAAAAAAGGGAGGCATGGATGCACCTAATCCATGAACATGCTCCGGGTATTTGGTATGTCATATAAAGAACAATTCCCTATCAGTAGTGTATGAATAACTGTGTCTTGAGCTTGCATGCCAACAGTTATGGGTAGATGTCATCACTTTAAAAAATAAAAGCTGTTTCTATAGACATGCAAGACAGTTTGGTGAATTTGCCTGGTTTAAATTAGGCTGAGTGGTTCATGATGGTGTAAGGAGGGGAAAGATATTTTAATAAAACCAGCCAAATCAAACCTTCCTTGCCCAATCGACTTTTCACAGAACAGGTTGACAGGGTATTAAAAGCTGTTCCATTGCATTCTGCATGTGAAAAGGGTGCCTAGCATCTAGATTTAATAGAGCCCTAAATAGCTCTAGATAATTTATTCTAGTTATAGCTTTAAGTTCTGTTTTTCAGAGAATATGAGTCTTTCAAAAATGGTTTCCATGCAAATCAAAACCAGCTGAAAGCTTGCCAAGGCCAAGATGTAATTTAAGATGGCATTTAAGCTGCTCTGTCTTTTCTGTCTCTAGAGATATCATCATAAAATAAAAGAATTCATCAGGTAATGTTTTCTTCATTATTCAACCACACAATTCTGAAGTGAAAAAGATAATTAGACATACAGTGCTGTCGACACATAGTTTATGAGGAGATTCTGATTAATTAGCTATGGTAAAAGGTTTTTATATAGTCATAATTAATTTATATTTCAAGAAAAAAGGCAAATAGACAGTACACAGATTTTAATATTTCTTTCCTCTGACAGTTTTATCAAAGTAATTTTGAAGTTCTGTTGAACCTACTGCACTTCATTGTTACTTTATAAAGCAGGAAACAAACATCTAACAGCACAACTAATACTGACTTTCCTGGGAGTCAGACAGCTTAACACTCTCACACCATTTTGAAAAATGCATTTTTTCTCTGCTGAACCAGCAAGTGAAACCACTGTGAACTGCTCACCAAGACACACCTTGGTCTGGAATACATTGAATCAGCAATGCAAAATTTGGATGTAACACACAAGTTGCCTTCTAAGTTCTGCCATAATTCCTGCTACTGATTTGACCTGATTTATAGTAGGACTGAGGTCAAAAGGTGTTCAATCCATATTTCCTTTACTTTTGCATATTGAGTATTAGCTAAAGAGTTAGACATACTGTCTTCATATATTGTCATGTTAGCTCTAGACTCATGCTCACGCTCAAATCCAAACTTCCCTAACTGGCCTCACAGGCCACCCATTGATTTATGCTTTGGTTAATACCAGAGTGAGCCAACCAGTGCAGCAGGCAAAGAGAAGGATGATGCAAACTCAAGGAAATTCAAATGCGTAGAAGAAACGCAACTTGTTCAGACTATATCGTACAGAAAAAGTGAGTCTATACTCAGGCCCAAATAACAAAGACAAAGCCACAGAGACTAACTGGTGTATCTTCAGTAAATTACTGGCAGGGATTAATTTAATCCAAATAAGAGAGATTAAAGTCTCACTGATCTTTGAGACAATCTTTAAACTGCATCACTGTGTCTTCAGGTACATTAAGCCAGAGCACCTATGTACTATGATGTAAAGTTTCATTTTTTCTGAAACAAACATATTATGAATTCATGTTTGGATATGAGGCTAAAGGTACAAGCACACATGCAATCACCAGATATTGATCAGGGATTGTTATTCACTTCTTTTAGTCACTTATTCTGAGAGACGCTTAGAAGCAAAGTGTCCTCTTGGGACCTTCACCAACAACCACTGGAGACAGTAGGAGTCTTTCCAGTATAATTTGGCTCAGCCCTTCGAAAATGTTCAGGTGGCACTTCAGCTACATGCAGAATCAGAAAGACTGCCAAAAAACCCGTTTCTTCTCTTGTTTCAGCAAGAACTTTCATGATAAAAAGTAGCTTAAGAATCCTACACAGCAAGATCCCAAGAAATGTCCATTAAATTTCTGGTTAGGCTTATTTGATGCAGTATATTACTCAGAATGATATGGAGCTATAAAAAATGTTACAATAGTGAAGATTCCTGAATAAATAATTCTCAATTAAGTGTTAGCACCTAATTATATTAACTTATAGTAATTACTGATTCAATTATGAAATTGAAGATTAACCTGAAAATGCAGACTGGCTAATTTATTTTTATGATAGCTATACACTAATAGCAGATGTAGTTGGGCTTCTCTAGGCACAAGCAAGGTAAGGGTTATTTTAACACTTGTTTAGAAAGCTAGATTATCTTGCAACACTTGAAGAATATCTGACTAGAATACCTACTGAATTGTGTCTGATACAATGTTACATTTTATTATTCTATAGTCTCATGTATCTTGCATAGAAATAGGGGAAGAAATAGACCTTGATATTTATCATCTCTGTTTGTCTTTTATTTTTTTCCAGTGTCGTGGTTTAACCCTGGCCAGCAACTAAACACCAGGCAGCCGCTCACGCACTCTCCCCCACCCAGTGGGATGGGGGAGAAAATCGGGAAAAGAAGTAAAACTCATGGGTTGAAATAAGAACGGTTTAATAGAACAGAAAAGAAGAAAGTAATAATGATGATAACAACAGTAATAAAATGACAACAGTAATAATAAAAGGGTTGGAATGTACAAATGGTGCACAGTGCAGTTGCTCACCACCCGCCGATCGACACTCAGTTAGTCCCTGAGCGGTGATTCCCCCCGACACTCCCCCCAGTGTATATACTGGACATGATGTCCCATGGTCTGGAATACCCTGTTGGCCAGTTTGGGTCAGCTGCCCTGGCTGTGTTCCCTCCCAGCTTCTTGTGCCCCTCCAGCCTTCTTGCTGGCTGGGCATGAGAAGCTGAAAAATCCTTGACTTTAGACTAAATACTAATTAGCAGCAACTGAAAACATCAGGGTGTTATCAACATTCTTCTTGCACTGAACTCAAAACACAGCACTGTACCAGCTATGAGGAAGACGAATAACTCTATCCCAGCTGAAACCAGGACATCCAGTCAAAATTCACATGGGGTGTTTCATGTCAGAATCTGACCTCTATAGTAAGTAAAAGAAGCAAACGTATTTCCTAGTACGCTTCTGTTTGGATTTTGTCTCAGGAACAGGAAAGGTAAGAGAATGCTTTATGGTTCAAATTTGGGTAGAGGGGAGAATAGGTTCAACTGTCAGTCCAAATGATTTTAGTTAAGTATTTAGGGAAAGCTTTTGACTTAAGAACAGCGAGTCAGAGTAAGGTGAACATGACATACATAAAGCTTCCTTTAGGTCAGGGAAGATGGACTAGATGAACTCCTGAAGCTCCTTCCAGATCTCAGATTTTATAAAGGTGTATAAAATAAGACTTTTGGTGTTTTGATCTCTCATGGAATCTCATTATTATAATTTTTTTAAAAATGCAATAAAATAAAAGAAATTGAATGAAACTTATCATTTTAGTATATTTAGCATAGCAGAATAACAGCTAACTTTCCATATTGTATGTGATTAGGGAAATAGTTTTAAAGAGCTTTAAAAGCACATAACTAAAAAAATAACAGCATGCCTTGGAATCTTAAACAGGTAATTTCTCCCAAGCCAAATTTTCAGTGATCATTTACTTATTTTGCTACTTACAATAAATATCATGATTCTCAACTACAAAGATAACAAGCTATATTTTATGAGTGGTGCATGTCACATTTAAGAAGTAACAAAGCAGTAAAGATTATTCACGTGTACAGATTATGTATTATTTGTTAGTGTGTCACTTCCAGTACTCTTTCTTTTCCAAGCGAAAGTATAAAAAACATGTGGTTAGCTATCACACTTTATGTGTTAGCTTTTACCCAGATAAATGTCAGATTTAGATAATCCTACGGGATCTATGCTTCAAATGCTTAGAAACATGACTCTGGAAGTTTAAGAAAATATATACATACATATTATTGAGATTAGTATACCAAATGGTACAGTCCTGCAATAATAATGTATGGGGCAGGATTGAGTTTAGCAACCATCTCCAAACATTTCCTACGTGAATTAGTGGAAACCAAGTATATGGTAAAGGGGAGTGGATTATTCAGTAAAGATGAGTGTTAAATATATCATTTCTCTCTAATCCATCTTGGTCCTAGCATATTTTTAAAAATTTCAATCTCAAGTATATTTGTAACTTTCAGGAAGATAAAATATAGCATATATGGCTTCCAAAAGTGACTGCTGTGGATAATTCTTTTTATTCCAATGCATGGGCTTTTGCACAGGTAATTAGTTTTTCCTCTACCATTTCTTTTTGTTTATATTTTTCCCATTTTAAATACCAAATATCTGTACAGTGCTCAGATAAATAAGCATCAGTATGAATACAACTGCTCTAAAGGCAAAACATTTTTCTGTTTTAAGTGGAGCTCCTACAACTGAACAAGTTTTTTGGCCCATCATGGGCTAAATATCTGTCAGTAGTCTGCAAGCCTTATAAAGCACCATATTTATTAGGCATGCCATTCTTGGGAACTGAAGCCTGCAGGAAAAATTTGTAATTAATCTTCAGGCATTCAAATACTTTTCCAAAATTAATTTTGCTTTTGAATTTTGTCTTTTAAGACACAGTCAAAGTCAAGTGCATTAGGACACTACCTTAAAGGGAGAATTTACATCTTGCAGAGCATCTCAGATACAAATAGTTTGAAGTGCATACTACTGAGAGGGCTGCTGTATACCTAGACCTTACTTCTTTGTCACATACTATGTTGCTATACAAGAAAGCAGAACATTCCATGCCCTGACAATTTATGCTTTTGACTTGCTTTCCTCATCAGAGTCTCAAACTTGAAAAATATAAAGAATTAAAAGATAATTAAAAAAATGCAGGAAAATTCTTTGTACAACCTCATTTGAGTTTTGAAGAAAGTCAGATTGTTTCACGTTTAAACAGAAACCTGTCACTACTCAACACAATGTAAACAAGTTATATAGGAGTTCACTGTCTCAAGCACCACTTCCATCTCACTCTTTCCACTTCATGACTGACTCACTGCATGTTTCAGTTACTTCCAAGACACACTGTATTACTCTACATTCTCATAAACACTAAATGTTTTAACAATTCTTTACTATTAAGAAGTTTGCAATTTCAGTTCATGAAAGGACCGTAGGAGGGGCAATCAAGATTTCCAATACAAAACAGAATTTGACACTGGATGCATAGAAAAAGAAGTGTAAACAGCAAGGTTAACCTTGTACTTGAGTCCTCCCTTTCCCATTGCTGTTAAAATCTATTTCCTCCTGATGGTTAACTCACAAATGCAAAAAATTAGACACCTGTATGCCACAGCTGCATAGATCTTGTTGCTGATCCAACCATCTGCAAAACGCAGCAGCCAGTTAATGAAGAAATCCATAGCACTCTTAGGAAACAATCCTTAATTTACCAAGTGCTGCCTGCAACTCAAAAGAGGCATCCAGTCTTTGGGATTCTTGATTAACAGCACTGGATTCAATTTTGGACCCTAAATGGACAGGCCAGCCAGTTTTAGTATTTCTGAGTTTCATCAAGGGCCTGATACAAACCAGACTGGTTTTGATTCATACACCAAAACAGACAGGCTAGAAGAATCAATCTCACTGATACCTATCCATAATAATCCACATCAGATAGACTCCTGCTGTGTACACACAGTTCAATATATGGAAAATATGTGATTTGGGACTTCTGACAGTTTGAAATATATGTAACTATATATACTAAGAATTTAGAGTGGGAACACTAAATTTAGAATTTAGAGTATTCAGCACTGATTTAACTGGGCCCTTATTAAAACATTCATTTCCTCAGAAGAAAAAAAAAAAAAAAAGAAACAGATCAATGCTGCATAGTTTTGAAGAAAAAAAAAAGGATGAAGAAAATATACTCGGTACTTACAATACAAGTATTAAGTGATAAGGGATGATATAGATGATGTCTCCATCTGTTAAACTATATCCTTTTCTTGGAAACCAGCTCTGTGTAAACTGCAAATAGGCAAGACAATATTTAATGAGAAAAGAATAGGATTCTGTGTATTGTAAGCATCACAACTAATTTTTTAACAACATTCCAACCCCAAAACTTTTGTAAAATTACTGTTGAAAAATAATGAGATACAATAAAACTATGTTTAAAATGTGCCAAATTATGATATTCCTGACACACTCAATGTAGAATTAAAAAGAAACATTTTCCAAAATGCTTGTTGATCTACAACCATTAATTCCTATTCTATTTAAATAAGTAATTCCTTCTGAAGTGTTTATTTCTAATCAAAGGGCATTTAAGATATTTTAAAAAAATTAAATAGCACCCACTTAACAATGTGTGTTCAGTAGATCCTTTCATCTCCCAAAATATACACACCAATTACCTTAACTTTTGTACAGACTATGCTATCCCAAAGAATCCCACCGTGCTTTGCAAATATAATTAATAACATGGCATGTCAGCTTCCACTGCTGATATGCAACCATCATTTCTGAAACTGTCAGCTCTTGGCAATACTATGTAAATGTTTAAAACAAAAGTGAAGAACTGGTTACATCTAGGGGGCAAATATAATCACTTAACTTGGAATTTGATGGGGATCAAGCACTGGGCTTTACAACACAGCTCTTACTATTGCATTCCCACGGTATCTTGATGGTTAGCATCCTTTAGATGCATAATGGATGCTAATGCTTGACTGAGTGACAGCATCAGAAGGAAGGGTGCTACACAATGAATAAGCCTGGGTTTGGTTTTGTTTTGTTTTTCATAACAGAGTTCAAACTTTCTTCTGCAAATTATGCATTTGGTATAGTTGAAAGGAAAGCAATTCTAGAGTAGAGGTAGGTAGGTTGGTTGCAGCAACTATAGCGTCTAGAAGCTGCTCCCACTATGTCCTTTCTGATTTTAGCTTTCAAGGGATTATTAGGCAGCTAGCTACAGGCAGTCCTCTGGGTATTACCTGGCCTATTCCTGACATACTGCCCACAGTAAAATGAGTTTACTATTGCAGCTACAGAGACCCAACACATTGGAAGAATCTCAAGCTGGTCACTCAGGCTATCAATACGGTCTGATGCCATGGTAGCCCAACAAAGACTGTCATAGGATATACTAATGGTCCTAAACACAGCACAAAGCATTACAGCTAGACTACATAATGATTTTATGGTTCACAAATTTTGTTTTATGAAACAATAAATTGTGTTTACTTTCCCTGGTTATAAAGGAGGATGTGAGAATTCCTGGGTTGTTCCAAAAATGTAAAGCAGGATCAGCAGTAAAATATGTTGAAGCAGCAGCGTTTCCCTGAGAAGCAGCCAACTTAGAAGTGGAATATGGATTAGTGTCATCAGGAGCAGCAGCAAGAGCTGCACAGGCAGTCTGATGGGGCACTTTTCCTCGCACATCATTCTGCAGCTGTACAGCTGAGCCACTCAGAAAATCACAGCTGAAAAATATTGTCCAGAACTATCAAGCAGATTTGCACCTTCTCTACACTCTGAATTTTACAGGTTACTGAATAAAGATGAATGAATATCTTATGTAGCAGGTGTAATTTTGATCTTCGGAAACGAAAAAAGTAGCTCCACTACTGTAAACAGTAATGGCATGAACTAGAGTTTGATGTGCCATACGGTATCTTTGCAGAAGTCTGTAATCTCTTGTTGGATGTGGAAAATAAAAGCTCTTTTCAAACAGTTCAGTCAATCTCTTCCTCAAATTCTTTTTATATTTGTGTAAACTGTAGCTGGGAAGTCCCTAACATGTTCCAATATAATAAGGAAACACTCAATGAATTTTCTTCTTTAACATGTCATTTTAAGATTACCTAAATACTCTCATTAATTCTAAAGTAACACAAAATACACTAGAAATCAGTCTTTCAAATTAATTCAGTGGTAGCATTAATTTCAGTCTCTATCTTTAACTGGCTATAGGCAACAAACCTGCAGATAGTTTGTGTATCTACCTCTCTTAGTTGAAACTGGCCAGCAGGTTAAAAAATTACAAAGGCGTTGATTTCTGAATCACTGAAAGACTGACTGCAAACACCATTTTTCTTCAGAAGTACAAAAGACCAACCAATATTTATACCGTAAAGTTTTTCAAGTGGCAAAAGATACTTACATTTAAGCTGCACAAGTTCAATAATGTATTTCATCAATTTTAAAACATTCTGAGTTACCATTGGGCAAATTTACTTCACTCTACTAGACTCAGTTAAAAATATAATATTCTGGAAGTCTGGGTTTACCTTCTAAGACATCTCAAGGCAGGCATCTGAAATTGCAAGTACCAAAAGTGATAGCACACTTTTGAAAACATAAGCTTCTATTTCCAAAGCACAGTATGTTATTATTCTTACTGACTTTCAGACATGAAAAAGCCTTAGTTATTCACCACACATACTCAGAACCACATGTCTAGTTTCTTTGCCCCTGTCTGGATTGAGTTGGTTTCTCACAGCGTCTTTATTTCTGTCAGTTGAGTTTTCTCCTATATATCTTTTTATGTTCTTATTAACATTCAAAAAAGTTGAAGAATTTGAAGTAATAAGTGAGTTTTCCACTATGACTATCTACAGTATTTACCATTATAACATCAGCTTCAAAAGACCTTCACGCTACCTAAGGAGATAGTAATTCTTTGTTTTGCAAAGACTTCTGAACATTGAAGAATTTCTTGTGTTCTCCTGCTTAAGGTGAAATAGCTTTGACCATGAAGAACAGATCTCTGCAAGATTTTAAGGTAAAGATACAATATGAAATATGTCCTTATTCATAGACTGTATATTCCATGGTATAACACAATCACATGGCTTTTACTACTTAGCACATCCTGGGAGTAGGTGAAAAATAAAAAAAATCCCAATTTTAATACTAAAGAACAACTCTGACCAGAGACTTCCTTTACCCCAATGAGTTATTTCTTTGTGCCACCAGGAGACAAGTCAAATTTTTTATCCCCATCCTACAGATGGGAACATTGAGGGAACAAGACCAAATAACCTATCAAATCTGTGGGTGGTATCAATATCATAAGCAGGAGCTCATAACTTCCAAATCAGTTCTTAGGCTATTGACCAGTAGCCTCAAATTGTGACCATGAGCCCTTGCAAATAGTCAAATTGACCATACAGTGATAATAAATATGCATTTAAATTAGCCAATTTGTTATTATAATTACAAGTTTAATCTGAATCCTCTATGTGTAATAAAATTTAGAACTACCCCAAATATGTTTCTTACAGTAGATTGCAATTTTTAATTTCCTGACACTCTGCAGATGTCAGAGAAGGGTTACTGAGATCCCTATGTCTTTTAATATGCCCTAAAGATAAGTGAATCAAGATGAAAAAATCCATGAACCAGAGGCAACCTCATTATCCATACTCTCTGTGCTGTTCATTTCCTAAGGACTATTCTATATGAGGGAAATTATCTATAGTCTACGTATACTGTAGCAGGATAGATCTATTTTCTATTTCCTACATTTTCCCCCCTCTGAACTACACTCCCCCTGTTGGTATAATCAAAAGATGCCCACTTGTCCTCAAAGAGAAAAGTATAATGAACATCTAAATTTACATGTTTCATCCTATATTTTTAGCAAAATACACAAAAAATCAACATAATTGTTATATACTCTTAAAAATGAATTAGGCCTTAGCAGTTAGCTACCTCATTTTGTTCTAAAATTCAACAAACTCTGAGAAAATCTCTTTTTATACAATCTTTTGGATATGTCATTTGCCATTTATATTTGATGGCCTTAAGGAAAAAAAAGTTACAAAAAGGTATTAATGCAAGTAGATAATAAAGCTGCATTCTATAAATCTATAGCAGCTTACAGTAATCATTAAAGCATGCAAAACTCTTTCATCTATTCAAAAATATGCAGTGCACAGAATGCCTGCTAAGGTGCATGACAAGTCAGAGTTAAATATATATTAATAAATGAATTAGCTTCATAAATAATAGCCATAATGACATTTTAGGAGACAATAAGTCTGAGGATTGTCAGAAAATGGTTGATGTATGAGCTTCACGTCTCAGTGATTCTTCAAAATGAATAGGCTTTGCGAGATAGTTCAGACCCACGACCAGCCTATTTCCTTGAATAATTTACTTGTTGTCAATTTGTACAGCCACATTACACATGCAAATTGTGCTGCCTGTGCAAACACCACTTGGAGATGATAAAAACAAATTTACGAAGGCTATAGAGGAAGGATTTATTTCACTTTCTCGCCCAGGTCAAGCAATACATGTATCTGACGATTGTGTGTACCCAATTTTGTTGTAATTATATCAGCAAATTATTCTTTATAATCTTATTATTTTTAGCAGTCTCCTTGTGCTTGGGATAATTAGCTTTCTTCACTCAGTGTAAAAACAATTCAACTTGCCAGCTAGGCAGGGCACAGCTCCATTATCTGTTTTGGGTTTAAATTTATTCCCTATATTCTTGGACACTTTGTGTAAATTAAAAATTTCATAGTCCCTAATACTGTACACGCTGTTCATTCAGTGATGAATTAAGGTCCCTAAACCTCTACGTTTGCTATTAGATATCTCACCCACTTTATATGTTAATCTGTGCTAATGAATTCCACAACCCCTAGCCACAGCGAGATGACTAAAATTATTACCACTTACAGAGATATGCCTTTTTCATTTAAAGTTCAATTCAAATTGCTCCCATAAACAGTCTGCCACACAAAGATACCTCCTTTAAAGAAGAGTTACTTACCTGTAAGTAGAGTTCTCTGAAGGTAGCATTATCTTTGGATACACATTCCTCAGCCACGTGACCTCTGGTTTGTGGCAGGGGGGAGCGGATCCATCCCTTGATAGTTAAGACTTTTTCCTCAAGGCACTTCATTACCTCTGCGGCTCCTGTGCCTCAAGGGTTATTTATACAACAGCCTGTCAACACAACTGCCCCTCACCTTCTAAGGTAGGCCCTGGACCAGGATGAAGAGCAGAGCCTCCTTAGAGAGGTGGCCGTTGTGTTGGCAGAACATCTACACAGCAGCTTCGTACTGAATGAGTCTCAGGTAAGTGTCTTCTTCCCTCTCAAGATAGCTACCTATAAGCCTGTCATTCACAGCAAGAATAGCAAATCCAGTGAAACAAAACCACATAAAGCAACCAAATAGCTGGCACAGCGTTACATGTGTAGCACAACAACAGTCACCCAGATGTCAGCTTGCCCATGGTGCAGCTTTGCACTTCA
The DNA here is from genome assembly GCA_026212715.1 of Elanus axillaris. Lineage (NCBI taxonomy): Eukaryota > Metazoa > Chordata > Aves > Accipitriformes > Accipitridae > Elanus > Elanus axillaris. Next base: position 35,493,807 of record JANZLQ010000100.1, on the reverse strand, counting down.
CAGATGGCTTGGGTACACAACCAAAATTCTACCACCCTCAAAGGAAAATAATTTAAAAATTACTGTTTCCTCAGTAAAGGAGAACAGCAATACCCTCTGCTGAGCAATTGTGTTTCAAACCAGTAGAGGGCATTGGTATACATAGAGACTACATAGGTTCATTACAGTAGCTTGAAAAAATCAGCTTTATTTACATAAATAAAACAATAGCACATTTCAAATACGGTATGGAGTATCAAAACTAGCCCTTCAAAGTTAAATCAACACAAAATAAAACTAAAAAGATGGAGATTCCTATAAGAATTTCCAATTACAGAGACCTTTATCTCAGTACAAATACTAAACTAATTAATTTTATCTACTATCTTTGAAAAGTAGTTAAAATAGTGTTGTTTGTTTCACAAATTAAATCAAGGAGAGGTTAAGTACCTTGCCTTAGCTCCATATCTGAGGGCCACATGAAGGAACTCCTAGCTGTAAGGCTCACTCTTGTGCTTCTAAATAATGCCAATTAATAGACAAAGAAAAACTCTCTGAGAGGTTAAGAAAACTGCTTTCTGACTCTTCTTGCATAAAACCAGACAGATTATATTTCATTTAGTGATATGGCAGAAGGATTTTTCTCTTCTATTGTCAGAGGAAATATATTCAAGATCCCAATCCAGTATATGGACTTTGTGTCCATTACAATAAAACTGGCATTGATGTATTTGGGTCACAGAAATTTGTCCTATCCTAGGTGAAGACCCTTTTATAGTTGTGATGTCTACATTGCAGTGAATTATATGGCTGCCGGTCCCATAAAACATAACCTACACTCAAAGTAACAAATGTAGTTGTAGCAATACAGGGGTCACGTCAGCAAGCACAACAGTCATCAGGTCCCAGGTAGCTGAATAAATGCTATGACATTTAACAAGTGAACTTCATACCCTCGTTGCCCTACCATAGTTGGTATCCAAACAAGTTAGGTTAAGGTTGGTATGGGTACATCTACAACAGCTCAGTTATGCTTCTGCCTTCTGCAAAAACTTGTTTTAAGAACCCAGACCATCGGCACCTTTAAGTGCTTACACTTTTATTTTGCAAACCTACCCTGCAAGATTAATCAGTGTAATTGTTGTTCATTCCTTGTCTTGACATAATATCTATAATCTGTCACAGACCTTCAGTGGCAATTTAAAATTAGTTGGCTAAAACTTCTCTATCTGTTTGTGCTCGTTCCCCTCTTCCATGTCCATACCCACAGTATCACCACTCTTAAAGCAAAATCTGATTTGCTTTTGAATTGGTTCCAAAACTGCCATACTATTCAGTGGTCATAATCAGAATTAATCCCCACAAAATACAGGACTGAAAGCTGTGGTGGTTTAATAATGTGATCAGATACCCCTAAATGAAGGGAAGGGAACATCTGTTACAAAGGCTGACCCTTTGAAAACTAGCCTGACAGTTTTAGCCTTCCAATGCAGCCCTTGCCAGTGTCTGCCAATGCCCTGAACAGTCCAAATGAGACCAAAACCTGCAGTTTATGCTTACAATAGACAAGGGTGATGAAAACTCTTTCTACCTGTGAGATACTGAAGTTGAAAATATGTTGCTCATTCCTCACAGGAAGTCTGTGGTAAGGACGATAAATGAGTGCAGATCTTCCAAGTTTCAATCAGGAATTTTGAACAAAAGATCTTACTTCCTCCCTGAGTACTAACTGTGTGCTAATACTTTAGAGATGCCTTTTTTTTAAAAGTTGACAAAGCAACTTGCTCATGTGCTGCTGATGCTTAAAACCATGGACTATTATTTCTGTATCTATGGACAGAATTCTCATAAAAACACAAACCTCAGAGGAACAAGGACATAGTAAATGATGGTATAACAATCTTCCCAGTGAAAGCTCAGAGCTTGATCCTACATTATTCAGTTACATAGTGTTGTCAAACAAGAAAATTTAGAAGCATCTGAGCAGACCTGCTCTGATGCTGCATAACAGAGCCCTGTGGACTGACCATGGAGCTCTTCTTGGCTAGTAGCAATACAAGGACTAAGAAGGGAGCACACAGCAAAGCTTCTCAACTGTACACAGGGGATTGTACTTAAGCCCGTTTTTCTTCAGAATACTATTCTTTGTTACACCCTTTTCCATTTTTTTTGCTTAGTGTCCTTGAGAACATGGGAATGAGAATGCAAGGGGACTTGAGACTTAGATCAATTGGCAGAAAACAATCTTTGGTATATAAACCAACTGTGCCCACATGCGGCCAACTTGTGTTGTAGTGTCACAACTCTGTGCTCTCTGCTGCACACTCATGGCCTAACCCAAACCTAAACAAAGTCAATGGAAATCTTTATACTGACTTTAACAGGCTTTCGATCAGGGCTTAGGCAAGGGCCTGCCTGGATTAAAGTCTTACTTTGAATGAGGTAAAGAGAGCTCAAATTACACAACATCATTACTACTTACAATATATACTATAGAATATTTACTAATATACTTTAATGTACCGTCTTAGATAATGTTCTTTGGAGATTTCCATTAATTGTCTCTGTGATGGTTCTTGTAATGTTTGTTTAGCAAGAATTAATTTGGTTCTTATATGGCACAGTACGTGGGGAAAAAAAAACCCTCTGTAATCCTTTTAACTGACTTTAAATGCTCATTTGAATATAATTATTTTAAAGAAATAATAAAAAGTATTTTTAAGTCAGCAACAAATTAAAACTTTAGGAGGAAACCAGGTTATTTTATTGTCTTTACATCTCTCTTTAAAATCATATTAATTTTCCTTTCCAACACTATTTATTGTATTAAAATATAATCATGCTAGAAAAATTTCTCATTATGTTAGCAAAAATGAATACAAGGTAGATAGTATACTAACACAATAACTGTAATCTGCTAATACAATAAGGCCTTCCTATTATGTTTAAACAAGAATTCAGTCCTTGATCATTTCTACATATTTCCAAAACACTGTCTCAAAAGGATAAAATGTAGCATATTTCCATGTTTAAGAAAAAGTTTCTGATGTCCTCACTTACTTCTAAAAAACAAGGAACAGCTAATAATGCATAATTTATGTTATAGTGGATTCCATTTCTGTACTAGGAAACTGTGTATATTTTGCGGAAATAAACATGTACATGATTATTTATGATAAGCTAAACATGGCTTCAAGCACATGTCTGAGAAAATATTTCAGGCTTCCACCATGTCCTGAAGCCCAACAATCTAACCTCTAGCCAGTCTGAAGAAAAGAATTCCACAGTGAGAAACTGCTGTGAGCATGTACACAGGCATTAGTTTTTCTGGTATCTGACAGATCTGACCACTTCTGTTACAGTTACTCACTAAGAGAGTGTTTCAAAAGAACCCAAGCAATGTTGTTTTGTAGACCATAATCAATACTTTCTACACAGAAACTAGCAACACTCTTTCACTAGGTCTCTTTCAGCGCTCCTATATGAAAACAAGCAAAGGCGTGGAAAAATGCTTTGTTCAGGCTTGATACAGTACACACTGCCAAACGTGGTGGTGGCATGAAGAGTCCTAAACACTACCAGGAGTAAAAATAGCACCAGATGCACAGATTCATTACCCAAATGAATACAGGCTATCCTCTTCTCAAGTAAACTTGCTTAAGACTACCTCAGGACAGAATGAACTAGAAGTACCATAGTGCTATACACTAATACTTGGTTACTCTACAGTAACAATAGAAAGACCAACCCCCAGAGGGGCTGTTTCCAATTCCTGAGCAGACCATGTGCTCTGCTCTACAGAGATTCCCATCGCAGGAATCCCACAAGACAATACATCTGACAAAGTAAACTATAACAACTGGGACTCAAAGTAGTATCCAAGTAAATATCCAACAGCAGAAGGTAAAGGTAGGGAATAGACATACAGAGAAAATCACCTAGAACCTGAAAGGGTCATAGAGATCCTGAAAGATTCAAATTAAACTTGATGTCACATCTAATTGCAGTAGCCTTCCTTCTAAAGTTCAAGTAGCTTTTAATAATATCATCAAAACCAGCTAACCTGTAATTACTGTGTTGCACTAGTTCAATGTTCCACAGGAATCTGAGAGGCATGACTCACTTCATTTACAAGAGTCATTGTTTGGCAGGTGTCCAGGATAGGAATTCAAGTGAGAAAGAAAGTTAGAGCAGTTGACCAAAAGGAAATAAATCGCATGATTTGAATATCTGCTCCACGTGGAACATAAAATCAGCATGAGAAGAATTTGACACTGAATCAAGTTTTGGACACAATAGCATCCCTTACAAATTTGATGTAGGGACATCTGTGTTGGTCAAAAGGGTGTGCAGCCTTTTCCTTTCTTCCCCAGATAAAAAGACTCTACGCATGCATTGTTTCAACAAAAAACCAGTAAGTTGCAAATTCTCTTCGGTAGCCAACAACCTCTTTTGTCGCTTCAGCAATCACTGACCTTTTGAATACAGATGCTTCTGGATTGCTGATAGCCAGGGAGGAGCTTTTTTCCACCTTTTTTTCTCATGGAAGCACCTGGAAGAAGTCAGAATTTGTTGTGGGAGAACTGGAGATTGTCCTGAAATATGGCTTTTTGAATTACAAATACAATGAATTTGTAATTATAAAATTAAATGCAGGTGAACATTTGAGTGCTTCATTTGTGTGCACTACCAGTGCCAATTTGTGCCACAAATTGGTTTGTGGATACTAAATGAGCAGGACAATGTTTGGATACAAATCGTGTCATGAAATTAAACTTGCCTTCTGAAAATGTATCCCTACCAAAGATACAAATTTACAGGTCATAAAGATGTCACACATCTTTCAATTTTTGGAGTGTTCTCACATTAGCTCACATTAAGAAAATATCATGCAGCTTAATGGTCTACCATCTTGCTAGAACAAATGGCAATGAATATCCAATATCAATACATTTATCAATTACCATTTATCTGTATATCAATTATTAAATGTAAATAAAATAAATCTCTTAAAAATTGATTTCCCAGATGAGAGGAAAATCTAGTTAGCAAGCTGAGTGTGAAATTTACATGTAGTTCATGAAAAAGTGATTACTTACGGAATTAATTGATTTTAGAAATGAATCTGAGGATGTAAAATTATGGCATAAAAAGGAAATGAATCTGAAGATCTGTTTTGTGTCCGTGAGAAAGGTGTTTAGTTCTTCATTCCATCCACAGCCAATCTCAGAAGCTGTGATCCACCAAGAAATCCCTACTTAAAGCCATATTCCCTATTACCCATCTTCATAACACTTAAACTCTTGCCCCTTTCTCATTCCCCTCATCATTGAACTGTTTGTCCACAACTGGATTGTGTTCTGATTTGATATCAGCAATTCCTTTCTCAGTAGTCTTGATACTGAGATTTAGTTTTCAACCTGTCAAATCATCACTCAGAAATGCAACTTCTTACAGACACATTTCAGTGCTAGTGATATCAGCCTTATCCCTTCAACTTTTTCTTGCAGTTTCTCTATGCCTCCCTTCCCATTGCTCCTTACATGCAAGATGTCCTTGCTGAATCATATTCAGGCTGCTCCTAAATACTTGTTTCATCTGTCTCACCTATGAAAACTGAAAAGACTAGGTGTAAGAGAATCTTCCAAATAAGCAAGTCCTTTACTGAATACTCTCATAGACTTACTGTTCACCTTTGAAGCACCTAGCAGAGTGCTATTTAGCTCAGAATTCCCAACGAGTTTCTAAGAGCTTTTCCACATTCTTGGAGCAGTTTAAGGAAAATGCGAGCTCTGATGCTGGAAGACAATCCACAATGAACAACCTTGCAAGATCTGGGACTAGCATTTTTGAGGTTCTCTCTATAGCACATTAATCCGAGACACTAGTGGGAACTTGAAAAGGATTCTTCCACCCTTGAAGAGTAAGGCTGCTGACCCTAGTCATTCTGTCCCATGAGGTGGTTTTGTCTGGGATAGAGTTAATTTTCGTCAGAGTAGCTAGGATGGGGCTATGTTTTGCATTTGTGCTGGAAACATTGTTGATAACACAGGGATGTTTTCCTTACTGCTGAGCAGTGCTTACCCAGAGCCAAGGGCTGTTCTGCTTCTCCCCCCACCCCACCAGCGAGGAGG